>CM038680.1:27239360-27839360 GCA_021605205.1 Aegilops longissima
TGATCCTTTCTGAGCTATGGATGGCCAAAAATACAATAAATTCTATAAAGATGTACTTGAGCGCTCTCTAGAAGTGAAGTTCATCCTCAAGTTCAACACACAACACCGGACCAGACCATATGATGTGTCCTGGTAACGTTGCCCCAGAAGGCACAAGATTCAGTTCCAAGCATCTGAATGAACGCCATATGCAATACATACATCACAAGTTCCAAGCATCAGTCCGTCAAAATGCAGGTTCTTCAAAGTGAGGTAGAAATAAGAGAAAATTACACAGCAAGGGAAGTCTTGCTGAACCACCAGCAAATTACACAAACATAGAACAGCTTCTTCATCTCAATGGAATCTGCAAGGGAAAACAATTCCTATTTAATCTCATTATTTTGCGTGGGGATCCCTAAATGATGAACAGATGAAGGAATTGAGAAAAGAATCATAGTGTGAGAGATCAATAATTTGTATGTTCAGAAAATGTATATATGATAAGTCATGGATACGATAACAAATTTCCTCTCAATGATTATAGGTCAATAATCTGCTCAACTGATATGAACTTGTATTATTTATGTTCTTATTTAACGAGTAAGTCACAATTTTGTGAGTTCCTCATGGCGATTGGTTATGATTTATATTCATGTGGTCCACACCAAATTAATGTGAGAAAATGTTTCACAGCATAAGAATATTTGGAGAAATCATAAATAAATAAAAACTTACATATTTTTTAAACTTAAACTTACATTTTTACTAGCGGCAACTGCATCATTGGCGAAGGCGATGAAGTATCAGGGGTATATGCTTGGTACAGTCTTCTCCTCTTACCGTAGTCATAAATTCCACTGGCATGTCCTTGAGGACCATCTGTTGGAGTGAGGTTAAATTTTGGAATCCTGCTGGAACAACGAGCATACTTTTCAGACCAATGAGCTGCATATAATTAAGGATCGGCATGGTCCCAGCCTCCACTTCGATGCAACTGAGCCGCTCCATGTCAGCTAAGTACAGTTTCTCGAGCTTTGGAAACCAACCTGTCCTGAAAGTCATGATCTGCCCCTCATAGACTCTGTAAAGGTGAAGTTCGACTAGAGGTGACAGATGTGCAAATGAAGGAATTGGATCTACTTGTAACCTGGACCACCCCATGCGCAGGTCTCTGAGTTTTCTGAAACCGCTGAATATTGTTGGGATAACACCTCCGTGCAACTTGCCTTTCAGGTAAAACCGTTCCAGGTTTGGCAAAGGATCTAAGTTTTCCAGATCAAGAACTTCTTCCTTGGCATGAGAGATTATATCAAGATTAGAAAGGTGCACCAATATTGTGATGGAGGTCCACAATTCCTTAATGTGCTCACTCTTGACTTTTGTTATTTCAAGTCTTCGGAGTAACGTCAAGTTGCAAAGATTGACGACTAAATCTTTGTTTGCTTCCACATATCCTAGTTCTTGCATATCCTTCAGAAGACAAATTCCGGGATATACTTTAGCACCTTGATATGTATCAAATATTCTTGCATCATAATCATGGATGACACAAATTTGCAGAAACCGGAGCTTAGTCAGCTTCTTTATTTCAACCGGCAGTTTCACCACACGAGTTGCCCGAAGATCTAGCATCTGTATCTTGGTCAACTTACACAATGCTTTGGGAACCACTTCCAGATTTGTGCAAGACAAATCAAGGTAGTGCAAATTGAACAGAGTGGTCACAACATCTGGGAGCTTCGTTATCTCTGCGAATTGTAAGGACAAGACTCTTAGCAATCTAAAATTTCCAGTAGCAGTTTCTACCCAGGAGGATGAAACTCTACGATCGAACAGAATGAAGGACCGTATCTTTTCTCCACCATCAAGGGTATTTTCAATGCTGTGAGCTTTCAGTACTGAAACACGTCGTGCTTCTCCGCTATGCATTGTATCTCGATAGTTATCCAGAAGAAGAGAGAATTTCCCACTTGCACACTTGCTTACAACTATATCTCTTACAAGGTCATGCATTTGGAATTTCTGTGCCATGCCACCAGCATCCCTGTGAATCACTTGAAGAAGCGAACGCTGAGCGATTTCATTGAGATATTCATTCCCTACTTCCTCCATAGTTATACCCGGCCCCCTTTCTTCTATGAATCCTTCAGCTATCCATAACCTAATAAGGTATTCTCTTCGAATCAAATAGTCTTCAGGAAATATACCACAGTACAGAAAGCAGTTCTTCAGATTTCCTGGTAAATAGTTGATGCTAAGGTCCAGGACATTCTTTACAGAGTTGAGCTCTGGGTTGTTAACTATCTGCCAATCCAGCTGATGATAGAAGCATTTCCATTCATTTTCAGATAGCCTCTTGCGCATCAGCAAACTTCCAATGGCAACAATAGCTAGTGGCAACCCTTCACACTTGTCCACAATCTTTTCTGCCCAATAAATTAGACTCTGGGGACATGTTTTCCCTTCTAATCTTGGAAAGGCTTTTCTACAGAAGAGGTCCCATGCTTCTTCCTTTCCAAGAGTTTTAAGCTGAATGCCGTGCTCATCATCAGCCAATGAAGCAACATCTTCATTTCGTGTAGTTATGATGATCCTGCTTCCGTTTTTGCTTGTACCCAGTGCATGATTCAATAATACCCAGGCATCTCGACTCCACGTGTCGTCCAAGACAATCAAATACCTTTTGTCCTGCAAGAAGTTCGTTAGTGTTTGCACCAAGCTTGCAACATCGGTTGTGTCGACCTGATGAGGGATGTCCTTTTCCTTCGCCTGGAGCTGCTTTAATATTTCCCTCAACAGATGTTCAATGTTGTAACTTTGAGAAACTGAAATCCATGCAGAACAGTCAAAATTCTGCTTAATTTCATCCTTTTTATAGACCTGGCGGACAAGAGTTGTTTTGCCTAAACCACCCATACCACAGACAGAGACGATTGTTCGTTCTTCTTGCCCATGTATCAACTGTTGTACAAGCCATGATGTTTCTTTTTCAATCCCGACCACCTCATCCTCGATGTTTATACATGTTGAGTCCAGAGCATGTTCCAGCTGACCATTCTGGCTTGTGTGGCTAACTTCTCCTTCTGCACTGATTGTGATGCCATAACGATCTCTCATGCTTGTGAGCTTCGAAAGGCGGACCTCAATCTGCTTAAGCTGTTCAGTAATGCTTCGCCAACCACTCACATGTTTGGAACGACGCCATAGTTTCTTCAGTGAACTACAACCTTGTGTTTGTGTAGTTGATTGTCCATGCAGGTATTCATACCCGTCAATTACATCCTCAGCGTCATGTGAAACCCTCTTTACCTCATCAACCCACGCATCAAAAGCCAGATTACGTGATGAGCACATTGTTACTTGGATTAGAAAAGCTTTCATAACTCTAAATTCAATCTCAAG
The DNA here is from genome assembly GCA_021605205.1 of Aegilops longissima. Lineage (NCBI taxonomy): Eukaryota > Viridiplantae > Streptophyta > Magnoliopsida > Poales > Poaceae > Aegilops > Aegilops longissima. The sequence continues at coordinate 27,242,745 of CM038680.1, forward strand.
CTGCTTCATGTTGTTTTCAGCTTCAAGTAAATCCGACGCTTCTTTTCCTATTACTTTTAGAGCATCCCGCCCCAAACTAGCAGCAATTTTCCCAAGCACAACATAAACAGCAGCCTCTGCCATCTTTGCTTTATAGACTGGAATATCTTGCTAAGCTTCTTCCAAGTTAAATATAGTGATCTTCTATGTCACTATCAAACCCTATCATTGTTGGAAAAAAACATTAGATAAATATAAGTAGTACGATTAGTTTAAGATCAGAATGTAAATTTCACATATATAGCATGCAGAATTAGCATATGAGATTGTCAAGTTTACATTTACTTGGCATTTGTCAGACACAAATATTATAGTTTTAGGTTGTGAAATAGTATTACCAAGGAGTACATTGAACAGACTTGTATGTGATTAGAGCAGGAGGGAACTAATACAAGCAACGCGTGTCATTGTCAAAGTCTTTCTTCCTCACTATATTTGGTTGAAGAAAAATCTCAGGTGCCCAGAACTGGACAGCTACTACAACAGGTAACGTTGGAAGTAGAAAACCTGGCAACTCTGTTTTGGAGCTTATCTTCCTCAGCAATCTAGCATCTCCAGCCTCCAGGCCATCACAGTAGACAGAGGCTTTAGAGAAAGATGGCACATCCTGGTTCATTTACCACTACATAAATTGGCTGAGGCTGGCCCAGCAAAACAAGATAGGCAATCTATTAACCATGTCCAAGCTCCTTAACCTTGCAAATCTAGTCGAGTTTCAGTTGTTTCTTTAGCTTAGATCTTAAGCAAGCGAGAGTAAAATATGTAGAACAAGAAAGGGAAACTTCTAGTCTAGCGCATTCAGTTAAGTTAAATAAATGCAGAACAAACAAGCAAGAGCAAGAAATACCAGACCTTCAAGAACGAAATTTTGGGAAGCAAATTTCAGAGAGATCCTTGCCAGGACGATTGCGGAGGAAGAATCATATCGCATCAGCGAAATTATGGTCTGCCCAAGCTAAGGATCACACCATCGCCTCGGATTTTTTGTGAACAGCCTTGCTAGTAGTGAAGAACATCAATGGTGCTCCTGCCTTTCCAGCCATTTGTGTGGTCCGCTGGTGCTTTCATCGAACCACACCCAGTCTTCTCTAGTTAAGTCAAACAAAAAAAACAAAGTTGATGGCTAACGGGAGTGGTTGGGTAAAGTTTTGGCCCAGCACTAATTTAATAACACGAAACAGCTCATCATGGCAGAGATCATTGGTTGTTGTAGAGACAATCATTGTTGCAATGACTTCACTAATTGAGTGATTTAAGAACACGAGACAGCTCATCATGACAGAGATCATTGGGTTTTTTACAGGCAATCATTGTTTCTTTCAGCTCTCTTTTTTTTGTTTGGGGGTTCAACTTTAGCTCACCCAAAATTATAAATCTATTCAAATCGTGTTGGACATATTATTCCATAGCGCAATCAAGTCAGAACTTGTACACAAGCAGACTATTGATGTTGCTCAACATGGCTCCTGCATTTTCAGCCTTTTGTGTGTCCACTAATTCTTTTGTAACCACACCCAACCTTTTCTGGTACTCTACTGTAACTGCAAGTTATACTTTGTTGGGTGTTTCTAAAAAAGAATATTGTGTTCTATTAGAATTACATATACAGTCAGGCCCCGCAAAATACTAGTACAATTTTGTTCCTAACTAAAAAATCTATTTCCTCCTGATCTCAAAGCATATTCAATGTTGATGTCCAAAGTATCATCCTGTTGATGTCCAAAGTATCATCCTTTTGTTTTTAACACGACAGGTTGGGAAGTTTTGGGCTTTTGGCCCATCACTTGCAAAACCGCCTAATCATATCCTTGATGCATCACTTCGTTATGTTTCCCTTTTTCCCAAAAAAAGAAAAGAAAAACTTCCTTATATTTCCCATCAACATATTTTCTTCCTTGAGCCTGCGCAAATTGGCCTTTGGGTTTTATAGCACCATCGTTTTACAGTAAAGCAATTCTAATAGCCCAAACGAGATATGAAATATAAGAAATGGCAATTACCTCTGCCTCCAAAATATAAGCAGGCCACTTCTCAATCAGCAGAATGTCCACAGCTTAGAGGTGGCACAGATGAAGTTCTTGATAATTCTGTCTGCTCAAGTGATACCGTCCAACAGATACTGAAATGAATAAAAAGAATCTAATTCTCAATTCCTCACAAAAAATCAATTCTAAATATATATAGGTTGAATATAAAGGAAGCAGCTGGCAGCTCACCCATATCCATGAAATATATATACATCCGACAGACACTTTTTTTTTTGCCATCCCAACCACCACACCTGAAAAATCATGAGCACCTATCAAATAGAAGAAGAAAAAAAGCTTACCTGACAATTTTTCTTCAGCAGTGATGACACACTGACGCCAGAAAGTTCTACTATCATATACGTAGAAGAAGAAAAAGCATACATGAAACTCTCGCGACGTTTCCTATGGTTGAATCAGAAGCAAACACTCGCGGTGAGGGCAAATCAACAAAGCCAGTCATCTCTGACCATGTCTAACTACAAAAAGAAGAACCATGACAGGCTTAGTTGTTGCGGATACCTAAATGCAATTGCAAACAGAGCAGGGTAATGATATGCATCAGTGCTTAGTGGTTGCATTGCAGACCTGCTGCCCCCTGAACGACCACTGAAGATGAAAGCACCAATGTCGGTGTCAAAACCGGCGGATCTCGGGTAGGGGGTCCCGAACTGTGTGTCTAGACGGATGGTAACAGGAGACAAGGGACATGATGTTTACCCAGGTTCGGGCCCTCTTGATGGAGGTAAAACCCTACGTCCTGCTTGATTGATATTGATATTGTGGATGTTTACAAGAGTGGATCTACCACGAGATCAAGGAGGCTAAACCCTAGAAGCTAGCCTATGGTATGATTGTAAGGGTTGTTGTGATTGTAGTCCTACGGACTAAAGCCATCCGGTTTATATAGACACCGGAGAGGGCTAGGGTTACATAGAGTCGGTTACAATGGTAGGAGATCTACATATCCGTATCGCCAAGCTTGCCTTCCACGCCAAGGAAAGTCCCATCCGGACACGGGGTGAAGTCTTCAATCTTGTATCTTCATAGTCTTGGAGTCCGGTCGATGATGATAGTCCGGCCGATGATGGTAGTCCGGCAATCCGGACACCCCCTAATCCGGGACTCCCTCAGTAGCCCCTGAACCAGGCTTCAATGACGATAAGTCCGGCGTGTATATTTCTTGGCATTGCAAGGCGGGTTCCTCCTCCAAATGATAGAAGATTGTGAACACCAGGATAGTGTCCGGCTCTGCAAAATAAATTCCACATTCCACCGTAGAGAGAATAATAATATATACACGAGTTCAATCTGCTGACGTTTTCCGTGGCATGACGTCACACCACTACCAAGCCATTACTCAAATTGTTTTTTACTTTACCACCTTAGCGCATTTAGCGAAGCGGTTTCCTTGGCACGTCTTGTCGAAGCAGAGATCGTGTTTCCCCTTAATCCGGGATTCTCATCAATACGGGCGTGGGTAACCCAACCGCGTCATTGATGGTGACGCTTGGGAGATAAGCGAGTTTTACCAGGCCGGTGGGGGACGCGTAAGACTTCGCCCGCCCATATAAGGGATAAGGATTCACCTTCTCACCTACGCCTTCTTCCTCCTTTGCTTATCCATCTCCGCGCACTCGAGCTCCAGCGCCCAAGTTCGCAAGATCTCGTCTCAACCTTCTCCGACCATGTCCGGAGCGGGAGGTAAATGGTTGGCCTCCACCGTTAAGGAGGAGCAATCGCCAAACCGCGCGGGCGCCGGATACCTTTCCGGCGACATCAGCAGACCGGCTGCCCGACGAGGGCAGCTTATCCCCACCCCAGGCCCCATGAGAGGGTCGTCTTTCTTCCCCACTTCCTCCGCTGGACTGGGCTTTCCACTACACCCCTTTGTCCGGGGCTCATGTTCTACTACGGCCTGGATTTCCATGATCCGCGCCGAACTTCATCCTCAACATCTTGGCGTTTATCGTCGTAATGCGAGGCCTTACTCGCATCCAGCCCCACTTCGCTTGTGCCTCAAGACCTTCAATGTCAAGCGAAGGTAGTGAAGGGCACTCAAGCGAGTCGGAGGCGCCATGTTGGGCAAGATGCCCAACGTCCTTTGGTTGAAGGGCCTTCGTGGAATCCGTCAAGGGGTGGCAATCGGGTGGTTCTACATCACCGAGCCGCGTGACCCTAAATGGGCGGCGGCCCCCGAGTTTAGATCTGGTATCCCCACGCAGCTCACCTCCTGGAAAGAGAAGGGCTTGCTGTGGGGCAGTTTGAAGGAGCTGACGGGACTCCAAACCTGTATCAAGAAGCTGGTGAAGAAGCTCAGGCTGGTTAACGTGGTCCAAGTGTTGGGGAACGTTGCAGAAAATTAAAATTTTCCTACGGTTTCACCAAGATCCATTTATGAGTTCTACTAAGCAACGAGCACCAAGATCCATTTATGAGTTCTACTAAGCAACGAGTAACGAGAGAGAGTTTGCATCTACATACCACTTGTAGATCGAGTACGGAAGCGATTGAGGGATTGGTGATGATGAAGACGTTCCCAACGTGATTCCGATCACCGATGACCTAAGTGCTGAAAGGACAGCACCTCCGTGTTCAACACACGTACGGGACGATGGCGTCTCCTCCGTCTTGATCCAGCAAGGAGGAAGGAGAGGTTGAGGAAGACAACTCCAATGGCAGCACGACGGCGTGGTGCAGTTGGTACTGGCAGTTCTCGGCAGGGCTTCGCCAAGCTCGCGTGGAGAAAGAGAGGTGTTGGGAGGGAGGGCTGCGCCTTCAATTGTGTGTGCAGCCTCCCCCACCCCTCTATTTATAGGAGGAGAGGGCAAGGGGGCCGCCCTCTAGGGAAAAACCCTAGGGGGCGGCGGCCAAGGAGAGGAGGAAAGGGGTGGCTTGCCCCCAAGCCAAGGGGGCGCCCTTTCCCCTTAGGGTTCCTCCTCCCAAACCCTAGCCAAGATGGGCCTAGGTGGGGGCGCGCCCAGCCCACCAGGGGCTGGCTCCTCTCCCACTTAGCCCATGTGGCCCCCGAGGGGTGGCCCTCCAGTGGACCTCCGGAACCCTCCCGTGGCCCCAGTACTTTACCAGTATACCCCAAACTTTCCGAGTCCGCTTAACCACTTTCCATATATAAATCTTTACCTCCGGACCATTCCGAACTCCTCGTGACGTCCGGGATCTCATCCGGACTCGAACAACATTCGTAATCACATACTTGTCTTCCTATTAACCCTAGCGCCACCGAACCTTAAGTGTAGACCCTACGGGTTCGGAGACATGCGACATGACCGAGACTACCTCAAGTCAATAACCAACAGCGGGATCTGGATACCCATGTTGGCTCCCACATGCTCCTCGATGTTGTCATCGGATGAACCACGATGTCAAGGGTTCAAGCAACCCCGTATTCTATTCCCTTTGTCGACGGTATGTTACTTGCCCGAGACTCGATCGTCGGTATCCCAATACCCCGCTTAGTCTCGTTACGGCAAGTCACTTTACTCGCATCGCAATACATGATCCCGTGACGGACACTTGATCACTTTGAGCTCATTATGATGATGCATTACCGAGTGGGCCCAGTGATACCTCTCCGTAACACGGAGTGACAAATCCCGCCTCGATCCGTGTCAACCCAATGGTCACTTTCGGAGATACCGTAGTGCACCTTTATAGTCACCCGATTACGTTGTGACGTTTGATACACCCAAAGCACTCCTACGGTATCCGGAATTGCACGATCTCATGGTCTAAGGAAGAGATACTTGACATTGGAAAAGCTCTAGCAAAACGAACTACACGATCTTTGTGCTATGCTTAGGATTGTCTTGTCCATCACGCCATTCTCCTAATGACGTGATCCCGTTGTCAATGACATCTGATGTCCATAGTCAGGAAACCATGACTATCTGTTGACCAACGAGCTAGTCAACTAGAGGCTTACTAGGGATGTATTGTAGTCTATGTATTCACACGTGTATTACGATTTCCGGATAATACAGTTATAGCATGAATAAAGACAATTATCATGAACAAGGAAATATAATAATAATGCTTTTATTATTGCCTCTAGGGCATATTTCCAACAGTCTCCCACTTGCACTAGAGTCAATAATCTAGTTTACATTGTGATGAATCGAACACCCATAGAGTTACGGTGTTGATCATGTTTTGCCCATGGAAGAGGTTTAGTCAACGGATCTGCGACATTCAGATCCGTATGCACTTTACAAATTTCTATGTCTCCATCTTGAACATTTTCACGGATGGAGTTGAAGCGACGCTTGATGTGCCTGGTCTTCTTGTGAAACCTGGGCTCCTTGGCAAGTGCAATAGCTCCGGTGTTGTCACAGAAGAGTTTGATCGGCCCGACGCATTGGGTATGACTCTAGGTCGGTGATGAACTCCTTCACCCAAATTGCTTCTTGCGCTGCCTCCGAGGCTGCCATGTACTCCGCTTCACATGTAGATCCCGCCACGACGCTTCGCTTGCAGCTGCACCAGCTTCTGCTCCACCATTCAACATATACACGATCCGGTTTGTGACTTAGAGTCATCCAGATCGTGTCGAAGCTAGCGTCGACGTAACCTGTTACGACGAGCTCTTCGTCACCTCCATAAACGAGAAACATGTCCTTTGTCCTTTTCAGGTACTTCAGGATATTCTTGACCGCTGTCCAGTGTTCCTTGCCGGGATTACTTTGGTACCTTCCTACCAAACTTACGGCAAGGTTTACATCAGGTCTGGTACACAGCATGGCATACATAATAGATCCTATGGCTGAGGCATAGGGGATGACACTCATCTCTTCTTTATCTTTTGCCGTGGTCGGGCATTGAGCTGAGCTCAATCTCACACCTTGTAATACAGGCAAGAACCCTTTCTTGGACTGATCCATTTTGAACTTCTTCAAAATCTTGTCAAGGTATGTGCTTTGTGAAAGACCTATGAGGCGTCTCGATCTATCTCTATAGATCTTGATGCCTAATATATAAGCAGCTTCTCCAAGGTCCTTCATTGAAAAACACTTATTCAAGTAGGCCTTAATGCTGTCCAAGAATTCTATATCATTTCCCATCAAAAGTATGTCATCCACATATAATATGAGAAATGCTCTGAGCTCCCACTCACTTTCTTGTAAACGCAGCTTCTCCATAAGTCTGCATAAACCCAAACGCTTTGATCATCTCATCAAAGCGAATGTTCCAACTCGAGATGCTTGCACCAGCCCATAAATGGATCGCTGGAGCTTGCATACTTTGTCGACATTCTTAGGATCGACAAAACCTTTCGGCTGTATCATATACAGCTCTTCCTTAAGATAACCGTTAAGGAACGCTGTTTTGACGTCCATCTGCCATATCTCATAATCATAGTATGCGGCAATTGCTAACATGATTCGGACGGACTTAAGCTTCGCCACGGAGAGAAAGTCTCATCGTAGTCAATCCCTTGAACTTGCCGATAACCCTTAGCGACAAGTCGAGCTTTATAAATGGTGACATTACCATCCGCGTCCGTCTTCCTCTTAAAGATCCATTTGTTTTCTATCGCTCACCGATCATCGGGCAAGTCAGTCAAAGTCCACACTTTGTTTTCATACATGGATTCTATCTCGGATTTCATGGCTTCTAGCCATTTGTTGGAATCTGGGCCCGCCATCGCTTCTTCATAGTTCAAGGTTCATGGTTGTCTAACAACATGATTTCCGTGACAGGTTGCCGTACCACTCAGTGCGGAACGTGTCCTAGTGGACCTACGAAGTTCAGTAGCAACTTGATCCGAAGTACCTTGATCATCATCATGAATTTCCTCTTCAGTTGGTGTAGGCATCACAGGAACATTTTCCTGAGCTGCACTACTTTCCTGTTCAAGAGGTAGTACTTCATCGAGTTCTACTTTCCTCCCACTTACTTCTTTTCGAGAGAAACTCTTTTTCGTAAAGGTTCCGTTCCTGGCAACAAAGATCTTGCCTTCGGATCTAAGGTAGAAGGTATACCCAAAGGTTTCCTTAGGGTATCCTATGAAGACGATTTTCCGACTTGGGTTCGAGCTTTTCAGGTTGAAGTTTCTTGACATAAGCATCGCATCCCCAAACTTTTAGAAACGACAGCTTAGGTTTCTTCCCAAACCATAATTCATACGGTGTCGCCTCAACGGATTTAGACGGTGCCCTATTTAAAGTGAATGTAGCTGTCTCTAGAGCGTATCCCCAAAATGATAGCGGTAAATCGGTAAGAGAAATCATAGATCGCACCATATCCAATAGAGTGCGACACGACGCTCGGACACACCATTACGCTGAGGTGTTCCAGCGGCGTTAGTTGTGAAACGATTCCACATTTTCTTAAGTGTGTACCAAATTCGTGACTTAAATATTCTCCTCCACGATCTGATCGTAAGAATTTTATCTTTCGGTCACGTTGATTCTCTACTTCATTCTGAAATTCCTTGAACTTTTCAAAGGTCTCAGACTTGTGTTTCATCAAGTAGACATACCCATATCTACTCAAGTCATCTGTGAGAGTGAGAACATAACGATATCCTCCATGAGCCTCAACGCCATTGGACCGCACACATCGGTATGTATGATTTCCAACAAGTTGGTTGCTCGCCCATTGTTCCAGAGAATGGAGTCTTGGTCATCTTGCCCATGAGGCATGGTTCGCATGTGTCAAATGATTCATAATCAAGAGACTCCAAAAGTCCATCAGCATGGAGCTTCTTCATGCGCTTGACACCAATGTGACCAAGGCGGCGAGTGCCACAAGTATGTGGGACTATCGTTATCAACTTTACATCTTTTGGTATTCACGCTATGAACATGTGTAATACTACGCCGAGATTCATTAAGAATAAACCATTGACCATCGGAGCATGACCATAAAACATATCTCTCATATAAATAGAACAACCATTATTCTCGGATTTAAATGAGTAGCCATCTCGCATTAAACGAGATCCAGATACAATATTCATGCTCAAACTTGGCACCAAATAACAATTATTAATGTTCATAACTAATCCCGTGGGTAAATGAAGAGGTAGCGTGTCGACGGCGATCACATCGACTCTGAACCATTCCCGACGCCAAGATCGTCACCTCGCCCTTCGCCATCTCCGCTTATTCCGCAGCTCCTGCTGTGAGTTACAAATATAAGCAACGGCACCGGTATCAAATACCCAGGAGTTACTATGATTACTGGTAAGGTACACATCAATTACATGTATATCAAATATACCTTTGGTGTTGCCGGCCTTCTTATCCGCTAAGTATTTGGGGCAGTTCCGCTTCCAGTGACCCTTCCCCTTGCAATAAAAGCACTCGGTCTCGTGCTTGGGTCCATTCTTTGACTTCTTCCCGGCAACTTTCTTAGCGGGCGCGGCAATCTCCTTGCCGTCCTTCTTGAAGTTCTTCTTGCCCTTGCCCTTCTTAAACTTAGTGGTCTTATTGACCATCAACACTTGATGTTCTTTCTTGATTTCAACCTCACTGACTTCAGATAGAGAACACTTCAGAATGGTCTTTACCATCCCCTGCATGTTGTAGTTCATCACAAAGCTCTTGTAGCTTGGTGGGAGCGATCGGAGGATTCTGTCAATGACCGCCTCATCGGGGAGGTTAATATTCAGCTGGGTCATACGGTTGTGCAACCTGCATATCTTCGTAATGTGCTCACCGATGTAACTGTTTTCCTCCATCTTACAACTATAGAACTTGTCGGAGATGTCATATCTCTCGACCCGGCGTGAGCTTGGAAAACAAGTTTCAGCTCCTCGAACATCTCATATGCTCCGTGGTGCTCAAAACGCTTTTGGAGCCCCGGTTCTAAGCTGTAAAGCATGCCGCACCGAACGAGGGAGTAATCATCAAGACGAGACTGCCAAGCATTCATAATGTCTTGGTTCTCGACGGAGCTTCACCTAGCGGTCCTTCTAGGACGATTGTTTCTGGAAGCTATGAGGATGATCTCGGGTTCCGGACCCAGTCCGTATAGTTGCTGCCGCCATCTTTCAGCTTGGTTTTCTAGGAACGCGTTGAAGTTCAAGTTGACATGAGCGCTGGCCATTTGATCTACAAGACATATCATTCAAAAGTTTTAGACTAAGTTCATGATAATTAAGTTCATCTAATCAAATTATTACAATGAACTCCCACTCAGATTAGACATCCTCTAGTCATCTAAGTGTTACACGATCCGAGTCGACTAGGCCGTGTCCGATCAACACGTGAGACGGACTAGTCTCGCCGGTGAACATTCTCATGTTGATCGTATCTTCCATACGACTCGTGTTCGACCTTTCGGTCTCCGTGTTCCGAGGCCATGTCTTCACATGCTAGGCTCGTCAAGTTAACCCTAAGTGTTTCTCGTGTGTAAATCTTGCTTACACCCGTTGTATGTGAACGTAAGAATCCATCACACCCGATTAACACGTGGTGCTTAGAAGCGACGAACTGTAGCAACGGTGCACGTTAGGGAGAACACTTCTTGAAATTGTTCTAAGGATCATCTTATTTACTACCGTCGTTCTAAGTAAACAAGATGCATAATCATAATAAACATCACATGCAATTATAAAGTAGTGACATGATATGGCCAATATCATATAGCTCCTTTGATCTTCATCTTCGGGCTCCATGATCATCCTGTCACCGCATGACACCATGATCTCCATCATCATGATCTCCATCATCGTGCCTCCATGAAGTTGTCACGCCAACGACTACTTCTACTTCTATGGCTAACGCGCTTAGCAATAAAGTAAAGTAAATTACATGGCGTTCTTCAATGACACGCAGGTCATACAAAAATAAAGACAACTCCTATGGCTTCTGCCGGTTGTCATACTCATCGACATGCAAGTCGTGATTCCTATTACAAGAACATGATCTCATACATCACAATATATCATCATTCATCACAACTTGGCCATATCACGTCACATGACAATTGCTGCAAAAACAAGTTAGACGTCCTCTAATTGTTGTTGCATCTTTTACGTGGCTGCAATTGGGTTCTAGCAAGAACGTTTTCTTACCTACGAATAACCACAACGTGATCTTGTCAACTTCTATTTACCCTTCATAAGGACCCTGTTCATCGAATCCGCCCCACTAAAGTAGGAGAGACAGACACCGCCAGCCACCTTATGCAACTAGTGCATGTTAGTCGGTGGAACCGGTCTCACGAAGAGCACGTAAGGTTGGTCCGGGCCGCTTCATCCCACAATACCGCGGAAGCAAGAAACGACTAGTAACGGCAAGTAAGTTGACAAGATCCACGCCCACAACAAAATTGTGTTCTACTCGTGCAAAGAGAACTACGCATAGACCTAGCTCATGATGCCACTGTTGGGGAACGTTGCAGAAAATTAAAATTTTCCTACGGTTTCACCAAGATCCATTTATGAGTTCTACTAAGCAACGAGTAACGAGAGAGAGTTTGCATCTACATACCAATTGTAGATCGAGTACGGAAGCGATTGAGGGATTGGTGATGATGAAGACGTTCCCAACGTGATTCCGATCACCGATGACCTAAGTGCTGAAAGGACAGCACCTCCGTGTTCAACACACGTACGGGACGATGGCGTCTCCTCCGTCTTGATCCAGCAAGGAGGAAGGAGAGGTTGAGGAAGACAACTCCAATGGCAGCACGACGGCGTGGTGCAGTTGGTACGGCAGTTCTCCGGCAGGGCTTCGCCAAGCTCGCGTGGAGAAAGAGAGGTGTTGGGAGGGAGGGCTGCGCCTTCAATGTGTGTGCAGCCCCCCCACCCCTCTATTTATAGGAGGAGAGGGCAAGGGGGCGGCCCTCTAGGGAAAAACCCTAGAGGGGCGGCGGCCAAGGAGAGGAGGAAAGGGTGGCTTGCCCCTGCCAAGGGGGCGCCCTTTCCCTTAGGGTTTCCTCCTCCCAAACCCTAGCCAAGATGGGCCTAGGTGGGAGGCGCCCAGCCCACCAGGGGCTGGCTCCCTCCCACTTAGCCCATGTGGCCCCCGGAGGGGTGGCCCCTCCCGTGGACCTCCGGAACCTCCCGTGGCCCCGGTATTTTACCAGTATACCCCAAACTTTCCGAGTCCGCTTAACCACTTTCCATATATAAATCTTTACCTCCGACCATTCCGAACTCCTCGTGACGTCCGGGATCTCATCCGGGACTCCAAACAACATTCGTAATCACATACTTGTCTTCCTATTAACCCTAGCGCCACCGAACCTTATGTGTAGACCCTACGGGTTCGGGAGACATGCGACATGACCGAGACTACCTCAAGTCAATAACCAACAGCGGATCTGGATACCCATGTTGGCTCCCACATGCTCCTCGATGTTGTCATCGGATGAACCACGATGTCAAGGGTTCAAGCAACCCCGTATTCTATTCCCTTTGTCAGACGGTATGTTACTTGCCCGAGACTCGATCGTCGGTATCCCAATACCCCGTTTAGTCTCGTTACCGGCAAGTCACTTTACTCGTACCGCAATACATGATCCCGTGACCAGACACTTGATCACTTTGAGCTCATTATGATGATGCATTACCGAGTGGGCCCAGTGATACCTCTCCGTAACACGGAGTGACAAATCCCAGTCTCGATCCGTGTCAACCCAATGGTCACTTTCGGAGATACCTGTAGTGCACCTTTATAGTCACCCAGTTACGTTGTGACGTTTGATACACCCAAAGCACTCCTACGGTATCCGGGAATTGCACGATCTCATGGTCTAAGGAAGAGATACTTGACATTGGAAAAGCTCTAGCAAAACGAACTACACGATCTTTGTGCTATGCTTAGGATTGTCTTGTCCATCACGCCATTCTCCTAATGACGTGATCCCGTTGTCAATGACATCCGATGTCCATAGTCGAAACCATGACTATCTGTTGACCAACGAGCTAGTCAACTAGAGGCTTACTAGGACGATTGTAGTCTATGTATTCACACGTGTATTACGATTTCCGGATAATACAGTTATAGCATGAATAAAGACAATTATCATGAACAAGGAAATATAATAATAATGCTTTTATTATTGCCTCTAGGGCATATTTCCAACACCAAGTCATGCTCGTCCGTCGGATTCTCCCATGCCAAGAGCGGGCATTCAATCTATGGGAGTTCGATCCGAACAGCACCAGCGCTGAACAAGCTCTTCGACACAACGCACGTCTGAAGGCGCTGGAAGGTGCTGTTCAAGGGCGCTGAAGCCCCGCGATCAAGATCGCGGATTTCGCCAGCAGCCAGTCGACGAGGTAAGTGATTCTACCCTTTACGGGACACTCATTTTCCATAGTTTGACTCTATGCAGGTTTTAATTTCCCTTTTCCTTTGACAGACTGGATAAAGAAGGCGGAGTAGATTACCCGTCCGGCCCTATGCCGAAAATCCAGAGACGCTGCGTCTAGCGAGGCTGCTGGTTCCGCACCGCACGTGGTGCGGAGAAGAAGGCCAAGAAGGAGGCCACGGTGCTCGAAAGAGTGCCGTTGCCAGTGTCCGACGACTGGGCGGACTCCTCCCGAAAATGAGGAGGAGGAAGAGGACTCTCTCCCAGAGGAGGGAGAGAGGAAGAGGAAGGCTTCCCCAACAGGGGAGGCCGGAGGGTCCAAGAGGGGAAGGACTATTCCCCCGGACAGCTCTGCCAACATCAACGTTGGCGAGGAAGAATGGCCTTCAAGGGCCAGGCCTCCGGCGAGATCGTAAGTATCCGGATTCCTGAATGATTTATAATTTCTTTTTCTGCATCACATAGTGTCATTCTAATGCCGCATGCTGCCTGTAGTCCGGCTAGTGATGATCTCCCCGCTTCATCGAGCGGGTCGTTGGCTTCGTCGGATGTAGACTCCATCCCGACCGCCTCCACCCCTCGCGACGCCGAGGACGCCGAGGTGGGATCCCCAGAAGGGACCCATCAGGGGGAGGCTCCGGAGGTGCCACAAGGCGTCCTCCCGGGCTTTGCGCCGGACTCCACAACAGAACCCGCAGTGGTTCCGGAGTCCGTCCGGCGGCCCTTCGAACGAAGGGCAAGACCGTGACACCGGCGGCTTCCGTCCAACCGGAGGCGCCGGTAATTTGTTGAGGCGCTGCAGAGCGCCCATCGAGAAGCACACCGCACTATTATGAGTGCGGTGATTCAGAAGGTGCAGCTCGCCAAAGGTGGGCTGACCGAAGCCTGCAATAGCCTTCTATCAGGCTTTGAGGTAAGAAGTTAAAAATATGCAATGTAATACCGCATAGACAGTAGCCCCTGATGCTCGGTTCGGTGTTCGGAAAGAAAAGCCGGACTGAGGATCTGAAACAATATATACGCAGGGTTGCTAAAAAAAATTATGTCAATATGGGTTGCAGGCTGCGCTGCTGACCTCTGCCGCCTCGATCATGGAGGTCGGTGCGTTGAAGCAGAGCTCGAGCGGTCCGGCAAGAGCTCGGCAGCGCCAGAAGCAGCTCCAAGACAAAGAAGGTGAGTAACACCACTTTGAATTTGTACCTCATGTAAAAGGATTTAGGTTGCGACAAAAAATAACAAGGATAACATGGGTACTGCAGGGCCACGAACGAGGTGGCGGCCCTCAAGGAGGCCGTGTTCGCGCCGAACGCAATGCGCGCCACGGAACGGGGAGCGAGAAAGCAGGAGGCGCGGGTGGCGGTGGTTCAGCAAGAGCTCTGTGCTCTCATGGAAAAGCATGAGAGTTTGAGCGTGACTCAAAGACTCGAGAGTCCGAGCTTGCCTCGCCTCGAAAGTGCCAAAACCGCCAAGGCCGAGGCCCATAAGTCCCTTCAGAGGTTGAATTGATGAAGAAGATAGCGCGGTAAGGCATTTTTCATGCAAAGCAAGCATGTGAATGTAAATTACGTGTTACTTACCCGGATTCGAGCTCTCGAGGCGCTTGCAGATCTGCCTCGCAGCGTGTCTCGATGTCGCCAGATTCTACCGAGCCGAGGAGGGAGCTCAACGGAGAAGGTCTTCGGTCTCAAGATGCCGAGGCCGCCATCCGGTGTTTCTAGCGACCAGTCAAGCAGCTGGTCGAACTTCACAAGGTGGCCGAAAGGCCATGAAGGGCCTCATAGTCCGGCTGTGGGCTCGAGAGGCCATGCCTGGAGCTACTCGGCCTCGTCATGACGGCTAGTGGATGTGTGCCCTCGGGTGGAGGTTATCAAGCGCTCCGCCTGTATTGAAGGTGCTCGTCGGGCCCTTGCCCGCGCAAAAGGTGCATTGGGGCAAGCTGGATGCGGAGAAGCTAATCATCGACGCGCCACCAGCGGGCAAGGAGCATCGACACCAAATTTACTATAAGGCTGTCTTGAAGGGTGCCCGCAAGATTGCGGATGAGTGCCCCAGGGATGTAATTTTTGAGTGAATTCGCAATGTGTTATCCAGTGTGCTGAAAACTTTGTTCTAAGCAACGCTTGTTTAATTTAAAATATTACCTTCTGTGCGACCGTTTATTAAATCTGAGAGATGGCAAGTCGTCGGCTTCGGCCCCCATGCCACGAGTGCTGGGGTGTTCGGGATAAACTTGAGCACTCTTGTTCCCATTTTTGGGTCCATCTAGGGAGGCGCTCAACACAACGAACAAGGCAACCGGACTTATAGTGCTTGAACACTCTCACTTAGCCATAGAATTCTATAATTTTAAATTTCGGCGAAGCCCCTAGTATTCGGAAGACCGAATTGGGGCGCTATCCACGCCTTCATCGGACATAATCCGAACTTCGTCAAGCGGCGAGGTCTTTAGGACCCGAAAGGACCGCTCGAACAGCGACCAGTCTCACGCCTTATCATGCCGGTCAGTTTTAGCTTTCCATCGAGGCGTTAACCCGGCTCAACCGGGCGCAATCGCAGTGGTTCTCCAGTGCTACCTTAGCCGATAGAACGGAACGTAAGGTGCCAAACATGGGAGCCGGGCAAACCCAACTATTGACCCAAGACATGATTCGGAGCTGATTCATATAATGCTATAAGTTCGGGGTGCCGCACTTGTGAAAGTGTGCGGACTTTATCACACCATAAAGCGGAGGACATAAGCCCCTGGTGTATTTGGCCGTACCAAGATGCATGGGTGCAACATGTTGTAAATGAACATATATATATATATATAAAGTGATGCAATTTTAGGCAAAAGTGCTGCATTTTATTCGAGAAGATATGCTATCAGTGCGGAATGATACAAATAGTGCGGAAAGCAAGGGATTGGAAGAATTAAAGGCGTCTCCCTCCAGGGGTAGGCCGCGGAATGTTGTATTTAACAAATTTAATGCTCGTGATGGAGACCACCTGAGTGTTCGTCGCGGCCTTTGTCCTTCCCTGGCTGTTGCATCATGAGTTCGGCAGGTTCGCCGCCGGACTGAGTTCTGTAAAAAAAGAGAAAAATAAAAGAAAAAAGAGCGACACACTTGGGAGCCCCTGGTGTGGTCGAACCGCACTCTGGGTCTGTTGTGGTTGTGCCCTTCCCCCTATGCCCATGGTATCTCCAGGGCGTAATTATGTACGTGGAGAGGTTGTCTTACAATTTTGCGAGGGCTGGGGTTGGGGCCAGATTGCTACGCGTGTGCACGGAACGTGCTGTGGTCTTGGTTGATTTTGCTCGGCGCTGTTTGGTCGCGGTCCGGTCGCTTAACGGCCGGACTCGATAATTGCCTTAAAAGGCTGCTCAGACTTCTGCCGCGAGAGCCGCTGTATGTTCCTCCGCTCGAGGGAGCGCCCGTGTTTCCATTGACCGTGATGACTCCACGAGGGCCTGGCATCTTGAGCTTAAGGTATGCATAATGCGGCACGCGCTGAATTTTGCAAACACGGTTCGTCCGAGCAGAGCGTGATAGCCGCCATGAACGGGACTATGTCGAAGATTAACTCCTCGCTCGAAATTATCCGGGATCCAAGACCACTTCAGTGTAATCGAGCCTGTACAATTGGCCTCGACACCTGGTATGACGCTTTGAAGGTCGTCGTTGTAGGTTTAATCCTTGAAGGGTCTATACCCATCTTGCGACCGTATCCTCGATAAAGCAGGTTTAGGCTATCGCCGCCGCCCATCGGACTCTCGTGAGGTGAAATCCATCAACGATTGGGTCTAAAACCATCGCGTGAATCCGCCATGGCGGATATCGGTCGGATGGTCTCTTCGATCGAAAGTGATCGGGCAAGAGGACCATGGGTTGAATTTTGGGGCGATCGCTCCATCGCAGATACGCCCTTTAGTGCACGCTCGCTCCCTCTTGGGAATATGCGCTGCGATATCATGTTTATCGTCCGAATTTGAGGGGGAATCCTTTGTCCTCTCGTTGTTCGGGCGGCTGGGTCTCTTCCTCGTCATCGCTGTGTAGCCCTTGTCACTGTTTTCGGCGATTAATTTGCTCGCCTGCTTGAATACCCAACAATCTCTGTTGGTATGGTTAGCTGGCTTTTCGGGGTTCCATGTATTTGACAAGAGCGGTCGAGTATTCGGTCCAAATTGGACGGGCCCGGAGTGGTTCTTTTGAATGGCTTCTTCCATTGACCGGTTTGAGCCTCGGTATCCGGCGTTGACTGCCGATCCTCATTGTTGTCGCCAGCACGCGGCGTTTGTTTTTGTTTTGACGCAACCTGCCATTGCGGTCCTTGGTATCCGGACTGCCAGCGTTTTTTTTGAGGTTGTTATCGCGAGCGAGCCAGCTATCCTCTCCCGCATGTAAGCGGGTCATGAGGGATGTGAGGGCTGCCATGGATTTCGCTTTTCCTGTCCTAGGTGCCGGGCCAGCCACTCGTCATGATGTTATGTTTGAAGGCAGCGAGTGCCTCTCGCATCCGGACAATGACGATTTGATTTTTCTTTGTTAAGAACCGTGTCCGAATTGCTCGGCCGATTCGTCGGCTGCTGGATTATGTGGCTTAGGTCATCTGATCCGTGGTCGCTTACACGCGTGCTCGGAAGTTGTCGAGGAATGCGGCTTCCGTGTCTTCCAAAGATCCAATTGACTCTGCGGGCAGGCTGTTAAGCCAATGCCGAGCTGGTCCTTTAAGCTTGAGCGAGATATTTGATGGCGTGAAGATTGCCGCCGCGGGCCATGTGTATATGGAGGAGATAATCCTCAATCCGACCGCGGGGTCTATTGTGCCATCATAGGATTCGATATTAACGGGTTTGAACCCTTCAGGATTTGATGATCCATTACTTCATCGGTGAAGCATAGTGGGTGCGGCGCCTCAGATTGAGCAATATCGCGACGTAGCTCGAGAGAGCGTTATCCGCTGTGTTCGCCCGCCGGAGTAGTTGTATCCGTGCGACGGTATTCGCGTCGGGTCGTGGGGCGCCTACGTGATCCATAGATAGATCTGGATTGTCTTGCCTTGTCCTCCAATATATCTCGCAAGTCCGCGCGTTCCCCGTGGCTTCCTGCTTTTAGAGCGATGCCGGGTACGGTTTTGGTGGAGGGCTTGCACGCCTCTATCGCGCCACGAGGTGGTCGGTCTGCCAGACAGCGCTGGTGATGCTGCCTCCTCTAATCGGGGAGCAACTTGCTTTGGGTAACTTTTGAGGGGCGCTCGAGTTCATACTCTCGCCGCGAGGACCTCGGTCCATCCGTCGGCCAAGAGGGCCTTGATCAGCTTGAAGCTGTTGTTGCTTTTTCTTTAGGCTGTTTGCCGTGGCCATTAGCCTGCGTCTCAAACGCTCTTGTTCGACGGGATCCTCAGCACGACGATTAAATGCCGCCGAGGCTTGCCTCGCTCTCGGGGGGTAAGTAACTGTCATCCTCGACCTCTTCCTCGCCGCCTCTCCCGAGGGCTTGCTTTCCCCTCCTGCGCTGGATCATGCCGAGGAGTTGTCTTCGCACTTTCGGGGTGTTATTATCTCCGTGTCGGAATCTCCATTCTTGCCGTGGCGGGATTTAGAGCGCGCCACGACGCCGGGCGCTTGGGCTGTTTCTTTAAGGAATCGGCCTCCGCGCTTCTTCGCCGTCCCCATCTTTTGGGGTGTCCACCATGTATATGTCGATGACGAGGTGGTTTTCCAAAGGTCCTGTAGGCACCGGTTCTTGGTAGTCTCCGCATCGCCGCCCATACCGCCGATGTCTTCGGAGTCGTAGTCGAGCACGTCGGTTAAATCGCCGACGGTGGCTACGAAGTGGGTGGTGGTGGGATCTGAATTTCTTCGCCGTCCGCGTCCCACCCGTCCTGGCCGTAGTTCGGCCAGGGCTCTCCGGATAGCGAGAGATGCTTCAGTGAATTTATGATATCGCCGAAGGGCGAGTGCTGAAAGATGTCCGCGGTGGTGAATTCCATGATCGGCGCCCAATCGGATTCGACAGGCAAGGGCGCAGGAGGTCCGGAGTCGAAGAGAGTCCGCGCCGAGTCATGGGCTTTATGCGGGACAAGGTAAGTGTTCGCCCATCGCCGTGGGAGTTGCAGCTCGAGGCGGCGCCCAGCCATCCGCCCTCGATCCGAGCGATCGGCTCCGGACTATGAGTCGGAGCGGATTCGTGGGCGGCCTCAAGGTGCTGTCCGCGCGAGTTAGGTCATGCCCATCGAGACAAGGCGACACGCTTGGCTGTGGCTCAGATCCATCAAGATCAAGTCCCCGCGGATGTCGGCCGTGAAGTTTAGGCTTCCAAACCTGACCTGACGGCCAGGGGCGTAGCTTTCGATCTGCTCCAGATGGCCAAGGGAGTTGGCCCGCAGTGCGAAGCCGCCGAATACGAAGATCTGTCCGGGGAGAAAGGTCTCACCCAGGACTGCGTCGTTGTTGATTGAAGAGGCCATCATGCCGATCGGTGACGACACAAAGGAACTCTCAATGAAAGCACCAATGTCGGTGTCAAACCGCGGATCTCGGTAGGGGGTCCCGAACTGTGCGTCTAGGCGGATGGTAACAGGAGACAAGGGACACGATGTTTACCTGTGTTCGGGCCCTCTTGATGGAGGTAAAACCCCACGCCCCGCTTGATTGATATTGATATTGTGGATGTTTACAAGAGTGGATCTACCACGAGATCAAGGAGGCTAAACCCTAGAAGCTAGCCTATGGTATGATTGTAAGGGTTGTTGTGATTGTAGTCCCACGGACTAAAGCCATCCGGTTTATATAGACACCGGAGGGGCTAGGGTTACATAGAGTCGGTTACAATGGTAGGAGATCTACATATCCGTATCGCCAAGCTTTCCTTCCACGCCAAGGAAAGTCCCATCCGGACACGGGGTGAAGTCTTCAATCTTGTATCTTCATAGTCTTGGAGTCCGGTCGATGATGATAGTCCGGCCGATGATAGTCCGGCCGATGATGGTAGTCCGGCAATCCGGACACCCCCTAATTCTGGAAGGCAATCCGGACACGGGGTGTAGTCTTCAATCTTGTATCTTCATTGTGGAAGGCTATGCTTATGCCCGCGGCGCTCCGATCTCCTTCCCGTGCCAACCCTGTCGTCGTTGTTCATCCGAGCTCATGGTGAGCGCTTTGCCTTCCGACGGTCCAGCGCCCTTTGAGCCAGAGCGAGAGGGTAGTGGCCCTCTTCGGAGGCAGACGGATGGCAGGGCAACCGTGTTTCGATCCTGTGAAGCGGGCTTTGAGGCTGCCCTCCGATGTTGGCGACTCCTTCTTCAACTTTCTTGTGTTGCTTGCTTTGTTGTCTGGTTGTAAGCTGCTCCAGGACCTTGTATCTTGTGCTGTTTTCTTTTTCCTGCTGTATGGTAACTGTCATTGTAATCCTGACCGGTTGATGGCTTTGTTAATTCAAAGTCGGACTAGGTTCGGGCCTTCCTCGGGCGCGGTTTAGTCTTTTCTCTAAAAAAATTGCATCCTCTGATGGAACAGCGAGTCTGCGAGGAACACGAGCACCTTGGACTGGCCAATGCGGACCCTTGAGGGAAAATCGCGTGGGTCCTAGGCGGCTGAGGCTGAGGTGGGGATTTAGGGGAGATCGATGGGGGCGGCGGCGAGGTGGATCAGAATCGGATTGGGTTGTGGGAGTTACCTGCGCGCGAGGCGAGGGGCGAGGATTTGGCTGCCCAGGTCGGCTCTCGCCCAGTGCATCTCCGTCCGCTGAACAATCATCCACTCAGTCTCCCAGTCTGCGCCATTGTCCTGCTCCATCGTAGCTCTTGCCCTCCGTCCGCCATTTGCAGGGCACAAGTCCTTGGCCTCAATGGCGAGGGCACCACATGCTCGCTGAAATGCCCCAGCAGACGGGGAGAAAGAGGATTGAGAGGTGGAAATGCCACCTTGGACCGCCAGGTGCACATTCGGCTCAAAAAACATGCCACGTCACTCAGTAAACCGCTTGCGGACAAAATGTGTCCTGTTCTTTAAGCGACCAATAGATTTTACTCCCTCCATCTAGATGCATCTAGGCAAGGTGCACCGCAATCTAGGCACAAAGAGATTGGGCTAGGAAAGAAATTGAATTGTAGAGCAAGCCAATCACATCATTTGTTTCTCAACTAAAAACGTGCTATTAATTAGGCGACCTCTTCAAATAGCAATAGCATGCCATAAAAATTGCATACGTTGGTCCTCCAATTAATAGATGGGGTCTAATTAATATACATGCAACTATTACTACTGTTTCGTGCCTTAGCATTTTGGCATTATTTCTTTTTCATTAGATGGCTAATGCATCGAGATGGAGGAGTAGTTTTTTCACATGAGTAAAACATCCTGACGTGAAATAGATATGTAGCAGCGCGTTTTGGTGGCCGAATCCATACAGGCTCAAAACTTTGAATTTTTCTTGAAAATTCAAACATTTCAATTCAAAAAAACCTGGAAAAAATTGTACATGTATATAAGGATGTAATGTGTACTTGTGTAAAAGATTAGATTGAAATACCTTGAAATGCGAGCTGCCCAAAAAATCAAAGTCATGGACTTTAAGTATGAATAGTGCATCTATACCAATATAAAAAGACCCAAAGGGGCAGATTCAATTAATCTCAACCATCAAATCATGTCAATCCAACGACCTAGACTGCTTCAATGTCGAGCGCTCAACACATTTAGCGTGCAGTTAATTTCATGCATAATATAGTGTTAATCACATAATAACACACAAATAATATCCTATTTAATATCCGCATGCATTTAATATATTTTCAAATTAACGTGTATTGCACGTACACATTGACTAGTGTGCTAAAATGTCACATATTTATATTTTCTATATAGCTCTCATTTTAACCTATTTCATCCTGAAAATTTACACGCATGTACAGGATGTCTCTAGGTAGAGTATATGTTTGTTTTTTCCAAAAATAAAAATACAAAACTTGAATTCTCAAATTTCAAATCCGGCCTACATTTGGCATGCTTGTAATTGCACGGTGTAAAAAATAGGAGCCCGCTGGCCCATTTTGCAGACCGGTGCCGCGCGTACGTGCCGTGCAGCGGAGAGGCGTCATTACAGGTGTCGTTCTGCTGTCTTTCTACCTTGCAGGTGTCGTTGCAGAGGAGCTCGCCGTGGCAAGCTTTCGCAGGCAGCGCCAAATCGTGCCGCTCTACCACCTTCCCGTCTCCTCTCGTCGTCACCATTTATTCCCGGCGACGCGCGCAAAGGGGTCAGTAACTAGCCAAGCTAGCTAGCCAAAGCAGCACAGCCTTCCCCCGTTAACTCTCGCGCGGATTGCCAGAGATCGATCGAGCGAGGCCGACGCCGGCCATGAGCGACCAATCCCAGCCCGTCCGCACCGGCGACGTCTACCCGCCCTCCGCCGCGGCTCACGACGCGCGCCGCCAGCGCGACGAGGTCCTCACCACCCATGATGATCAGCAGCAGAAACAACAAGATGGCCGCCGAGGCGAGCTCCGGGTCACCGAGACCGACGAGCCACACGCCGGGAGACGCGTCGTCACCGCCACCGCCGGCGGCCAGGTAACAGCCGCGCGTCTATATACTCCTCGTGTGCATGCATGCGCGCGCGCTCCATGAACTTGCACGGCGACGTGATGTCCGTCCGTACGCGCGTGACACGCACGCAATATGCATGCAGGTGATGGCGCAGTTCACGGTGCCGGTGCCGGGCGCCGGGGTGGAGGAGGCGACGGACGCGGTGACCATCGGCGAAGCTCTACAGGCCGCGGCGCAGACTTCGGCGGGCGAGAGGCCGGTGGACCTCGCGGACGCGGCGGCGGTGCAGGTCGCCGAGATGCGTGCCACGGGGCTGGGCGGCGTCATCCCCGGCGGTGTGGCGGCTGCGGCTCAGAAGGCCGCGGAGACCAACATGAGGCCCGGCGTCGCAGAGGAGGAGAAGGTCCGGCTGAAGGACGTGCTGGGCAGCGCCGCGGCGGTGCTGCCGGCCAACAAGGTGGCCACGAGGGAGGACGCCGTTGCGGTGGCCACAGCTGCGAACCGCAACGCCCCTGCGGGAGGTGGTGGAGGAGGCAAGGGCGTCGCCGACGCGGTGGCCGCGGCCGCCGAGATGAATGAGAGGAGGATGACGCGCACGCGGCAGGCTTAGGCACTGTAATACGTGAGGTACGTAGCAGCCTAGCAGAAGAACGTGCGTGGCACTGTAATACGTAGTTCCACCACGCATATACGTACGTAACGTACTTCTCTATCCGTGTTGTAATCTACAGCCTACTGTACGCTTTTTTCAGTAGTATTATGTACTACTCCCTCCGTTTCTAAATATTTGTCTAGAGGTTTTAAATGGTGACTACATACGAAACAAAATAAGTGAATCTACACTTTAAAATATGTCTATATACATCCGTATGTGGTGATCATTTGAAATCTTTAAAAAGACAAATATTAAAGACAAATATTTAGGAACGGAGAGAGTAGTACATCGTTGTGATGGGACCGTCGGAGAGGCACTCCGTGACGTGCCTGATTTTCGACTGATAATCACAACGAAGGCTTTATATACATAGCCGTCTCCTCCACCTCCCTCCCTCACAACTCGTCAACTCCACATAGTCCCAACTTTGAAATCGCTGAGGCAGATCAGATCTACCATCGATCGCCGGTGAGGAGGGTCCGATCGATGGAGGTTGCCGGCGTCCGTGGTCACGTGAAGCCACTCAACCTCGATGGCGGGGCCAGCACCTGGTAGAAGCCGTGGCTGTCGTAGTCGGACGTCAAGCTCATCCTGGCCCTGAAGAGCGAGGCCTACCTGACGCCGGAGGACTCGGAGAGGGCGGCGCTTGCCCGGAGGATCGACGCCATGTGGAACGAGTTCGGCGACGACGTCGTGGAGCAGTTCTTCACCGAGGGCTACGTGGAGGTGGAGCACGGCTACTTTGCCGAGAGGGCCACCTCGGAGGCGTGGGTCAAGGAGATGTGGGCGACGCTGGACTTCAGCAAGTTCGACCTGTACCGCCTCGGTGATGAGGGGCTCGACGACTTTGTGGTGCGTCCCGGCGAGGATGCGGAGGAGGCCATCTAGTACCGACAGGTGCTACACTTGGTCATGCCTGGTCGGCAGGTGCTACGCATGACAGATCCTTCAAGAGCTTCAAGTTGTGTCGGCTGATAGTACTTGGCAGCACGGCGCTGAGGTATATCAATGACGACCGTGACATGTTCAGCTATTTGCGCGCAGGGAGGATGTGCCGTTGGGCGCCGTGATGGCGTCGATGATAGTTGGACCGAGCAAGGTTGATGCATCAGTACAATGCTGAAGGCGGCGGCGGCCTCTGAGAGCACGCCGGACCAGTGCCCCAGACCCGGCAGGTGGCTGGTCCGGCCCCAGACCCGACAGGTGGCTAGGTTGGGGTCTCAGGTCTTAGATGTTAGGCTTGGCTGCAATATCTGTTTGGTATTAGACCCAGGCTATCTGCGCCTCTTCATCAACTGTATAGGTGTAGTGACAGTTTGTTGCTTAGACGGTGGCTTTAATCATACTATTGTATAACTTTGCAAGGTCTCGCCCAGATACAGAGACATAAAGGTCATCCTCTTTTTCTAAAAAAAATCTAGTACGGCCAAGAGTGAAGACGCCCTCGAGATGAAATGGTATGGGTGATGGAGTTTCATCTGAGACGGGAATGCAAGTAGACATGTAGTGTACTTCCTTCGTCTTTAAAAGTGTGTACTTTTAATTTTGTTGAAAAGTCAATCATTTTTATGTTAAATCATATTTATATTATAGTACATCAATATTTATGCCATCAAATTAGTTGCATTAGATTCATGACAAAATATAGTTTTACATATATTTATTTGTTTTCATAAGTATTTAATATATTTTTGCATAAACTCGGTTAAACTTTAGGATGGTTTGACCCTCCGACTTTATTTTTGACATATACCTATTTGGTTTCATAAGCATTGATATATTTTTACACAAACTTAGTGAAACTTTAAGATAGTTTGATCCTTTAACAAAGTTAAAAATACACTTTTTGAAGGACGAAGGGAGTAGATGTTTGTACGTGTTTTAAAAGAATTTTTCTAGCAAATGTTTTACAATTTTTGTCAGCAAACGAGATGTTGGAGCTGACTCACAGTCACAGGTCACGCATGCATGAACACAAGAAACTAGAATTTCTTTTGGGCGCCTCAGCTGCCTCACGCAAAGACTGAGCTTTTAATTTCCTTCCTTATATTTCTCTTCAATACAACTGAAACAAACATTTCTACACTGCTCTTTAAGTAGCAGATGCGAACGCACTAATCAGCCACCATGCATGCCCTGGACATTAACACCACGCACGCACGCACAAGGCGCCACCAACTACATGACTATCTCTGTCTCCTCAAAATCGCTTGAGGGTACACACAAGATCAGGCCAACATGCAAACACATGTACTTCCTCCGTTCGGAATTACTTAATTCCGAACGGAGGGAGTAGGAGGCTAGCTAGCATCTCGCGTGCACTAAGAAAATTAGATGATACCCCATACGTTGCAGTGGGAATCGGTTGCAATATATTTAGATCATATTCAGTTGACCTGATCCTTACCACTCCACATATGAAGAACCAACCTCACCAATGTGAAAGTTACATGTTATCTACAGAAAGTTATATATAAAAAGGAGCTATGTTCTGTTAGAAACTTGGAACCAATACAAATAACCACCACAATTAATTTGGAGTTGCACTAACGATAAAATGACTATCTTTAAATCACAACTATATATGACAGAAAATGTGGAATGTACCTAATAATCACAATCATATACTCTTTTCGTCCCAAAATAAATGTCGCTGATTTAGTAGTTCAACTAACTTTATATTAAATCATTTTGAGATGGAGGGATCAGACATCACTATTACAATTTGATATCACTGATAGAAACAGAGGGGTATGGGGTGACTGACTACATGTATTATGTTAAGGATGAGGCATGGGTACGGTGTGGCTGGTTTAGTGTATGTAGAGGATGATGATAAGGCGGATGTTATGCTAGACCAATTTCAGAAGTAAAAAATACTGAACCTTACTGTCCTCAAGGGCAGTGCACCACCCCAGTTGATCTAAACATTGGCTGCCACATAGATGAAGAACATGAAGCAGGTGTCCAATTAATGGTGTATGAAGTAGATCAAGCGGTGGTTATTTTCCTCTCTTCCAGTAGTGATGCAAAAAATGGTGGTGGAGCCGAGGAGAGCAGTTGCTCCAGGTGTTGGGCACACAGTATAACACCAATTTAGAGAATTCTGAAGTCGTAGATGGCATAATGTGGCAGTCACATCGGGCCGGGAAGTGCATACTCCCAAACACTAGCAACGCACTCTCAGAGAGTGGAGCGGCGGGGTGAACCAGGCTCCCACGCCAAGGGATAAGAGCTATAGCCGGACGCCTCAAAACAACCTCATACGCCCGTGGACATACCCGGTCAATGAACGGACTAGAAAGAGAAGTAAAAACATGATTCAATTGGACCCTTCATATCGTCTCTATACGCCTGGACTGTCCGCGAACCCTTATAGCCATCTCAAATATGGGAAGGATATGAGGGCTCGCGGACGAACCCGGACATTCCGCCCCATAGGATGCGGCCCCACCCGGACTATCTTTTCTCTATCTTTATTCATTCTTTTATTTTCCTCTCTTCATCTCCACCAATCATGTGCAATTGATTGGACATATGAGAAAAGAAATGAGGAGTGTGGCTGCGCGGATGAATAAATAGAGGCTCAAAACAGATACGCTCGGTCACTGACCGGGCGCGTCCGCGGGCGTTAAGTGGGTCATATTTGCTATGTTCGGCTGTAGATGCTCTAATACTTGTATGACTATGCTCATGCATATGATATCACAAAGATGTGAACTCTCCACTTATTGCCCCATCCATGCCTTATATAGGGCTCGACATAGCTAAAGGAACCAATGGCCGACTATTTAATGATAAAGATACGGAATTGCTAATTTTCATCCGGATGAAAACTATACGGCTTCATTCGTTTTTCCAGCCGCGCGATCTATGCACTAAGATTCGGGCTAATCTTTTTTTGTCCTTTGCTTCTGTCTTGTCGGGCGCGCTAAAATTTCATGGGAGACCCGTTTCTCTGGCCGAACCGTCGGTCTTTCCTTCCCCCTTCCCCTTTCTCATTTCCCAGCATGCAACCACGGCCGCGCGCAAGAGTGAGAGAGAGAGAGAGCCATGGTCTATGTTGTACTTTTTGTCCACTCAGCCATCCAATCTATTTATTTAATATTTAAGTGCTAGTCTCAGGTCAGGGATGCAACCAAACACCACATGCACAAAGCTGCCTGGCCAGGCAAAAATCCATCCTCCCACCGGCCACTCTCAGGCATCAACTTTTCTCAGGCATGAACCTCAGGACATGAACCAAACAGCCCCATACTCCTTCCAATCCTTTTTACTTCGCATATAAAATTTATCTGAAGTCAAAGTTCGTAAACTTTGATCAACCTTATAGAAAATATATCAACATTTACAATACAAATTAATACCATTAGGTGTGTGATGAATTGAATTTTCATATTATATAACTTCAATACTGTAGATGTAGATATTTTTTATATAAATATGGTTAAATTTTATTAAGTGTGACTTCAGAAAAATCTTATATGCAAAGTGAAAAGGGCCGGAGTTGTACTTTTGAGAAAAAAATCTATACAAACTCCAGTTTAGAAGTAGGGAGCACTTTGACAAATGTACAGCAGTATAATATACTAGTACTTCAGACATACAACAACACAATATACTAATCACAATACAATAACACAATATACAAACTTGACACACATCTGACCCTAGCTTACTTCTCAATTCGGTGGAGCGGGCGATTAATATGTTTCACTTATTGAACGGGGTCTATGGTCGGTCCTTGACACCTGGACGTTGAAAGCATCCTTGGGATAATCTCGTAGTACTAGTACCTATGGGGTGGAGGAGTGGGATCTTGAAGATGTCGACGTCGTAGTTGATCTGCAGACGAGCCATTGATCCTTTGTTGATCTCACAGCCAAACATTCAATGAAAGCACCAATGTCGGTGTCAAAACCGGCGGATCTCGGGTAGGGGGTCCCAAGCTGTGGATCTTGGATCAATGGGCCGGGAACAGGAGACGAAGGGGATGATGTTTACCCATGTTCGGGCCCTCTCGAGGAGGTAAAACCCTACGTCCTGCTTGATTATATTGAAGTGTATATGATGGTTACAGAGTCGATCTACCACGAGATGAGATGAACTAAACCCTAAACCTTAAACCCTAGGTGAGTAGGATGGTGATTCTCCTTCTAATGAATATATTCTCTATCGACTGGCCTGGCCTCGGCTTATATAAAGTACCGGAGCCCTAGGATAACAAGAGTCCTAGTCGAATACGTCGGTAGAGAGGAGTCCTTGTCTTGATCATCAAGTCTTGTGGAATCTTCCTTGTATTCGTTATGGGCTACCCAAAGTGGCCCATGAGTGAACGGCCATGGGGGTCCTTGGCTCAGCCCACCTGGTCGGGAGTCGATGTGGTGAGTACCCCTAGTCCATGACACCGTCAACGTGGACCCCGCCTTAAGGATCACCACTGTCCCCGCATATGCCTTTTGATTGTTCCATGCTATTATATTATCTGTTTTGGATGTTCAATGGGATTTATTATACACTTTTATATTATTTTTGAGACTAACCTATTAACCGGAGGCCCAGCCCAAATTGCCTTTTTTTGCCTATTTCAGTGTTTCGAAGGAAAGGAATATCAAATGGAGTCCAAACGGAATGAAACATTCGGGAACGTGATTTTTGGAACAAACGTGATCCAGAGGACTTGGAGTGGACGTCAAGCAATCAACGAGGAGGCCACGAGGCAGGGAGGCGCGCCTGCCCCCATGGGCGCGCCCCCCACCCTCGTGGGCCCCTCGTAGCTCTCCTGACTGACCTCTTTCGTCAATAAATACTCATATACCCTGGAAACATCAGAACAGGAGCCGAAGCCCTATTTCCACCGCCCCAACTCTCTGTACCCATGAGATCCCATCTTGGGGCCTTTTCGGGCGCTCCGCCGGAGGGGGCATTGATCACGGAGGGCTTCTACATCAACACCATAACCTCTCCGATGATGTGTGAGTAGTTTACCTCAGACCTTCGAGTCCATAGTTATTAGCTAGATGACTTCTTTTCTCTCTTTGAATCTCAATTCAAAGTTCTCCTTGATTCTCTTGGAGATCTATTCAATGTAATCTTCTTTTGCGGTGTGTTTGTCGAGATCCGATGAATTGTGGGTTTATGATCAAGATTATCTATGAACAATATTTGAATCTCCTCTGGACTCTTTTATGTATGATTTGTTATCTTTGCAAGTCTCTTCGAATTATCAGTTTGGCTTGGCCTACTAGATTGATCTTTCTTGCAATGGGAGAAGTGCTTAGTTTTGGGTTCAATCTTGCGGTGCTCGATCCCAGTGACAGAAGGGGAAACGACACGTATTGTATTGTTGCCATCGAGGATAAAAGATGGGTTTTATATCATATTGCTTGAGTTTATCCCTCTACATCATGTCATCTTGCTTAAAGCGTTACTCTGTTCTTATGAACTTAATACTCTAGATGCATGCTGGATAGCGGTCGATGTGTAGTCCACTCACAGACCCACTTTCTTTCGGGGCCATCAATACAATAGAATAGTTCTGTTCTTTAGCCGACGTTTTTCCTTGCCGTCTATATCCGAGCGGTTCCCTTTGGCATATTTCACTTGCTTTGCTACTACGGTACCCGCATTCTTGAAAGAAAAAGGGATGGATAGTTGCCCTTAGGAGACAGATGGTGCCCATTTATTCATAGAATAGGTTCAAGAAGATGAGACGCATTGATGTTAATGAACTTGAGGTTGAAGTTCTAGTAAGCTTAAGCATAGGTTTAGGTGCACAAGTGGTATACCAAAATACTCGTTTAACTACTCCGCAATGGGACACCCTTCTCAAGGTGGGTCCCCTTTCGTACGACCTATTCTCTCTCTCTCTCTCTGAAAGTAGCAATAGAAGAAGGATAGCTTCATGAGTTCGTTCTGACTCCTAGTTCGAAAGCTTTTCCTTCTGCTTGGGAACGATCTTATCCCGAATCCTCTGTGGAGTGAAGGAAGTGTGATGCCAATTCTACCGGGTCCGGTACCCACTTAACAATGGATTCCATTTCTGTTGACCGATGGCGTTCTCCCACTAACTTGCTAAGGAAGAGGCTAGTTCGCGTGGAGTATTAGTTTATACTACTATATGAGTGATAGTAGGTACGTGCTTGGTCATTGAGTCCTTAAAGTCAAAAAAATCAATCAACAAGGCCAGCATTTAAGAAAGGAGCAAAGGAGACAGATGCTGAGAGAGTAGCAAAGCAAAGCAAAGCAGCAGGAAGGGAATGGCCGGCTGCGGAGAGGAGCTGAAGCTGCTGGGCATGTGGGCGAGCCCGTTCGCGGTGCGGGTGCACATCGCGCTCCGCCTCAAGGGCCTCAGCTACGAGCACGTGGAGGAGGACCTGCAGAACAAGAGCGAGCTGCTCCTGAGGTCCAACCCTGTCCACGCCGGCCAGGTGCCGGTGCTCATCCACAACGGCAAGCCCGTCTGCGAGTCGTCGGTCATCCTGCGGTACATCGACGAGGCCTTCTCCGGCGCCGGGCCCTCCCTCCTCCCCGCCGACGACCCCTACGGCCGAGCCGTCGCTCTCTTCTGGGCCGCTTTCGTCGACGACACGGTAGGTGCATACATGTTGCTTGCTACCTCACCCTCACACGGCCGCGTTCATTTATACCGTACGTTTTCATTATGCAGCTGCTGAAGGCGCGGAGCCAGGCCTTGAGAGGCGAGACCGGCGAGGAGAAGGAGGAGGGGAGGAAGAAGGCGGCCGCGGCCATGGAAACCTTGGAGGGGGTGCTGAGGGATTCCAAGGCGAGGTTCTTCAGCGGCAGGGATGGACCTGGCTACCTGGACATCATGCTCGGCGGCCTCCTCGGCTCGATGCGTGCATCAGAGGAGATGGGTGGGCTCCAGACCTTGGACCCGACCACCACGCCGCTGCTGGCCGCATGGGCGGAGCTCTTCTGCGCGCTGGACGCGGTGGCGCCGGTCATGCCGCGCGTGGAGAGGCTCGTCGAGTATGCCGAGGCGATGCAGCAGCCTCGCACCGCCGTGTCCAGCACCACCAACTGAGAGCGGAAAGATGAGCTGTGTGCGCGGTCGTCGGTTTGTTCTGCATTTTGTATGGATGAAACAGTAAAATACGCCTCCGCTCAGCATTTTTGATGCTTTCATCCGTCCGATCGTAGTGTCCTGGTCCTCCCGCAACATCAGTATGGCATGCGTCGTCTGTGTTACCAAGCGACCCCGCACGAATCACGCAGGCCGAACAACTTGAAAGGGCTGCTGCTCACAAGACCGATCTGGGTGTGCTCACGTTAACGTACATGAGGCTGAGTGGCGCCTCCAGCGGGCGCGCGCGTGTCTGTGGTACGGTAGAGGAGCAAGAGAAGAGGGAGGACGGGAGCCAGGAGCCGCCTCTACGAGGATGTCCATGTGAGTGAGTTGACAGTTCTTGAGGTTGCCGAGCGAGTTCGACAGGGCAGAGGTCCAGTCTCTGCGGCGCAGCCAGGCCACCGAGCCACGTGACATGGGCACGTCGCCGGAGAGCCGGTTGGCGGACGCGGAGAGGCCAGGAGCCCAATGGAATCCGGGAGCTCGCCATGGAACGCGTTGTCGCTGAGGTCGACGGCAGAGGCCGATGTCCTCGGGGACACGGCGCCGATGAAGCGCATGCCGCTGAGGTCGAGGGTCTTCAGGTTGTAGGAGCACAGGCGTAGGAGCCGCCATTTTGTGATGGATGGAGCCATGGAGGCAATGGCAGAGTGGTATGGAACGAAGGTGGCGATCGATGGGCAAATCTGATGGCTAGCTAGATGGTGATGGAGCTGGGCGTTTCGGTTTGAGCAGAATATTTCAACAAGCACCTTGTGTGCATCGGGCAGAGCAGCTTCGAGAGCGCGGCCATGTTGAGCGCCTCGAAGAGCTGGCCCTGGTTGGCAGTGCCGTCACCGGACAGGTCGAACGAAGGTAAGGTCGACGTATCTGGACGCGGAGTGAGCAACACCAGTAGTTGGCACCGGCGACGGCATTGATGAAGCCGCCGTCCTCGAGCATGGAGGTGGGGCTGGAGCTGCGGAGGAGCGCTTCCTCCATCTTGTCGGGCAGCACGACGCCGGCGTTGGCGGAGAGTGCGGAGGCCAATGGGCGTGGTGCACGCGAACGCCGGCTCTTGCGGGATGGAGGTGTCGTCGAACAGGCCCGACAGCCACTCGAGCTGCTCCATGTCCATGTCTAGCTCGTCACGCTGCAAACAAAAGGCACAGAATCCCATATCGCATGTTCATGCGAGCACGACGACGTGTTGCCCATCTCGTCGAAGTGCGAGCAGGGCGCGGACTTGGTCGACCGGAGCACCCCACCCATGCCGCCGCCCGCGAGCCACTGCTCCGGCTGCTGCTGCATCATGGCGGCGCCCGATGCAAAGCTGAATGCTTCCCTCCGATGCACACAAGGTGCTAGTTGAAATGCCAGAGAGAAAGAGAGAAGGAGGAAGAAGGTTGATGTGGACCCCACCTGTCATAACGGTCAGCTTAATGGTCAAATAAACAGAGTTAACTTTCATGCCATGTCAGCGCTGACAAGTGGGTGCCGCTTGTTATAAATGTGTTTAAATCCTCTAAAATGGCCATCAACAAAAAGGTTGTAGCTTTTAGAGACGAATTATGAAAAGGTGATAGTTTTTGGTTAAGGTTCTGAAAGTGGTAGTTCTATGGAACACCAACCTCAAAACTGGCAGTTTTTTTTTCAAATACTCCTTTGAGCATGATGGAGGGAGGAGTGCAGGGACTAACCAGCAACAGCTTACCGGCGGCGTACCAGCCAAGATGACGCTCTGAATTGCTAAGGGCAACTCCAACGGATGTCCGTTTTGTCCGAAATTCGTCTGTTTGGGGTGACAAAGGGCCGTGTCCACCTTGGTTTGTGTTTGCATCGGCCGGGTGCCCAACGCGCGGCCGCATCTTTTGCCCCATCTTGTCCGCTAGAGATCAAGTACAATAAAATCAAGCATAGCAAAAAATAGTTTAAATCAAACATAACAATATGTTCAAAATAGTCTTTTTATTGCAATCCAATTAAAATTTTAAAAATATCAAATAGTCTTACAATACCACTCAAAGTTTGTGCACATGAAAAGTGATTATACTGATAGATCTACTGATTGCCAATGTGATCCCACATGTGCTCAATCAAGTCATCTTGCAACTGCATATAAGTGTTCCGATCACACAATTCACGATGAAATTGGACAAACTGTTCAAAGGTTACATGAGGTGGGTTCTCAGGCTCAACATTCTCACCCTGGAAATCAAACCCTTGGTCGTAGATACTGTCATCACGCTCATCCTCGACGATCATGTTGTGCATGATCGCATAAGCAATAATCACCTCCCAAAGCTTCTGAGTGCTCAATGTCAATGCAGGGTTTCAAAAAATACCCCATCGAGACTGAAGCACACCAAATGCACGCTCCACATCTTTCCTAGCACCCACATTTGGGCAAACCTCTGTCCCTTCTCTTCTTGCGGATTGGGCACGGTCTTCACAAGAGTGGACCACTGGGGATAGATATCATCAGCTAGATAATATCCCTTATTGTAATGGTGGCCATTGATCTCAAAGTTGACCTCCGGGTAGTGGCCTTCTGCAAGCCTTGCAAACACTGGAGAATGCTGAAGAACACTAATATCGTTGTGAGAACCAGCCATGCCGAAGAAAGAATGTCATATCCACAGATCTTGTTAAGCCACAGCTTCAAGTATGATAGTGGCACCTTTCACATGTCCCTTGTATTGCCCCTGCCAAGAAAATGGACAGTTCTTCCATTTCCAATGCATACAATGGATACTATCAAGCATGCCCAGAAAGCCCCTCTCGGCATTTATCGTCAACAACCTCTCTGTATCAGTTGGTTTTCTTAGGTATTCAGGACCAAACACTGCCGCCACGGCCATGCAGAAATTATACAGTGAGAGGAGACATGTTGCCGTCGTTGCCCTCTCCATGTTATGTATCATGAACCAACCAAAACAAATGCAAACAAAATCAAAAAAAGCAATGATGTGATTGCGCGGGCATGTATATGTATTGGCCCCACGGAAATCATAGGGGCATTTTATAAGCTAAATTAGTTTCAGAAAAGATTCACTGTCCAGGATAAGGATATGCTGGTTGATCTTCCATCATTGATACACTGTGTGTACATATATGACTTTTAAAAATGGCACATGGCATCTTTTGAAATGAATGACAGATGGCTTGGAGCGGAGCAAAGATACCCACTGGATTAAGAAACCATGCAAGACTCGAATTATTATTTTTGGTGGTCGATGGACGAAAGTACGTCCCTACAACCTAGCATATCTTTCTAGGACGATTCTCTGGTATAAACGTGTGGGTTATATATCTACTCCTTTCTAGTGTCAAAAACGACTTATATTTTGATACGAAGGGAGTATGTACCAACCAATTACAAGCCACCCCTAGGTAGAAACTACTGAAAAAGGTCTACCATATAGATATTCATGTGCTTCACAGCATTTTAGACACGATCAAGTACGCACCCGCATCGAGTATGTCTCAACAATATATTCTATTCACGGCGCAGAAACTATGATGACACCACAATATGTTCTCGCCGTGATGAATCTCATGTGTAATGCAACATGTTTAGATGGTTCCAATGAAACTATCCATATAATCACCCGAAAAGATTAGGGTGAATTCCATATATGCCACTCAAAACTTGCCCGTATTTCCATCTGCCATTGGAAATTTCCCTCTTCAAGATATGCCATTGAAAATTTGCACCGCATACAGATATGCCACTATGGTCAGTTTGACCGTTAGTTGATTGTCAAGCGGCACTTGGAAAGACGATTTTGCCCCTGGTACTGTAGCGGCGATACACTGTAGCACTCCGAACAAATTTGGTCACTTTCGAAATTGCGGGCACACGTACTATAGCGTCTATTTTCACAAAAAAATGCTAATTTTTTGAAATTGCGAACAATTTTTTCAAAAAAAGTGTTAGGAATTCGGAATTTGAAATTATGGAGATTTATTTTGAAATTCAAAAAATTGTTCGAATTTCAAATCTGTTCGGATGCTACAGTATATCATCACTACAGTACGGACGCCCCGCAATTCGAGATTGGCTAAATTTGTCCGGAATGCTACAGTATGTCGCCACTACAGTACAGGGGCAAAGTCGTCTTTTCACATGCCACTTGACAGTCAACTAACGGTCAAACTGGCCATAGTGGCATATCTGTACACGGTGCAAATTTTCAATGGCATATTTGGGAGAGGGAAATTTCCAATGGCAGATGAGGGTACGGGCAAGTTTTAAGTGGCATATATGGAATTCACCCAAAAGATTAACATCATGTTATGGAGTTCCGCTTCCCTACAACCCCCCTGATTTCACTGGAACGGTGGAGATTAAAAGATACCCCTTCAGATGAAGGGTATGATGGTCTAATCAAATTCTAATAAATTCATTAATCAGATTCGGTAATTGTGTTTCCTCCTCGCTTGCAGATTCCCCACGCGATCAAGTACGTTTAATGATAACGGCAACAGATCAAAGCTAACTCGTGTTCGTGTTTTCTAAGCACGGTCAGATCGACCCTGAGCAGAGCAAGCTTGGACTATATGGTGGCTGTTTTTATGACGAGCATTACCACTGGCGGAGCTAGACAAGATGTTTTGCTGGGGCTAAGCAGGAAATAAGGATGCTTGGAGGGGCCAAAAAAAACAAGATTTTCTTAATCTAACCTCCCTTAGAAAAATTCCCGTGTATTTTTATCAAGGCTGGGGGAGGGGGGGCATGGCCCCTACAGGAACCAACACCGCTGAGCATTACGGATAAGGAAGAAGAATAAATAGTATAATTTCTTCCGCGCGGAGAGAAGAGCCGGAAAAAAAATTTATTATGAAAGACGAAGTTACCCTTTTAAATTTTTAGAGACTGAAGCGGAACTCCATGTTATATGCTCAAGCGAAATGTGCCGTGATTGTACTGTGAGATGGCCGGAACTTAACACTATTGATAGCCCGTTAGAGAAGCCAACGCCATGCAAAATCACCCATGTACCAAAAGAGAAGCCAGCAGTAGCTCTGCCACTCCACAGCTACCACAGCTCCTGTAATACTTGCTCATGTCCGCTTCTAACTGAGATCACCATCCTATCCAGGAATGTGATGTAATGGTGATGCCACTTCATTCAAATTTTTTGAAACCAGTTCATTCATCAAAGTCAAATCATGTTGATCTCGGCTCTCCAGAAGCATTAAATGAGGCCTTTAGGAGATCAGAAGAGGTAATGTGTGATGTTTTGTTATGTATTGGTAGAGCTTTAATTTACCTTCATATTGGGTTTTTATTTGTTTCTATTGTTGATTAATTGTTTTTCTACTTTAGCAATGTATTTTTTAGGTGCCTGGTCTTGACGAAGTTCAAATAGTTGGTACCTCTTCACTATGAAAACTAATGACGCTTACAACCAGCTGAATAATCTAGCTCCATCTTCTTCCATCACCTTGTCTCGTAAAAATAAGCTGGTATATAGCTTTACTTGCTGACTAGTCCTACCTTTGAGTTTCTTTATCAATGAAATTACAGTGGAATTTTGTAGTGGAATTTTAATGTTTGTTACAGTGTAAATCATAGCCGATTTTTAGTGTTGCAGCATTGTCTTCATTGATCTTACAGTGTAATTCAAAGTAGATTTTTTCAGTGTAATTAATTTATCCCATCAATGTAATTACATTGTAATTTTAATGTTGTTGCAATGTAAATCTTGTGGTTTTTAGTGTTACAGCATTGTGTTTTCATAGTACAATTCTTTAGTGTAATTAATTTATGTCAACATTGATTACACCTTTAAAGTAGAATTTTTCCTTCTTATTGCATTTTATCAATGAAATTACAGTGCAATTTTTGTGTGGAATTTTAATGTTTGTTACAGTGTAAATCATAGCGGAATTTTAGTGTTGCAGTGTTGTCATCATTGATTTTACAGTGTAACTCATAGTAGATTTTTCAGTGTAATTACTCTATCCCATCAGTGTAATTTTAATGTATTTACTCTACCTCATTGTAATTTCATAGTGGATTTTTAGCGTAAGTAATCTATCTTCATTTTTTTCAACTAGCCCCATCTAACCCTCTCTTTTCAATGTCATCACAAGCTATTTTTCTTCTCAGCAGTCATTTGTACCTTTTGTTGTTTTCTTTGGTTATCTCTAGGGTTTAGGCTATATATTTTTGGATTGATAATCCCAAGTGTTTTTCTACAGGGTGTTCAAACATGTGTTTACAGTGCATTTCTTAGTGGATTTATAGTGTAATTGTAGGTGGATTTTACAGTGTAATTCTAGGTGGATTTACACTGTAATTCCTATTGAATTTACACTGTAATTCCTATTGGATTTACAGTGCTTTTTCTTAATGGATTCGAACTGAATGCTTAGTCTAATATATAGTGGATTTTACAGTGTTTTACAATGGATTTATACTGGATTTATAGTGTTTTTATTAGTGGATTTACATCGGTATTCATAGTGTAAATCTTACAGTAATTTTAGTAGATTTTACAGTGTAATTCCAGGTGGATTTACACTGTAATTCCTTCTGAATTTACACTTTAATTCCTACTGGATTTACAGTGCTTTTTCTTAATGGATTCGAACTGAATGCTTAATCTAATATATAGTGGATTTTACAGTATTTTCCAGTGGATTCTTACTAGATTTACTGTGTTTTACTTAGTGGATTTACATCAGTATTCATAGTTTAAATCTTACTATGATTTTAGTGGATTTACAGTGTAACTCTAGGTGGATTTACACTGTAATTCCTACTGAATTTACACTGCAATTCCTACTGGATTTACAGTGCTTTTTCTTAATGGATTCGAACTGAATGCTTAGTGTAATATATAGTGGATTTTACAGTGTTTCTAGTGGATTCATACTGGATTTATAGTGTTTTTCTTAGTGGATTTACATCGGTATTCATAGTGTAAATCTTACTGTAATTTTAGTGTATTTTACAGTGTAATTTCAGTGGATTTTTAAAATTGTAATTCTTAGTGGAAAAATATTTTTAGAGTGTATTTTTAGTGGATATTACATTGGAATTCTTTAGTGGAATTATTAGTGTAAGTTTAGTTCTTTTCTAGAGTGTATTTTGTCATTTCGTTTTGGTTGTGTGTGGTTAGTTTTAGCTTAGTGGACATGGGAAAGTTTTGCCTGTAATGTTGATTTCTTTTTCTCCTTTCTTGCTCTGTACGGGTTGAAAAAAGTTGTGTGGACTGTTAACATCATGATGCAGGTCTAATTAAAAGCAGGACAAAAAGGAACAGATAGAGGACAGGGGACACAGGACGGAAAATATGACTGAAAGCCAATTTGTTTTCATCCAGATGTAAAGTAGACAGTCCCTAAAGATAAAAGCCTAATCAATACTAAGGCTGGCCATAGTGATGGTATCTTAGCCGGTATCATGCACTCGGTAATAGCAAACATGCTGATGTGACAGAGAATTAAAGAAGAGAGAGAGGATTAGAGTTGAGTAACATAGGTAGATACCGTATCATGTTAAATGTTACTCCCTGCGTCTAGGTGTATAAGTCACCTTACGAAAACCAAATAATCTCAAAACACTTAGGCTCGGTGCATTAACTTCCACCTTGTTTCTTATTTCTTGACATATCAACCAATAAGAGATGTGGGGCGTGCAGTGGCAGATACAGGACCCAGACCGGGGGGCTGGGCCCGGGGCGTGAGGATTTATACCTTTGTTTATT
Source organism: Aegilops longissima (assembly GCA_021605205.1). Taxonomy (NCBI): domain Eukaryota; kingdom Viridiplantae; phylum Streptophyta; class Magnoliopsida; order Poales; family Poaceae; genus Aegilops; species Aegilops longissima. Next base: position 27,282,068 of record CM038680.1, read on the forward strand.
GTAGTGTTTTTACACTGTTGATCACTTAATCACTGTAGTATTGAAGCGGGCCCGGGCTTGGTGCTAGCCTGGCTTTGCCCCTATGGTTAGTTCATTGCATGCTTTCAATGACTTGAGGCTACCAAACACGACATGCAGTAGTTAGTTCATTGCATGTAATGCTATTAATTAAGAAATAAATATTAAGTTCTCTCATTTTTCCCTCCTTCCTGGTCGCGGTGCACAAATTAAGATGACTTATCACCTGAATGGAGGGAGTATGCTACTTTGTGTCATGCATGCAATAAACATGATCATCTATGATACTACTCTATAATACTATGCACTATGAAGATAATATCATACACTAGTATCATATGCCCCGCTATGAGTATCCTAATTGTTACTATTGCTAGTTATTAAATATGGTAACTAGCTTTAATGCGTAGTGGAACGTGGCGGCAACTCTTGGCTTCGAGGCGTACGTACCCTTTGACCTTCCAGGGAGTCCGATGTCCCCAGTCTAGTCCGACTGTTTCCATTCTCGCTCGATGTTGCTGGGCCTGGGCCTTTAACCCGGCTCTGGTGTTGTTGGGTCTAGGCCTTTAACCAGGCCGACTGCCGCCATGGGTCTACACCGGAGGCGATTCCCTTGTCAGTTATTTTATTTTTATAGCCCTAAAAATTTATTTTATTTTTATTTCCTACCAACACGTTTTCTTTGTTTCCTAGCGACTTAGTGTTTATTCAATTGAGGATTCGAAGATTACTAGTCCTGTGTGAAGTAAAACACTTTTCTATTTCCCTCCTCCGGTGTCTCTTGATGTCCGAACATTGTATTTTTGTTATGCAAATGAAAAGGAGGAAGCGCGGATAAAAAAAAGTGAAGCAACATCTGTGTGCCGTGATGGAAAATGGCGAGAACACATAAAAATAAACCCATTTTCCCATGCTTGATGGCGAGAATACTAGATCAGATACTAATTTTATTCCCCTCTTGTTCCATCGAGTTCAGATTCTATTTCTGGTCTTTTGATCTAGGTACTTGCGCATGGTTATTTTTATTTTTATGGTTCCAAATTGATTTTTGCATGTTTCTTTTAAGAAAGATACAGGAAGAATGATTCACTGAAAAGTATATTGTCCATGTGGCGCTGGACAGCGGAGATCTTGGGCGGCACGACGCTGAATACTGTGAAGCCCTTGCATGGCAAAGTTGAAATTTTGAGCGAAATAGCACAGAATATTTTATCATAGTTAGACTTTGATGTAACACACGACTGTTACATGCCTACTCCAGTCAACGACATACCCAAGATATTTGTGGGTATGTGCAGTAATACTTCAAACATGAAACCTAGGACTCAATATACACAATTTGTGCATACATTTAAACTGAGCACCCTCCCAGCCCTCTCAGGCCATCAGCATTTCTAGCCGTTAGATCGTCATTTTTAGTTGTTTTTGGCCATCAGATTCGCTGTTAGTCCCACCTAAATCTCGACCGCAGGTTAACTCGCGCATCACGCTGCGCTGGCCTTTTTGGGCCGCTGCTCCGGTGGCTTTTTTGGGTCTCTCACGTTCAATTGGGCCTACTGGGCCTTTTCTACCATGCTGGCCTTTTCTATCATCCTATCCAACATAAAGACGAAGCCCTAAACCACGTTCGCGACCCTGCTCTGTTCTGATTGCGCGCCGCCTGACATGGCCTCGGATTGCATTGGCGGCTGCACGCCGACGCGAGCGGCGCGGCCGGATGGGAGGGACCGCGTGCGAGGCGCGTAGTGGAGCGGCGCACAATGGAGAGGAGTACCAACTTAAAATGATGTACTCAAGACTCATGTGTATGGAGCTTCTTGTGGGTGCAACACAATGCGCTTCTTTTTGCAAGTGACCAACATAAAGAGCTTTTGACTACAATACAATTTTCCCTAGTAGGTTGACCATGATGACGGGTACGTGTGTTTCATGTCAACACAAAGCGATGGTAGATTATGTACACACATCCCAATTTCATTCAGTGAAATAAGACTTTGATTATGGAACAATTATATCTCGGGTATTGACGATGATGACGTGTGTGCCATATCATCTTTACTTTTATTGGAAATATAAACCCACACTCCCTGAATTTTCCAATATTTTAAAAAGTTCATCCCTATTTACGTATTTGGTAAGATAAAGAGCTTTTTTCATGTACATATTTGTTTTGTTGCGGTTATTCAAGGAAAAAGTATTTGTATACAACTTAGCACATTGTATTCCTCTCCAGATATTACGATTGAAGTGTTTATCATTTATTTTTCCTTCTGGATACGCGCGGTGGATATTGGCACTCACAAATGGATGGTAGGATGATACTCATGAAGAATGCTACTTTCACTCGTTATCTCTACTTCTAATGTCTTAGTTGGTAGGTCGCGTTCCGGGTTTTATTTTCGTCCCACCTCACCCGGTCTTTTTTGGTACTTCTTTGGTACTTCCTCCCACCTCCCTCTCAGCCGCGAAAAACCAAGGAAAACCCCGCGATCGAGTCCGCACACGCCCAACCTCCCGTCTCACGCTAAGCCGCATAGAACCAAAAAAAACCTCAAGCCGAGTCCCCGCCCCCCCACGCACTCCAGGCCCTAACATCTAGTCGCACCAAGAGAGACGAACCAAAAAATCTACTGAATAGTCCGCCGGTTATTTTTCGCTGGTTTTTATTTCGCCCACCACTTTCGTTGGTTTTATTTCGCTGGTTTTATTTCGTCTCCTCCCACCTGTCTTTTCGCTTCACCACCCACATAAACCCATCAGATTAGTTATCATAAAAATCGCAATCAATCAAGTATTGATGATCAGATTAGTTACCATATAAAAAATAAATCGCAATCAATCAAGTATTGATGGGATATTTCCTTATATTGATGTGATTTCCCCTTTTTATCATCAATCGTCTCTACTGCCTAAAAAATGCGTAGCTTTCCTTTTCGCTTCACCACTCACATAAACCCATCAGATTAGTTACCATATAGAAAATAAATCGCAATCAATCAAGTATTGATGATCAGATTAGTTACCGTATAAAAAATAAATCGCAATCAATCAAGTATTGATGGGATATTTCCTTATATTGATGTGATTTTACCTTTCTTATCATCAATCATTTCTATTACCTAAAAAATGCGTAGCTTTCCTTTTCGCTTCACCACCCACATAAACCCATCAGGTTAGTTACCATATAAAAAATAAATCGCAATCAATCAAGTATTGATGATCAGATTAGTTACCATATAAAGAATAAATCGCAATCAATCAAATATTGATGGGATATTTTCTTATATTGATGTGATTTTGCGTAGTTTTCCTTTTCCTGCCAACCGACCGCGTCCCGTCTCCCTACATCCACCCTCGTTGCTCTGCCTCCCGCACGAAAAAAACCCTCTCGTTTGACCTCCCCCAAACCCCGCATGATGGAAAAACCCAGCCGCCTGCTTCCCCTCCTCTCGACCGCTCCATACGTCCAGATCGCGGCCCCATCCCCATCCTCCTCTCACGTCACGGCGGCCGATGGACTGCCGCCACCACCCTCCTACTTTCTCGCCGCCGCCGTCCTCCCGCTCGCTTGCCGCCGCCATCGCCACCAATCCCGTCGAAGGCGCCGTTGCTGCTATGTCGCCTCCTTTCCCCATCCAAGCCTGACCATGACAACGGCGCCCTCTCATGTGTCCCGCGGTGAGGTTTGGGGAGGCGCGACCACAATCCAGTAGGGATCTCACCGTGGACCCGTCCGCTGGGATGGGTGTTGCCTCCGTTGCCCGAAGAATAAAACTATCGCTATATTTTTTCCTTTTCCTAGTTCTTCTCCAAGCGCAGAATATGAATTTTTTTTGTTGTTTCTTCGTAAACAATCTTCTTGCTTACCATTAGCATCTTCTGGAACTTTTCGCGGTCTGTTCAGGGTTCCAAACTCATAGTGGCAACTAAACACGAGGGTTGCGCTCGTTGCGAGAATGGGATCGAAGGGAGGGACTACTTCGTCGTCAAGGTCGGCGAGGCAGCGGCCGATTGGGAGCCCGGTTGTGAACATGGGAGTTCGTCCCCATGGAGGCGGCGGCCGTGGAGATTGGATGTGAAGCAACCCCACTTGCCGGTGGTGGAGGCTTGCCGTCCATGTGACCCCATTCCTTGCCTCCCATTACAAAAGCGAGCATAAATGAGAGTAGGGGCTGATTTTCATCACTTCATTTCTCATATTTTTAGTTGCTTTTTTGAGATTATACAAGATGCTCTCGATCTGTTTTGTCAAATTACTTGGATCGTCTTATGGAATTGACAGCCATCGCATTTTTCACCTCATATTATTTCTTAATCCTTGTCCCACTAGGCATTCACTACATGTTTGGTAATGACGTGATGTTGAGGCGGCTAGGAGAAGCTTAGCAGCCAGATCAAGGGCTATCGAGATGGATCTGGGAGCCAAGCAGTAGTTCTTCTGTTAAATTTTGGTTATTATCTTTTCTATTGTTACGATTGTGGGATGGTTGATTTTGACTCGGTGTAACATTTGCATTTGTTTCCCCAGCTTGTTGGCATAGATGTGTGGCACTGCGGCAACTAATCAAGAGCGAGGGCAGTGCACATCAGAGCTACGCTGAATGTAGCGAGCCAACCACTTAATTGGGTATGTTCACATGAGGGATGGGAGAGGAGAGGAACATTAACATTTTCATGATTTGATGAAAATTTTAGTTCAGTAGTTTCTCCGCACGTGGCAACACACTAACGGTACTCATGGGCTTAGGATGAAAGTAGCGCCAGCAGAATCAGTAGGTTGGATGGGAAGGCGGTTGTTGCCCTTGTCCCTTGGTGCTAGCCTACCGTGGTGGCCTCACTAACTTGCTCATTGCGAAATACGAGTTCGTGGGGTCGCGAGTTGCTGCAGATTTGTTTTATCACTTTTTACAATATTTATTGATGTATCCCTAACTCATCGAGTCATTTTAGCTTTGATTTCCCATATACGCCAGCCTAAATATCCCATGGTCAGAATATTTGCATGGTTAGTGGACATTGTCCCTTTCTTTCTAATGTTTAATATTTTATATTGCCGATAGAAATAATTTTATCCGCTTGATTTAGGAAGTGCACATAGGTAGGTCAACATATTTTGTAGCTCTTTCGGATGTAAAAGCATATGTTGCATAAGAAATTATTATCTTCCAAGCATACTCACATTTCACTAACAAATAGGGGGAGGTTCAGACTTCAGAGCAATGATAAAAAGGTTTATTCCTCACTCTTTTGTTGGAATTTTAGTTCCAAGTTAACATGATTTCTTATCCGCTTCATAAGTCATGCATCTGCTTAATTGGGTGATAAGTAGGGCTATTGTGGGGTTTGTTTAAACTCCAGCATAAGGAATTCTGGTTTAAGAAAAAAGACTTTTGGCTTCTTTAATTACAAATTGATTGCAACATCGTGTTAGTATGTGATTTTCACATCTGGTTGTAATATTTATGAAGACGTGCATTGCACGTGCACTTGAAGCGGGCTCGTGGTCTGCCGCCGACGACACCGACGCTGACCGGGCCACCTCCTCCGCGTATTCTTGGAGCTGTGGCTGGCCGATTTACATGAAATTAATTCCCTCAATTCTGGTGGCAAATATAATACACATAATCCATATTGTTATGCACTAGCGTGTGTGTGTGAAATAGATGGATTATGGTCCCGTACCCAATAAGTTGGATATGTGTGTGTGTTAGAGAGAGGGAGAGGGGGAGAGAGAGTGAGGAAGAGGGAGGGAGTGTGTGCGTGTGAGAATTTGATGGTAAAAAGGGTCGCCAATGTCGTAATATTGAACTCTTTAAGTTAACGTGGCCCCGTTGCAACGCACGGGCGTTCTTCTATTTTTTGTAATTGCTGAGCTCAAGCCACAAATGGCGCTTACTTTGTGTTAACACCATTGCATACCCATGTTGATTTGCTCCGGCAATGAACTTCTCTTAGTTGTGTAATTTTATGACATCCATGGTAAAAGATTTTTCCTCATGAACGACCCGAACATGGAAGGTGGGTTAACACACTTAGGGCATATACGCATCAAACTTCAGGTAAATTTGGTATACCCGAAAAACCTTACGTTGAGTTTTTTGCCTAGGTACCCTATTAAACTTTACACAATTATGTTAATTTTTGTTCTTGTTTTTATTTTAGCGTGTAACTATGTTTCTCATTTCTTCCATTTCAAATGCATTAACTATTTGACAAATAACCGATTGATTTTTGTGGGCACTTCTAAATGCTTTTGCGCTATTTCATTCCATTCCTCTATCATCTTTGTAGTGTTCACGAAATTTTAGGAAGCGTTTGGTTATTTGGCAAGTGCTTGCTTAGCCTGACCAAGCAAGGGAGCGATGGATTTGGTTCCTGAGCAAGCTAGACTTGTTGCCAGCGGTTTCCAGCTTTTTGCTCTATCGAGCGAGCTAGCCAAATCGGCTAGCCTCCGTTGTCAAGGCTAGCTTTGCCTAGCTAGGTAAACCAGCAAGGGATCCATACGCACCCTTACATAATCACTAGATAACTGCTCGTGTGCTTCAATGGGGCATATATATTCTACGCCCTCTGTCTTAAAATATGCTCTCTCCATCCAAAAATACTTATCATCAAAATAGATAAAAGGAAATGTATCTAGACGTATTTTAGTTCTAGATACATTTCTTTTTATTCATTTTGATAACAAGTATTTTCGGATAGAGGGAGTAAGACATTTTTTGGTCGGTTAACCTATTGTTTAACTGTCCATATTAGTGTGATTGTGTAAAAAAAAGTGGGACTTATTTGGTAAGCACTTACTAGCTTATTAGATAATAATTGGTAAGCCAATAAGTGGTGGAGCAACCCTCAAAAAAAAAAGAGTGGTGGAGCAGTTTGTGCGGTTTTCAGTAAATACCGGTGAAAAAAAATCAGAGATGGGAGGGAAAATAAAAACCAGAGAGAGAGAGAGGAAAGTGGGGGGAGAAAATTAATCCGAGTGAAGAGAGAGGTAAACTGCCGCCGCCAACTAATTCCCTCCACCGCTCCCGGCGCTGACTCTTCACCGACGAGAGCGGCGCTGACTCTTCACCGACGAGAGCTTGAGCCCTCCCCCGACGTCCATGGACGTGTGGCAAACGGTGGGCGGCGTAAACTCCGATCCGGCTCGGATTGTTTGGTGCAGTGCTGGACCCGATCCGACTCGGATTGTTTGGTGCGGTGGTGCGTACGTACGAGCACTTCCTTTCCTCGCCATTGCAGATCTCGGATTCCAAATTGTGTTCGAATTCCGTCTGACATACTCATTTGATACTACTACTCTATATAGTACCGGCTGTCTCCTGATAATTTCGTAGATCCACGATTGAGGAGAGGAGAGGAGGCGTCAGGGGAAGCAGCGTCGGCTCGACGATGGCCAAACGTCGGCGTCAGGAGTCAAGCGAGAAGCCCTGCGACTGCGACTGTGACTGCGGCAAGCGGCGGCGCAAGCACCTCTACCTCGTCTTGGACGACTGGGACAAAGGCTTCAGCGTCCACAAGCTCGACGCCCTCAGCTTCCTGGACGACTCTGACAGCTCGGACGACGACGGCGACGGCACCCTCGGGCGTCTCCCTGACCCTCCGGCGGTCCGTATCACCGAGGCGCGGCACTCCCCTATGCTCTTCCCCGGCCTGGGCACCACCATCTTCGTCGCCAACAAGCAACAGCTTTCCCTCAACGCCACCGGCGCCCTCATCTACGACACGGAGACGGCCGCCATGGCCATGGGCCCTGGCCTCCCGGAGAACCCATGCTGCGTCTTCGTCGCTGTCGGCCGCGGTGAAAGCAAGGACGACAAGGGACGAAAGCACAACGAGAACGAGAAGCTGTACACGCTGGCAAAAGTAGACCACGGCGGCAGATCAAACCACCCGAGCGGGCACCTGATGGGCGTGTCCGTCCACGCGCTGTCATGGGCGCGCTCCCCGGCCGCCGTCGCCGCGCCATGGCTCCCGAGCCACGAGTGGGCCTGGGAGAGCGTCGGCGCGCCCATGGCGCCGTTCGACGGCTGCCAGACGCCAAGCGGCCGGTGTTCACTTTTCTGACAAGATGACTTTACCTTTACTGCTTTTTATCACCGTTGCTACTTTCTTTGGCTATCAAGCCGCCAACCGGGACCAATGATTGTGGGCCAGGAGCGAGGGCCAATGGTCCCGGTTCGTCCCACCAACCGGGACTAAAAGGTCCGAACGAACCGGGACCAATGACCCACGTGGTCCGGCCGGCCCCCTGGGCTCATGAACCGGGGCAAATAACTTCATTGGTCCCGGTTCTGGATTGAACCGGGATTAATGGGCTAAACTGCCCTGGACAATAGCCCCTTTTTCTACTAGTGATTACAGCCCCATTCAGGATCCATGGGATCCATAACTTGTAATAGGGGTTGTCCCCGAGCCGCCGTGTTCGGGCTGGCGTACGTAGAACCCTAGCTACAGTACCTATGATTTGAGCAATCCATCCATCTCAATTTGCCTACTTTGCTGTGTTTGCACATCATTTCTGAACAACATCGACAGTTCCCTAGTTAGGTCCTGTCAATTGGTATCTAAAGCCTAGTATTCTCAGCGCGATGGCGATCAGACCAGTGTCAGGAGGAGTTGGTCACCCATAGAATCCTTCCCCTGAGTACTCTATTTTAACAAAGCAAGCCGGATATCAAATCCATGTTCTGATGCCAAAAAACAACTGAGTACATGTCAGCAATGACGTGTCCTGGTTTGCACACATGAATTTCTAGAACTATTCTGCATTTTGCTCATGAGTTAATTGAATTTGAAGTCTCAGTCTTAGGTATTGATTTAGACTGTTGAAAAAACACGGTGCATTGCTCGTTAGTCTACAAACTACTTAATAATTTGTAAAATTGCTCATTGTGTTTCATATTAGCTTCATGAACTTTATACAAAAATACGGCACATATACCACTACTTTGTTGTGCATGATTCTTAGGCAGGCTCAGATTTTGTGATGTTGCTCGAGGAGGCATTGTAAGTGCACATGGCTCTGAAGATTCATAAGATTCAGTTTGAGCCCTGTTCAAATATTTTGACCAGATATAAATCCTTTCTTTTGATCTTTTTACCGAAATAGGCTTCCGCCCCGCTATATTGATATAGCAACCACCCGATACAACAATCCGAGCCACGCTGGGGCAAATAGCACAAGCACACCCAAAAGAAATAACAAGAGAAAATACGAGAAGAAATGCCAACAACGCCGGATCAACGAAAGCTACGGCACGCCGCGATCGCTGCGCCCACCGAAGATAGCCACCACGCTCCAAAGCCACCGAGTTGCCGTGTACCAAGCACCACCTTCAAGAAGGAATGCGACGATGACGACGCTGCTGCCCGGACGAATCCTAGGATTTCTCCCGGCACACGGAGGGTAAAGGGGGGGGGGGGGGGAGAGGGTCACCCGACGCCCTTCAAGAAGGATGGCAGCGCCTGCAGGCGTCACCGCGTTGGTGCCGGCAAGACCCGACATGGATTTCTCCCGACCTCTCGCGCTGTTGGGGAACGAAGCAGAAATTCAAAATTTTCCTACGTGTCACCAAGATCTATCTATGGAGAAACTAGCAACGAGGGAAGGAGAGTGCATCTACATACCCTTGTAGATTGCTAAGCGGAAGCGCTCAAGTGAACGGGGTTGATGGAGTCGATTGCCGTGATTCAAATCACCGGAGATCCTAGTGCCGAACGGACGGCACCTCCCGCTCAACACACGACAGCCCGGTGACGCCTCCCATGCCTTGATCCAGCAAGGAGAGAGGGAGAGGTTGAGGAAGACTCCATCCAGCAGCAACACAACGGCGTGGTGGTGGTGGAGGAGCGTGGCATCCCAGCAGGCTTCGCCAAGCACCAAGGGAGAGGAGGAGGAGGAGAGGCAGGGCTGCACCAAGAGGAGAGGTTCTCATGTGTTGGGCAGCCCAAAACCTCAAGTATATATAGGGGAAAGGGGCTGCGCCCCTTTAGGGTTTCCCACCCCAAGGGGTGCGGCCAGCCCTAGATGGGACTTGGGGCGGCCAAGAGGGGAGGAGTGCCTCCCAAGTCAAGTGGAGGCCCTCCCCTTAGGGTTTCCCCTCCCATGCGCATGGGCCTTGGGGGCTGGTGCCCCTGGCCCATTAAGGCTAGGGCGCCCCTATAGCCCATGCTACTGTATTGGACGTGGTGGAACATTTCCGACCTCCGGACCCCTCCGAATCCTCCGAACCTTCCGAAGCTTCCTGCACAATACCAAAAACCCAAACTTTTTCGAACCCAACAACAACTTTCCATATATAAATCTTTACCTCCGACCATTCCGAACTCCTCGTGACGTCCGGGATCTCATCCGGACTCAACAACATTCGCAACCACATACAAACTTCCTTTATAACCCTAGCGCCATCGAACCTTATGTGTAGACCCTACGGTTCGGGAACCATGCGACATGACCGAGACGTTCTCCGTCAATAACCAACAGCGGATCTGGATACCCATGTTGGCTCCTACATGTTCCACGATGATCTCATCGGATGAACCACGATGTCAAGGACTCAATCGATCCGTGATACAATTCCCTTTGTCTAACGGTATTGTACTTGCTCGAGATTCGATCGCCGGTATACCGATACCTTGTTCAATCTCGCTATCGCAAGTCTCTTTACTCGCTCCATAACACATCATCCCGTGATCAACCCCTTGGTCACATTGTGCACATTATGATGATGTCCTACCGAGTGGGCCCAGAGATACCTCTCCGCTTACACGGAGTGACAAATCCAGTCTCGATTCGTGCCAACCCAATGACACTTTCGGAGATACCGTAATGCACCTTTATAGCCACCCGATACGTTGGACGCTTGGTACACCCAAAGCATTCCTACGGTATCCGGAGTTGCACAATCTCATGGTCTAAGGAAATGATACTTGACATTAGAAAAGCTTTAGCATACTAACTACGATCTTTGTGCTAGGCTTAGGATTGTCTTGTCCATCACATCATTCTACTAATGATGTGATCCCGTTATCAATGACATCCAATGTCCATGGTTAGGAAACCGTAACCATCTATTGATCAACGAGCTAGCCAATAGAGGCTTGCTAGGGACATGGTGTTGTCTATGTATCTACACATGTATTTGAGTTTCCTATCAATACAATTATAGCATGGATAATAAACGATTATCATGAACAAGGAAATATAATAATAATAACTAATTTATTATTGCCTCTAGGGCATATTTCCAACAGTCTCCCACTTGCACTAGAGTCAATAATCTAGTTCACATCGTCATGTGATTAATGATCGATAGGTCACATCGCCATGTGACCAACATCCAAAGAGTTTACTAGTGTCTGTAAACTAGTTCACATCATCATGTGATTAAGACTCAATGAGTTCTCAGGTTTGATCATGTTTTGCTTGTGAGAGAGGTTTTTTAGTCAACGGGTCTGAACCTTTCAGATCCGTGTGTGCTTTGCAAATTTCTACGTCACATTGTAAATGCTGCTTCCACGCTCCACTTGGATCTATTCCAAATGGTTGCTCCACTATACGTATCCGGTCTGCTACTCAGAGTCACTCGGATAGGTGTTAAAGCTTGCATCGACGTAACCCTTTACGCCGAACTCTTTATCACCTCCATAATCGAGAAACATGTCCTTATTTACTCCAAGGACAATTTTGATCGCTGTCCAATGATCCATTCTGGATCATTCTTGTACCCCTTGATCGACTCATGGCAAGGCACACTTCGGTGCGGTACACAAGATAGCATACTATAGAGCCTATGTCTGAAGCATAGGGGACGACCTTCGTCCTTTCTCTCTTTTCTGCCGTGGTCGAGCTTTTAACTCTTAACTTCATACCTTACAACTCAGGCAAGAACTCCTTCTTTGAATGATCCATCTTGAACACTTTCAAGATTATGTCAAGGTATGTACTCATTTGAAAGTACCATTAAACGGTTTTGATCTATCCCTATAGATCTTGATGCTCAATGTTCAAGTAGCTTAATACAGGTTTTCACTTGAAAAACACTTTTCAAATAACCCTATATGCTTTCCAGAAATTCTACATCATTTCTGATCAACAATATGTCAACAACATATACTCATCAAAAATTCTATAGTGCTCCCACTCACTTCTTTGGAAACACAAGTTTCTCATAAACTTTGTATAAACCCAAAATCTTTGATCATCTCATCAAAGCGTACATTCCAACTCCGAGATGCTTACTCCAGTCCTTAGAAAGGATCGCTGGAGCCAGCATACCTTTTAGCATCCTCAGGATCGACAAAACTTTCTGAATGTATCACATACAACCTTTCTGTTGGGGAACGTAGCAGAAATTCAAAATTTTCCTACGTATCACCAAGATCTATCTATGGAGAAACTAGCAACGAGGGAAGGAGAGTGCATCTACATACCCTTGTAGATCGCTAAGCGGAAGCGCTCAAGAGAACGGGGTTGAAGGAGTCGACTGTCGTGATCCAAATCACCGGAGATCCTAGTGCCGAACGGACGGCACCTCCGCGCTCAACACACGACAGCCCGGTGACGCCTCCCATGCCTTGATCCAGCAAGGAGAGAGGAGAGGTTGAGGAAGACTCCATCCAGCAGCAGCACAACGGCAGGTGGTGGTGATGGAGGAGCGTGGCAATCCAGCAGGCTTCGCCAAGCACCAAGGGAGAGGAGGAGGAGGAGGCAGGGCTGCACCAAGAGGGAGAGGTTCTCGTGTGTTGGGCAGCCCAAAACCTCAAGTATATATAGGGGAAAGGGGGCTGCCCCTTTAGGGTTTCCCACCCCAAGGGTGCGGCCAGCCCTAGATGGGACTTGGGGCGGTTAAGAGGGGAGGAGTGCCTCCCAAGTCAAGTGGAGGCCCTCCCTTAGGGTTTCCTTCTCCCATGATGGGCCTTGGGGGCTGGTTCCTTGGCCCATTATGGCTAGGGCGCCTCACAGCCCATGCTACTGTATTGGACGTGGTGGAACATTTCCGACCTCCGACCCTCCGAATCCTCCGAACCTTGTGGAAGCTTCCGGTACAATACCGAAAAACCCGAACTTTTTCCTAACCCAACAACAACTTTCCATATATAAATCTTTACCTCCGACCATTCCGAACTCCTCGCGACGTCCGGGATCTCATCCGGACTCCAACAACATTCGTAACCACATACAAACTTCCTTTATAACCCTAGCGCCATCGAACCTTATGTGTAGACCCTACGGGTTCGGGAATCATGCGACATGACCGAGACGTTCTCCGTCAATAACCAACAGCGGATCTGGATACCCATGTTGGCTCCTACATGTTCCACGATGATCTCATCGGATGAACCACGATGTCAAGGACTCAATCGATCCCGTATACAATTCCCTTTGTCTAGCGGTATTGTACTTGCCCGAGATTCGATCGTCGGTATACCGATACCTTGTTCAATCTCGCTACGCAAGTCTCTTTACTCGTTCCGTAACACATCATCCCGTGATCAACCCCTTGGTCACATTGTGCACATTATGATGATGTCCTACCGAGTGGGCCCAGAGATACCTCTCCGCTTACACGGAGTGACAAATCCCAGCCTCGATCCGTGTCAACCCAATGGTCACTTTCGAGATACCGTAGTGCACCTTTATAGTCACCCGATTACGTTGTGACGCTTGATACACCCAAAGCACTCCTACGGTATCCGGAATTGCACGATCTCATGGTCTAAGGAAGAGATACTTGACATTGGAAAAGCTCTAGCAAAACGAACTACACGATCTTTGTGCTATGCTTAGGATTGTCTTGTCCATCACATCATTCTCCTAATGACGTGATCCCGTTGTCAATGACATCCGATGTCCATAGTCAGAAACCATGACTATCTATTGACCAACGAGCTAGTCTACTAGAGGCTTACTAGGACGATTGTAGTCTATGTATTCACACATGTATTACGATTTCCGGACAATACAATTATAGCATGAATAATAAACGATTATCATGAACAAGGAAATATAATAATAACTAATTTATTATTGCCTCTAGGGCATATTTCCAACATTCTCCCACTTGCACTAGAGTCAATAATCTAGTTCACATCGCCATGTGATTAACACTGATAGGTCACATCGCCATGTGACCAACATCCAAAGAGTTTACTAGTGTCTTAAACTAGTTCACATCACCATGTGATTAAGTCTCAATGAGTTCGGGGTTTGATCATGTTTTGCTTGTGAGAGAGGTTTTAGTCAACGGGTCTGAACCTTTCAGATCCGTGTGTACTTCGCAATTCTCTATGTCATATTGTAAATGCTGCTTTCACGCTCCTCTTGGAGCTATTCCAAATGGTTGCTCCACTATACGATCCGGTTTGCTTCTCGAGTCACTCGGATAGGTGTTAAAGCTTGCATCGACGTAACCCTTTACGCCAAACTCATTATCACCTCCATAATCGAGAAACATGTCTTTATTTACTCCAAGGACAATTTTGATCGCTGTCCAATGATCCATTCCTGGATCATTCTTGTACCCTTGATCGACTCATGGCATGGCACACTTCAGTGCGGTACACAAGATAGCATACTATAGAGCCTATGTCTAAAGCATAGGGACGACCTTCGTCCTTTTCTCTTTTCTGCCGTGGTCGAGCTTTAACTCTTAACTTCATACCTTACAACTCAGGCAAGAACTCCTTCTTTGATCGATCCATCTTGAACACTTTCAAGATTATGTCAAGGTATGTGCTCATTTGAAAGTACTATTGAGCGCTTTTGATCTATCCTCATAGATCTTGATGCTCAACGTTCAAGTAGCTTAATCCAGGTTTTCACTTGAAAACACTTTTCAAATAACCCTATATGCTTTACGAAAATTCTACATCATTTCGATCATCCATATGTCAACAACATATACTCATCGAAATTCTATAGTGCTCCCACTCACTTCTTTGGAAATACAAGTTTCTCATAAACTTTGTATAAACCCAAAATCTTTGATCATCTCATCAAAGTGCACATTCCAACTCCGAGATGCTTACTCCAGTCCTTAGAAAGGATCGCTGGAGCCAGATACCTTTTAGCATCCTTAGGATCGACAAAACTTTCTCGATTGTATCACATACAACCTTTCCTTACGTAAAGGTAAGGAAACTCATTTTGACATCCATCCGCCAGATTTCATAAATGCAGCTTATGCTAACATGATTCCGACGGACTTAAGCATCGCTACGGATGAGAAAATCTCATCGTAGTCAACTCCTTGAACTTGTGAAAACTCTTTGCCACAAGTCGAGCTTCATAGAAGGTGACATTACCGCCCATGTCCGTCTTCTTCTTAAAGACCCATTTATTTCAATGGCTTGCCGATCATCGGGCAAGTCCACCAAAGTCCATGCTTTGTTATGATACATGGATCCTACTCGGATTTCATGGTTTCTAACCATTTGTCGGAATTTGGGCCCACCATCGCTTCTCCATAGCTCGAGGTTCATTGTTGTCTAGCAACATGACCTTCAAGACAGGATTGCTGTACCACTCGTAAGTAGTACGCATCCTTGTCACCCCACGAGGTACGGTAGTGACTTGATCCAAACTTCATGATTACTATCATAAGCTTCTACTTCAATTGGTGTAGGTGCCACGGGAAAAACTTCCTGTGCCCTGCTACACACTTGTTGAAGTGACGGTTCAATGACCTCATCAAGTCTCCACCATCCTCCCACTCAACTTTTCAAGACGAACTTTTCCTCGAGAAAGGACCCGATTCAAGAAACAATCCCTATTGCTTTCGGATCTGAATTAGGAGGTATACCCAACCGCTTTGGGTGTCCTATGAAGATGCATTTTATCCGCTTTGGGTTCGAGCTTATCAACCTGAAACTTTTTCACATAAGCGTCGCAGCCCCAAACTTTTAAGAAATGACAGCTTAGGTTTCTCTAAACCATAGTTCATACGGTGTCATCTCAACGGAATTACGTGATGCCCTATTTAAGTGAGTGTGGTTGTCTCTAATGCCTAACCCATGAACGATAGTGGTAATTCGATAAGAGACATCATGGTACGCACCATATCCAATAGAGTGCAACTATGATGTTCGGACACACCATCACACTATGGTGTTCCAGCGGTATTAATTGTGAAACAATTTCCACAATGTCTTAATAGTGTGCCAAAACTCGAACTCAGATATCCATCTCTATGATCACATCATAGACATTTTATCCTCTTGTCACGAAGATCTTCAACTTCACTCTGAAATTACTTGAACCTTTCAATAATTCAGACTTGTGTTTCATCAAGTAAATATACTCAACATCTACTCGAATCATCCGTGAAGTAAGAACATAACGATATTCATCTTTGATGCCTCAAGACTCATTGGACTGTACACATCAAAATGTGTTACTTCCAACAAGTCGCTATCTTGTTCCATCTTATCAAACCGAGGTTTTTCGGTCATCTTGTCCATGTGGTATGATTTGCATAACTCAAGTGATTCAAAATCAAGTGAGTCTAAACGATCCATCTGCATGGAGTTTCTTCATGCGTATACACCAATAGACATGGTTCGCATGTCTCAAACTTTTCATAAATGAGTGAGTCCAAAGATCCATCAACATGGAGCTTCTTCATGCTTTTACACCAATATGACTTACATGGCAGTGCCACAAGTTAGTGGTACTATCATTACTATCTTATACTTTTGGCATGAAAATGTGTATCACTACGATCGAGATTCAATAAACCATTTATTTAGGTGCAAGACCATTGAAGGTATCATTCAAATAAACAGAGTAACCATTATTCTCCTTAAATGAATAATCAGTATGCGATAGACATAATCCAATCATGTCTATGTTCAACGCAAACACCAAATGATAATTATTCTGGTTTAATACTAATCTTGATGGTAGAGGAGCGTGCGATGTTTGATCATATCAACCTTGGAAACAATTCCAACACATATCGTCAGCTCACCTTTAGCTAGTCTCCTTTTATTCCGTAGCTTTTATTTCGAGTTACTAACATTTAGCAACCGAACCGGTATCTAATACCCTGGTGCTACTAGGAGTACTAGTAAAGTACACATTAACATAATGTATATCAAATATACTTCTATCGACCTTGCCTGCCTTCTTATCTACCAAGTATCTAGGGTAATTCTACTCCAGTGGCTGTTCCCCTTATCTCAGAAGCACTTAGTCTCGGGTTTGGGTTCAACCTTGGGTTTCTTCACTGGAGCAGCAGCTGATTTGCCATTTCGTGAAGTATCCCTTATTGCCCTTGCCCTTCTTGAAACTAGTGGTTTCACCAACCATCAACAATTGATGCTCCTTCTTGATTTCTACCTTCGCGATGTCAAACAACGCTAATACCTCAAGGATCATCATCTCTATCCTTGATATGTTATAGTTCATCACGAAGCTCTAGCAGCTTGGTGGAAATGACTTTGGAGAAACATCACTATCTCATCCGAAGATCAACTCCCTCGGTTCAAGTGATTGTTGCACTCAGACAATCTGAGCACAAGCTCAACGATTGAGCTTTTCTCCCTTAGTTTTCAGGCTAAGAAAATCGCCGGAGGTCTCATACCTCTTGACGTGGCACGAGCTTGAAATCCCAATTTCAGCCCTCAAACATCTCATATGTTCCGCGACGCTTCAAAACGATTTGGTGCCTCTACTCTAAACCGCTCAACCGAACTATCACGTAGTTATCAAACGTATGTCCGATGTTCGCAACATCTACAAATAACGCTTGGGGTTCAGCACACTCGAGCAGTGCATTAAGGACATAAGCTTTCTACTGTCCGCATAATCGCCATCGTCAACTTTCAACTATATTTTCTAGGAACATATCTAAACAAAGGAACTAAAGCGCGAGCTTTCGACATAATTTGCAAAAGGTCTTTTGACTATGTTCAGGATAATTAAGTTCATCTTATGAACTCCCACTCAGATAGACATCCTCTGGTTATCTAAGTGATTACATGATCCGAATCAACTAGGCCGTGTCCGATCAACACGTGAGACGGACTAGTCATCATCGGTGAACATCTTCATGTTGATCGATCTACTATACGACTCATGCTCGACCTTTCGGTCTCCGTGTTCGAGGCCATGTCTTCACATGCTAGGCTCGTCAAGTTAACCCTAAGTGTTTCTGCGTGTGTAAATCTTGCTTACACCCGTTGTATGTGAACGTAAGAATCCATCACACCCGATTAACACGTGGTGCTTAGAAGCGACTTAACCTGTAGCAACGGTGCACGCTTAGGGAGAACACTTCTTGAAATTTGTAAGGGATCATCTTATTTACTACCGTCGTTCTAAGTAAACAAGATGCATAAACATAATAAACATCACATGCAATTATATAGTAGTGACATGATATGGCCAATATCATATTGCTCCTTTGATCTCCATCTTCGGGCTCCATGATCATCATTGTCACCGCATGACACCATGATCTCCATCATCATGATCTCCATCATCGTGTTCCATGAAGTTGTCTCGCCAACTTATTACTTCTACTACTATGGCTACCGTTAGCAATAAAGTAAAGTAATTACATGGCGCTGTTCAATGACACGCAGGTCATACAATAAATAAAGACAACTCCCATGGCTCCTGCCGTTGTCATATTCATCGACATGCAAGTCATGAATCCTATTACAAGAACATGATCAATCTCATACATCACATATCATTCATCACATTCTTCTTGGCCATATCACATCACATAGCATACCCTGCAAAAACAAGTTAGACGCCCTCTAATTGTTGTTTGCATGTTTTACGTGGCTGCTTTGGGTTTCTAGCAAGAACGCTTCCTACCTACGCAAAACCACAACGTGATATGCCAATTGCTATTTACCCTTCATAAGGACCCTTTTCATCGAATCCGCTCCGACTAAAGTGGGAGAGACGGCACCGCTAGCCACCTTATGCACCAAGTGCATGTCACCGGTGGAACCTGTCTCACGAAGAGTACGTAAGGTCGGTCCGGCCGCTTCATCCCACAATACCGTCAAACAAGATTGGACTAGTAACGGTAAGCATATTGAACATCATCAACGCCCACAACTACTTTGTGTTCTACTCATGCAAAGAATCTACGCAATAGACCTAGCTCATGATGCCACTGCTGGGGAACGAGCAGAAATTCAAAATTTTCCACGATCACCAAGATCTATCTATGGAGAAACTAGCAACGAGGGAAGGAGAGTGCATCTACATACCCTTGTAGATCGCTAAGCGGAAGCGCTCAAGAGAACGGGGTTGAAGGAGTCGATTGCCGTGATCCAAATCACCGGAGATCCTAGTGCCGAACGGACGGCACCTCCGCGCTCAACACACGTGACAGCCCGGTGACGCCTCCCATGCCTTGATCCAGCAAGGAGAGAGGGAGAGGTTGAGGAAGACTCCATCCAGCAGCAGCACAACAAGGCGTGGTGATGGAGGAGCGTGGCAATCCAGCAGGGCTTCGCCAAGCACCAAGGGAGAGGAGGAGGAGGAGGCGGGGCTGCACCAAGAGGGAGAGGTTCTCGTGTGTTGGGCAGCCCAAAACCTCAAGTATATATAGGGGAAAGGGGCTGCCCCTTTAGGTTTCCCACGCCAAGGGGTGCGGCCAGCCCTAGATGGGACTTGGGGCGGCCAAGAGGGGAGGAGTGCCTCCCAAGTCAAGTGGAGGCCCTCCCCTTAGGGTTTCCCCTCCCATGCGCATGGGCCTTGGGGGCTGGTTCCCTTGGCCCATTATGGCTAGGGCGCCCCACAGCCCATGCTACTGTATTGGACGTGGTGGAACAATTTCCGACCTCCGGACCCTCCGAATCCTCCGAACCTTCTCGAAGCTTCCGGTACAATACCGAAAAACCCAAACTTTTTGGAACCCAACAACAACTTTCCATATATAAATCTTTACCTCCCGACCATTCCGAACTCCTCGCGACGTCCGGGATCTCATCCGGACTCAACAACATTCGTAACCACATACAAACTTCCTTTATAACCCTAGCGCCATCGAACCTTATGTGTAGACCCTACGGGTTCGGGAATCATGCGACATGACCGAGACGTTCTCCGTCAATAACCAACAGCGGATCTGGATACCCATGTTGGCTCCTACATGTTCCACGATGATCTCATCGGATGAACCACGATGTCAAGGACTCAATCGATCCCGTATACAATTCCCTTTGTCTAGCGGTATTGTACTTGCCCGAGATTCGATCGTCGGTATACCGATACCTTGTTCAATCTCGCTACCGGCAAGTCTCTTTACTGTTCCGTAACACATCATCCCGTGATCAACCCCTTGGTCACATTGTGCACATTATGATGATGTCCTACCGAGTGGGCCCAGAGATACCTCTCCGCTTACACGGAGTGACAAATCCAGCCTCGATCCGTGTCAACCCAATGGTCACTTTCGGAGATACCTGTAGTGCACCTTTATAGTCACCCGATTACGTTGTGACGCTTGATACACCCAAAGCACTCCTACGGTATCCGGAATTGCACGATCTCATGGTCTAAGGAAGAGATACTTGACATTGGAAAAGCTCTAGCAAAACGAACTACACGATCTTTGTGCTATGCTTAGGATTGTCTTGTCCATCACGTCATTCTCCTAATGACGTGATCCCGCTTGTCAATGACATCCGATGTCCATAGTCAGAAACCATGACTATCTATTGACCAACGAGCTAGTCTACTAGAGGCTTACTAGGACGATTGTAGTCTATGTATTCACACATGTATTACGATTTCCGGACAATACAATTATAGCATGAATAATAAACGATTATCATGAACAAGGAAATATAATAATAACTAATTTATTATTGCCTCTAGGGCATATTTCCAACACTTTCCTTACGAAAACTGGTAAGGAAACTCATTTTGACATCTGTCTGCCAGATTTCATAAATGCAGCTTATGCTAACATGATTCCGACGGACTTAAGCATCGCTACGGATGAGAAAATCTCATCATAGTCAACTCCTTGAACTTGTGAAAAACTCTTCGCCACAAGTCGAGCTTCATAGACGGTGATGTTACCGTCCACGTCCGTCTTCTTCTTAAAGATCCATTCATCTCAATGTCTTGCCGATCATCGGGCAAGTCCACCAAAGTCCATGCTTTGTTCTGATACATGGATCCTATCTCGGATTTCATGGCTTCTAACCATTTGTCGGAATTTGGGCCCACCATTGCTTCTCCATAGCTCGAGGTTCATTGTTGTCAGCAACATGACCTTCAAGACAGGATTGCGTACCACTCAAGTAGTACGCGCCCTGTCACCCCACGAGGTACGCCAAGTGACTTGATCCGAAACTTCATGATCACTATCATAAGCTTCTACTTCAATTGGTGTAGGTGCCACGGGAACAACTTCCTGTGCCCTGCTACACACTAGTTGAAGTGATGGTTCAATAACCTCATCAAGTCTCCACCATCCTCCCACTCAACTTTTCGAGACGAACTTTTCCTCGAGAAAGGACCCGATTCAAGAAACAATCCCTATTGCTTTCGGATCTGAATTAGGAGGTATACCCAACTGTTTTGGGTGTCCTATGAAGATGTATTTTATCCGCTTTGGGTTCGAGCTTATCAACCTGAAACTTTTCCACACAAGCGTCGTAGCCCCAAACTTTTAAGAAATGACAGCTTAGGTTTCTCTAAACCATAGTTCATACGGTATCATCTCAACGGAACTACGTGGTGCCCTATTAAAGTGAGTGCGGTTGTCTCTAATGCCTAACCCATGAACAATAGTGGTAATTCGATAAGAGACATCATGGTACGCACCATATCCAATAAGGTGCAACTATGATGTTCGGACACACCATCACACTATGGTGTTCCAGGCGGTATTAGTTGTGAAACAATTTCCACAATGTCTCAATTGTGTACCAAACTCGCAACTCAGATATTCATCTCTATGATCACATCACAGACATTTTATCCTCTTGTCAAGAAGATCTTCAACTTCACTCTGAAATTATTTGAACCTGTCAATAATTCAGACTTGTGTTTCATCAAGTAAATATACTCAACATCTACTCAAATCATCAGTAAAGTAAGAACATAACGATATTCATCTGATGCCTTAGCACTCATTGACTGCACACATCAAAATGTGTTACTTCCAACAAGTTGCTATCTTGTTCCATCTTATCAAACCGAGGCTTTTAGGTCATCTTGCCCATGTGGTATGATCTGCATATCTCAAGTGATTCAAAATCAAGTGAGTCCAAACGATCCATCTGCATGGAGTTTCTTCATACAGATACACCAATAGACATGGTTCGCATGTCTCAAACTTTTCAAAACGAGTGAGTCCAAAGATCCATCAACATGGAGCTTCTTCATGCTTTTATACCAATATGACTTACATGGCAGTGCCACAAGTAAGTGGTACTATCATTACTATCTTATATCTTTTGGCATGAAAATGTATCACTACAATCGAGATTTAATAAACCATTCTTTTAGGTGCAAGACCATTGAAGGTATTATTCAAATAAATAGAGTAACCATTATTCTCCTTAAATGAATAACCAGACATGTATAGACATAATCCAATCATGTCTATGCTCAACGCAAACACCAAATGATAATTTTTCTGGTTTAATACTAATCTTGATGGTAGAGGGAGTGTGCGATGTTTAATCACATCAAAATTGGAAACACTTCCAACACATATCGGCAGCTCTCCTTTAGCTAGTCTCCGTTTATTCCGTAGCCTTTTATTTCGAGTTACTAACACTTAGCAACCGAACCGGTATCTAATACCTTGGTGCTACTAGGAGTACTAGTAAAATACACAATAACTTAATGTATATCCAATATACTTCTATCGACCTTGCCAGCCTTCTTATCTACCAAGTATCTAGGGTAATTCTGCCCAATTGGCTGTTCCCTTATTGCGAAGCACTTAGTCTCGGTTTGGGTTCAACCTTGGGTTTCTTCACTGGAGCAGCAACTGATTTGCCGTTTCATGAAGTGTCCCTTCTTGCCCTTGCCCTTCTTGAAACTAGTGGTTTCACGAACCATCAACAATTGATGCTCCTTCTTGATTTTTACTTTCGCGATGTCAAACAACGCGAATACCTCAAGGATCATCATCTCTATCCTTGACATGTTATAGTTCATCACGAAGCTCTAGCAGCTTGGTGGCAATGACTTTGGAGAAACATCACTATCTCATCTGGAAGATCAACTCCCACTCGATTCAAGTGATTGTTGCACTCAGACAATCTGAGCACAAGCTCACCGATTGAGCTTTTCCTCCCTTAGTTTGTAGGCTAAGAGAATTGTCGGAGGTCTTATACCTCTTGACGTGGGCACGAGCCAGAAATCCTTATTTCAGCCCTCAAAACATCTCATACGTTCCGCGACATTTCGAAAACGTCTTTCGTGCCTCAACTCTAAACCGTTTAACTGAACTATCACGTAGTTATCAAAACGTGTATGTCCGATGTTCGCAACATCCACAAACGACGTTTGGGGTTCAGCACACCGAGTGGTGCATTAAGGACATAAGCTTTTATCGTCCGCATAATCGCTACTTTCAACTTTCAACTGTATTTTCTCTAGGAACATATCTAAACAAAGGAACTAAAGCGAGCTTATGACATAATTTGCAAAAGGTCTTTTGACTATGTTCAAGATAATTAAGTTCATCTTATGAACTCCCACTCAGATAGACATCCCTCTGGTCATCTAAGTGATTACATGATCCGAGTCAACTAGGCCGTGTCCGATCATCACGTGAGACGGACTAGTCATCATCGGTGAACATCTTCATGTTGATCGATCTGCTATACGACTCATGCTCGACCTTTTCGGTCTCTCGTGTTCCGAGGCCATGTCCGTACATGCTAGGCTCGCAAGTTAACCCTAAGTGTTTCGTGTGTAAATCTGTCTTACACCCGTTGTATGTGAACGTAAGAATCCATCACACCCGATCATCACGTGGTGCTTAGAAGCTTATTTAACTTTAGCAACGGTGCACAATCGGGGAGAACACTTCTTGAAATTTTAATGAGGATCATCTTATTTACTACCGTCGTTCTAAGTAAACAAGATGCATAAACATGATAAACATCACATGCAATCAAATGGTGACATGATATGGCCAATATCATTTAGCTCCTTTTGATCTCCATCTTCGGGGCTCCATGATCATCATCGTCACCGGCATGACACCATGATCTCCATCATCATGATCTCCATCATTGTGTCTCCATGAAGTTGTCTCGCCAACTATTACTTCTACTACTATGGCTACCGGTTAGCAATAAAGTAAAGTAATTACATGGCGTTGTTCAATGACACGCAGGTCATACAATAAATTAAGACAACTCCTATGGCTCCTGCCGGTTGTCATACTCATCGACATGCAAGTCGTGAACCCTATTACAAGAACATGATCAATCTCATACATCACATATCATTCATCACATTCTTCTTGGCCATATCACATCACATAGCATACCCTGCAAAAACAAGTTAGACGCCCTCTAATTGTTGTTTGCATGTTTTACGTGGCTGCTATGGGTTTCTAGCAAGAACGCTTACCTACGCAAAACCACAACATGATATGCCAATTGCTATTTACCCTTCATAAGGACCCTTTTCATCGAATCCGTTCCGACTAAAGTGGGAGAGATCGGCACCGCTAGCCACCTTATGCACCAAGTGCATGTCACCGGTGGAACCTGTCTCACGATGAGTACGTAAGGTCGGTCCGGCCGCTTCATCCCACAATACCGTCAAACAAGATTGGACTAGTAACGGTAAGCATATTGAACATCATCAACGCCCACAACTACTTTGTGTTCCACTCGTGCAAAGAATCTACTTAATAGACCTAGCTCATTATGCCCTTTGCTGGGGAACGAAGCAGAAATTCAAAATTTTCCCACGTGTCACCAAGATCTATCTATGGAGAAACTAGCAACGAGGGAAGGAGAGTGCATCTACATACCCTTGTAGATCGCTAAGCGGAAGCGCTCAAGTGAACGGGGTTGATGGAGTCGATTGCTCGTCGTGATTCAAATCACCGGAGATCCTAGTGCCGAACGGACGGCACCTCCGCGCTCAACACACGTACAGCCCGGTGACGCCTCCCATGCCTTGATCCAGCAAGGAGAGAGGGAGAGGTTGAGGAAGACTCCATCCAGCAGCAACACAACAGGCGTGGTGGTGGTGGAGGAGCGTGGCATCCCAGCAGGCTTCGCCAAGCACCAAGGGAGAGGAGGAGGAGGAGGGGTTGCACCAAGAGGAGAGGTTCTCATGTGTGTTGGGCAGCCCAAAACCTCAAGTATATATAGGGGAAAGGGGCTGCGCCCTTTAGGGTTTCCCACCCCAAGGGGTGCGGCCAGCCCTAGATGGGACTTGGGGGCGGCTAAGAGGGGAGGAGTGCCTCCCAAGTCAAGTGGAGGCCCTCCCCTTAGGGTTTCCCCCTCCCATGCGCATGGGCCTTGGGGGCTGGTGCCCCTGGCCCATTAAGGCTAGGGCGCCCCTCACATCCCATGCTACTGTATTGACGTGGTGGAACAATTTCCGGACCTCGGACCCCTCCGAATCCTCCGAACCTTCCGAAGCTTCCGGTACAATAACAAAACCCGAACTTTTTCGAACCCGAACAACAACTTTCCATATATAAATCTTTACCTCCGACCATTCCGAACTCCTCGTGACGTCCGGGATCTCATCCGGACTCAACAACATTCGTAACCACATACAAACTTCCTTTACAACCCTAGTGTCATCGAACCTTATGTGTAGACCCTACGGGTTCGGGAACCATGCGACATGACCGAGACGTTCTCCCGTCAATAACCAACAGCGGATCTGGATACCCATGTTGGCTCCTACATGTTCCACGATGATCTCATCGGATGAACCACGATGTCAAGGACTCAATCGATCCCGTATACAATTCCCTTTGTCTAACGGTATTGTACTTGCCCGAGATTCGATCGTCGGTATACCGATACCTTGTTCAATCTCGCTATCGGCAAGTCTCTTTACTCGCTCCATAACACATCATCCCGTGATCAACCCCTTGGTCACATTGTGCACATTATGATGATGTCCTACCGAGTGGGCCCAGAGATACCTCTCCGCTTACACGGAGTGACCAATCCAGTCTCGATTCGTGCCAACCCAACAGACACTTTCGGAGATACCTGTAATGCACCTTTATAGCCACCCTTACGCCAGGACGCTTGGTACACCCAAAGCATTCCTACGGTATCCGGAGTTGCACAATCTCATGGTCTAAGGAAATGATACTTGACATTAGAAAAGCTTTAGCATACTAACTACGATCTTTGTGCTAGGCTTAGGATTGTCTTGTCCATCACATCATTCTACTAATGATGTGATCCCGTTATCAATGACATCCAATGTCCATGGTTAGGAAACCGTAACCATCTATTGATCAACGAGCTAGCCAATAGAGGCTTGCTAGGGACATGGTGTTGTCTATGTATCTACACATGTATTTGAGTTTCCTATCAATACAATTATAGCATGGATAATAAACGATTATCATGAACAAGGAAATATAATAATAATAACTAATTTATTATTGCCTCTAGGGCATATTTCCAACACGCGCCCACCACCCAGGACCAACCTTCGGCTCCACCACACCCGCCGCCCACCAACATGCGCCAACAATCACGAGGACACCGTCGTCGTCTCACCACGGCCAACAAAGCGTAGCCGGCCGGATCCAAACGAGACACCCGAAGACAAGGACCGGCAGCACCGCAGCCACGAGGGAGGAACAACCTCCACCGCACGGTGGTAGTAGCGCATCGCATAGCAGCAGAGGCACACCGCACTTGTCCGCCAGGCCCAGCGTGGCCCGTGAAGCTCCGCCGCGTGCTGCAGCAGTCGCGCACAGCAGCCACCGCCCCTGCCGCGAGGAGCTCGCCGAAACCACCGGAGAACAGCCCATCGCGGCCACCCGGCAGCCGCCCGACCGGATCGGGCCCCTAGGGCCTAGATCTGGCCAGCCGGCGCCGCCGCCGCCGAAGCCATGGGCCGTCACCGCCGCCAAGGCAACGCCACCGCACCGCCGCCGCCCAGATCCGCGCGCTGAACGCCGCGGCCGAAGGGCTCACGCCGCCAGACCGCCGCCAAGCCGGGTCCAGCGACGGGGAAGAAGGAGGGCCGCCAACGCCTGCCGCGCTGGCCCGGCAGCGGCGAGGGGGAAGGGGCGGGGACTCATGGGAGGGGAGGGTGGGGAGTCCGCCCAGTCGCCTCGCCGGGAGGGCGGCGCGGGGCACCTGAAGGGAAGCGGGATCTGGTGAGTCAACATATTATCAGTAGTTCTTCCTTTCTTTCTTTGCAGACTTGCAGACAATATGTTTCTGAATACATTCTATTGTATACATATATACATACATAGTCGACACTCCGTAAACTAATATAAGAGTATCTAAACACTCTTATATTAGTTTATGGAGGGGGTACATACATACATAGTCGACACTCGACAGGGCAATAGGCTCTTCCGTGTCGTAGTTTGCTTTGCGGTGTTGTACGCCTGTAATCTTGATCGTGAGTGGTGTGGTGTGTGCTACGCTCGTTGTTCACAGCGAGTGGTAGTTTCTTGTAATTTTTATTCTGCCTTCTATAAAGCTATGATACGCCTAGGCTTACTCTTAAAAAAAATACTATCCATCTTCTACCTAGCTAGCTCTTTTTCTACATCCAGAATGCTTCATGAGTGAAGCCCGGGATGTACTTGCAGACCGCGTACGATTTGGTGACGCGGCGGACGGTGGCCTGCAGCTCCCCGTCACGGCTGTACTTGAGGCCGAACACGGTGACATGGAGCGCGCAGCCGCGGTCGGCGCCATAGGCGCGCCCGGGCTCCACGCCCTCCTGCACCACGCTCTCCACCAGGCAGAAGACATTGTTGCCCATGTAGGTGAGCGTGGCTCCCAGGTGCCGCTCACGGTCGCCCTCGCGGAACAGCTTCTGCTCCGTCTTCCTCCACTCCGGTGCCGCTCCCGGCGTGGCCGTCGCGGCCTGGCAGCAGCACATGTAGCCGTCCTCGTGGAGCCCGACCCAGGCATCGAGCTCCCTCTCGTAGTAGCCCTGGCCGTCGAAAGGCAGCACCCACTCCCCGTGCGACCTCCACTCGCGCCGCTCCGTGTCGAAGGAGTAGGTGCCAGCGGGTACCCACCCCCTGCCTCTCGTGGAGAAGAATATGGTGCGCCCGTCCGGGTGCACCGCGTAGGAGACGACGGTCTCCTCGTTGCCGTCGAACGGCGCCATGGGCGCGCCGACGCTCTCCCATGCCCACTCGTGGCTCGGGAGCCATGGCTCGGCGACGGCGGCCGGGGAGCGCGCCCATGACAGCGCGTGCACGGACACGCCCATCAGGTGCCCGCTCGGGTGATTTGATCTGCCGCCGTGGTCTACTTTTGCGAGCATGTACAACTTCTCATCGTTGTGCTTTCGTCCCTTGTCGTCCTTGCTTTCGCCGCGGCCGGCAGTGACGAAGACGCAGCAGGGGTTCTCCGGGAG
Source organism: Aegilops longissima (assembly GCA_021605205.1). Classification (NCBI taxonomy): domain Eukaryota; kingdom Viridiplantae; phylum Streptophyta; class Magnoliopsida; order Poales; family Poaceae; genus Aegilops; species Aegilops longissima. The sequence continues at coordinate 27,310,644 of CM038680.1, forward strand.
GCCAGGGCCCATGGCCATGGCGGCCGTCTCCGTGTCGTAGATGAGGGCGCCGGTGACCTGCGGGGAGCGCTGTTGCTTGTTGGCGACGAAGATGGTGGTGCCCAGGCCGGCGAAGAGCATAGGGGAGTGTCGCGCCTCGGTGATACGGACCGCCGGAGGGTCATGGAGACGCCTGCTGAGGGTCCCGTCGCCGTCGTCGTCCGAGCCGTCGGAGTCGTCAAGGAAGCTGAGGGCGTCGAGCTTGTGGAGGCTGAAGCCTTTGTCCCAGTCGTCCAAGACGAGGTAGAGGTGCTTGCGCCGCCGCTTGCCGCAGTCGCAGCGTTTCTCGCTTGACCCCTCATGACGCCGACGCTTGGCCATCGTTGAGCCGACGCTGACGCCTCCTCTCCTCAATCGTGGATCTACGAAATTATCTGGAGCCAGCCGGTACGTGCTGTCATTATATATACGTAGATCAAAGGGAATTTGAACCGAATTCGGAATCCGAGATCTGCAATGGCGATCGAGGAAGCTCGCACGCACCACCAAACAATCCGAGCTCGATCGGGACCAGCACTGCACTGCAGGCGATCGAGGTAGATTACTAATAAACAATGTAAAAGAGTATACCTCATGGGTTATATTTAAATTATAAAAAAAATATGAGCCGAAATATTTTTATTAATATTCACTTGTGATAACTTTCACTTGTGGTATATATTCTTAATTTCTAATTAACAGAAATATAGTCAGATGTACATATTTATAAAAAAATATTGAATTTTTGCATAATTATGAATATTTTTAAATTATAAAAATTAAACAGCAAACTTATGAATTATAAAAATGTGCAAATAATTATTATACAAACATTTGAATAACTATTATTCTAAATTATATAATGATTATAATTTAGAATAATACAACATTCTTATAATTTAGAAAATGTGTGTATAGGTTTTTAGACTATCATTATAATTTAGAATAGTACAAACATTTGAATAATATTTATAATTTTAATTTAGAAAATATTCGTATTATTCTAAACTATACACATATTTTTATAATCAGAAATATTTTTTTTATAAATATGATTTTTTCGAAAGTAATATGCCAACCAATACTTTTGAACATTTCGAAATATTTATAAGAGAATAATGTTTGAACTTTATTTTCCTTACTATCATTATAATTTTTGTACTTTTTACAAATTCTGTAAAATGAAAGACAGCTAGCATGTGCAACATGGGCCGATAGACTGTGCGCCCGTTTAAACCACACGGTTTTCCGTCCAAAAAAAATCACACGAGCGTGTCTCTTTTTTTGCGGAAACACTTCCAATCTATTCATCTTTAATCATGGCAGTACAACGGACATCAGAAATAAAAAATACATCCTGATCCATAGACCACCTAGCGATGACTACAAGAACTGAAGCGAGCCGAAGGTGCGCCGCCGTCATCACCCCTCCATAGCCGGAGTCGGGCACAACTTGTTGTAGTAGACAGTCGGGAAGTCATCGTGCTAAGGCTCCATAAGACCAGCGCACCAGAACAGCAACCGCCGGTGATGCAGAATAACGTAGGTTGGAAGGATTCAACCCGAAGACACACGAACGTAGACAAACAACGACGAGATCCAAGCAAATCCACCAAAGATAGATCCGCCAGAGACAAACCTCCACACGCCCACCAACGATGCTAGATGCACCGTTGGAATGGGGGCTAGGCGGGGAAACCTTTATTCCATCTTCAGGGAGCCGACGTCGTCTCGCCTTCCTGAACAGGACACAAACCCTAAGAAGATAGGAAAAAACTATTGAAAACGGTGCCCTCCCGTCAGCCCCTGGCAGGATCCACCGTGCCTCCATGGCCCTAGGGCTACGGAAGACGAGGCAGACCTGTGGCGGCGCCGGCGGGAGGCAGAAACCCTAACTTTCTTTCTTGAGGAAGGAAGAGGAGGAGCACGGGCGTGTCTCTTAGAGTATGTGGAGCAATTATCGTCGATGGACAATCAAACATGAGTGATATGCTGGTTAGCGCGGGGCTCAAGCCGTCTCTTGGAAGTATTTCCTACGCCACATGTGTATGCTAATGAAAATGCAGTGCCACACCAACGCATTATATGTCTACGAATAAGATTATGCCTGTATTTGCACGCTCATGCCAAGTTCTATAACCAGTTTGGTGTATTTTTTAAGTTTAGACAATAAAATGAACGTCGGTGGCAAGTTTAAGCACCACTGTTGGTATTACTTCTTTATTTTTTCCCGATCCCATCTCTAATTTCTTTCACCGGCTTTTTTTCTTCTGAAAACCGTACAAACTGCTCCACCTTTTATTGACTTATCAATTATGTATATTTTCTTTGGCAAACCAGTAAATTCTTACCAAATAAGGGTGTACCCCAAAAAATCCTACTTTTTTGGCGCAAACACACTAATATGGACAGGTAAATCATGGGTCAGCCTACTAGTATTTTAATCCCCTGTTGCAGGACACAGGCAGTTATCTAGCCAATATAAAAATTGTCATGAACACTACAAAGATGATAGACGAATGGAATGGAATGAAATGAAATGTAGCGCAAAGGAATTTAAAGTGCTAGCCAAAAATCAATTCGTTATTTGTGAAATAGTTAACTCAGTTTGAAATGAAAGAAAGGAGAAACATAGTTACACACTAAAAAAACAAGAACAAAGATTAGCATAGTTGTGTAAAGATAAAATCGAGTAAATATCTTAAAACTACTACAATTCGGGCTAGGCTTTCAAAAAACTACCTATTTTTTTTCGCTGATAACTATCAAGTCTGAGGTCGGCTGTTTCAAAACATCCAAATCGCCGAGTAGTTATCAATTGATCACGATTATGATAGTTGGGGCCCACACGTAAGAAAACCGTTTGATTGACCGTTAACTTACTTGTCGGTCCCACACGTCAGTGCCTCTTACATAGTTTTTTTAATAGAATAGCCCCTATAAACATTTTTAAAAAGCAATCAGGTCCAGAAACATCTTTAAAAAGCAATCTGGTCCCTGTAATTTCGTCACCGCCGCGCCATCATGGGGCTCTGTCTATGCTCGCCACCGCGCCTCCATGGGGCTCCGCCTATGGTTGTGGTCGCCCACGCCACCATGGGGCTCCCCCGTGTTCGCGGCCGCTCGCGCCGCCATGAGACTCCACCTGGAGTCGCGGTCACTTCGCCTGGAGTCGCCACCGCCGTCTACCATGGCGATGCCTGGAGTCGTCGTCACCTGCCATGGGCTGCCTGGAGTCGCCTGGGCGGCTCCGTCCACGCGCGGCCAAGCGCAGCACGAGGCGGCACTGGCCCGGCGGCGGGTGTACAGAGGTAGGGTGAGAAGCAGGTGGGTCGGAGGAGCGGTCGGGGGTGAACCCCGTTGATTGCCGGAGACGGGCAGGCGGCGAAGGGAGCAACCCTTCACCCTCCTCGGTCTGTTCTCCCGCTGTTCGCCAGGGTGGTTTGATTTTTTTTCCTAATGAAACAGGTCCTTTGATTATTTGCTTCATGGCTGACATGTGGGCCCCGCTTGTCGCTAACAGTCAAACAAACGGTCAAACTAACAGTTTGTTTAGGGGTGGGGCCGACCTGTCATAAACCGGTTCAATTCTACATGGCATGGTCATTTGGGGTTTTTTAAAACAGCCGACCCCGGACTTGGTAGTTATCAGCGAAAAAATAAATTCGGTAGTTTTTGGAACCCTAGCCTGAATTGTCGTAGTCTTATGCTATTTACTCGATAAACAGGTACTCCCTCCGTTTCAAAATAGATGACTCAACTTTGTACTAACTTAGGAAAAAAACAATGTGAGCCAACTTATCCGACACTTCATCTTGAAATGCCCCCTCCCTCCGTATACGAAGGACTAGTTCCTTCTGTCTGCTGCTCTTTTCAGTAATTATGATTGAAATATGACCAAGCCTGTGAATTCACAAATGGTGTCTTGGTTACGATGCAAAAACCCCCAGTTGCTGCAACACAAAAGAGTGGTGTGAGTTAGTCACGTGAGATGCGTACTGCCCATGGGCAGTTATTAATGTTTACAGTAAACACCAACCCGCGAGGGGATAAACTCATAAACACCATTCTGAATATCCGACAACATCCCGACGTCGCTCAGCCAGCCTTTGATGATCGGTCTGGAGTGGCGGTTGGGGGACGTGTCACCCAAAACTGCAACGGCGAAGAATTTGGAATGGATGCCACAATATTCTACTAACACAACTTTTGCACATAAATAAAAAAACCATTGGATTTTCTAAGAAAAACATTAATTCCGAAGTGGATTCACACTTCTCAGTTGATTTAAATCCAGTTGAAATATTACTGATTTCCTTCCATTAATAATTATCATTGTGAGAAAAGACAAGAGAAAACAAAACAAATACTAATTCAGATGGGGAGCAAACTCTATTCCTGCTGTGAAGAATACAGAGAGTATCATCCTCTTCTGTTGGTTTTCTCAAGAACTATTCAGACGCACTGTTGATTATCCGACAACAGAATATTAGAGATATTGTGAGCTTGTTGTTAAACTTTCTGAAATCGGTTCAGTTTTGTGAACATGGGAGGAAACAAAGTAGGTAACTACGGACGCGGAGTTTTGGCTCCCGAGCTCATCTGCACCCACGCTCAGAAAAAAAATCAAAATAAATACTAGAAAAATTCAAAAAATTCCAATTTTTTTGGGTGGTAGATAATTTGACGTGTGAGGTGCGCTCCAAAATTCAACTCATTTGAGCATCTGAGCAGCTGTCGGCAAAAAAGACAAAATCAGGGTCTGTAAAAATGTTTACTGTTCACGCACTGTTTTGACCCGATTTGTCTTTTTTGCCGAGAGCTGCTCAGATGTCCAAATAAGTTGAATTTTTGGGCGCACCTCACGCGTCAAATTATCTACCACCCAAAAAAATTGAATTTTTTTGAATTTTTCTAATATTTATTTTGATTTTTTTTCTGAGCGGGAGCAGATGAGCCTGGGCACCGAAGTGGATATCCGGGTAACTACTCCCTTCGTCCCATAATATAAGAGCGTTTTTGACAGTGTAAGTGAAAGCCATGCCATAGGTGGGACTCATCGGCATTAAGGTGGGTATCATTCTGGGAATTTGACGCGCCGATTGATGACATTAATGGGATTTGCCCTTTCGCTGCTGAAGTCTGGCCTAAAGTTAACCTCCTGATACCCCCTGGCCTGAATGCAACCATCCCCAATATCAACATCAACGACATCTCCATCCAGGATTGGTGGAACAGAGCCATTTCAGGTTCCAAGCATGGAGCTAAACAAGCCCATACAAGAACCCAAACTGTTGTATTCTAGCAATGTGATTGAACATGAAGGAACTGCAATGGTCACTAGTGAGTGGTTGAAAGCACTTCTGGCAATCAAAACAATTATCTTTCAAGGCCATACAGAATGTATCGACCATATTACTTTTTCCAAATTATTGCACCTCGTAGACCTAGTAAATCCTAATATCAACTCAATGACACAAAATAACCATACCCACGCAATGGATCCTTTGACTAAAATGAATTGAAAAGAAAAGAGAAATAACTCACTCATCAGATATTCCTTGCTCCATTTAGCTGCCAAGTGTCAACCCAAAGAAAATCCAAAAAAACGCGGAAGAAAATTTGACAGGAAGCATCGAGTAAAGAAACAATATTTTGTCTGTAAGCCAAATGACACAAATATAATCATCAGTTGGTCACACTCAACAAATGGTATCGTAGTGTAGTGGTTAGTAGTATGTTTAGATGATAGTAACAGTGAGCTAGATAAGGTGCAAATTGAAGTACAATTCAGTAACAAAACAAAAACCTTAGCTATTACGTGACCAACAACCACACATGCATCACGCGGGACCAAATATGATATGAATCAAGACCAAAATTCAACTAGCTTCATACAGAATCTCATAAGGAATTAGAGAGATATCACCTAACCATCCTACGCAAAAGAATTATCGGGCGCAGAATGAATGATCAGAGAATGAGAATTTTAACCACATCAAAACAGCAGTAAAAAAAGGTCTTGGTGGTAAGGTATGGAACTTAAGTCAGTTTTAGCTAACTCGCATCTTTTTTTTCCATTGTTTATTTCTTAGTGTATGTATTCTCTTATTAGCCATGTATGTATTCCCTCTGTCCCATAATATAAGACGTTACATAGCTTACAAAAACGTCTTATATTGTGGCATGGAGGAAGTAAACGTTAAGTTCCATCTGAACTGAAAGTGTGATCACATCAACCAAAATTGACACCCATAAACCAAAATCAATCGCACAGTCGGTTGGTTTCCTCAAGACCTACTATTCAGACACACTGTTGAATATCCGACAACGGAGCAATACGCCAGACAAGGCACCGGCTCCTCCAGACTTCGAAGATCGGTCTGGAGTGGCGTTTGGAGGATGTGACATCCGACACTGCAACGGCGAAGAACTCCTTTCTGCGTGCATTCGTCGTCTTCAGAGTTGTTCCAGTGTTTCGGAGGCAGCAAATTTGGACTGCATGTTTGCATCGCAGCTTGCCCGGCCAAGAACACGTGCAGCAGATGTCAGACTACCAAGTTCGGATTGATGCTTTAGGCAGCGACATGGACACCTGCTTGCTGATATTAGAGATAAATTGTGGCTAAATTTCCTGAAGTTCAGTTCAGTTTTGTGAACAGGGAAGGAAACAGAGTAGCTCACCAACTCGCTCAAGCTGCTAGGAGGGGTGTAGAGGCCACTGTTTGCTTGCTACAGGCCTTTTTTGTTTATTGCTGAGTTGCTCAATTCTGATTGTAAACACATTACTCCTGCACACACCCAAATTTTTGTTTCCATGAACTAGTGTTCTCTTCACTATGATGCAGTGGCCTGAGTTGATGGTAAATCTCCTGGTTTCGGCTCATGTCGACAATCGAATGCAGCATTCTTCGGTCGGTTTGATCTTCACAGTTATTGATCTTATACAAATAAACAGGAGCTTGCGAGGAGATAAAACGGTAGGGTAGGGTGCTACTTTACTTACCCCCTTGAACACGTGCTTGCTTATGACACCTCATCTTGCATGCATCCTTGTTCTTCTTTTGTATGCCTAGTATTAGTTGCAGAGCCAGTCAACTATGTCTTCAGAGCTTACTTGTTTCTTTCTGAATCATCATCGCAGAAGTCAATTTTTGCTAGCTGCAGGCTGACCGCTCGCTTGCTCGCATCTTTTCTTTCTTTCTTTCTTTCTTTCTTTCTTTCTTTCTTAGTGTATGTGCTCTTGCCTTGACAATACTCCTATATCCTCTCTTATCAGCATGTATATGTAAAAGTTGGCTGCATTAAGTTCCATCTGAAAGTGAGTGAAAGGCATGACATGGGAGCATTAAGTATCATTCTGGGAATTTGAGGAGCAGATTGGTGACATTAATGGGAGGCTAATTTGTTGAGTGGAATAGCATAGCAGAATCCCCTAATTTGGAATGGATGCCACAATATTCTGGTGGGGGGTACGTTGATCCGATCAGCTCTTGAGTCATAGCCACGTGTTGTGGGTGCCTCGCGTTGGTCGTGACGCGGCCTTGGTGTCTTGTGTCTCGTCTCCTCATCTTTCTAGGTTGGAGTTCAAGCTAGGCTAGTCTTGGGCTGTGTTGTTTCTTTTCTGTTTTCCCACATTTTGGTGTGGTGTACTCCTTCCATCTTTATGTAATGTTTTTTCTTCGTAACGTTCTCTTCTACCTATCAATGAAATGATACACAACCTTTGCGTATTCGTGAAAAATATTCTACTAATACAACTTTTACACATAAATAAAAACGATTGAATTTTCTAAGAAAAACATTAATTCCGAAGTGGATTCACACTTCTCAGTTGGTTTAAATCCAGTTGAAATATTACTGATTTTCTTCCATTAATAATTATCATTGTGAGAAAAGACAAGACAAAACAAAACAAAGAATACAAAGAGTATCTGTCGGGGAACGTAGTAATTTCAAAAAATTTCCTACGCACACGCAAGATCATGGTGATGCATAGCAACGAGAGGGGAGAGTGTGTCCATGTACCCTCGTAGACCGAAAGCGGAAGCGTTAGCACAACGCGGTTGATGTAGTCGTACGTCTTCACGATCCGACCGATCAAGTACCGAACGCACGACACCTCCGAGTTCTGCACACGTTCAACTCGATGACGTCCCTTGAACTCCCATCCAGCCGAGCTTTGAGGGAGAGTTCCGTCAGCACGACGGCGTGGTGATGATGATGATGTTCTACCGACGCAGGGCTTCGCCTAAGCACCACTACGATATTATTGAGGTGGATTATGGTGGAGGGGGGCACCGCACACGGCTAAGAGATCCAAGAGATCAATTGTTGTGTCTCCAAGGGGTGCCTCCCTCCCCGTATATAAAGGAGTGGAGGAGGGGGAGGGGGCCGGCCACCCTAGGCGCGCCCCATGAGGAGTTCTACTCCCACTGGGAGTAGGACTCCCCCCTTCCATGTGGGAGTAGGAGATGAGAGGGAAGGAGAGAGGGGGAAAGGAAAGGGGGCGCCCCCCCTCCTTGTCCAATTCGGACTGGGGGAGGCGGCGCGCGGCTGCCCTTGGCTGCCCTTGGCTGCCCCTCCTCTTCTCCATCTGAGCCCAATAGGCCCATTAGTCTCCCGGGGTGTTCCGGTAACCCCCCGGTACTCCGCTATATGCCCGAAACTCCCGGAAACCATTCCGGTGTCCGAACATAGTCGTCCAATATATCGATCTTTACGTCTCGACTATTTCAAGACTCCTCGTCATGTCCGTGATCACATCCGGGACTCCGAACTACCTTCGGTACATCAAAACACATAAACTCATAATATAACCGTTATCGAACTTTAAGCGTGCGGACCCTACGGGTTCGAGAACTATGTAGACATGACCGAGACACGTTTCCGGTCAATAACCAATAGCGGAACCTGGATGCTCATATTGGCTCCCACATATTCTACGAAGATCCTTATCGGTCAAACCGCATAACAACATACGTTGTTCCCTTTGTCATCGGTATGTTACTTGCCCGAGATTCGATCGTCGGTATCTCAATACCTAGTTCAATCACGTTACCGGCAAGTCTCTTTACTCGTTCCGTAATACATCATCCCGCAACTAACTCATTAATTGCAAGGCTTGCAAGGCTTATAGTGATGTGCATTACCGAGTGGGCCCAGAGATACCTCTCCGACAATCGGAGTGACAAATCCTAATCTCGAAATATGCCAACTCAACAAGTACCTTCAGAGACACCTGTAGAGCACCTTTATAATCAGCTAGTTATGTTGTGACGTTTGGTAGCACACAAAGTGTTCCACCGGTAAACGGGAGTTGCATAATCTTATAGTAATAGGAACATGTATAAGTCATGAAGAAAGCAATAGCAGCATACTAAACGATCAAGTGTTAAGCTAACGGAATGGGTCAAGTCAATCACATCATTCTCCTAATGATGTGATCCCGTTAATCAAATGACAATTCGTGTCAATGGCTAGGAAACATAACCATCTTTGATCAACGAGCTAGTCAAGTAGAGGCATACTAGTGATACTCTGTTTGTCTATGTATTCACACATGTACTAAGTTTCCGGTTAATACAATTCTAGCATGAATAATAAACATTTATCATGAAAAAGGAAATAAATAATAACTTTATTATTGCCTTTAGGGCATATTTGCTTCAGTCTCCCACTTGCACTAGAGTCAATAATCTAGTTCACATTGCCATGTGATTCAACACCAATTCACATCACCATGCGATTAACACCTATAGTTCACATCGTCATGTGACCAGCACTCAAAGGGTTTACTAGAGTCAATAATCTAGTTCACATCGCTATGTGATTAACACCCAAAGAGTACTAAGGTGTGATCATGTTTTGCTTGTGAGAGAAGTTTAGTTAATGGGTCTGCCACATTCAGACCCGTATGTATTTTGCAAATTTCTATGTCAACAATGCTCTGCACGGAGCTAGTCTAGCTAATTGCTCCCACTTTCAATATGTATCCAGATTGAGACGTAGAGTCATCTGGATCAGAGTCACTAGTGCAGAACCGGGCTATAGCACTGGTTCGTAAGGCCCTTCTAAAGAGCAACCACGTGGCACGAGCCAGCTCCGGGGGCAGGGAGCCCTTTAGTACCGGTTGGTGACACCAAACGGTATTAAAAGGTTGGGGGGTTTTGGGTTTATGATTTCTTTTTCATTTAATTTTGTGTTTTCCATTTAATTCTTTCTTGTTTGCTAGTATTTTACGATACTACATATTGTACACGTTATGCATATATATAAATAGAATTTCTAGTAGAACCGATCATATATATATATATATATATATATATATATATATATATATATATATATATATATATATATATATATATATATATATATATATATATATATATATATATATATATATAGTAACGCTAAACTAAGTTTGAGTGTAGAATAGCTTATCTATGTCAACTTGATGGGAATAATTTGTCATAAACACGAAATGCAACAAATAGTTTTAAAAGAGAATATACCACATCCGAATCATAACAAGGACGAGGGCCGACGGGGACGGATATCAAAACCTTGGCACTATGTATAACAAACAACGTACGGGTAAGATAATTATACGAGTAACTATATATCCAAATCACACAAACATCAATTTTTTATATAAAATTTCATGAACAAGAGGCTCACCACAAGGTGGTGCCAGCGACGGGACGGTGCGGGCGATCGACTGTGGTTACAACGGAGATTTAGAAGGCACTAAGTAAACCACACCTACATATGCAAACTAAGTGTTATTTTGACCTCAAATTGCATATAAATCAAATACTACCACATATAATTCCTCCCAAATTACTAGAACCCACAATTAATCAATATATAAACCAATGCAAGAGCTAATGTAGCAATGAGAGATGAGAGGACAAAGTTGCTAACCTTTGTGATCATTTGAATGGATGGGGGCCTGCAAATCTTGACAAATTTTGGGCAAAATTTTTGATGAACTCGAGAGGAAGAAGGGAAGACAGAGGAGAGGGAGAGGGGAAAGGGGGAAGAACAGAGTGCGGGTGGACGAAGGTTTTATATAGGACGACCTTTAGTACCGGTTCGTGCCACAAACTGGTACTAAAGGTGCTAGAGGGGCCCCACTCTGACAACATCCTGCCACCACTTTCTTTAGTACCGGTTCGTGGAACGAACCGGTGCTAAAGGTTCGCCACGAACCGGTACTAAAGAGCTCCTCCCGCCTAGCCGTTGGAACCGGCATTAATGGACACATTAGTGCCGGTTCTGTTACAAACCGGGACTAACACTACTACAAAAAGGGCTATAGATGGAATGGCCACTAATGGCGCACCTGTCATGTGGTGCGCCATTACTATATTCTAATGGCACACCATGTCTCGGTGCGCCATTAGTAATATATTACTAATGGCGCACCTGGTGTGTGGTGCGCCATTAGTAGTTTTGAAAAAACATAAAAAAAAAATTGTTACTAATGGCGTACCATGTCCGCCATGCGCCATTAGTAGTTGACATAGTAATGGCGCACCACATCCGCCGTGCGCCATTAGTAGTTTTGAAAAAAAAAGTAAAAAAAATAAAAAATATTTGTTACTAATGGCGCACCATGTCTCGGTGCGCCATTACTAGTTTTAACTAGTAATGGCGCACCACCCCACGGTGCGCCATTACTAACTTGCCCCAACACAGAATGCACCCCCCCTGGATCGCCTTTTCAGTTTAATAAATAATAAAAGAAAATGATGGAAATGTCAAAAAATAAAAGAAAATAAGTTTCCCATGTGATATGTGGTCTAGTTGTTGGGAAAATTTACAAATAGTAGGTTTCGACTTTATTTGCAAAATCTCTCTGGAAATTTGTAAAATGGGCATAACTTTTGCATACGAACTCGGATGAAAAAGTTTTTTATATGAAAAATCATCTACTCGAAAAGTTACATCCAAGTTTAACCGGGGGAACCCCGTTAAACATTTTCAAAATCCCCAAAAACCTAACAGAAAAAAAGTTACGGGGCTTTCAAGATCTAGAGGCAAAAAAATTCAAAAAATTTCAAACTTACTAGTGGCGCACCGTGGATGTGGTGCGCCACTAGTAACAGAAAAAAAATTGGTTTTGAATTTTTTTTTTGATTTTTTTTTGATTTTTTTTTTCAAAAAATGATACGTAATATGACTGGGAAGTTTGAAATATTTTTCAAAATTTCATCATAGTCATGAACATGAACAAAGTCCTAGACATCAACAAGGTATAATAGGATTGATATGCTAGATATATCAACAAGTGCCTGTGAAGTGAGCTGTTGCTAGTGTTGGATAGAACTCTGAAGTTAAGCGTGCTTGGCCTGGAGTAGTGTGAGGATAGGTGACCTTTCGGGAAGTTTGACCACAGAGTGCGATTTGACCTGAGATTAAGCATATTGACCCGAGATTAAGCCATAGTGAATTGAGATTAAGAAAAAAAAGGAAAAAAATTGAAAAAAAAATTGAAAAAAAAATTGAAAAAAAAAATTGAAAAGAAAATTTTGAAAAAATATTGTTACTAATTGTGCACTTCTATGTGGTGCGCCATTAGTATACCAGATACTAATGGCGCACTACCGGTGCGCCATTAGTACCACGCCACTAGTAGGCAAAACCGGTGCGCCATTACTTTTTCTAGTAGTGGTGTTTCACATTTGACCCTTTTTCTACTAGTGTGTCAAAACTTTGCATCGACATAACTTTTTACGATGAACCTTTTTTTCACCTCCATAATCGAGAAACATATCCTTAAAACATGGCATAGTTTATAGAACCTATGGCTGAGGCGTAGGGAATGACTTTCATTCTCTTTCTATCTTCTGCCGTGGTCGGGTTTTGAGTCTTACTCAATTTCACTCCTTGTAACATAGGCAAGAACTCTTTCCTTGTCTGTTCCATTTTGAACTACTTCAAAATCTTGTCAAGGTATGTACTTATTGAAAAAACTTATCAAGCGTCTTGATCTATCTCTATAGATCTTGATGCTCAATATGTAAGCAGCTTCACCGAGGTCTTTCATTGAAAAACTCCTTTCAAAATACTACTTTATACTCTCCAGAAAATTGTACATTATTTATCAGAAATGATGTAGTGCTCCCACTCACTTTCTTGTAAATACAGGCTTCACCGTAAGTCTATATAAAACTATATGCTTTGATCAACTCATCAAAACGTATATTACAACTCCGAGATGCTTGCACCAGTCAATAGATGGATCGCTGGAGCTTGCACTTTTTGTTAGCACCTTTAGGATCGACAAAACCTTCTGGTTGTATCATATACAACTCTTCTTTAATAAATCCATTAAGGATTGCAGTTTTGTTATCCATTTGCCAGATTTCTTAAAATACGGCAATTCCTAACATGATTCGGATAGACTTTAAGCATCGATACGAGTGAGAAAATCTCATCGTAGTCAACAACTTGAACTTTGTCAAAAACCTTTTTTGATAAGTCAATCTTTGTAGATAGTAACACTACTATCAGCGTCCGTCTTCCTCTTGAAGATCCATCTATTTTTTATGGCTTGCCGATCATCGGGCAAGTCAACCAAAGTCCATACTTTGTTCTCATACATGGATCTCATCTCAGATTTCATGGCCTCAAGCCATTTCGCGGAATCTGGGCTCATCAACGCTTCCTCATAGTTCGTAGGTTCGTCATGGTCAAGTAACATGACCTCCAGAACAGGATTACCGTACCACTCTGGTGCGGATCTCACTCTGGTTTACCTACGAGGTTCAGTAGTAACTTGATCTGAAGTTACATGATCATCATCATTAGCTTCCTCACTAATTGGTGTAGCAGTCACAGGAACAGATTTCTGTGATGAACTAATTTCCAATAAGGGAGTAGGTACAGTTACCTCATCAAGTTCTACTTTCCTCCCACTCACTTCTTTCGAGATAAACTCCTTCTCTAGAAAGTATGCATTCTTAGCAACGAATATTTTGCCTTCAGATCTGTGATTAGAAGGTGTACCCAACAGTCTCCTTTGGGTATCCTATGAAGACGCATTTCTCCGATTTGAGTTTGAGCTTATCAGGTTGAAACTTTTTCACATAAGCATCGCAACTCCAAACTTTAAGAAACGACAACTTTGGTTTCTTGCTAAACCACAGTTCATACGGTGTCATCTCAATGGATTTAGATGTTGCCCTTTTTAACGTGAATGCAGCTGTCTCTAATGCATAACCCCAAAACAATAGTGGTAAATCGGTAAGTAACATCATAGATTGCACTATATCCAATAAAGTACGGTTATGATGTTCGGACACACCATTATGCTGTGGTGTTCCAGGTGGCATGAGTTTGTGAAACTATTCCACATTGTTTTAATTGAAGGGGAAACTCGTAACACAAATATTTTACCTCTGCAATCATATCGTCGAAACTTTTATTTTCTTGTTTACGATGATTCTCCACTTCACTCTGAAATTCCTTGAACTTTTCAAATGTTTCAGACTTGTGTTTTATCAAGTAGATATACTCATATCTGCTCAAATCATCTGTGAAGATCAGAAAATAATGATACTTGCCGTGAGCCTCAACACTCATCGGATTGCATACATCAGTATGTATTATTTCCAATATGTCAGTTGCTCTCTTCATTGTTCCAGAGAACGGATTCTTTAGTCATCTTGCCCATAAGGCATGGTTCGCAAGCATCAAGTAATTCATAATCAATTGATTCCAAAATCCCATCAGCATGGAGTTTCTTCATGCGCTTTACACCAATATGACCTAAACGGCAGTGCCACAAATAAGTTGCACTATCATTATTAACTTTGCCTCTTTTGGCTTCAATATTATGAATATGTGTATTAGTACGATCGAGATCCAACAAACCATTTTCATTGGGTGTATGACCATAGAAGGTTTTATTCATGTAAATAGAACAACAATTATTCTCTAACTTAAATGAATAACCGTATTGAAATAAACATGATCAAATCATATTCATGCTCAACGCAAACACCAAATAACACTTATTTAGGTTCAAAACTAATCCCGAAAGTATAGGGAGTGTGCGATGATGATCATATCAATCTTGGAACTACTTCCAACACACATCGTCACCTCGCCCTTAACTAGTTTCTGTTCATTCTGCAACTCCTGTTTCGAGTTACCACTCTTAGCAACTGAACCAGTATAAAATTCCGAGGGGTTGCTATAAAAATTAGTAAGGTACACATCAATAACATGTATATCCAATATACTTTTGTTCACTTTGCCATCCTTCTTATCCGCCAAGTATCTAGGATAGTTCCACTTCCAGTGACCATTCCTTTTGAATTAGAAGCACTTAGTCTCAGGCTTAGGTCCAGACTTGGGCTTCTTCACTTGAGCAGCAACTTGCTTGCGGTTCTTCTTGAAGCTCCCCTTCTTCCCTTTGCCCTTTTCTTGAAACTAGTGGTCTTGTCAACCATCAACACTTGATGCTTTTCTTGATTTCTACCTTCGTCGATTTTAGCATCACGAAGAGCTTGGGAATCGTTTTCGTATCCCTTGCATATTATAGTTCATCACGAAGTTCTACTAACTTGGTCATGGTGATTAGAGAATTCTGTCAATCACTATCTTATCTGGAAGATTAACTCCCACTTGATTCAAGCGATTGTAGCACCCGGACAATCTGAGCACATGCTCACTGGTTGAGCTATTCTCCTCCATCTTGTAGGCAAAGTACTGTCAGAGGTCTCATACCTTTCGACATGGGCATGAGTATGAAATACCAATTTCAACTCTTGGAACATCTTATATGTTTCATGGCGTTCAAAACATTTTTGAAGTCCCGGTTCTAAGCCGTAAAGCATGGTGCACTAAACTATCAAGTAGTCATCATACCAAGCTTTTGTCAAAACGTTCATAACATCTGCATCTGCTCCTGCAATAGTTCTTTCACCTAGCGATGCATCAAGGCCATAATACTTCTGTGCAGCAATGAGGATAATCCTCAGATCACGAATCCAATCCGTATCATTGCTACTAACATCTTTCAACTTTGTTTTCTCTAGGAACATATATAAAACATAGGTAAGCAACAACGCGAGCTATTGATCTACAACATAGATATGCTGATACTACCAGGACTAAGTTCATGATAAATTAAAGTTCAATTAATCATATTACTTAAGAACTCCCAGTTAGATAGACATCCCTCTAATCATCTAAGTGATCACATGATCCATATCAACTAAACCATGTCTGATCATCACGTGAGATGGAGTAGTTTTCAATGGTGAACATCACTATGTTGATCATATCTACTATATGATTCACGCTCGACCTTTCGGTCTCCAGTGTTCCGAGGCCATATCTTCATATGCTAGGCTCGTCAAGTTTAACCTGAGTATTCCGTGTGTGCAAAACTGGCTTGCACCCGTTGTAGATGAACGTAGAGCTTATCACACCCGATCATCACGTGGTGTCTCGGCACGACGAACTTTGGCAACGGTGCATACTCAGGGAGAACACTTATATCTTGAAATTTAGTGAGAGATCATCTTATAATGCTACCGTTAATCAAAGCAAAATAAGATGCATAAAGGATAAACATCACATGCAATCAATATAAGTGATATGATATGGCCATCATCATCTTGTGCTTGTGATCTCCATCTTCGAAGCATCATTATGATCACCATCGTCACCGGCGCGACACCTGGATCTCCATCGTAGCATCATTGTCGTCTCGCCAACTATTTCTTCTACGACTATCGCTACCGCTTAGTGATAAAGTAAAGCAATTACAGGGCAATTTCATTGCATACAAAAAAGCGACAACCATATGGCTCCTGCCAGTTGCCGATAACTCGGTTACAACACATGATCATCTCATACAATAAAATATAGCATCATGCCTTGACCATATCACATCACAACATGCCCTGCAAAAAAAGTTAGACGTTGTCTACTTTATTGTTGCAAGTTTTACGTGGCTGCTACGGGCTGAGCAAGAACCGTTCTTACCTACGCATCAAAACCACAACAATAGTTCGTCCAGTTAGTGCTGTTTTAACCTTCTCAAGGACTGGGCGTAGCCACACTCAGTTCAACTAAAGTTGAGAAACTGACACCAGCCCGCCACCTATGTGCAAAGCACGTCGGTAGAACCAGTCTCGTGTAAGCGTACGCGTAATGCCGGTCCAAGCCGCTTCATCCAACAATACCGCCGAACCAAAGTATGACATGCTGGTAAGCAGTATGACTTGTATCGCCCACAACTCACTTGTGTTCTACTCGTGCATATAACATCAACGCATAAAACCTGGCTCGGATGCCACTATTGGGGAACGTAGTAATTTCAGAAAATTTCCTACGCACACGCAAGATCATGGTGATGCATAGCAACGAGAGGGGAGAGTGTGTCCATGTACCCTCATAGACCGAAAGTGGAAGCGTTAGCACAACGCGGTTGATGTAGTCGTACGTCTTCACGATCCGACCGATCATGTACTGAACGCACGTCACCTCCGAGTTCTGCACACGTTCAACTCGATGATGTCCCTCGAACTCCGATCCAGCCGAGCTTTGAGGGAGAGTTCCGTCAGCACGACGACATGGTGAGGATGATGATGTTCTACCGACGCAGGGCTTCGCCTAAGCACCGCTACGATATTATCGAGGTGGATTATGGTGGAGGGGGGCACCGCACACGGCTAAGAGATCCAAGAGATCAATTGTTGTGTCTCCAAGGGGTGCCTCCCTCCCCGTATATAAAGGAGTGGAGGAGGAGGAGGAGGGGGCCGGCCACCCTAGGTGCGCCCCATGAGGAGTTCTACTCCCACTGGGAGTAGGACTCCCCCCTTCCATGTGGGAGTAGGAGAGGAGAGGGAAGGAGAGAGAGGGGGAAAGGAAAGGGGGGCTCCGCCCCCCTCCTTGTCCAATTCGGACTGGGAGGGAGGGGGCGCGCGGATGCCCTTGGCCGTCCCTCCTCTTCTCCACCTGGGCCCAATAGGCCCAATAGTCTCCCGAGGGGGGGTTCCGGTAACCCCTTGGTATTCCGGTATATGCCCGAAACTCCCCGAAACCATTCCAGTGTCCGAACATAGTCGTCCAATTATCAATCTTTACGTCTCGACCAATTCGAGACACCTCGTCATGTCCGTGGTCACATCCGGGACTCCGAACTACCTTCGGTACATCAAAACACATAAACTCATAATATAACCATCATCGAACTTTAAGCGTGCGGACCCTATGGGTTTGAGAACTATGTAGACATGACCGAGACATGTCTCCGATCAATAACCAATAGCGGAACCTGGATGCTCATATTGGCTGCCACATATTCTACGAAGATCTTTATCGGTCAAACCGCATAACAACATACGTTGTTCCCTTTGTCATCGATGCCCGAGATTCAATCGTCGGTATATCAATACCTAGTTCAATCTCGTTACCGGCAAGTCTCTTTACTCGTTCTGTAATACATCATCCCGCAACTAACTCATTAATTGCAATGCTTGCAAGGCTTATAGTGATGTGCATTACCGAGTGGGCCCAGAGACACCTCTCCGACAATCGGAGTGACAAATCCTAATCTCGAAATACGCCAACTCAACAAGTACCTTCGGAGACACCTGTAGAGCACCTTTGTAATCACCCAGTTACGTTGTGACGTTTGGTAGCACACAAAATGTTCCTCCGGTAAATGGGAGTTGCATAATCTCATAGTCATAGGAACATGTATAAGTCATGAAGAAAGCAATAGCAACATACTAAACGATCAAGTGCTAAGCTAACGGAATGGGTGATACGTCTCCAACGTATCTATAATTTTTGATTGCTCCATTCTATATTATCTATTGTTTTGGACTATATTGGGCTTTATTTTACACTTTTATATTACTTTTGGGACTAACCTACTAACCGAAGGCCCAGCCCAGAATTGCTGTTTTTTGCCTATTTCAGTGTTTCGAAGAAACGGAATATCAAACGGAGTCCAAATGGAATGAAATCTTCGGGAACGTGATTTTCTCATCAGATAAGACCCAGGAGACTTGGACCCTCCATCAAGAAAGCCACGAGGCAGCCACGAGGGAGGAGGGCACCCCCCCAGGGCGCGCCCTCCTGCCTCGTGGGCCCCTCGAGGCCCCACCGACGTACTTCTTCCTCCTATATATACCTACGTACCCCCAACAGATCAGATACGAAGCCAAAAAACTAATTCCACTGCCGCAACTTTCTGTATCCACGAGATCCCATCTTGGGGCCTGTTCCAGAGCTCCGCCGGAAGGGGATTCCACCACGGAGGGCTTCTACATCAACATCATAGCCTCTCCGATGAAGTGTGAGTAGTTTACCTCAGACCTTCCGGTCCATAGTAAGTAGCTAGATGGCTTCTTTTCTCTTTTTGGATCTCAATACAATGTTCTCCCCCTCTCTCGTGGAGATATATTCGATGTAATCTTCTTTTTGCGGTGTGTTTGTTGAGATCGATGAATTGTGTGTTTATGATCATGATTATCTATGAGCAATATTTGAATCTTCTCTGAATTCTTTTATGTATGATTGAGTTATCTTTGCAAGTCTCTTCGAATTATCCGTTTGGTTTGGCCAACTAGATTGGTAGTTCTTACAATGGGAGAAGTGCTTAGCTTTGGGTTCAATCTTGCAGTGTCCTTACCCAGTGACAGAAAGGATTGCAAGGCACATATTGTATTGTTGCCATCGAGAATAACAAGACGGGGTATTTATCATATTGCATGAATTTATTCCTCTACATCATGTCATCTTGCTTAAGGCGTTACTCTGTTTTCATTAACTTAATACTCTAGATGCATGCTGGATAGCGATCGATGAGTGGAGTACTAGTAGTAGATGCAGGCAGGAGTCGGTCTACTTGTCTCGGACGTGATGCCTATATACATGATCATACCTAGATATTCTCATAACTATGCTCAATTCTGTCAATTGCTCAACAGTAATTCGTTCACCCATCGTAAAATACTTATGCGCTTGAGAAAAGCCACTAGTGAAATCTATGGCCCCCGGGTCTATTTTCATCATATTAATCTTCCTACGCTTTATTATTGCTTTGCTCTTTACTTTGCCTTTTTATTTTACTTTGCATCTTTATACCCAAAATACCAAAAATATTGTCTATCATCTCTATTAGATCTCACTCTCATAAGTGCCGTGAAGGGATTGACAACCCCTATTCGCGTTGGTTGCGAGGAGCTATTTGTTTTGTGTAGGTACGAGGGACTTGTGCGTGGCCTCCTACTGGATTGATACCTTGGTTCTCAAAAACTGAGGGAAATACTTACGCTACTCTGCTGCATCATCCTCTCCTCTTCGGGGAAAACCAACACAAGCTCAAGACGTAGCAAGAAGGATTTCTGGCGCCGTTGCCGGGGAGTCTACGCAAAAGTCAACATACCAAGTACCCATCACAATCCCTTATCTCCCACATTACATTATTTGCCATTTGCCTCTCGTTTTCCTCTCCCCCACTTCACCCTTGCCGTTTTATTCGCCCTCTCTTTCCCAATCTCCTCCTCTCTTTTCGTTTGCCTTTTTCTCGCTTGCTTGTCGTTATGGCTAGTCTTGTATCTTCTCCGTTATCTCCCGAGAATGAAGTTCTAAATTTTAAGCAAAGGGAGGGAGAAAATCTAAAAGACGCTTGGTATAGAATTTGCAATGCTCAAAATAGATCTACAGGAAGCAATCTACTTCAGTTCTTCTCCGCAACTTTTATGTAGGTGCTAATCCTTGGTATAGATATATCCTTGATACCATTACCGGAGGGAATTTCTTGGGTAGCCATACTTTTGATTATTAATGCTATGATAGATTTATTTGGCTCACCACCTCTTTTGGTCAATGGAACTATGTTAACTTTGGAGCATGTAATGCAAAGACTTGAGATTATTGAAATAAAGTTACTACCATTGAGTTAATTGAAAATCTAGATAAAAACATCCACAATCAAATTACCCAATATGGATCTAAGGTAGGAGTAACTTTGAAAAATATTAAGGAGAAGGAACCCATAGTTAATGAGAAAATAAATCAAGATTCCTCTAGAATTGATAAACTTGAGGGTAACATTACCAACTTGGGAACCGCTTTTTCTTCCGTAAAAAATACTCCAAGTCCACCTACTAAAATTGCTAAGCTCATGTATGTTCCTAAGAATAAGGGTGAATCCTCTAGTAAGGAAACCGCGGATCTTAAATCTATAAGTATTCATCCCAATCTTTTTGCTGTCATTAAGGAACCATTTGCTACGAATGAATTTTTCGATCTTTGGCCTAAAAACTTGATAATTGCTAGAAAGAAAGAAAATTCTAAGGAAGGTAGATGTCTCATTGAAGAATTGCCCACCAAAGATGGCAATACCTAGATCTATCCTTGCTTTTATGCCTAGCTAGGGGCGTTAAACGATAGCGCTTGTTGGGAGGCAACCCAATTTTATTTTTTGTTTTTTGTTTTTGTTTCTGTTTAGGAATAAATAATCCATCTACCTTCTGTTTGGATGTGGTTTTATGTTTTAATTAGTGTTTGTTCCAAGTTAAACCTATAGGATCTTCTTGGATAATAGTTATTTGATCTTGCTGTAATTTCCAGAAACTTTCGGTTCACTAAAACAATTTTTAAAAATCACCAGAACGTGATAAAATAGTGATTCCAATTGATTCTGATCAATAAACAAATTTCCTTGGTCTTCCTATTTTTTCTGAAGTTTTGGAGTTCCAGAAGTTTGCGTTAGTTACAGATTACTACAGACTGTTCTGTTTTTGACAGATTCTGTTTTTCATGTGTTGTTTGCTTATTTTGATGAATCTATGGCTAGTAAAATAGTTTATGATCCATAGAGAATTTGGAATACAGTAGGTTTAACACAAATATAAATAAACAATGAGTTCATTACAGTACCTTGAAGTGGTCTTTTGTTTTCTTTCGCTAACGGAGCTCACGAGATTTTTGTTGAGTTTTGTGTTGTGAAGTTTTCATGTTTTGGGTGAATTTTTTTGATGGATTATGGAAAAAGGAGTGGCAAGAGCCTAAGCTTGGGGATGCCCATGGCACCCCCAAGATAATCCAAGGACACCAAAAAGTCAAAGATTGGGGATGCCCCGGAAGGCATCCCCTCTTTCGTCCACTTCCATCGGTAACTTTACTTGGAGCTGTATTTTTATTCACCACATGATATGTGTTTTGCTTGGAGCGTCTTGTATTATTTGCTTCTTTGCTTGTTAGTTTACCACAATCATCCTTGCTTTACACACCTTTTGAGAGAGCCATACATGAATTGGAATTTGTTAGAATACTCTATGTGCTTCACTTATAACTTTTGAGCTTTGTAGTTTTGCTCTATGTGCTTCACTCATATCTTTTGAGCTTGATAGTTTTGCTCTAGTACTTCACTTATATCTTTTAGAGCACGGCGGTGGATTTGTTTTAAAGGAACTATTGATCTATCATGCTTCACTTAGATTATTTTGAGAGTCTTAAATAGCACGGTAATTTGCTTAATAATAATATGCTTGGTATTCAAGATTTGTAAAACTTTCTTTTGAGTGCGTTGAATACTAAGAAAAGTTTGATGCTTGATAATTGTTTTGAGATATGGAGGTGATAATATCAAAGTCGTGCTAGTTGAGTAGTTGTGAATTTGATAAATGCTTGTGTTGAAGTTTGCAAGTCAGGTAGCATGCATGTATGGTAAACGTTATGTAACAAATTTGAAACATGAGGTGTTATTTGATTGTCCTCCTTATGAGTGGCGGTCGGGGACGAGCGATTGTCTTTTCCTACCAATCTATCCCCCTAGGAGCATGCACGTAGTGCTTTGGTTTTTGATGGCTTGTAGATTTTTGCAATAAGTATGTGAGTTCTTTATGACTAATGTTGAGTCCATGGATTATACGCACGCTTACCCTTCCATCATTGCTAGCCTCTTCGGTACCGTGCATTGCCCTTTCTCACATTGAGAGTTGGTGCAAACTTCGCTGGTGCATCCAAACCCCGTGATATGATACACTCTTTCACACATAAACCTCCTTATTTCTTCCTCAAAACATCCACCATACCTACCTATTATGGCATTTCCATAGCCATTCCGAGATATATTGCCATGCAACTTTCCACCATACCGTTCTTCATGACGCTTTCATCATTTTCATATTGCTTAGCATGATCATGTAGTTGACATAGTATTTGTGGCAAAGCCACCGTCCATAAATCTTTCATACATGTCACTCTTGGTTCATTGCATATCCCGGTACACCGCCGGAGGCATTCATATAGAGTCATACTTTGTTCTAGTATCAAGTTGTAATCATTGAGTTGTAAATAAATAGAAGTGTGGTGATTATCATTTTCTAGAGCATTGTCCCAAAAAAAAGGCCAAAGAAAAAAAAGAAGGCCCAAAAAAAAAGAAATAAAAAGGGGCAATGTTACTATCTCTTTTTCAACACTTGTGCTTCAAAGTAGCACCATGTTCTTCATATAGCGAGTCTCATATATTGTGCTTCAAAGTAGCACCATGTTCTTCATATAGCGAGTCTCATATATTGTGCTTCAAAGTAGCACCATGCTTTTCATGTAGAGAGTTTCATATGTTGTCACTTTCATATACTAGTGGGAATTTTTCATTATAGAACTTGGCTTGCATATTCCAACGATGGGCTTCCTCAAATGCCCTAGGTCTTCGTGAGCAAGCAAGTTGGATGCACGCCCACTTAGATTCTTTTGTTGAGCTTTCATACATTTATAGCTCTAGTGCATCCGTTGCATGGCAATCCCTACTCCTTGCATTAACATCAATTGATGGGCATCTCCATAGCCCGTTGATTAGCCTCGTTGATGTGAGACCTTCTCCTTTTTCTTCTCCACATAACCCCCATCATTATATTCTATTCCACCCATAGTGCTATGTCCATGGCTCGTGCTCATGTATTGCGTGAAAGTTTATAGGTTTGAGATTACTAAAGTATGAAACAATTACTTGGCTGGTCATCGGGGTTGTGCATGATGAGAGCATTCTTGTGTGACGAAAATAGAGCATGACTAAACTATATGATTTTGTAGGGATGAACTTTATTTGGCCATGTTATTTTGAGAGGACATAATTGCTTAGTTAGTATTCTTGAAGTATTATTATTTTTATGTCAATATGAACTTTTGTCTTGAATCTTTCGGATCTGAATATTCATACCACAATTAAGAAGATTTACATTGAAATTATGCCAAGTAGCACTCCGCGTCAAAATTTCTCTTTTTTATCATGTACCTACTCGAGGACGAGGAGGAATTAAGCTTGGGGATGCCTGATACGTCTCCAACGTATCTATAATTTTTGATTGCTCCATGCTATATTATCTATTGTTTTGGACTATATTGGGCTTTATTTTCCACTTTTATATTAATTTTTGAGACTAAGCTATTAACCAGAGGCCCAGCCCAGAATTGCTGTTTTTTTTTGCCTATTTCAGTGTTTCGAAGAAACGGAATATCAAACGAATTCCAAACGGAATGAAATCTTCGGGAACGTGATTTTCTCATCAGATAAGACCCAGGAGACTTGGACCCTCCGTCAAGAAAGCCACGAGGCGGCGACGAGGGTGGAGGGCGTCCCCCTAGGGCGCGCCCCCTGCCGCGTGGGCCCCTCGAGGCTCCACCGACGTACTTCTTCCTCCTGTATATAACTATGTACCCCCAACAGATCAGATACGGAGCCAAAAACCTAATTCCACCACCGCAACTTTCTGTATCCACGAGATCCCATCTTGGGGCCTGTTCCGGAGCTCCGCCGGAAGGGGATTCCACCACGGAGGGCTTCTACATCAACATCATAGCCTCTCCGATGAAGTGTGAGTATTTTACCTCAGACCTTCGGGTCCATAGTAAGTAGCTAGATGGCTTCTTCTCTCTTTTTGGATCTCAATACAATGTTCTCCCCCTCTCTCGTGGAGATCTATTTGATGTAATCTTCTTTTTGCGGTGTGTTTGTTGAGAACGATGAATTGTGGGTTTATGATCAAGATTATCTATGAGCAATATTTGAATCTTCTCTGAATTCTTTTATGTATGATTGAGTTATCTTTGCAAGTCTCTTCGAATTATCCGTTTGGTTTGGCGAACTAGATTGGTAGTTCTTGCAATGGGAGAAGTGCTTAGCTTTGGGTTCGATCCGGCAAAGTGTCCTTACCAAAGGATGTAAAGGGTTGCAAGACACGTATTGTATTGTTGCCATCGAGGATAACAAGATGGGGTATTTATCATATTGCATGAATTTATTCATCTACATCATGTCATCTTGCTTAAGGCGTTACTCTGTTTTCATTAACTTAATACTCTAGGTGCATGCTGGATAGCGCTCGATGAGTGGAGTAATAGTAGTAGATGCAGGCAGGAGTCGGTCTACTTGTCTCGGACGTGATGCCTATACACATGATCATACCTAGATATTCTCATAACTATGCTCAATTCTGTCAATTGCTCAACAGTAATTCGTTCACCCACCGTAAAATACTTATGCTCTTGTGAGAAGCCACTAGTGAAATCTATGGCCCCCGGATCTATTTTCATCATATTAATCTTCCTATGCTTTATTATTGCTTTGCTCTTTACTTTGCCTTTTTATTTTACTTTGCATCTTTATACCAAAAGTACCAAAAATATTATCTATCATCTCTATCAGATCTCACTCTCGTAAGTGACCATGAAGGGATTGACAACCCCTATTCGCGTTGGTTGCGAGGAGCTATTTGTTTTGTTTAGGTATGAGGGACTTGTGCGTGGCCTCCTACTGGATTGATACCTTGGTTCTCAAAAACTGAGGGAAATACTTACGCTACTCTGCTGCATCATCCTCTCCTCTTCGGGGAAAACTAACGCAAGCTCAAGACGTAGCAATGGGTCAAGTCAATCACATCATTCTCCTAATTATGTGATCTCGTTAATCAAATGACAACTCATGTCAATGGCTAGGAAACATAACCATCTTTGATCAACGAGCTAGTCAAGTAGAGGCATACTAGTGACACTCTGTTTGTCCATGTATTCACACATCTACTAAGTTTCCGGTTAATACAATTCTAGCATGAATAATAAACATTTAGCATGAAATAAGGAAATAAATAATAACTTTATTATTGCCTCTAGGGCATATTTCCTTCAGTATCATCCTGTTCTGTTGCATCCATCTGTTTTCTTGCAGATGAGAATCTGGCTGGCCAACATTTGTCTTGCTCATTATCATAATAATCATCAGGCACATGGACAATTTCAGTACTAAAACAAGCACCAACACAAATCTCAGTCCCTAGATTAAGTCATCACATTGTCTGAAGGTTTGCACATGGAAACAACCAAACAAGCAGCGATATGCAGATAAAACAAGACCTATACACAAAGCTGAATCTGAGGCCTACAGAGTATTTAGTTATTCTGCAAGGTTCCACTTCACAAATACACATTGATATCTCCATGCAACCAACACTGGTTATTCAATTATGACGCACTCGACAAATCTATCATCAGTTGCTATTGTCTATAAGTGATTTCTTTCTGTAATTTAAGCCTTAAGATAGCTGTAGTGCTCTCGTTTATCATTACCTGTAATTATCCTTACTATATTCTTTTTTGTGCTATTATGCAGGATGAAGATGTCCGAAATGATAAAAGCTAGACGCTATGGCAATGGGTTCATTGACCCAAATACCATTAATGAAGAGACATGGTCATATGAATATTATAAACAAGAAGTAGAGAGAAACATGCTAGAGTTCTTGAAGCGCCTCAGTACTAATGCAGATATACTACTTCCTTACAACTTCCAGTGAGTCACACTGTCTGATACTACAAATTCTGTTTTTGCTTACTAGCTAGATGTTAATAAGTGTATAGGGTTTAGGGTTAGTTGATGAGTGTTATGCACATGCGCGCTTAATTTATACATGCAAACGTATGCGCATGCAGGTACCACAGGATCTTGTTAGACATTCAAGTTGAAGAAAGAAAAATTGAAGTACTGGACTCACTGCTTAAAAAACCTAAAGAGTACTCAATCATGAAGGGGATAGTCAAAAGGTAATTTCAACCATTATATATATGTCCTGATATCAACTAATTAATAACTCATTTATTCATTTTCTTTGCCGGTGGGCCGACAGGGTTTGGCAAAAGTTCATCAAAGACGTTCTAGCCCCGTTCAAAGAAAATCTGTATTGGTATCGACCCACAGTAATTAATTAAGTAGTACTAGCTAGCTAGCTACCATGCAATCTCTTTAATTCTAGTTTCAATACCATTAATTATCATGCTTGATTAATTATTATCTGATTGAACTCTATTCATGTACAGGCCATGAAGTAGGAGCCGGGGAATGATTTATGTGCATAATATGTTTGTGAGAACATTCACATGATGACGTCCGAAAGGAGCACATCTAATAGACAGCTATGGGTACGTTTGCCAGAACACTATACATAATTTTTACATCATTATCGATATCTAGTGTGACGCCCGGATAATTAAGCTACAGTAATTCCGCGCTAATGATGCCATGTCACCTCGGTTACTGTTGTTAATCTCGCGTTAGTTCGAAACCGATCCAAATTAAAAATTTGAAAATCAAGTCAAACATTAAAAGTTTTGAAACACTAAAACTAAAATGTTCAAAATGGGACAAATAAATCCTAGGTAATAATAGTGGAGAAACCACATTTTTAATGAAAATTTAGTTGCACTTAAATAGTTAAAACAACAGGTAAAACAATTAAATAATAGCCTTTTGTAATTCCTAAAATATTAAACCATTCGTTTAGTTGCCCAAAAGTTAATGGGGCAGTAGCATAATTAATAGTACTAATATGTGAACTGTTTTTATATTTTGTAAAACTAAAATAAATTAGAAACAAAGAAAAAACATTACAAAAAAAAGAGACTAAAAACAAAAGAGGACCCCCTGGCCAACTGGGCCAACAGGCCCACTTGGCCACCCACACGGCCCAGCCAGCCCACCCCGGCTGTATAACCTCACTCCCCCGTAATCCTAGCCCAACTACCCCACTCCCCCACGTCTCTCTCTCGTCCCCCCCCCCACCCGCGCTGGATCTGGATCGAGATCGATCCCCTTCCCCTCAGTGCTCGTTCTGGATCAGGGCACGGAACCGCCGTCGCCATCCACGACCGCCGAGCCACCCTCGTCTACCTCCACCTCGCCGGACGCCTCTACATCATCTCGCCCCGGTGCCCAGCTCCTCCGCCCGACCCGACGCCGTCGTCCGTCGTCGTCAGACCACCTCATTGGACCGCCTCCGTCGCCCACTTCCTCGTCCTCCTCCTCGTCGGCCTAACCAGGCCTCGTCGTCCCCTTGTCTTCTCGCACGTGAGGACCCTTTCTCCTTCCCTCCTCTGCCCTCGCTCCCGCACGGTCCCAGCCCTCGTCGCCGCCGCCTGCGGGCTACCACGCCCGGGCACACCGAACCAGCTGGTCGCCGCGCCTCCGACCGTCCTGCTCGCTGTCTCGCTGCCGTCGTCGCCCGTTCCCCTCGGCGCGGGCGCTTCGCGCTCATAGCGCGCCGACCACGCCCGCCCATCGCGGCGCCCGTCATGTTCCTCGCCGCGCTCGCGAACCTCGCGCGTCCGGCCGTGCCGGCCAGCGCGCGTGCTCGCGCCGCCCATGCCCAGTCGGCGCGCCCGTTCACACCACAGCGCCTCATTGCCGCCCGGCCCGCCCATCATCACGGCGCCGGGCCAGCGCTGCCCCCTTCACCGCTGGCGCGAAGGCCTACCGGGCGGGCTGGAGCCCGAGAACCACCACCCGCGACCCGTTAAGGCCCTTGTCCGAATGACAAGTGGGACCCGCCCTAGAAAACGATTAAAAAAAGTAATAATAAAATGAATTAAAATTAATTAATTAATTAAGCGGCTTAATTAACTTAACTTTAGTTAACCTGCTAGTTAACTAATTAAACTTTAATTAGGTAAATCAGAGAATGACAGGGGGCCCCACCCCTGTTGACCAGTCAAGCTTTGACCGGTCAACTGGGTCCCCCTTGGCCCACCTGTCAGCCTCTGGGTACACATCTGTGTACACAGAGCTGGGTACTTGTAGCATTTTAGCTTCTATTTCAAATTAAAATAAATTCAAAAAAATGATTAAAACTTTGGAAATTAATAATAAATAATCCTTAACCCGGATGAAAATACTTTGTACATGAAAGTTGCTCAGAACGACGAGACGAATCCGGATACGCAGTCCGTTCGTCCGCCACACACCCCTAACCTATCGAACCCGCAACTTTCCCCCTCCGGCTCCTCTGCCCGAAAACACGAAACACCGGGAATACTTTCCCGGATGTTTCCCCCCTTAACCGGTACCACCTCATACCACGTTAGGGCACGCCTAGCATCGTTACTTGTCTTGTCATCCATCGATATGCATCTGTTTACAAGGTATTCATTGTTTCTTCCCCCTCTTCCCTCCGGTAGACTACGAGACCGACGCTGCTGCTGCCCAGTTCGACTACGGTGTTGACGACCCTCTCTCTTGCGAGCAACCAGGCAAGCCCCCCCTTGATCACCAGATATCGCCTACTCTTCTCTATACCGCTTGCATTAGAGTAGTGTAGCATGTTCTGCTTGAGATACTCCTATCTGCATAGCCTGTCCTTGTTACTACTGTTGTTACCTTTACCCGCAATCCTATATGCTTAGTATAGGATGCTAGTACTTTCATCTGTGGCCCTACATTCTTGTCCGTCTGCGGTGCTATACTATCGGGCCGTGATCACTCGGGAGGTGATCACGGGTATATACTATATACTTGTACATGATACATGTGGTGACTAAAGTCGGTCGGCTTGTGGAGCACCATGAGTGATTCACGGATTGGGGCTGAAAGGACCTTTGTCCCGACGGCCCTCTGGATGGATCTTTGTGGCGGAGCGGCAGGCAGGTTGAGACCGCCTAGGAGAGAGGTGGGCCTGGCCCTGTTCGGCGTTCATGCGGATACTTAACACGCTTAACGAGGTCTTGGTATTTGATCTGAGTTGGCTACGAGCTTATACGCACTAACCATCTACGCGGGAGTAGTTATGGGTATCCCGTCGTGGTATCGGCCAAGCACTTTAGACGTCACGACGGAGCGGCTACGCCGGATTGGACTCGAACGCCACTAGGCTAGGTCTGCTTCCGGCCGCCCACGCAACGCTCAGTGTGCTCAGGCGATGGGGCCTGCACTGCAAGCGCTTAGGTTTAGACCGGCGTGCTGGCCTCTCTGTTGTGCCTAGGTGGGGCTGCGGCGTGTTGATCTTCCGCGGCGGGCATGACCCAGAAAGTGTGTCCGCCAAATGGGATCAAGCGTCTGGGTAAGATGGTGCACCCTGCAGGGAAGTTAATCTATTGAATAGCCGTGATCTTGATAACAGGACGACTTGGAGTTGTACCTTGAGCTTATGACAACTAGAACCGGATACTTGATAAAACACACCCTTCCAAGTGCGGATACAACCGGTGGTCGCTCTCTCTCGTGGATATGAGGAGGGATCGCGGGTAGGATTATTGCTATGTGATGTTACTTGGAGGACTTCAGTTTGTCCTCTTCTACTGTTGCAAGACCGGTGGCGAAGCGTAGTCTTGATAAGACTAGCTATCCCCTCTTATTCGGCATTCTGCAGTTCAGTCCACCGATATGGCCCTTTACACATATATCCATGCATATGTAGTGTAGCTCCTTGCTTGCAGTACTTTGGATGAGTACTCACGGTTGCCTTGTTCCCCTTTTCCCTACCTCTACTCGATTGCTGCAACAGACGATGGAGCCTAGGAGCGACGCCACCGTCGATGACGACTACTACACGGGGTGCCTACTACTACGTGCAGCCCGTGACGACGACCGGGAGTAGCTTAGGAGGATCGAGCGGAGGCTGCGCCTCTTCGATCAGATCCCGGTTTGTGCTAGCCATCTTATGGCACCTTGTTTAACTTATGTCAAGACTCAGATATTGTTGCTTCCACTGACTCGTCTATGATCGAGCACTTGTATTCGAGCCCTCGAGGCCCCTGGCTTGTATTATGATGCTTGTATGACTTATTTTATTTGTAGAGTTGTGTTGTGATATCTTCCGTGAGTCCTCGATCTTGATCGTATACATTTGCATGCATGATTAGTGTACGATTAAATCGGGCGTCACAAGTTGGTATCGAGCCGATCGCTGTAGGAATCCCCTTCCACACTCCTTGGCAAGTCGAGTCTAGACATTGCAAAAACTTTTACTAACTTGGCTGTGTGCCTTACGGGCCCACGTCGCCATCGGGTGGTATTAGGATCTTTTACTCCTCGACCTTTACTCTGGGATTCTGAACGCTCTTCTATTCGGGTTAAACGATTTTTACTAAAATCTAACTTTAGGTTCTCGAAAATACTTTCTACCGGAGAGGCCCTTCAATCCGGATGATCACCGACTGCACCAGAAAATTTCGGAGATACTCTTTGATGTTCTCTCGAGACTTTGTGCCCATCACTTTTGCTATTCCTGACCACCGATAAATCCGTATGGATAACTACTTACACTTGCCATTCATATGATCATCCCCCATTGATCTTGTTATTACAAGATACCCGAAGTTTTCTCTATTGTTCCGAGAATACTTTATGCCTACTGCCTAGCAGTTCTTTGCCACATGAATACCCCTTCAAATAAATCCTCGCACTTATCGAGTATCCGCTCATCCCCAGTTGTTCATGTGTTTCACAAAAGCCTTCAAAATACTATTCGATCTTCTGAAAATCCTCTGGAGCCTTTGGCTCTTGAAATTCTTGCTTGCTTGCATTATGGTTAATCCCATAAGTCTCGTAGTCATATTGACATTCCTTGTCATTATCATTTTGAGTCTGTTGACTCAATATGTTTGCGAATACCCGCAATCATCATTGATCCTATAAATTACCTTTCCGGCTGAGCTACCATTCTTTTAACTGGAATTGGTTCTCGACCAATCCAATTGTCGTTGATTGTACCCTAAGGCTATTCAACTTATCCATCTCTAATCAGAGCATTGCTTCTGATCCCTTGATTTGAAAATCATAATCCCTTTGTTATTTAAACGTTGAATTATTCAGATGTTCTATAAACCGATGCATTTGCATTCTTTCTTCCTCTGATTGGGTATCGATACTCACCTCAGCTCCACTGTGGATCGCCATATCCACTGTTGGATTATTATAACCGACAGCGTCCTTCATATGCAAAGAACCTCACGAAGTTCTTTCCCAGATACATAATGCCTTTGGTAGTTGTATCCTCTACTTTTGTCAACCTTGCTCTACTTTTGAGTTTGTGTTATTTACTCCTGAAGTTTGTGGTATATGTTCGTAAGGTGCCCGGATGGGTTGAACCTATGCCTTCCTTAATATGTGTGAACTCGGAAGTTTCACGAGTCATACTCATCTGGTATTTCACCAGGTAAAACTTTCAACACTAATGCCTTTATCAAAGCGAGAAGTGAATGGAAGGTTATACATTGAAGAAGTGGGAGTCGACCTTGAACTTTATGTTCATGCCCATGGACACGATGTACATCTTCTCATCGAAGCTCATTTTAAAATTAATTATTCCCTTGATATAAGTTCATCTTATATCTGGGGTCTGGCCTTTTACAATCGTGGTTCCGACCATGTTCTCCTTTAAATACCATTTTCGATGCAAGTGTAAACAATTGTCTCCTATGGATCAATACACCAGTCCAACCTTTACTTTGATCTTGTGTCGAGTATTACCCCCTGGTATCTCGAGATTATCATGGAACTGCATAACTTCTTATGAGTTCTTCATCAAGTGCTACCTTCCCACTGATTCCATTTTTTTCACAGGCTCTGAGTTAATAAACACTCAAAGACACCGATAACTGAACCGAGTCCGCACTACGATTCAACAACTCTTCAGTAAGCTTCTATAAGTACGAGTTTGTACCTGATCACGCCATTCCTAGCCTGTTTGGCTATATCATTGTCGTGATTATTTTAACTGTGCTACCCGGTCCTTCTTCTCGGAGCACAATTTTCGACGATGAACTAACCTTACGTCGATCCTCATCGTCATATCATTTCGCCTTGAACAACAAGCATGGTTTCGAGTTTGTGTCGTACCCTTGGTTCCAATAACCTTTCACTTCATCATTACTTTGACTTGATGTCGTCGCCGATCGATTACATCTTCATGAACTCTCGCGACAAATGTGTCGTGATCGTCAGGATTCTGAGCTCATCCAGGATATCAATTGAATTCATGATGAGAAATACCATCCTTGCCCTCGATGAATTGTATTATCTTCGACCACTTTATTGCCTTCCCACCAACACAAGCTTGTTCATGTTTGGTGTTATACCTTGAGTTCCTTGCTACCCAGCAATTGTTCTTCTTTACCTTGGAGTATTACCATCCTTTATGTCAAGAATGTTCGAGATTTGTTCCACCTCTTGAGAATTCTTGACATAGAAATACTTCTCACCATCACCATTCCTTCTTGGTCCCGTGTTAATTCCAACAAGTGAACGGTGTTGTTTGGATTCTTTCCTTCTAGCAACCCTATTTTTTTGAAGTTAATGGTCGAAGGTTCATTCTTAGGCTATCGATTATTGAATCACCATTCTGACATTGGTCGTGCAACCCAACCCATCGGGCGCACCTTTCAACCAATGTTTACTTGTGTATGTTTTCCTCGAGCATACTTCCTTATATCATTTGATCTGACAAATGTTATCTCCTTGTTCACTTAATTGTGGAAGTCCATCTTTTGGGAATCTCGGTGACTTGCCGTTGAGTTCACCAGACACCTCCTTGTCCTCTCCTTGGGTTAATGATGGACTCTTGTTAACGGAAATCACTTCATAGTTCATTTCCCCGATAATCTTACAATGTCATCTCGTCAATTTGCGTTGCACCTTTTCTTCTCAGGTATCCTAAGTCTGAGGTATCCTGACACCAATCGGATCTGAATCTCGGTCAGATATGATGGTTGGGACAACTTTCCAAGAGTTATGATGTTGATCCTTTGATGACCCGGTAGCATGATGTCATGCCTAGCACTTCCGGGTGGAGGACCTATCATTATAGATTCCTTTTCAGCAGGGTTATCCACTCATCCATGAGGGAATTGTAATACTGGTTCTACAAGTTATTCCTGATGGATCCTTTGTGCATCCAAAGTCTGATCTTTGCTTGAAAACCATGTCAATGTTATCTCGAAGCATGTTTGTGGTACTCCGATTTTCAACAAGAACATTTGAAGCCCAACGCTAAATTTTTCTTTCTTATTTATCTTAACACCGTTGTATGGGTAATGTCATGAAATTCCTCCCTACCTAAGGAGTTTTCTACATTATATCCTGTCCGGATATCATTCTCTACTTGTCCTTGGTAAGGATATACCCTTGAAATATGTGTTTAAACACATTTTCATTTCCATTGTTCTGTTTAAACCTGATAATCACCTTTCCTTCCCATTGGTTTCTTTAAACCTTCTTGTGATCTATATAATATAAGCAGTAATAAATCCCTACTTATGTGAACACCTCGGTGTACAACCTTGTCAGTAAGACCTCGGTGACCGTCGATGGACGAGAACTTTGCCTACTGGTCCGCCTCGTTTCAACGAGCAGGAAAATAGTTCTCATCGCCCCTCGCCCTTGGTACCGACGTTGTTGCCGACATAATTGTCAGGCTACCCGTTGACATGCCTTGCTGTCATGACCGAGCAAGATGTCACCGCTCCTTCTACTTTTAAACCATATGGTGGGCCCATAACCCACAGCTCCACGGGATCGAAACCTGACTCTCCTGTACATCCCTGTTTTGGAGTTATCCCTTGCGCTTCGTTTCATATGTAATTTGCGAGCCACCTTCCTAGTGATCAATCCTGGTATCAGACACAATACTTATTACGTTGCTCTGAACCCCTCTCTCACTCGTTTTCAGGCAATGAACGATTGCCTATCCGCTTGAAACCTCTTATTGCACCGTATTACTTTGCTCTCGATGTGTTTCATTGGTTCAACTCGAGAGATACTCATATGTTCATTCTTGGGTTACCCCCCCCCCCCCAGATGATTTTCCCTTATAACATCCTACCGTTGTAGGGCTGCCCCTTACCTATTCGTAAGTACGATGGAGTTCCCCGAAGAAAGGACGACAACTTCATCATGATGCATTGAAATAAAGAATTGAAGACATCAACGAAAGGGATTAACTTCTTCGAGAAGATCCGTTAGAATATCGTAACCAGAACTTTCCCCTTACTCCCCTCTTAAATCTCGGGACGAGATTTCTTGTAGTGGAGGAGAATTGTGACGCCCGGATAATTAAGCTACAGTAATTCCGCGCTAATGATGCCATGTCACCTCGGTTACTGTTGTTAATCTCGCGTTAGTTCGAAACCGATCCAAATTAAAAATTTGAAAATCAAGTCAAACATGAAAAGTTTTGAAACACTAAAACTAAAATGTTCAAAATGGGACAAATAAATCCTAAGTAATAATAGTGGAGAAACCACATTTTTAATGAAAATTTAGTTGCACTTAAATAGTTAAAACAACAGGTAAAACAATTAAATAATAGCCTTTTGTAATTCCTAAAATATTAAACCATTCGTTTAGTTGCCCAAAAGTTAATGGGGCAGTAGCATAATTAATAGTACTAATATGTGAACTGTTTTTATATTTTGTAAAACTAAAATAAATTAGAAACAAAGAAAAAACATTACAAAAAAAAGAGACTAAAAACAAAAGAGGACCCCCTGGCCAACTGGGCCAACAGGCCCACTTGGCCACCCACACGGCCCAGCCAGCCCACCCCGGCTGTATAACCTCACTCCCCCGTAACCCTAGCCCAACTACCCCACTCCCCCACGTCTCTCTCTCGTCCCCCCCCCCCCACCCGCGCTGGATCTGGATCGAGATCGATCCCCTCCCCCTCAGTGCTCGTTCTGGATCAGGGCACGGAACCGCCGTCGCCATCCACGACCGCCGGAGCCACCCCCTCGTCTACCTCCACCTCGTCGGACGCCTCTACATCATCTCGTCCCCGCTGCCCGAAGCTCCTCCGCCCCGACCCGACGCCGTCGTCCGTCGTCGTCAGACCACCTCATTGGACCGCCTCCGTCGCCCGCTTCCTCGTCCTCCTCCTCGTCGGCCTATCCAGGCCTCGTCGTCCCCTTCTCTCCTCGCACGTGAGGACCCTTTCTCCTTCCCTCCTCTGCCCTCGCTCCCGCACGGTCCCAGCCCTCGTCGCCGCCGCCGGGCTACCACGCCTGTGGCACACCGAACCATGGTCGCCGCGCCCGATTGTCTCGCGCGCGTCTCGCTGCCGTCGTCGCCCGTTCCCCGGGCGGCGCGCGCAAGGCCATAGCGTCGACCACGCCCGTCCATCGCGGCGCCCGCCATGTTCCTGGCGCGCTCGCAGGGCTTTGTGGCGCGTCCGGCCGTGCCGATTAAGAAGCAGCGTGCTTTCGCG
Organism: Aegilops longissima; assembly: GCA_021605205.1. NCBI lineage: Eukaryota > Viridiplantae > Streptophyta > Magnoliopsida > Poales > Poaceae > Aegilops > Aegilops longissima. The sequence continues at coordinate 27,347,171 of CM038680.1, forward strand.
CCAGCCAGCGGCCCGGTGTCGCCCGTTCACACCACGCGCCTCATTGTGCCGCCCGCCCGCCACTGTCACGGCGCGGGCGAGTGCACTGCCCCTTCACCACTGGCGCGGCGCCTACGGGCGGGCTGGAGCCGAGAACCACCACCACGACCCGTTAAGGCCCCGTCCGAATGACAAGTGGGACCGCCCTAGAAAGCGATTAAAAAAGTAATAATAAAATGAATTAGAATTAATTAATTAATTAAGCGGCTTAATTAACTTAACTTTAGTTAACCTGCTAGTTAACTAATTAAACTTTAATTAGGTAAATCAGAGAATGACAGGGGGCCCCACCCCTGTTGACCAGTCAAGCTTTGACCGGTCAACTGGGTCCCCTTAGCCCACTGTCAGACCTCTGGTACACATCTGTGTACTGAGCTGGGTACTTGTAGCATTTAGCTTCTATTTCAAATTAAAATAAATTCAAAAAAAATGATTAAAACTTTGGAAATTAATAATAAATAATCCTTAACCCGGATGAAAATACTTTGTACATGAAAGTTGCTCAGAACGACGAGACAAATCCGGATACGCAGTCCGTTCGTCCGCCACACACCCCTAACCTATCGAACCGCAACTTTCCCCTCCGGCTCCTCCGCTGAAAACCACGAAACACCGGAATACTTTCCGGATGTTTCTTAACAGTACCACCTCATACCACGTTAGGGCACGCCTAGCATCGTTACTTGTCTTGTCATGCATCGATATGCATCTGTTTACAAGGTATTCATTGTTTCTTCCCCTCTTCCTCCGATAGACTACGAGACCGACGCTGCTGCTGCCTGGATTCGACTACGGTGTTGATTGACCCTCTCTCTTGCCAGAGCAACCAGGCAAGCCCCCCTTGATCACCGGATATCGCCTACTCTTCTCTATACTGCTTGCATTAGAGTAGTGTAGCATGTTATTGCTTTCAGATACTCCTATACTGCTGCATAGCCTGTCCTTGTTACTCTTGTTGTTACCTTTACGCAATCCTATATGCTTAGTATAGGATGCTAGTACTTTCATCTGTGGCCCTATATTCTTGTCCGTCTGCCGTGCTATACTATCGGGCCGTGATCACTCGGGAGGTGATCACGGTATATACTATATACTTGTACATGATACATGTGGTGACTAAAGTCGGTCGACTTGTGGAGCACCCAGCAGTGATTCACGGATTGGGGCTGAAAGGACCTTTGTCCCGACGGCCCTCTGGATGGATCTTTGTGGCGGAGCGGCAGGGCAGGTTGAGACCGCCTAGGAGAGAGGTGGGCCTGGCCTGTTCGGCGCTAGCGGATACTTAACACGCTTAACGAGGTCTTGGTATTTGATCTGAGTTGGCTACGAGCTTATACGCACTAACCATCTACGCGGGAGTAGTTATGGGTATCCGGCGTCGTGGTATCGGCCAAGCACTTCAGACGTCGGTGACGGAGCGGCAGCGCCGGATTGGGCTGAACGCCACTAGGCTAGGTGCGCTTCCGCCGCCACGCAACGTCTTGTGTGTGCTTTCAGGCGATGGGCCGGACCCTGCGCGCTTAGGTTTAGACCGGCGTCTTTGGCCTCTCTGTTGTGCCTAGGTGGGGCTGCGACGTGTTGATCTTCAGCGGCGGGCATGACCCAGAAAGTGTGTCCGCCAAATGGGATCAAGCGTCTTTGGGTAAGATGGTGCACCCTGCAGGAAGTTAATCTATTGAATAGCCGTGATCTTCGTGGCAGGGCGACTTGGAGTTGTACCTTGAGCTTATGACAACTAGAACCGGATACTTGATAAAACACACCCTTCCAAGTGCGGATACAACGGTGGTCACTCTCTCGGGGATATGAGGAGGGATCGCGGGTAGGATTATTGCTATGTGATGTTACTTGGAGGACTTCAGTTTGTCCTCTTCTACCTGTTGCAAGACCGGTGGCCAGAAGCGTAGTCTTCGATAAGACTAGATATCCCCCTCTTATTCTGGCATTCTGCAGTTCAGTCCACTGATATGGCCCTTTACACATATATCCATGCATATGTAGTGTAGCTCCTTGCTTGCAGTACTTTGGATGAGTACTCACGGTTGCCTTGTTCCCCTTTTCCCCTACCTCTACTCGATTGCTGCAACCAGACGATGGAGCCCAGGAGCAGATGCCACCGTCGATGGCGACTACTACACTGGGGTGCCTACTACTACGTGCAGCTCACGGCGCGACCAGGAGTAGCTTAGGAGGATCCCAGGGGGAGGCCTGCGCCTCTTCGATCTGTATCCCGGTTTGTGCTAGCCATCTTATGGCACCTTGTTTAACTTATGTCAGTACTCAGATATTGTTGCTTCCGCTGACTCGTCTATGATCGAGCACTTGTATTCGAGCCCTCGAGGCCCCTGGCTTGTATTATGATGCTTGTATGACTTATTTTATTTGTAGAGTTGTGTTGTGATATCTTCCCCTGAGTCCCTGATCTTGATCGTACACATTTGCGTGCATGATTAGTGTACGATTAAATCGGGGGCGTCACATCTAGTCACACAACTAATGTATGCATATTGATCTCCTTCTTAACAGTTCAATGAGGTGCGGGAGAAGCTCCTACCAATGAATCGCGTACGAGCAATTGCAGAGGAAATAGTGGGATTTTTGCTCGACCAGGTCATAGATCCCACTGGAGAATTCCATTACCCGCTATCGCAGTAATACCTCCATGTAGGAGAAATTGTATATACCAAATTGTGTATATATACGTACATGTGTACGAATGTGTGAATGGTGGTGCGAGACATTCGATGATATATATATATATATATATATATATATATATATATATATATATATATATATATATATATATATATATATATATATATATATATATATATATATATATATATATATATATATATATATATATCGGCTCTACGAGAAATTCTATTTATATATATATGCATAACGTGTACAATATGTAGTATCGTAAAATACTAGCAAACGAAAAAGAATTAAATGGAAAACACAAAAATAAAGAAAAAAGAAACCCTGAACGCAAAACCCCCCAAACCTTTAGTACTGGTTGATGTTACCAACCGGTGCTAAAGGGCTCCCCGCCAACGGCGCAGGCTCGTGCCACGTGGTGGCCCTTTAGCGGTGGTTCGTGCAGAACCGGTACTAAAGGGGGGGGGGGGACCTTTAGTCCCCACCCTTTAGTGTCGGTTACAAAACCGACACTAAAGGCCCTCACGAACCGGTGCTATAGCCCGGTTCTGCACTAGTGCAACGGAAATGCTCCAGCCTCCTACAAAACCCAAGAGAGCATCGATGAATAAGAACAGTAATAACAGTCGCCATCACAACGAGGACATCGTACCTTGCGCCTGATCTCGATGCCCTGCATGATGAGACCACTCTTCTCACTACAAGAAATATGTCAACTAGTGACCTTCTGTCAGTGACCCTGGAAGAATTGGTCATAGATCTATGACCACTTCAGACCAATTGGTCAAAAGCTGTTTGGGGGGCTCCAAACCCTAAACTATAACAACCATTTTGGTCAGAAAGGTCGTAATTTCCTTACACGAAATGGTCATAAAGCAGATAGCATAGGTCCGCTGCCTTATTTCTAGCTGATCATGACCAATGCAGATGGTCATAACCTTGTAAATTGTGGTGGGTTGCTATGACTAGGCGCCACCTCATCAGTTTTGCCTATGTGTCATGTCCATGTGGCAGTTTTTGCCCTAGGTTGTGAAGCAACCTATATTTCTGTCATTCCCAAAATTCCCAAAAAAATCTCATAAATTCTTTGGGTCATATCTTCGTCAAATATGTAAAAAACCTTCCTTGCCTAGTTCAAAAATATTCATTTTCCTATTCTGTTCAGAAAAACACTTTGTGAAGGAAGTACCACTTTGGCATGTCCAAATAGTATCCATTTTCTACAGTGCTTTCCTATGCCCAAATAACCACCCTCCACCAAATGACAGCTCAATCCATTCATTATTTTGAGCCCAGCTTCAACATTCGTATTTATGTCCAGTGTGGTACTTTGCAAAGCAAGTACCACCTAGGCTCCTCCTTTTGAGCTGAAAATTTGTGAAGACGGTCTTCTTAGTAACTGATCATCCTCAGCCAAAACTCACGCCCATTAGCCATGTGCATTTCCCGTACCGCTAATCAAACACTTGGCTGCTTATTCATGTTTGAGCATCGATCGATTTCCTCGTGAGAATCTTATGTTGTGATTTTCTTCCTAGGACCTACCTGGGGAGTGCCCAACCCACTAGACATGCCTAGGCCGCCCAGAACACATGGCAACACCACGGTCACGCGGTGACCTCGCGGCGGGCATGCGAGTTTACGCGCTCTAGAGTTCGGGCCCTCGGCCACCGTCCAAACCTCAACGTATCACCACCAAACCATGTATATATGATTAAATAGGTACTTATGTAACTAGAAATGATTTTTGGAAAAAATAAATAGCAAACTATGAGGCAACTGCAGTTTAAATTTGACCCGCTTCCTACTGAATCGGCGGGAATTTGTCTTTTTCACCAGAGGTGGATCAAAACTTTTGACACCCAACCATTTTGTCAACTGTGCATTAAATATGTCCTAGTATTTTAGAAAATTTATTTGGTCCAATTTTGCAACAAATATATGGTAGGTCCTTCATAAAAAAACTCATTTCGGGCACTCGAAAAATGGAAAATGAATTTTCTGTGCAAAGAAAATGAAAACTCCCTTAGGCAACATTGTTTGGAATTCCAAGATGCACCCTTGTGCACAATATGAGATCATTTGAACAAACTATGCCATGAATGTGGCCATAAGATTGATCATTTGGTTTGAAAGCCATGAATCTTCACGCATGATAGCTCATTTCTGAGAACACTTTTTTAAAATAATTGCCCTATTACAAGTTTATTATTTTTGCTGGGAACTTGGCCATATATAATGACACAATGCGAAAGTTTCCCAATTTTTTGATTTTTTTTGAATTGTTTATGCCCGTTTCAAAATGCGGTCAAAACGGCGGGAATGACCGTTCCTAGCTAGTGGTTGAATCTTGAAATTTTTTTGGTGTTTATCTGATTAAATAGATAATTATGTACCTAGAAATGATTTTTGAAAAAAATAGCAAACTACGAGGTAGCTATAGTTCAAATTTGACCCGCTTCCTACTGAATCGGCGGGAATTTGTCTTTTTCACCAGAGGTGAATCAAAACTTTTGACAGCCAACCATTTGGTCAATTATGCATTAAATATGTCCTAATATTTTAGAAAATTGATTTGGTGCAATTTTGCAACAATTATTTGGTAGGCCCTTCACAAAAAAACCTCATTTCGGGCACTCGAAAAATGGAAAATGAATTTTCCGTGCAAAGAAAAATGGAAACTCCCTTAGGCAACATTGTTTGGAATTCCAAGATGCACCCTTGTGCACAATATGAGATCATTTGAACAAACTATGCCATGAATGTGGCCATAAGATTGATCATTTGGCTTGAAAGCCATGAATCTTCACGGATGATAGCTCATTTCTGAGAACACTTTCTAAAATAATTGCCGTATTACAAGTTTATAATTTTTGCCGGTAACTTGGCCACATATGATGAAACAATGCGAAGGTTTTCCAAAATTTTGTTCTTTTTGAATTTTTTATGCCCGTTTCAAAATGCGGTCAAAATGGCGGGAATGACCGTTCCTAGCTAGTGCTTGAATCTTGAATTTTTTTGGTATTTCTGTGATTAAATAGATATTTATGTACCTAGAAATGATTTAAAAAAAAATAAAGAGCAAATTACGAGGCAGCTACAGTTCAAATTTGATCCGCTTCCTACTGAATCGGCGGGAATTTGTCTTTTTCACGAGAGGTGGATCAAAACTTTTTACATCCAACCATTTGGTCAATTGTGCACTAAATATGGCCTAATATTTTAGAAAATTGATTTGGTGCAATTTTGCAACAATTATTTGGTAGGCCCTTCACAAAACATTTCGGGCACTCGAAAAATGGAAAATGAATTTTCCGTGCAAAGAAAATGAAAACTCCCTTAGGCAACATTGTTTGGAATTCCAAGATGCACCCTTGTGCACAATATGAGATCATTTGAACAAACTATGCCATGAATGTGGCGATAAGATTGATCATTTGGCTTGAAAGCCATGAATATTCACGCATAATAGCTCATTTCTGAGAACACTTTTTAAAATAATTGCCGTATTACAAGTTCATAATTTTTGCCGGTAACTTGGCCACATATGATGAAACATTGCGAAGGTTTTCCAATTTTTTGATTTTTTCGAATTTTTTATGCCCGTTTCAAAATGCGGTCAAAACGGCGGGAATGACCGTTCCTAGCTAGTGGTTGATTCTTGTAATTTTTTGGTGTTTCTCTGATTAAATAGATAATTTTGTACCTAAAATGATTTTTTGAAAAAATAAAGAGCAAACTATGAGGCAGCTGCAGTTCAAATTTGACCCGTTTCCAACTGAACCGGCAGAAATTTGTCTTTTTCACGAGAGGTGGATGAAAACTTTTGACATCCAACCATTTTGTCAATTGTGCATTAAGTATGGCCTAATATTTTATAAAATTTATTTGGTGCAATTTTGCAACAATTATTTGGTAGGTTCTTCACAAAAAAACATTTTTGCCACTCAAAAAATGATTAAAAATAGCTAGAAATATGAAAAATGCATACAAATTGGTCCTAATCCATAAAATGTGGTCTAACTCTAGTGAAAGTTTGTGTGCTACCCTTTTGCAAAATATTTTTGATAGCTACTTCATAAAATCCCTCTATTTTTAGTATTTGAGAACTATTTTAAATCACTGATTTTCTGAACCAATCATAACTCTGTCCACGGATCGATGACATGGCGTCCATCCATCCATCCATCCATCTCTCCATCCCACATCCATCCATCCATCTATCTACAAAAAAGAAGAAAAAAAAGAAAGAAAAGGAGATACCCCCACCCGCAGCCCAAACCCTAGCTCAGATCCCCTCCCCCCGTCGCCCCCTTCCTCCCTCGTCCCCATCTCCATGCCGCCATCTCCTCCTCCCTTCCACATCGCCGCCACCACCTCCTCCTTTCCAGATCGACGCCTCCTCATCCCTCCGTCCGAGCTCGCCGACGGCCATGGCCTCCCCCACGCCCTCCTCCTCTCTCCCATCCCCTTCCCTCACCACGAGCCCTTCTCCCCCGGGAGCCCTCTCTCTCTCGCTCCCGCGACTCCTCTGCTCCACCCGATTCTGGCGAGTTGAGGCGGCTCTCACCGGCGCGCAGCACATCCTCGGACTCCCCTCGTGCAGCTCTTTCTTCCCCTCCCATCAAATTCGTCTCTCGCACCCTCTAGTGCAAGCCCACAACCTCACCCATGGCTAGGGTTTCGCCCCCTTCCGATTTTCTAGAGGTCGGGAATGGCGCGGGCGGGCCAAGCGCCGGCGACGAGGGAGGTGGGCGGTGCTGCTACCTCCTTTGCGAGCCGCCGCCGCCGCTACCCGGCTCGTCCGCGACCTCCACCTCACCGCCGCCCAGATCCAACTCGCTGACGAGCCCAACCGCCTTCGCCGTCCCCATATGAGCCGTCGTCGCGCAGCGGGTCTCTGCGACGGCCTCGTCGTCCTCCGCCTCCAGCGCATCCCGCTACACCTGCTCCGTCCGTCCCCAGCTCACCTCGCCCGGCGCCACCTGCCACCGGAGTCGCCCCTCCAGGTATCTTCCCCCCCCCCCACCAGCACCACTTCTAGCACCCCCCCTTTTGGATTCCAGTATGCGTATCTTTAGTACTATCTGAGAAATTGATGCCTCTATCTATGTTGCAAATCTGGGCTGCTCCTGAACTTGGAAGAGCGCTTCATATTTGATAGGTGCTTGAATTTAAGTGTCCCTCATTTCAGATGATTAATGACTAACTACGAAGAGTATTATGGTTGCATTTTTAGTGTTTTTTGTTGTTTGCTAAAGAATTCAATGTATACAACCATTTGTACTCTAGTATTGCTTCCTGTAGTACTGGAGTACTCTAGCAAATTGCATCATGTTGTAGTCTAGCAAATTGCATCATGCCCAACAATGATATTCCAACAAGGATTACTGCTCAAGGATTAGTGGTTGCTGTAGTATCTTGGAAGACGACAGCAAATTGTTTGAATAAACTTGTTTGCATGCTTCTGAATGCTGTGATGAAAGTACAGAGGAAAAACATACAGTAAAATAACAGTAGCTACAGGTCTGACAAATGGTGCAAATGCTTTGCTCTAGACACTAAGTTTTTACTACTCCAAGTAAATTAACTGAAACTTGTTGTTCAATCATTTGCTTGCTGTTCTTGTCAATAAAATAACAGTAGGTTCAATCATTTGCCTGTTGTTCTTGTCAACAGAGATAGTCACACAAAAGGAGTACAGTAGGAAATTAACATTACTCCAGTGAGTACTGTTAATTAACTAAAATATTGAAGAACTTTGCAAATTTACTCAGATTGTTTATTCAGATTGCTTGCTCAACATTGGATCATGCTAGTTGCTTATTCAGATTGTTTATTCAGATTGCTTGCTCAATATTGTATCATCAAAATTGAATCATGCTAATTGCTTGCTCAACATCTATTGTTCTCAGATTGTTTATGGTCATCAAATTCTTTTTCTCAGATGAGCAAGTCATGTTTATGATCAGACTGTTTATAATAATCAAATTGATGCAAAGTGAGTACTGGGCGAGGAGATGTAGCAGCACCTGTGCGCGGGCGAGGAGCAGAACACCAGCTCCTGGGCGGCTGCAGAGCACCAGCTCGCCTCCACCTACAGCAGCACTTGTGCTCCAGTTCCTGGGTGGCAGCAGAGCACCAGTTCGCATTTGTTGCAGCAGAGCACCAGCAGAGCACCTCCACCTACATGATGTATAGCATAGTGACACATTTCTGTTCAGAGTATTACGGTTGCAATTCCGTGGTTGCTGCTTGTTTAGGAATTCCTTGTATGAATTCTAGTTCTTGTGATGCTGGCAATATTACTAATGTGTTAAGTTGTCTAAACATGCTTGCTGCTAGCTTTGAAGTTGATCTAAAGAACCATTCATGCATTTACATATTCATGATTTCCTCTGCTGTTTGTAATTGTTCTGGTTAACTGTGCTAGTAGATATTGCCTGGGATTTATAGCTGGTAGATATTGTGTCATGTCCTCTTTGACGAGTAGATATTGTGTCATGTCCTCTTAGACAAGTTCATTTATTGAAAAATATTTCACATGTAGGGAAAATATGTCACCGTAAATCTGTAAAATATCTTCTTTATAATTTTTCCTCGCATGTTCAGTATTGTGTCTGGCATGTTCATAGAGCCACTTGTGTAGTGAGATGAGAATAACAATTATACTTCTGTAATGTTTGATCGTATAGACATATGCAAAAGTTGCTTGTGCATTATCACTAGTTTTGATCGCTGCTTTACTAATAACTGTGAATGCAATAGTGTGTTTGTGGTCTTATTTTCTTGCAAGTTTACTATTTCCAGAACCATCATCTTATTTTCTTTAACATAGTAGTTTACTATTGACGTTTACAATTGAGGAATAAGAGGAGATATGAAGTTTATGTTGACGTTTCATGCAGGTCAGGTTACCCAATGTTGGCAAATCAACTTTCTTTAACATAGTAACAAAGGTGGGCTCCCGCGCCGGTGACTCTAGGTCAGTGCCCCGACCCCTCCCTCCCTCGTCTTCCCATCTTGTTTTTCTTTCCTGTGGTGGCTGCTATTGTTTCTTGTCGGGTTTTGACTCGGTTTGGTTTGCTGCCGTTGTTTATGTTGTGGTGGCGCAGGCTCGCGGTGAAGAAGAGCAAGGCCGAGAAGGCCCCAACAAGCCCAAGCTCCCCCGAGTGCCTTCTTCATCTTCATGTGAGTCCCAGTCTTGGTTCCTGGTTCTATTGATGTTGCTTCTGTGGTGTGGAGTCGCGTCCTGACCAAGGATTTGGTGCGTGTTTCGTCTTTGCAGGAACAACTTCCGGAAGAAGTACAAGGAGAAGCACCTTGACGTAGGCAGGTCTCCGTGGTAAGCGCCTTGGTCCCGTTCCGCCACCTATCCGCCTCTGTCTTGTGTTGTTCATTCGAATTGTTGCTGCGATGAGTTTCCTTGTGAATTCCGTGTCCTGATCTGGTTTGGGTTTAGTTCTCTGGCTCGTTCAAACCGAGAGCACTGTGTTCTCGGATTGTTGCTAGAATTGCAACTGCTCATTTTGTATTAAGCTAGGATAAACATCTTTTTTAGAACATGGGTTGAAGCAGACTGTACTTGCTTATTGAGAATATGAAAATGAGATAGCATTGTGTTTAATCCAGTACTGATGATTGTCTTCATTCCCATATAAACTTGTTAATGATGGTGATTTTGTACTAGCATATAAACTTGTTTTTGTTGTCACTTGATACATACTTAGCTTGTACTTGAAGTTGTGGGTTTATGCTGGTTATTTTGTTCTACTTGTATGCATTGGTACCCCCATCATCGAGGGCACGGATGCAATAGTGGCAAGAAGATCATGGTCGTGTGCATCATCAAGCACACCATGGCGAGCATCCACCTCCTCATAGTGGAAAGAAGAGCAGGTGCCTAGTTTGTAATCGTTGTCGAAGGAGCTCCATGCTGAAGAACATAACACTTGTAGAGCTTGTAAAGTACCATGTTATTGAACGTGTGGAGAATGTAACTGTGACTTCCACTATTGTATGTTATTTGTACAGCTTGCTACACTTGCTGAAGAACATAACACTTGTAGAGCTTGCAAAGTGTATGTTAGAGTTATTTGTACAGCCGCAACTCTGTATTGACTCTGGCTGGTAATATTTGAAGTATTTTTTGTGTTTTCTGTGTGCCAACTTAAATATTGTGTATTTATTTACGTTAAATTGGAAAATGAAGAATGTGACCCTGACAAAAAAAGAAAAAATGAAACTGTTGAGACAAAAAGGCCATGGGCCAAAAATAAAAAGGCTGCAATGTTGGGCTTGGTCCATGAAGCTGATAAAAAATTCATAGGAAAAAATATAAATGGGCTGAATTAATGGGCTCGGCCCATATAAACACCGAATTGGACCGGGATGATTCTTATGCCACATCAGATTGCCACTTCGGATGCCTACTGTTGGAAATATGCCCTAGAGGCAATAATAAAATGGCTACTATTATATTTCCTTGTTCATGATAATTGTCTATTGTTCATGCTATAATTGTATTAACTGGAAACCGTAATACATGTGTGAATACATAGACCACAACATGTCCTTAGTGAGCCTCTAGTTGACTAGCTCGTTGATCAATAGATGGTTATGGTTTCCTGACCATGGACATTGGATGTCATTGATAATGGGATCACATCATTAGGAGAATGATGTGATGGACAAGACCCAATCCTAAGCATAGCACAAGATCATGTAGTTCGTTTGCTAAAGATTTTCTAATGTCAAGTATCATTTCCTTAGACTATGAGATTGTGCAACTCCCGGATACGGTAGGAATGCTTTGGGTGAACCAAACGTCACAACGTAACTGGGTGGCTATAAAGGTGCACTACAGGTATCTCCGAAAGTGTCTGTTGGGTTGGCACGAATCGAGACTGGGATTTGTCACTCCGTATGACGGAGAGGTATCTCTGGGCCCACTCAGTATTGCATCATCATAATGAGCTCAATGTGACTTAGTAGTTAGTCACGGGATCATGCATTACGGAACGAGTAAAGTGACTTGCCGGTAACGAGATTGAATGAGGTATTGGGATACCGACGATCGAATCTCGGGCAAGTAACGTACTATACGGGATTGCTTGAATCCTCGACATCGTGGTTCATCCGATGAGATCATCGTGGAACATGTGGGAGCCAACATGGGTATCCAGATCCCGTTGTTGGTTATTGGCCGGAGAGGTGTCTCGGTCATGTCTGCATGGTTACCAAACCCGTAGGGTCTACACACTTAAGGTTCGGTGACGCTAGATTTGTTATGGGAAATAGTATGTGGTTACCGAAGGTAGTTCGGATCCCGGATGAGATCCCGGACGTCACGAGGAGTTCCTGAATGGTTCGGCGGTGAAGATTGATATATTGGACGAAGGGTATTGGAGTCCGAAGTGTTCTGGTGGTACCAGGCTATGGCCAGCATGACCGAAAGGTGTTTCGGGAGCCCCGACACGTGTTGGAGGGCCTCATGGGCCAAAGGGGAAGGGGCAAACCAGCCCACTAAGGGGTGGTGCGCCCCCCACACCCTTTCCCACGTTATTTGGGGAGGTGGTGCGCCTCCACCTGGCTTGGGAGGCAATCCTCCACCTGTTTGGCTTGGAGGGCAAGTCTCCCTAGGATTTTCCCTAGGGAGATCCAATCTGCTTGGACGCCACCCCCTAGGGGAAACCCTAGGGCGCCTCACCCTCTCCCCTTGCCCCTATATATAGTGGAGGGGTGGGAGGGCAGTCGCACCCCTTCCCTGGCGCAGCCCCCTCCCTCCTCCAACGCCTCCTCCTCCTCCGTAGTGCTTGGCGAAGCCCTCCCGGAGAACCACGAGCTCCATTGCCACCACGTCGTCGTGCTGCTGGAGATTTCCCTCAACTTCTCCTCTCCCCCTTGCTGGATCAAGAAGGAGGAGACGTCCCCGGGCTGTACGTGTGTTGAACGCGGAGGCGCCGTCCGTTCGGTGCTTAGATCGGAATCGACCGCGATCTGAATCGCTGCGTGTACGACTCCACCAACCGCGTTCTTGTAACGCTTCCGCATCGCGATCTTCAAGGGTATGAAGATGCACTCCCCTCTCTCTCGTTGCTAGTCTCTCCATAGATTGATCTTGGTGATGCGTAGAAAATTTTGAATTTCTGCTACGTTCCCCAACACCTACGTGGCCTTGGGAGGCTGCTAGTGACCAAAACAAACCAGTAGGAATATTTCGGTCGTAAACGTCTACGACCTTCTCACAGAGAAGGTCGTTAATTACAGTTTACGACTGTCAGCTTTTGACCATCTGTTTTTGGTCACGAATGGAAAATAATGACCATTCAGTGAACAATAGTCAAGGTCACAAGTTGACATATTTCTTGTAGTGTCTAGTTCAATTCTTTCGTCTCCACGAGGCCGAAGGTCACGTCACCATTTTCATCTCCCTCGTAGAAGAAGTCACCCAGCTCTAGCTCCATCCAACCATCGTCCCTTTCGGGAAAAACCATTCCGACGCAGCATTGCTCATGCTCACGGACTTGCCCTTGGAGGCAGACCGTGTTGGTTGATAAGTGTTGGAAATATGAGCAATTTACCGAATAATTTTACGAACGAAATACTAGATAAAGCATGACTAATATAGCAGAGATAAAGCAAGTCATGCAATCTGATAGAGAGAAGGTAAATAGCATATGCATATATGAACTTGAGCTGAACACATCTAGAACAGACACTAGACCAAGTTGCATATATAAAGTAGAACCTAACATGTAGGGCAGACAATAGAGCAAAGAATTGTGGCAGGACTTCTAACAAAAATAGGAAGAACATGTACGGGACAGTAGCAGCAGTAGCACTGTACTTGGGTCGACATCCTCGCCAGCCATGTTGTCGATGAGGTTGTCGACGTCGGGGAAGAGGTCGTTGTCGGGGAAGTAGTTGTCAGAGTCCGAGGCGTCCGTGATGAAGAGGTCAGTAGTCACGCGGAGCGCTCCCCAAAAACCTTATCACTCTTTCCCGTACAGGACTGAAATAGGTGCGGTTTCGGAGGTCTGCCGTCCCGACCTGCGGTGCATGCCGCAAGCCGGGATGGGGAAGATCATAGTAGTAGCTCAGTGGTCGAACCTGGAGGCGAGAGGGTTGTGTTGTTCTGGTGCGTCTCTCTGAGAGGAGCGACCTCCCTTTTATAAGCGCAAGAGAAAGAGGCAAGAGGCAGCGACGGGAGGTGAAATGAAGAGAGGGAGGCAAAGTGAACAACCAGGAACCTAAGGGATGCGCCGTTCGCATTCAGTCTCCACTATAGTAAAAATCTTTTCGACTTTCGTGTGACCCAGTGGCGGACCCAGGAATAGGCCAGGCCCCATGCGAACCGGGCAAGGCCCAGGCAGCTTTAGTGGCTGTAACGTAACACTGTAGCTATGGTGCTAACATATACAAAGGAGATGGGCCTTACGCCCCAGGCCACCGCCCCTTCTGCCTGGGGCCTGAATCCGCCCATCGTGTGACCTTTCGTATACTAGTCGTTCGTGGCAAAAATTTAGACATCGGCTCGTTCCCGCAACCCGCGGCGCGTCGTGCCGAGGCGTGATGAGGCGGGCGGCGGATGAAGATCGTGCGTGAATGTCCCTCTTGTTCTCATGGTCATACATGTGGGGAAACATCCTCCCTTATAAGGAGGTCCAACTCCCACCAAACTAGCAACGTGGGACTAAACTTTAGTTCTACCTATTGCCTTGCATGAATGGGCTGTGTAGGCCTTTAGGATTTATTAGGAATTTCTGAAACTGCTATTGGGCTGGCTCAAAATAGACAAAAATTCCAGCAATAAGTTGATGCCTCCAAGGCTGACGGATGCCTCCTGGGCTGGCGAGTCCAGCTCGTAGCAACCGGCTACCAACTTGTACACCAGGTATGCTGTGTAGGCTGAGCGTGGGGACAACATCTTGGTTTGTATCTTGCCACGGATGTCCAGCCAGCATACTACCTTGAGTTGAGCGCCCTCGGAGAACCTAGATGGAGTCCAAATATCTAGGGAGGGTCATCTTGTTGAAACTGACTTACTTCAACTTGGCATGTCTGAATATATCATCGAAACTGATTTCGATTATAGCTAGTTAGTATGTTTATGTTGGCGGCAACTACTGGTAGTACTCCCTCCATCCGCAATTACATGAAGCATAAATGGATGAAAATGGAGTATCTAGAATTAAAATACATCTAGATACATTCATTTCTCCAACAAGTATTACTGGACGGAGGGAGTATTAGTTTAGCTTTGACCCAACTAGAATTGGATGGACGAGAAAACGCAGCAGCACCATTGACCAAAGCAATTGCAATCAAGATGACATAGGAAGGCAGCATCATTCAGCAAACAACACAAGGTAGCCGCATGCAATGGATAGGAGGGCAAGCAAATGCGAATTAACCTAGTGCCGCCGGCGAGAGGGATCCAGGTCCAGTAATCCGGCATGTCGCCCCATGCGATGGACGCCGACAACATGTAGCACTTGGTCCCGGTCTCCATGTCCAGCCATATGCTTTGCACGCGCACACACCACATGTACGGGATCGATAGTCAGCGATCAACCGAATTTTCGTCTCATCGCAGGCTGTGTACATTATATTATACATACGTACCACAAGTCCGTCGGGGAGGAGGACGAGGCTCTTGGATAGGCGAAGGAACTGGTCCTTCTTCCTGTGCGGCGGTGGGAGGTCGCGGCCACGGGGAAGGAAGCAGGCCCGGAAGGATCGGGAGACCGCCGTGGTGCGTGGCGGTGGCTATCTGTCGGCAAGTGGCGGGAGATCACTGGTGGGGGGCAGAAAGCGGGCACAGAAAGCGTCAGAGTCGGCCACGGCATGGAAGGCCCGGGAGACCGCCGCGGCACGACAGGCATCATGGGCGCCGTGCGGGACAGCGCCACCGACAAGGGATCCTCCGGCAGGGGCGTGATCTCGCAGGGCTCAGTCGGTGCCTCCTCGTCCTCGGTCGATCTGCTCGACTTGATCTGCAGGAGGCGACGAAGCACATGAAAGCGGCCCTTCCGCTCCATACTCCAACAAGATTCCTAGCGACGAATTGATTTCAGTTGGGGGCTAAGCAACTGCGTTTCAAAGGGAACTTGAACTTTTATCCTCAGGATGAGCAAGCTGCTCTGTGTACACCGAGATGCTACGAAATCAAAGTATTAAATCAAAGTATTAGCACAGCTATAGCATGCTAAACCCATTTAGCGTTTCAGCATATTTAAATCATAAAAAGAATAAGCACACGATCAAGCATCAACAATTCACTTGTTCACTATCCAGGACTAGTTGTTCAGTTGTTCCACAAAAGAACTACTAGTGGAGTTGTTACATATTTAAAAAGAATGAGAAGGTAAATAGCATATGCATATATGAACTTGAGCTGAACACATCTAGAACATACACTAGACTAAGTTGCATATATAAAGTAGAACCTAACATGTATGGCAGATAATAGAGCAAAGAACTGTGGCAGGACTTCTAACAGAAACAGGAAGAACATGTACGGGACAGCAGCAGCAGAAGCACTGGACTTGGGGTCGACATCCTCGACAGCCATGTTGTCGATGAGGTTGTTGACGTCGGGGAAGAAGTCGTCGTCGGGGAAGTAGTTGTCAGAGTCCGAGGCGTCCGTGATGAAGAGGTCAGTAGTCCTGCGGAGCGCTCCCCAAAAAACTTATCACTCTTCCCCCGTACAGTACTGAAAGAGGTGCGGTTTCGGAGGCCTGCTGTCCCGACCTGCGGTGCACGCCGCAAGCCGGGATGGGGAAGATCGTAGCAGTAGCTCAGTGGTCGAACCTAGAGGCGAGAGGGTGGTGTTGTTCTGGTGCATCTCTCTTAGAGGAGCGACCTCCCTTTTATAGGCGCAAGAGAAAGAGGCAAGAAGGCAGCGACGGGAGGTGAAACGAAGAGAGGGAGGCGAAGTGAACAGCCAGCAACCGAAGGGATGCGCCGTTCGCATTCAGTCTCCACTATAGTAAAAATCTTTTCGACTTTCGTGTAACCCACTGGCAGTCCCAGAAATAGGCCAGGCCCCATGCGAACTGGGCTAAGGCCCAGGCAGCTTCAGTGACTGCAACGTAGCACTGTAGCTACGGTGCTAAAATATACAAAGGAGATGGGCCATACGCCCAGGGCCACCGCCCCTTCTGCCTGGGGCCTGAATCCGCCCATGGTGCGACCTTTCATATACCAGTCGTGCGTGGCAAAAATTTAGACATCGGCTCGTTCCCGCAACCCGCGGCGCATCGTGCCGAGGCGGGCGGCGGATGAAGATCGCGCGTGAATGTCCCTCTTGTTCTCATGCTCATACATGTGGGGAAACATCCTCCCTTATAAGGAGGTCTAACTCCCACCAAACTAGCAATGTGGGACTAAACTTTAGTTCTACCTATTGCCTTGCACGAATGTGCTGTGTAGGCTGATACATCTCCAACGTATCTATAATTTTTGATTGTTTCATGCTATTATATTATCCCTTTTTGGATATTTATGGGCTTTATTGTACACTTTTATATTACTTTTGGGACTAACCTATTAACCGGAGGCCCAGCCCATATTGCTGTTTTATTGCCTGTTTTAGTATTTCGAGGAAAAGGAATATCAAACGGAGTCCAAACGGAATGAAACCTTCGGCAACGTTATTTTTGGGAAGAATATGATCCTGGAGACTTGGAGTTCAAGTCAGAAGATCCTCGAGGACTTCACGAGATAGGAGGGCGCCCCCCTACTGGGCACGCCCCCCTGTCTCGTGGGCCCCTCGAGCACCCCCCGACCGACTTCTTTCGCCTATATATGCCTACGTACCCTAAAAACATCCACGGAGAAGATAGATCGGCAGTTCCGCCGCCGCAAGCCTCTGTAGCCACCAAAAACCTCTCGGGAGCCCGTTACGGCACCCTGCCGGAGGGGGAACCCATCACCGGTGGCCATCTTCATCATCCCGGCGCTCTCCATGACGAGGATGGAGTACTTCACCCTCGGGGCTGAGGGTATGTACCAGTAGCTATGTGTTTGATCTCTCTGTTGTGTTCTCTCTCGTGTTCCCTCTATGGCACGATCTTGATGTATCCCGAGCTTTGCTATTGTAGTTGGATCTTATGATGTTTCTACCCCTCTACTCTCTTGTGATGAATTGAGTTTCCCCTTTGAAGTTATCTTATCGGATTGAGTCTTTTATGAGAACACTTGATGTATGTCTTGCCGTGCTTATCTGTGGTGACAATGGGATATCATGTGCCACTTGATGTATGTTCTGGTGACAAACTTGTGGGTTCCACCCATGAACCTATGCATAGGGGTTGGCACACGTTTTCTTGACTCTCCGGTAGAAACTTTGGGGCACTCTTTGAAGTACTTTGTGTTGGTTGGATGAATCTGAGATTGTGTGATGCATATCGTATAATCATGCCCACGGATACTTGAGGTGACAATGGAGTATCTAGGTGACATTAGGATTTTGGTTGGTTTGTGTCTTAAGGTGTTATTCTAGTACGAACTCTTTAATAGATCGATCCGAAAGAATAACTTTGAGGTGGTTTCGTACCCTACCATAATCACTACGTTTGTTCTCCGCTATTAGTGGCTTTGGAGTGACTCTTTGTTGCATGTTGAGGGATTGTTATATGATCTATCTATGTTATTATTGTTGAGAGAACTTGCACTAGTGAAAGTATGAACCTTAGGCCTTGTTTCCTATCATTACAATACCGTTTACGCTCACTTTTATCATTAGTTACCTTGCTGTTTTTATTGTTTGAGATTACAAAAACCTATATCTACTATCCATATTGCACTTGTATCACCATCTCTTCGCCAAACTAGTGCACCTATACAATTTACCATTGTATTGGGTGTGTTGGGGACACAAGAGACTCTTTGTTATTTGGTTGCAGGGTTGTTTGAGAGAGACCATCTTCATCCTACGCCTCCTATGGATTGATAAACCTTAGGTCATCCACTTGAGGGAAATTTGCTACTGTCCTACAAACCTGTGCACTTGCAGGCCCAACAACGTCTACAAGAAGAAGGTTGTGTAGTAGACATCATAGGTCTTTAGGATTTATTAGGAATTTCTGAAACTGCTATTGGGCTGGCTCAAAATAGACAAAAATTCCAGCAATAAGTTGATGCCTCCAACGCTGACGGATGCCTCCTGGGCTGGCGAGTCCAGCCAGTCGCAACCGGCTACCAACTTGTACACCAGGTATGCTATGTGGCTGAGCGCGGGGACAACATCTTGGTTCGTATCTTGCCGCGGATGTCCAGCCAGCATACTGCCTTGAGTTGAGCGCCCTCGGAGAACCTGGATGGAGTCCAAATAACTAGGGAGGGCCATCTTGTTGAAACTGACTTACTTCAACTTGGCATGTCTGAATATATCACCGAAACTGATTTCGATTATAGCTAGTTAGTATGTTTATGTTGGCGGCAACTACTGGTAGTACTCCCTCCATCTGGAATTACATGTCGCATAAATGGATGAAAATGGAGCATCTAGAATTAAAATACATCTAGATACATTCATTTCTCTGACAAGTATTTCCGGATGGTGGGAGTATTAGTTTAGCTTTGACCCAACTAGAATTGGATGGACGAGAAAACGCAGCAGCACCATCGACCAAAGCAATTGCAATCAAGATGACATAGGAAGGTAGCATCATTCAGCAAACAACACAAGGTAGACGCATGCAATGGAGGGGAGGGCAAGAGAATGCGAATTAACCTAGTGCCGCCGGCGAGAGGGATCCAGGTCCAGTACTCCGGCATGTCGCCCCATGCGATGGATGCCGACAACATGTAGCACTTGGTGCCGGTCTCCCTTTCCAGCCACATGCTCTGCACGCGCACACACCACATGTACGGGATCGATAGTCAGCGATCAACCGGATTTCCGTCTCACCGCAGGCTATGTACATTACATTGTATGTACGTACCACAAGTCCGTCGGGGAAGAGGACGGGTCTGCAGGATAGGCGAAGGAACTGGTCCTTCTTCCTGTGCGGCGGCGGGTGGTCGTGGCCACGGGGAAGGAAGTAGGACCGGAAAGCTCGGGAGACCGCCGTGGTGCGCGGCGCTGGCTCTCTGTCGGCAAGTGGCTGGAGATCACCGGTGGGGGGTAGAAAGCAGGCACAGACAGCGGAGTCGGCCACGGCATGGAAGGCCCGGGAGACCGCCGCGGCATGACAGGAAGCACGCGGCGCCGTGCGGGACAGCGCCGCCGACAAGAGATCCTCCGGCAGGGGCGTGATCTCGCAGGGCTCAGCCGGTGCCTCCTCGTCCTCGGTCGATCTGCTCGACTTGATCTACAAGAGGCGACGAAGCACATGGAAGCGGCCCTTCCGCTCCATACTCCAACAAGATTCCTAGCGACGAATTGATTTCAGTTGGGGGCTAAGCATCTGCGTTTTAAAGGGAACTTGAACTTCTATCCTCAGGATGAGCAAGCTGCTCTGTGTACACGGAGATGCTACGAAATCAAAGTATTAAATCAAAGTATTAGCACAGCTATAGCATGCTAAGCCCATTTAGCGTTTCAGCATATTTAAATTTTAAAAAGAATAAGCACACGATCAAGCATCAACAATTCACTTGTTCACTATCCAGGACTAGTTGTTCAGTTGTTCCACAAAAGAACTACTAGTGGAATTGTTACATATTTAAAAAGAATGAGAAGGTAAATAGAATATGCATATATGAACTTGAGATGAACACATCTAGAACAGACCCTAGACCAAGTTGCATATATAAAGTACAACCTAACATGTAGGGCAGACAATAGAGCAAAGAACTATGGCAGGACTTCTAACGGAAACAGGAAGAACACGTACGGGACAGCAGCAGCAGAAGCACTAGACTTGGGGTCGACATCCTCGCCAGCCATGTTGTCGATGAGGTTGTCGATGTCGGGGAAGAAGTCGTCGTCGGGGAAGTAGTTGTCAGAGTCCGAGGCGTTCGTTGTTGGTGTCAAAACCGGCGGATCTCGTGTAGGGGGTCCGAAACTGTGCGTCTAAGGCTGATGGTAACAAGGGGCGGGGGACACCATGTTTACCCAGGTTCGGTCCCTCTCGATGGAGGTAATACCCTACTTCCTGCTTGATTGATCTTGATGATATGAGTATTACAAGAGTTGATCTACCACGAGATCGTAAAGGCTGAACCCTACAAGCTAGCCTATGATTATGATTGTTCTTGTCCTACGGACTAAACCCTCCGGTTTATATAGACACCGGAGGGGGCTAGGGTTACACAGAGTCGGTTACAAGGGAGGAGATCTACATATCCGAACCGCCAAGCTTGCCTTCCACGCAAAGGAGAGTCCCACCCGGACACGGGACGAAGTCTTCAATCTTGTATCTTCATAGTCCAAAAGTCCGGCCAAGGTATATAGTCCGGCTGTCCGAGGACCCCTTAATCCAGGACTCCCTCAGTAGCCCCTGAACCAGGCTTCAATGACGATGAGTCCAGCGCGCATAATTGTCTTCGGCTTTGTAAGGCGGGTTCCTTCTCCGAATACTCCATAGAAGATTTTGAACACAAAGATTGTGTCCGGCTCTGTAAAACAAATTCCACATACCACCGTAGAGAGTGTAATATTCCACAAATTTAATATGCCGACAAACTTTTCATAACGTGACATCCTATCGTGGTCCGGTCGTTACGAACCGTTTTTCCCAGCCTGCCACTAGACATGTTGCGAGGCGGTTTCATTGGCACGTCTTGTCGAAGCAGAGATCGTGTCCCCCTTATCACGGGATTCTCAACAATACGGGTGTGGGTAACCCAATCGTGCTTGTTAGTATGACTCCTCGATTTTAGTCAAGTTCCAAACAGCCACGCAGAGGACGCTTGATATTCTCCCTCTTTATAAAGGGGCCAAGGCCTGTCCTTTTCTTCTCACGCTCGATCCTTCCCTTCCCCCACCTCGAGTTCTAACACCCAAGGCTCAGGCTAAGTGCATCGGACCTTCAAACATGTCCGGATCCAACCTTCAAGGTCGGTGGATGACCTCCTCTGTCACAGAGGAGGACATCAAGAAGCTAAGGGAAGCCAGGAATCTGACCGCCGAAATCCAGCACAGGTGATGATCCACAAGTATAGGGGATCTATCGTAGTCCTCTCGATAAGTAAGAGTGTTGAACCCAACAAGGAGCGGAAGGAAATGATAAGCAGTTTTCAGCAAGGTATTCTCTGCAAGTACTAAAATAATAGGTAACAGATAGTTTTGTGATAAGGTAATTGGTAACGAGCAACAAGTAATAAAAGTAAATAAAGTGCAGAAAGGTGGCCCAATCCTTTTTGTAGCAAAGGACAAGCCTGGACAAACTCTTATATGGAGAAAAGCGCTCCCGAGGACACATGGGAATTATCGTCAAGCTAGTTTTCATCACGTTCATATGATTCGCGTTCGGTACTTTGATAATTTGATATGTGGGTGGACCGGTGCTTGGGTGCTGTTCTTATTTGAACAAGCATCCCACTTATGATTAACCTCTATTGCAAGCATCCGCAACTACAACAAAAGTATTAAGGTAAACCTAACCATAGCATGAAACAAATGGATCCAAATCAGCCCTTACGAAGCAACGCATAAACTAGGGTTTAAGCTTCATCACTCTAGCAACCCATCATCTACTTATTACTTCCCAATGCCTTCCTCTAGGCCCAAATAATGGTGAAGTGTTATGTAGTCGACGTTCACATAACACCACTAGAGGATAGACAACATACATCTCATCAAAATATCGAAGCGAATACCAAATTCACATGACTACTAATAGCAAGACTTCTCCCATGTCCTCGGAACAAACGTAACTACTCTCACAAAGCATATTCATGTTCATAATCAGAGGGGTATTAATATGCATAAAGATCTGAACATATGATCTTCCACCAAATAAACCAACTAGCATCAACTACAAGGAGTAATCAACACTACTAGCAACCTATAGGTACCAATCCCGGAGTTGGAGACAAGAATTGGGTACAAGAGATGAACTAGGGTTTGAGAGGAGATGCTGCTGGTGAAGATGTTGATGGAGATTGCCCTCTCCCGATGAGAGGAGCGTTGGTGATGACGATGGCGATGATTTCCCCCTCCCGGAGGGAAGTGTCCCCTGCAGAACAGCTATGCCGGAGCCCTAGATTGGTTCCTCCAAGGTTCCGCCTCGTGGCGGCGGAGTCTCATGCCGAAAGCTTGCTTATGATTTTTCTTCGGACGAAAGACTTCATATACCGGAAGATGGGCACCGGAGGGCCAATAGGGGGCCCACGAGGGAGGGGGGCGCGCCCAGGGGAGTAGGGCGCGCCCCCCACCCTCGTGGCCAGGTGGAGGCCCCCTGATGTATTTCTTCCGCTCAATATTTTTTATTATTTCCAAAAATAACTTTTGTGGAGTTTCAGGACTTTTGGAGTTGTGCAGAATAGGTCTCTAATATTTGCTCCTTTTCCAGCCCAGAATCCCAGCTGCCGGCATTCTCCCTCCTTATGTAAACCTTGTAAAATAAGAGAGAGTAGGCATAAGTATTGTGACATAATGTGTAATAACAGCCCATAATGCAATAAATATCGATATAAAAGCATGATGCAAAATGGACGTATCAACTCCCCCAAGCTTAGACCTCGCTTGTCGTCATGCGGAAGCCGATAATGATAAATATGTCCACATGTTTAGAAGTAGAGGTGTCGATAAAATAAAATACGGACATGAGGGCATCATGATTATTCTCATAATAGCAACATATATAGATATTGTCATATGATTTCTTATGCTCAAGTAATAATCTATTCACATTGCAAAGTATGAATCAGAAACTTTATTGAGAATCAACAAACTATAATCTCAGTCATTGAAGCAATTGCAATTTATCATAACATCAGAAAGAGTCTATGTCAGAGCTTTCTAGCAAATCCACATACTCAACTATCATTTAGTCTTTCATAGTTGCTAACACTCACACAATACTTGTGGTTACGGAGTCTTAATCAGACACAGAGAAAGATGGGGTCTTATAGTTTCGCCTCCCAACCTTTTACCTCAAGGGTAATGTCAACAATAATAACTCATGCTAACTTACATCCAATTAGATATATCTATCAGGATCTTTCCAACACCCTGTGCTTGCCAAAGGATAAAATGTAAAAAGGAAAGGTGAAGATCACCATGACTCTTACATAATGTAGAAGACAATAATAAAAGATAGGTCCTTCACAGAGGGAAGCAGAGGTTGCCATGCGCTTTCAGGGTTGGATGCACAAGATCTTAATGCGAAAGAATGTCACTTTATATTGCCACTTGTGATATGAACCTTTATTATGCAGTCCGTCGCTTTTATTTCTTCCACATCACAAGATCATATAAAGCTTATTTCCTCCACACCAATCAATCATACATATTTAGAGAGCAATTTTTATTGCTTGCACCGATGACAACTTACTTGAAGGATCTTACTCAATCCATAGGTAGGTATGGTGGACTCTCATGGCAAAACTGGTTTAAGGGTTTTTGAAAGCACAAGTAGTATATCTACTTGATGCTAAGAATTTGGCTAGCATGAGGGGGAAAGGCAAGCTCAACATGTTGGATGATCCATGACAATATACTTTATCTCAGATATAAGAAAACATAACCCATTACGTTGTCTTCCTTGTCCAACATCAACTCTTTAGCATGTCATATTTTAATGAGTGCTCCCAATCATAAAATATGTCCAAGATAGTATATTTATATGTTATTACTTCCTATTAATTGCCACGATGACCAAAGCTATGTTTGCCAACTCTCAACAATTTTTAATCATCATACTCTTTCTATGTGAAGTCATTACTCTCAATAAGATCAATATGATCTCTTTGTTTCTTTTTTTTCTTTTTTTCACTCAAGATCATAGCAAGATAATCAAGCCCTTGACTCAACACTAATCTTTATTATATAACTCAGGACTCGATTACATAGAGGGATCATCAAGCAAAACTCAAAACTAGATCATGCCATAAGCTTTATTCTACTAGATCAAGATACTACTAAATAGGATCGAACTAAGAAAAAGGGTAAAGATAGGAGTGTGATGGTGATACGATACCGGGGCATCTCCCCCAAGCTTGGCAGTTGCCAAGGGGAGTGCCCATACCCATGTGATTATGTCTCCTTTGCTGGTGAAGGGATTGTTGATGATGTAGGCTTGTCGTCCATCTTCCAAGTCATAGGCTCACCATCATAGAAGGATGATCGAGTCTCCGGGATCCTTAAATCTGCAGCCAAACTCATCCTTTTGAATCTATATTCATACTTGCAGTTTTGGTTTTGCAGGTCATAGATTTGAGCTTGGAGGTGCTCGATTTTCTCGTGGAGCTTGAAGATGGCCTCCCCAATGTCCTTGGCATCCAGCTTGTGGTTGTTGGTGAACTCCGTGATAATTATGTGATTGGAATCAAGTCCACGCTCCACCATCACCTGGCACTTAAAAACTTGTTGCTCCATTGCTTCAAGCCTTGTCTCCACGCTTTCGGTCCTCCGTGGTCCCTCAACATCGCGGATGTGCAGCAACCCATCACGCATATCAATGGTTTGCAGGTGTTGCAGCACTTCCGCGAGGTAGGGGTTGATGACCTTCTCGAGAAACTTGTCCTTGGGGGCGCTTCGAGACGTCATGATGATCTAGATCTGTCAGAAAAACAGCTCCAAACAAGAACAGAGGATATTTGTGTGATACAGGAGTCAAAACCTTCGGGAGAATATATAATGAATTTTACCGACCAAAATACGTAACGTGCAAGAAAACGGAGTCCGGAGAGCACACGAGGTGCCCACGAGGTAGGGGGCGCGCCCAGTGGGGTAGGGCGCGCCCTCCACCCTTGTGGAGCCCTCGTGTCCTTCCCGGACTGCTTCTTATTTTTCTATTTTTCTAAATATTCCAAAACAGAGAAATATTGCCTTAAAAAATGTTTTGGAGTCCGTTTACTTACCGTACCACATACCTATTCCTTTTCGGAGTCTGAAACGTTACGGAAAGTGTCCCTTATGTATTCCTCCGGGGTTACGGTTTCAATAACATTGGTTTTAACATTTATAGGATTACCTGAGATATAATGTTTAATTCTTTGACCGTTCACCACCTTCGGATTTGTGCCCTCGAAGTTGTTGATTTTTATGGCACCGGAACGATAGACCTCCTCGATAATGTAAGGGCCTTCCCATTTAGAGAGAAGTTTTCCTGCAAAAAATCTTAAACGAGAGTTGTATAGCAATACATAATCACCTACATTAAACTCACGCTTTTGTATCCTTTTGTCATGCCATCTTTTAACTTTTTCTTTAAACAACTTGGCATTTTCGTAAGCTTGGGTTCTCCGTTCATCAAGTGAGCTAATATCAAATAACCTCTTCTCACCGGCAAGTTTGAAATCATAATTGAGCTCTTTAATAGCCCAATATGCCTTATGTTCTAGTTCGAGAGGTAAGTGACATGCTTTTCCATAAACC
The DNA here is from genome assembly GCA_021605205.1 of Aegilops longissima. Lineage (NCBI taxonomy): Eukaryota > Viridiplantae > Streptophyta > Magnoliopsida > Poales > Poaceae > Aegilops > Aegilops longissima. The sequence continues at coordinate 27,373,374 of CM038680.1, forward strand.
ATTTTATACGGAGACATACCCATAGGATTTTTATATGCAGTTCTATAGGCCCATAATGCATCATCAAGTTTCTTGGACCAATTCTTTCTAGATCTATTAACAGTCTTTTGCAAAATTAATTTGAGCTCTCTATTACTCAATTCTACTTGACCACTAGAATGTGGGTGATAAGGAGATGCAATTCTACGATTAACGTCATACTTAGCAAGCATTTTTCGGAAAGCACCATGAATAAAATATGAACCACCATCAGTCATTAAATATCTAGGGACTCCAAACCTCGGAAAAATTAACTTCTTTAAGCATTTTAATAGATGTGTTATGATCAGCACTACTAGTTGGAATAGCTTCTAACCAATTAGTAACGTAATCAACAACAACTAAAATATGTGTATATCCATTAGAGGCAGGAAAAGGTCCCATATAATCAAAGCCCCAAACATCAAATGGTTCAATAACAAGTGAATAATTCATAGGCATTTCTTGACGTCTACTAATATAACCAATTCTTTGAAATTCATCACAAGATAGGACAAACTTACGGGCATCCTTGAAGAGAGTAGGCCAATAAAAACCGGATCGCGATACCTTATGTGCAGTTCTATCTCCAGCGTGGTGTCCTCCATAAGCCTCGGAGTGACACTTGCGTAGTATCTGTTCATGTTCATGCTTAGGTACACAACGTCTAATAACACCATCTACTCCTCCTTTATAAATATGTGGGTCATCCCAAAAGTAATGTCTCAAATCATAGACAAACTTTTTCTTTTGCTGGTATGTGAAACTAGGTGGTATAAATTTAGCAACGATATAACTAGCATAATCAGCATACCATGGAGTAGTACGAGAAGCATTTATGACATTTAATTGCTCATCAGGAAAGCTATCAATAGGTAGTGGGTCATCAAGATTCTAACCTAGACAAGTTGTCTGCAACGGGGTTCTCAGCTCCCTTTCTATCAATAATATGCAAATCAAATTCCTGTAGCAAGAGAACACATCTAATAAGTCTAGGCTGAGCATCTTTATTTTCCATAAGATATTTAATAGCAGCATGATCCGTGTGAATAGTTACTTTAGAGTCAACAATATAAGGTCTGAACTTATCACAAGCAAATACAACTACTAAGAATTCTTTTTCAGTAGTAGCAAAATTTCTCTGAGCATTGTCTAGAGTTTTACTAGCATATTGAATAACATTTAATTTCTTGTCAACTCTTTGCCCTAGAACAGCACCTACAGCATAATCACTAGCATCACACATGATTTCAAAAGGTAAATTCCAATTAGGTGGCTGAACAATAGGTGCAGAGATCAATGCTTTCTTAAGTATTTCAAATGCTTCTACACAATCATTATCAAAGACAAATGGTAAATCTTTTTGTAATAAATTAGTCAGAGGCCGAGAAATTTTTGAGAAGTCTTTAATGAACCTCCTATAAAAACCGACATGACCAAGGAAACTTCTTATACCTTTAATGCCCTTGGGGCATGGCATCTTTTCAATAGCATCAACCTTGGATTTATCAACCTCAATACCTCTTTCAGAAACTTTATGTCCCAAGACAATACCTTCATTAACCATAAAGTGGCATTTTTCCCAATTCAAGACAAGATTAGTTTCTTCACATCGCTGCAAAACTCGATCAAGGTTGCTCAAGCAATCATCAAAAGAGGATCCATAAACGAAAAAATCGTCCATGAAAACCTCACAAATCTTTTCACAAAAGTCAGAGAATATAGCCATCATGCATCTTTGAAAGGTAGCAGGTGCATTACATAAACCAAAAGGCATACGCCTATAAGAAAAAGTACCAAAAGGGCAAGTAAAAGTAGTCTTTGATTCACTACTAGAAAAAGGCCTACTAATGGCGCACCGGTTTTGCCTACTAATGGCGCACTACCGGTGCGCCATTACTAGCACGCCATTAGTATTTTTTACTAATGGCGCACCACTGGTGCGCCATTAGTATCTGGTATACTAATGACGCACCATGTAGTGCGCCATTAGTATAGCCAACGGTGCGCCATTAGTATCTGGTATACTAATGGCGCACCACATAGAAGTGCGCCATTAGTAACATTTTTTTTTCAAAATTTTTTCAGAATTTTTTTTAAAATTTTTCTTAATCTCAGTTCACTATGGCTTAATCTCGGATCAATATTCTTAATCTTGGGTCAAATCGCACTCCGTGGTCAAACTTCCCGAAAGGTCACCCATCCTCACACTACTCCAGCCCAAGCACGTTTAACTTCAGAGTTCTATCCAACCCCAGCAACAGCTCACTTCACAGGCACTTGTTGATATATCTAGCATATCAATCCTGTTATACCTTGTTGATGTCTAGGACTTTGTTCATGTTCATGACTATGATGAAATTTTGAAAAATATTTCAAACTTCCCGGTCATATTACGTACCATTTTTTGAAAAAAAATTCAAAAAAAAATTCAAACCCAATTTTTTTTCTGTTACTAGTGGCGCACCACATCCACGGTGCGCCACTAGTAAGTTTGAAATTTTTTGAATTTTTTTGCCGCTAGATCTTGAAAGCCCCGTAACTTTTTTTCTGTTAGGTTTTTGGGGATTTTGAAAATGTTTAACAGGGTTCCCCCGGTTAAATTTTGATGTAACTTTTCGAGTAGATGATTTTTCATATAAAAAACTTTTTCATCTGAGTTCGTATGCAAAAGTTATGCCCATTTTACAAATTTCCAGAGAGATTTTGCAAATAAAGTCAAAATTCATATTTGTAAATTTTCCCAAAAACTAGAGCACATATCACATGGGAAACATATTTTCTTTTATTTTTTTGACATTTCCATCATTTTCTTTTATTTTTTTAAAACTGAAAAGGCGATCCACGGGGGGGGGGGGGGTGCATTCGGTGTTGGGGCAAGTTAGTAATGGCGCACCACACCCACGGTGCGCCATTACTAGTTTAACTAGTAATGGCGCACCACACCCACGGTGCGCCATTACTAGTTTTAAAAAAAATAAAAAAAATAGATATATTTTTTTATTTTTTTTTTGAAAAAAACTTAGTAATGGCGCACCAGTTGAAAGCGCGCCATACTAGTTAAAACTAGTAATGGCGCACCGAGACATGGTGCGCCATTAGTAACAATTTTTTTTTATTTTTTTTACTTTTTTTTAAAACTACTAATGGCGCACGACGGATGTGGTGCGCCATTACTATGTCAATTAGTAATGGCGCACTATGCAACAGTGCGCCATTAGTAACAAATTTTTTTATGTTTTTTTCAAAACTACTAATGGCGCACCACACACCAGGTGCGCCATTAGTAATATATTACTAATGGCGCACCGAGACATGGTGCGCCATTAGAATATAGTAATGGCACACCACATCACAGGTGCGCCATTAGTGGCCATTCCATCTATAGCCCTTTTTGTAGTAGTGATTGATCATTGGCTGACACAGGTATTTGAGAGAAACCAGAATAACCATCTAGAAAGCAAAAATGTGTATGTTTAGATAATCTTTCTAGCATTTGATCGATAAAAGGTAAGGGGTAATGATCCTTTTTTAGTAGCTTTATTTAATTTGCGTAAATCAATTACCATAACCTGTAATAATTCTTTGAGGAATCAATTCATCTTTATCATTAGGTACGACAGTAATACCTCCCTTCTTAGGGACACAATGGACAGGACTTACCCACTGACTATCAGTAACGGGATAAATTATACCTGCCACAAGGAGCTTTAGTATTTCTTTTCTTACCACTTCCTTCATCTTAGGATTCAGCCGTCGTTGATGATCACGAACTGGTTTGGCATCTTCCTCCAAATTTATTTTGTGTTGACATACAGTGGGACTAATGCCCTTAAGATCATCAAGAGTATATCCAATGGCAACACGGTGCTTCTTCAGAGTTTCCAATAATCTCTCTTCTTCATGCTCTGAAAGGTTAGCACTAATAATAACAGGATATATCTTCTTTTCATCAAGATAAGCATATTTAAGAGTATCAGGCAACGGTTTAAGCTCAAACACGGGATCACCCTTGGGTGGAGGAGGATCCCCTAGGATTTCAACAGGCAAATTGTGTTTCATGATAGGTTCCTGTTTAAAGAACACTTCATCTATTTCCCTTCTTTCATTCATACACATACCATTTTCTTGGTCTAGCAAATATTGTTCTAAAGGATCACTAGGAGGCACGTCAATAGAAGCAAGACCAATAATTTCATCCTTACTAGGTAATTCCTCTTCACGGCGTTGTCTACTAAATTTAGAAAAATAAACTCATGAGACATATCACCCAAGCCAATAGTAACAACATCCTTTTCGCAGTCTATCCTAGCATTAACTGTGTTCAAGAAGGGTCTACCAAAAATAATGGGACAAAAGCTATCTTGTGGGGAACCAAGAACAAGAAAATCAGCAGGATATTTAGTTTCCCACACAAGACTTCAACATCTCTAACAATTCCCATTGGTGAAATAGTATCTCTATTGGCAAGTTTAATTGTGACATCAATATATTCTATCTCAGCAGGTGCAATATCATGCATAATTTCTTTGTATAAGTCATAAGGTATTGCACTAGCACTAGCACCCATATCACATAAGCCATGATAACAATGATCTCCTAGTTTAACAGAAATAACAGGTATGCCTACCACAGGTCTATGTTTATCTTTAGCACAAGGTTTGGCAATTCTAGCAGTCTCACCGCAGAAATAAATAACATGCCTGTCAATATTATCAGCCAAGAGATCTTTAACAATAGCAATATTAGGTTCAACTTTAACTTGCTCAGGAGGTGTATAAGTTCTAATATTGCTTTTACGAACCACAGTTGAAGCTTTAGCATGATCCTTTATCCTAACATGGAAAGGTGGTTTCTCAACATAAGAAGTAGGAACAATAGGATCATTATAAGTGATAGTAATTTCTTCAACTTTAATAGGTGCAGCTACTTTTACTTCTATGGGAGGATGATATTTGAACCACTTCTCCATAGGGAGATCAACATAAGTAGCAAAAGATTCACAGAAAGAAGCTACTATCTCAGAGTCAAGTCCATATTTAGTGCTATAAACTTACGGAAAACATCGGTATCCATAAAAGATTTAACACAATCAAACTTAGGTGTCATACCTGACTCCTTACCTTCGTCGAGATCCCAATCTTCAGAGTTGCGTTTAATTCTATCCAATAAATCCCATTTGAATTCAATAGTCTTCATCATAAAAGAGCCAGCAGAAGAAGTATCGAGCATGGTGCGGTTGTTATCAGAAAGCCGAGCATAAAAACTTTGAATAATTATTTATCTTCGAAGCTCATGATTGGGGCATGAATATAACATTGATTTAAGCCTCCCCCAAGCTTGAGCGATGCTTTCTCCTTCGCGAGGCCAAAAATTATATATATAATTGCGATCACGATGAACAAGATGCATAGGATAAAATTTCTGATGAAATTCCAATTTCAATCGTTTGTTGTTCCATGATCCCGTATCATCACATAGCCTATACCATGTCGATGCATCTCCCTTCATAGATAAAGGGAAGACCTTCTTCTTAATAACATCATCGGGTATACCTGCAAGCTTAAATAATCCACAAACTTCATCCACATAGATTAGGTGCTCATCAGGATGTTTTGTTCCGTTTCCTACAGAAGGATTAGCTAGCAGTTTTTCTAACATACCCGAAGGAATTTCAAAGGGGACATTTTCATTTTCAGTAGGTTCAGTAGGTTGAGGAGCAACTCTTTTCTCTACTGGTCGAGGTGAAGATACCCCGAACAAGCCCCTCAGAGGATTACTCTCCATAGTAACAAGTGATAGTAAATTTCAACACACTATACAAATTTTTCCTTACCAAATTCCACCTACTAAAGGCGCTTCACTCCCCGGCAACGGCGCCAAAAAAGAGTCTTGATGACCCACAAGTATTGGGGACCTATCGTAGTCCTTTCGATAAGTAAGAGTGTCGAACCCAACGAGGAGCAGAAGGAAATGATAAGCAGTTTTCAGCAAGGTATTCTCTGCAAGTACTGAAATAATAGGTAACAAATAGTTTTGTGATAAGGTAATTGGTAACGAGCAACAAGTAATAAAAGTAAATAAAGTGCAGCAAGGTGGCCCAATCCTTTTTGTAGCAAAGGACAAGCCTGGACAAACTCTTATATGGAGAAAAGCACTCCCGAGGACACATGGGAATTATCGTCAAGCTAGTTTTCATCACGTTCATATGATTCGCGTTCGGTACTTTGATAATTTGATATGTGCGTGGACCGGTGCTTCGGTGCTGTTCTTATTTGAACAAGCATCCCACTTATGATTAACCTCTATTGCAAGCATCCACAACTACAACAAAAGTATTAAGGTAAACCTAACCATAGCATGAAACATATGGATCCAAATCAGCCCCTTACGAAGCAACGCATAAACTAGGGTTTAAGCTTCTGTCACTCTAGCAACCCATCATCTACTTATTACTTCCCAATGCCTTCCTCTAGGCCCAAATAATGGTGAAGTGTTATGTACTCGACGTTCACATAACACCACTAGAGGATAGACAACATACATCTCATCAAAATATCGAACGAATACCAAATTCACATGACTACTGAGAGCAAGACTTCTCCCATGTCCTCAGGAACAAACTAACTACTCACAAAGCATATTCATGTTCATAATCAGAGGGGTATTAATATGCATAAAGATCTGAACATATGATCTTCCACCAAATAAACCAACTAGCATCAACTACAAGGAGTAATCAACACTACTAGCAACCTACAGGTACCAATCCCGGACTTGGAGACAAGAATTGGATACAAGAGATGAACTAGGGTTTGAGAGGAGATGCTGCTGGTGAAGGTGTTGATGGAGATTGCCCTCGACCGATGAGAGGAGCGTTGGTGATGACGATGGCGATGATTTCTCCCTTCCGGAGGGAAGTGTCCCCGGCAGAACAGCTCTGCCGGAGCCCTAGATTGGTTCCGCCAAGGTTCCGCCTCATGGCGGCGGAGTCTCGTCCCGAAAGCTTGCTTATGATTTTTCTTCGGATGAAAGACTTCATATACCGAAAGATGGGCACCAGAGGGCCAACAGGGGGCCCACGAGGCAGGGGGGCGCGCCCAGGGGAGTAGGGCGCGCCCCCCACCCTCGTGGCCAAGTGGAGGCCCCCCTGATGTAGTTCTTCCGCTCAATATTTTTTATTATTTCCAAAAATAACTTTCTTGGAGTTTCAGGACTTTTGGAGTTGTGTAGAATAGGTCTCTAATATTTGCTCCTTTTCCAGCCCAGTATCCCAGCTGCCGACATTCTCCCTCCTTATGTAAACCTTGTAAAATAAGAGAGAATAGGCATAAGAATTGTGACATAATGTGTAATAACAGCCCATAATGAAATAAATATCGATATAAAAGCATGATGCAAAATGGACGTATCGACATGCTGCCTGCTCAAGGGCAGGTCATCCCCACTCCCGAACCCAACGAGAGTGTCGTATTTGTTTCCCACTTCCTCTGAGGGCTAGGCTTTAGTCTTGATCCCTTTGTTAGAGGGCTTATGTTCTATTATGGGCTCGATTTCCATGATCTGGATCCAGATTCCATCCTTCACATCTCGTCGTTTATCGTTGTGTGTGAGGCCTTCCTCTGCATCACCCCACACTTCGGCTTATGGCTCAAGACCTTCAATGTGAAGCCGAAGATGATCGATGGGCGACACGCAGAATGCGGAGGTGCCATAATAAGCAAAGGAGCCGATGCTCCATGACCAAAGGGTTCCTTCTCGGAGGTATCCAATTTGTGGCAGCAGGAGTGGTTTTACATCACAGCTCCTCGAGGTACAAAGTGGGCGGCTGCCCCCGCCTTCCGCTCGGGCCCTCCACCGCAACTGGAGTCATGGGTCAACAAGGGGCTGGACTGGGGACCAGTTAATGACGTGCTGACATTGCAAAGTTGCATCCGAGATCTCCTCAAGAGGGACGTCAATCTTGTCAAGGTAATGCAAGTTATGGTAGTTCGTCGGGTCCTGCCATGCCAAAGTCGATCTCTCCGTATGTGGGAGTTCAACCCGGAAGGACCGCGAACTATTCAGCAATTCTTCGGTGTGACGCTCGAAGAGATGTATGGATTGTTCTTCGGATCACGAATAAAGTGTCCGGACACCACCGAGGATGCGGGTCTCAACTGCAACCATCAAGATACCCACGTAAGTAATTCTGCGGCCGAACATGCTGTCTTTTTATTTGTCACAGCATCATTCTGAAAAAATAGCTCTTGGCCAGGACTGGATAAGAAAGGCGGAGAGGATCAGGTGTTCGGCCCCCCTTCCCGAAGGCTCACCAGATCCTGTACTAGCCAGGATGCTTGAGCACGCACCTTATCAAGTGCCAACAGGGGAAGATAAAGGGAGGAATAAAGAAGCCGAAAGCGGGCTTCACACATTACACATCCAAACCGGGGGAATTAGTGTCTCCGCGAAGGAGGATAATCGGGGAGAAGAATCTAGAATCCCCTCTCCCCAAGGAAGGAAAAGGACCGCCTCTGAACACTTGGAAACGAAGTTTTCCAAACGAGGGAAGAAACCTTCGCCAGGGGGCCTTGCCCCGGAGGGCGTCCTTACCGCATAGCGCACGCAAGGGGGCCAACCCTCCACCGAGCTATAAGTGAACAACAGTACTTTGGTAAATATATCCTGCTTTACCTCCGAGGACAATAACTGAGACATATATCTTGCAGTCCGGCTCGTAGCCCTTCTCGACAGAGTTCGTCTTCGGGGGATCTTCTTCCGGAGATGATGGAGAGCGAAACGCCTCCCCCTGTCTCCCCGCCTCCCAGGGCGGACGACCCTGAGGTGTCATCACGGAGGATTTCTCCTGATCCGCCAAGGCCAGAAGGTAACCCTTCGGCCACCCGAAGTCCGGAGTATTCGGCTCCTAAGGAGAGCAACAGAAAGAGTCCGGGACTGTCCGGTGCGCAACGGACGACCGATGGGTCTTCTGGAGCAAGCAGCTATCTCAGAGGCGCGTTGTACTTTAATGGGTACGGTGGTTGAGAGGATTTCATCCGCCAAAAGTGGGTTGCATGAAGCTTTTATGAGCCTGCTAAGAGGTTTTGAGGTGCATATATATATATATATATATATATATATATATATATATATATATATATATATATATATATATATATATATATATATATATATATATATATATATATATATATATACTACACACGCTAGGTGTGCTCTATACAGATAGTAGCCTCTGAGACTCGTTGCTGTCGAGGCGGCAAACAGAGGATCATAGTCCCAGGTAATGATCGCGCTGCTTTCATGTGCAGGCGGCTGAGGGTCCGGTGGCTGGCCGGACTGCTGAGTTTGCCGAACTGAGGCGGCATCTTGACGTGGCAGACTCCGACATCGTGCTTGTGAACAAGCGGCTTGACGAGGCACAGGGTATGTATTTTCGGGGGGTCAACAAATATTAAGAGGAGCATGATGCTAGTATCTATAATATGTTGTGACTGCAGATGGAGCTGCTGCCGTGGAGACCCTTCGGGCGGAACTTGCCCGAGCCAAGGAACAAGCCAGGAGAAGTGATGCGGCCGCCCTAATGGCGGACGAAGAGTTAAGAGCCGAACAGGCTGCTCATCGCCAAAGCGAAGATAAAGTAGCCAAGATGGTTGTTGAGCTGAAAGATGCCGCCGGCCGATATGAGCTTCTTGAAAAGGAAAGCCAAGCGAAAGCGGCTGACCTGAAGAAAGCCATGGAAGCAGCCATGGAAACCCGCTCTAAAATCAGAGCGGTGAAGGAGGAGCTCCGTCAAGTCGGAAATATCATGGCCGGGAAGCCCTTTTTGTTGCGGACGAAGTTCGGAGATCCGAAGTATGCCCCTCTGGATCAATTATGGAGTTTTGCATACGCGTACTTGGACTTGGCAATGAGTGCTGCTGATGCGACTGAGTTTTTCAAAGATCAGAAAGATCATGAAGTGGAAAGGTTGTTCTGGTCTCAGTTCAGTGCTCCAACGCGTCCGCTGCTGTTAAATGAACAAATGGCCGAGTGGGCTGAGCTCCATAGGTTGTCCGGACTTGCCATGAGGTCTGTCGTGGATCATCTTTGGCCGAAGGGACCAAGGTCGAATAGTTATTTTGGTTTAGTGCAACGATTCCTTGGTGTTGTGCCTCATATCGATGCTGTAAAGAGGTCGGCGTGCATAGAGGGTGCGCGGATGGCTCTTGCCCGTGTTAAGACATACTGGGCAGAGATGGAGGCCACCGCTATTGCAACCCGGGGTCCGGCCGTAGGCCAGGTCTCGGCCGAGCACTATTTTGAAGAAGTCCTAGAAGGCACTCGTTTAATAGAGGCTCAGTGCTCGAAGAGTATCATGTTCGAGTGACATGTATCCCAATTGTAAAAACAATGCTATTTGGATTATAAAGGCTGCGTTTATACTTTTTTCCTGAAAGTATTATGATGCCTCCTGTACGGCCGTTTATGTATGTATATAACCTGAAAGTTTGCAGTCGTCGGCTTCAGGCCCCACGCACATAATGCGGGGGTGTTCGGAAAAGCGCGTATTCACACTTGACCCAACGTCTGGGTCCATTAAGGAGGTGACAGCACAGTGAACAAGGCAATCGGACTATATAGCTTTAACACTTTCACTTAGCCATAGAAATTTGATGGTGGGGCTACTATATAGCCCCTGGTACTTCCGCGCTCATCCGAATATGGTGCGCGTACATACATGACTGGGAAACCGGTCCTTCGTTAATGCGGAGGAATCGCGAAGATTCTGCTGAGTCATCGAGTGGTTGACCAGTCTCGCGCTTTATCATGACAGTCAGTTTTCGGCTTTCTCTACTGAGGTGCTCATCCAGATGAACTAGGGCACAATTGCAGTAGTTCTCCCGGTGCCACCTTAGCCGATAGAGTGGAACGTAAGGTAGAAAAACACGGGAGCCGGGCAAACACAACTATTGACCAAAGACATGATTCGGAGCTGATGCATATAAGGCCAAACTCGCGACGCCGGACACTCCCTAAGGTATTCGGACTTTACAACATATACTGGGCTGAGTAACGCCCTCGGTAATGAGCCCTGAATTTCAAGGTACGTGCATTAGTCTGACGTGACAAAATGCCAATAACGCCAGCATCCCTCTCGATTGTGTTGAGTATCCGGAGGGTGTGAAGCAACAAGAGACAGTAAAAAAAGGTTTACACAGAATCTTAATCTAAAAATAAACCTTTGAGCGGGGCCCTGCTGCACGTCTGCGCATGTGTCTCCGTTGTGCGTATCCTGGAAGGGTGTAGCACGATGATCATCTGTAAAAGAGAAAAACCCAGGTAAAAGTCTTCGTGCGAAAAATTGGTTATTTTTAATGAACCATTTAAAATGTAATCTAAATAGGCGAACTGTAGCCTATTTTACATGCGGGAAGCCCCTAGCACCACCTATGCGGGTATATCCATCGACCCAATCTCAGGTTTATCTGAGTTGTTACAGCTAGTGGTGCCCCGGACTCGTCTAACCGTGTCCGCGGTCTTGACGACCGATCATTTATTCTGGTTGGAGAGGTTCAGTGTTCGGCTGCTAGAGCCGCCACATATTTCTCCGTACGTGAGGAACGCTCCGTGTTTCCGCTAACTATGATGATGCTACGTGGACCGGGCATCTTGAGCTTAAGATAAGCGTAGTGCGGTACTGCGTTGAAACGAGCGAAGGCCGTTCTTTCGAGTAGTGCGTGATAGCCGCTTCGGAATGGGGCGATGTCGAAGGTTAATTCTTCACTTCGGAAGTTGTCAGGAGAAGCGAATACAACCTCTAAAACTAGAGAGCCCGTGCAGCGGGCCTCTGGGCCTGGCATTACTCCTTTAAAGGTAGTATTGCTTTGGTTTATTCTTGTCGGGTCTATCCCCATTTTGCGGACGGTGTCCTGATATATCAGATTAAGACTACTGCCACCGTCCATAAGGACTCGGGTGAGGTGGTATCCGTCTATTATTGGGTCTAGCACCAAGGCAGCCGATCCTCTATGCCGGATACTAGTCGGGTGATCCCTGCGATCAAAAGTGATCGGGCGGGCCGACCAAGGGTTGAACTTGGGGTTGGCGTGCTCCACGACGTATACGCCTTGGGGTGCGCTTGGTGTCTCCCTTCCCTTATGTTCGGCGTTTAGCTTGCCGACCTGCTTGAAGACCCAGCATTCTCTGTTGGTGTGATTTGCGGGTTTGTCGGAGGTGCCATGAATCTGACATAATCTGTCTAGAATCTTGTTTAGGCTGGACGGTCCATCTCTGGTGCCTTTAAATGGCTTTTTCCGTTGACCGGGTCGAGAGCCCCTGAATCCGGCGTTTACCGCCGTGTTGTCTGGGCTCTCTTCATTGTTTCGACGCTTGCTTTTATTGCGTCGCGGTTTCCTGTTGCCATCCCTGACTTCGGATGTGCCTGGGTTGCTGGTGCCGCTTCGGGCCAGCCAACTGTCTTCACCCGCACAAAAGCGGGTCATAAGGCTTGTTAGGGCTGCCATTGTCCTTGGTTTTTCCTGGCTGAGGTGTCTGGCGAGCCATTCGTCCCGGACACTGTGTTTGGAAGCCGCTAAGGCTTCGGCATCCGGGCAGTCGATGATTTGATTCTTCTTAGTGAGAAATCTGTTCCAAAGCTTTCGGGCTGACTCTCCGGGCTATTGAATTATATGACTTAAATCGTCTGCATCCGGAGGTCGGACATAGGTCCCTTGAAAATTAGCCCTAAAAGCGTCCTCAAGCTCTTCCCAACTTCCGATTGAGTTTTCGGGGAGGCTTTTCAACCAGTGCCGAGCTGGTCCTTTCAACTTGAGGGGTAGGTATTTGATGGCGTGGAGATCTTCTCCGCGAGCCATGTGGATGTGAAGGATAAAGTCCTCAATCCAGACCCCAGGGTCTGTCGTTCCTTTGTATGCCTCTATGTTCACGGGTTTCAATCCCTCTGGGAATTCGTGATCCAGCACCTCATCGGTGAAGCACAGGGGGTGTGCGGCACCCTTGTATTTGGATGTGTTATGGCATTCTGATGGTTGTAGTGTTCGGTTTTGATTCCGAGATGTTATTCGGTCAGTATAGTCGTTTGGGCAGCCATGATTCTGTGCCGGAACGCGCTTCCTAGCTCCGTAGATGGACCTGGCCATACCGCCTTTTTGGTGCAGGTCTTCACATAAATCGTGTGCTGACTTGTGTGCGATATCGTTAGCCGCCCTGTCGCGGCCACGGGGTGGTCGGTCCGGTTGATCGGCCGTTTTATTTTTCGGCTGAATGGGCTCTAAAGCCTCGTCGTCGAATTCAGGCAGCAGCTTGCGCTTTGGATAGCTCTTTGTGTGGCGACTGCCGCTGTACTTTTCTTCAGTGTCAAGCACTTTATTCCATCTACTGTTGAGCGTATTCTACGCGGCCCTAAGCCTTTGCTTCTTCTTCTTCAGGCTCCTCGCGGTGGCAATAAGCCTTCTATGGAGGTTCTCTTGTTCCAAGTTCCTTTCCGGGATGATGTGTGCATCGTCGTCCGGACTGTTCTCCTCTCCGGAGACAGGTTGATGAGCTTTACCCTTGGCGTCGCCGTGATCAGACATCGGTTCTGTACTATGTTCGCCGTCCGCTGGCTCATCCTGCTTCATCGCTGGGTCCATGTGGTCGTCGTTTCCTTTGGATTCGACCGGGGTATTATTCTTTCTTGCGCTGTTATCGTTGTTTTTGCTGAGGTGGGATTTGGAGCGGCGCCTACGTTGTCGCTTTGGTTGCTTCTCGAGGGGACTATCCTTCGCTGCTTCCTCCCGTTCCTCGTTGTTGTTTTCTTTGGGTGTATCCACCATGTATATATCATATGATGAAGTGGCTGTCCAGCGCCCTGTGGGTGGTGGTTCATGTTCCTCTCATGCATCATCGTCCATACCGTCGATGTCTTCGGAGTCGAAATCAAGCATGTCGGTTAAATCGTTGACAGTGGCTATTAAGTGGGTGGTGGGTGGGTAACGAATTTCTTCGTCGTCCGCTTCCCACTCGAGCCGGACATAGTTCGGCCGAGGGTCTCCTGACAAGGAGAGAGACCTTAATGAATCTAGCACGTCGCCCAAGGGTGAGTGCTGGAAAATATCCGCGGAGGTAAACTCCATGACGGTGCCCAGCCAGATTCGATAGGCACGGACGCAAGCGGTTCGGAGCATGTGGCCGGGGACGAATCCAAGGATTCGATGACACAGGTCTCGTAGGAGGTGAAGTCAGTATTCGGCTCTATCGCCGCTGAGTGTGCGGCCTCCGTGGCGGGGTCCACCCACCCGTCCTCGGATGGCACGATCTGCTCCAGATTGAGGGCCGGACTAGCCGCGGGTGTGATCTCCCGAACACCGTCCGACGGCAGGGCTAAGTCATGTCATCGTGACTGTGCGGCGCACCTGACATGGGCTCGAATCCGTCGAAGATCAAGTCTCCGCGGATGTCGGCATTATAGTTCAAGCTTTCAAATCTGACCTGACGGCCAGGGGCGTAGCTATCGATCTGCTCCAGATGGCCAAGCGAGTTGGCCCGCAGTACGAAGCCGCCGAATACGAAGATCTGCCCGGGGAGAAAAACCTCACTGTGGATCGCATCGTTGCCGATCATCGAAGGAGCCATCAAGACTTTATCGTGACGGCACAGTGGAACTCTCAATGAAAGCACCAATGTCGGTGTCAAAACCGGCGGATCTCAGGTAGGGGGTCCCGAACTGTGCGTCTAAGGCTGATGGTAACTGGAGGCGGGGGACACAATGTTTACCCAGGTTCGGGCCCTCTCGGTGGAGGTAATACCCTACTTCCTACTTGATTGATCTTGATGATATGAGTATTACAAGAGTTGATCTACCACGAGATCGTAGAGGCTAAACCCTAGAAGCTAGCCTATGATTATGATTGTTCTTGTCCTACGGACTAAACCCTCCGGTTTATATAGACACCGGAGGGGGCTAGGGTTACACAGAGTCGGTTATAAGGGAGGAGATCTAACTATCCGAACCGCCAAGCTTGCCTTCCACGCAAAGGAGAGTCCCACCCGGCCACGGGACGAAGTCTTCAATCTTGTATCTTCATAGTCCAACAGTGCGACCAAGGTATATAGTCCGGCTGTCCGAGGACCCCCTAATCCAGGACTCCCTCATCCGTGATGAAGAGGTCAGTAGTCGCGCGGAGCGCTCCCCAAAAACCTTATCACTCTTCTCCCGTACAGGACTGAAAGAGGTGCGGTTCCGGAGGACTGAAAAAGGTGCGGTTTCGGAGGCCTGCTGTCTCTCTGAGAGGAACGACCTCCCTTTTATAGGCGCAAGAGAAAGAGGCAAGAGGGCAGCGACGGGAGGTGAAACGAAGAGAGGGAGGCGAAGTGAACAGCCAGCAACCGAAGGAATGCGCCGTTCGCATTCAGTCTCCACTATAGTAAAAATCTTTTCGACTTTCATGTGACCCAGTGGCGGATCCAGGAATAGGCCAGGCCCCATGCGAACTGGGCCAAGGCCCGGGCAACTTCAATGACTGTAACATAGCACTGTAGCTACGGTGCTAAAATATACAAAGGTGATGGGCCTTACGCCCCCGGCCACCGCCCCTTCTGCCTGGGGCCTGAATCCGCCCATGGTGTGACCTTTCGTATACCAGTCGTGCGTGGCAAAAATTTAGATATCGGCTCGTTCCCGCAACCCGCGGCGCATCGTGCCGAGGCGTGGCGAAGCGGGCGGCGGATGAAGATCGCGCGTGAATGTCCCTCTTGTTCTCATGCTCATACATGTGGGGAAACATCCTCCCTTGTAAGAAGG
Organism: Aegilops longissima; assembly: GCA_021605205.1. Lineage (NCBI taxonomy): Eukaryota > Viridiplantae > Streptophyta > Magnoliopsida > Poales > Poaceae > Aegilops > Aegilops longissima. The sequence goes on from CM038680.1 coordinate 27,389,179, forward strand.
TCCAACTCCTAGCAAACTAGCAACGTGTGACTAAACTTTAGTTCTACCTATTGCCTTGCACGAATGGGCTGTGTAGGCCTTTAGAATTTATTAGGAATTTCTGAAACTGTTATTGAGCTGGCTCAAAATAGACAAAAATTCCAGCAATAAGTTGATGCCTCCAACGCTGACGGATGCCTCCTGGGCTGGCGAGTCCAGCCCGTAGCAACCGGCTACCAGCTTGTGACGAGGAGATGCGCGACAACGTGCTCGTCAGGCTCATGCTCTGCGTGCCCAGAATCATGGGGCACAAGCAGCAAGGACATGCGGTGTTTGAAACGCTGCTGCACTACTGCCGTTGGGGGTACGACGAGCTCCAGATCATCGTGGAAGCCACTGTCATGCCTAATCTCATCTCGATGTCCAGCGACTGGTACGTTCACGGATCAATGTCTCCCTGCTATTTTCAGTACTGCCAGTTTGGTCAAAACTACCATTGTGATTCGCATGTCCAACTTCCAGTGCTAAATCATGGTATATTTTGCCACTTAATGGTTGCCATGTCCAGTCCAAGAGCTAACCAAGGTAGAATTAGTATGTGCGCATGGTAAGATAACAATTCACGTACAACCCAAATTGCATATTTTCCTTACTTTCACACATCATGGAAAATTAAAGTTTTCATTATTCACTTGCAAATAATTCATACACACCCATGGAAATTACATTTTTTTTCTGTTTCAGTTACTCTAAATTTTTGCCATGTCAAATGTACTATGTTCACTTCTTTCTGAATTTGCCAGCAATTAGAGAACAAAGAATCTAAATTTGACATGGCATATTTTTTTCTACATTTGTCATGAATTAGAGATTGTTTTTTAATAGTAACGGCAAATTTTAGAGATCTTTTGCCATTAATTATATAGATCCTTTGCCATGTTCGTGTACTATGTACATAGTTTTATTTTTTAAATGCCATGTCAATGAAATACGTTCTTTTTCTGAATTTCCATCTTTTTAGACAACAAAAATTCTAAATTTATCACTGAATTTGCCATCAAAATGTGAAGTATGGGTCGCTTTTTTTTCTCGTCATCGTACTTAGTAACATTTTTAGTTACTTGCCATTGTCTCAATAGTTACCATGTCTCAACATTTTCCATCTCTCAAAATTTTCCGTGGCAAATCCTTTATATGTTTACTTTGGAATTCAATTTTTTTTTGTTCTTATGGCAAATCAAACTATTTCTTAACCATGCCAAAAATAATGGAATATGTTGCCATGGCAACTTCAAATATGCTACCTTGCCAAGTCGACTTTTTGTTGCCATGTCAAATTAAGTTTTGTGTCCTAACTTCTAAATATGTTACCATGGCAACTTCAAACATACTGCCATTGCAGATTCATTTTTTCCATGACAATTTTGTGTAAAATGGACTGACTCATCTAATGACAATTTTAGGTCTAACTGTGTCCTCTCGATTTTTTTCCATGGCAAATTTGCCATTGTTTATAGGGCTGTTTGGTGATTGGATTACTTGCTATGAGAACCAATGGAGCTCACACATCATCATGACAAATTTAGAAATCTTATAAAATAGTTGCACGGCAAATTCATGACAAAATTATTTATATCGCATGGCAATCTTGTGTAAATGAATAGACTGATCACACAACGTTTTTAGGTGTAATTCGTGTTCTCTAGAATTTTACCATGGCAAATTTGCCCTGTATTAGGGAAGAAATAAATTTGTCAATTTTTGTTAATGGTTTATCATTTTTTGAATAGTTGCCGTGTCTCAACATTTTGCCATGACAAGTCTTCTCTTTTTTTGATTATGTAACTAGACATTTTTTGTTTTCTTCTGTTTCAAATCATAATATTTTTCAAAATAGACATGTTTTTTAGGGAACTAAATTCGAAAAGACATTGTAAACATTTTTTCCCTATGTCCTCGTAATTTCGCCATGTCAATTGACATGTTGTATAGTGGTGCCATGGAAAAATTTTACATCATGGAAAATTTGCTTTCCTCCAGTTCATTCACATGGCAAGTTTTGAAATCTTTCGTGTCTTAAAAAACATGACATGTTTTAGATATTTGTTTGTAATGGTCATACCTGTAATGTAGGCAAATTTACATAAAAAAGTTTATTGGTTTTGAAAAACATTCATCAAAATTGAAAAAAGGTTAATGGATTTTCAAAAATGTTCATCAAACTTGAAATAGTTCATCAAAATTTAAAAAAAAATTAACCAATTTCAAAAACGTTCATCGAAATTGGAAAAAAAGTTAATGATATTTTAAGAAAAGTTCATCAAATTGTAAAAATGTTCATCTAATTTGAAGAAAGTTCACTGCATTAGAAAAAGATCATCAAAATTGAAAAAAATTATTTAGAAAAAACCCGTCAGATTTGAAAAAGTTCATCAAATTTGGATAAAAGTTCATTAATTTCGAAAAAATTCATCGATTTTGTATAAAAAAGTTCACGAATTTCAAACAAAAACACCGAACCAGGAAGAAGGAAAAAAGTGAAAAAATAGAAAAGAAAAACGAAAAAAAAGGAAAAAAAAGAAAGAAGAGATAAGGAAAATTAGGGAAAAGGTGTTAGTCGACAGATTAGCAAGTTGGCATGATGGTTACAGCTTTGCTCGGCACAAAGGTCGCTGGTTCGATCCTCCACCGGGATACCTTTTTTGCATTTAGGGAAGAGGAGATGGGTCGGCCAGCTCGGGGCGCTGGAGGCGTCCGTTTGCGAAATACACATTAACAGGCGCCTGCAGCGCAAAATAGGATTCGCCCGCGAGGAGTCGTTGAAGGGAACCGCCAGTTGGGCCGGCCCACACATGCGAGAAACTCCAACCTGTTTTCGGTTTTGTTTTTACTTGAAAATATACAAAATACATATATTAAAAAACACTTTCAAAAATATTTAAAAAATGTTGAACAAGTATTTGAATTTTTTTGGAACAAGTATTTGAAAAAAAATTGATCATATTGTTGAACAAGTATTTAAAATCTTGCAAAATTATTTAAAAAATATTGAACAAGTATTTGAAAAAAAATGTTGACCAGGTATTTAAAATTTTTGAACAAGAAAAATGGAGAAGAAAAAAGAAAACAAAAAAAGTAGAGAATAAAAACCAAAAGAACGAAGAAAACAAAAAAAGAAACAAAATAAAAGAAACAAAAAATAAAATAAAAAAATAAACTCGAAAACAAGATGCAAAAAGGGATGAAAAAGAATGAAAAAATGGAGTAGAAAAAATAAAAATGAAGGGAAAACCCCGGCTCAAATGGCCTCGAGTAGGGCTCACCCCTTCCACCAAGGTTGGGTCCTGGACGGGGAGGGGTACTTATTGCAAAGATCACTCCCACCTTCCCAAGTTGTGACAACTGAGAAGTGACACGCTGCATGTGCGCCACTTGTCGCAGTATGAAAGTTTTCTCTTTTTTCGTAGATCTGTTTATTCAAAACATTTTATCTCTTAAACCGTGTGTCCAAATCTCAAACCATTTTCATAGTTAGATCCTCAAAACTAGATCCCGTGTTGATAGGTTTTGACGAACTTTTTTTTTCACAAAAAAAAACAGACAAAAAACCGAACTGGGAGCAAGGTCTTTCCCCTTCCGAAAGAGACACGACCGTGCCTTTCACGAAAGCACAATCGTGCCTCTCACGGAAGTAAAATTGTGCCTTTCGCAGAAGAAAAAAAATCAGAAAACACATTTTTTTTCGTTTCCGAGAGGCACGCCTCTCGCGAAAGCACAACCGTGAATCTCGCGGAAGAAAAAAAACATGATTTTTCATGCCTCTCATGAAAAAAACATGTTTCTTTTTCGTTTACGACCGGCATGGCTGTGCCTCTCGTGAAAAAAAAAATCATGCCTCTCGGGAAAGCAAAAAAACGTGTTTTTGAGTAAAATTATAATTTTTTGGTCAAAAACTAAGGAAAACTGGTGGAAAACCATAAAATGTAGAAAAAACGTTAAAAAAATTCTGAAAACGCGTGCGAAAATGAAAATCGAAGGGAGCGTCCGCGCTCTCAGGCACCCGCAAGTGATCGTTGCGAGGCACCCGAAAGAGCTCTCGTCAACAGTTGCTCTCCCTTTCTCCTCTTCTCTTTTTACCGCGAGCAAATTGGGCCGGACCAGTTACCTTAGAACCTTCAACCCGACATCCCGCAGCTATCGATTAATGTGATAAATAGTCGCTTCGGTTATATATATGCCAATCCGACCAACGGGCCCTCTGCGCGTCCGCCGCACATCAGCCCCGCGTAGCCACTACCTCCGCCGGACGCCGGCGGCCACCACCGCTTTCCAACCTTCTCTGTCGGCCCGTCGCCCTCTCAGGTGAAGCCTGCCCCGTAATGTTTCGTGCTCTAGCCCCCCTCAGCATTCCTTGCAAGTTTCTGTGCATAGTCTCTTGCATCATGATTCATGCGATTTAAACTTTTGAATTACCCAACACTTGTCCTGGTCTGGATGAATCTGCCAGGACTAAGGATTGCCATCACGAACATTCTTTGACCTGAATATTTTTCTTTGTGCTCGTACAACAAGTTTACGGTGCATCCTCAACTCTGATAGATTGAGATATTGGAGAAGTAATTGTTGTATTGATAGGGGCCTCAGGGGCTGTTTATATAGATTACAAAGCTTGGGCTCCAAGACTAGACTAATAGAGATAGATTACAATACGAATAGACTTTATACTCTAAGATCCCCCTGCAGTCTAAACGTCAGGTGAAACAATGTTGAGACTGGAGCGTATGTCGGTGAACGATGCAGTCGGGAGTCCTTTGGTAAAAATGTCAGCAAATTGGGCACTTGTAGGAACATGAAGAACACGAACCTCGCCAAGAGCCACCTTTTCACAAACAAAGTGAATGTCAATCTCAATGTGCTTTGTGAGACGATGTTGAACTGGATTGGAAGCCATGTATACTGCAGAGATGTTATCACAGTAAACAATGGTAGCACGTGGGAGCGGACGATGAAGTTCAACGAGAAGCTACCGTAGCCACACCGCCTCGGCCACAGCGTGAGCAACCGCCCTATACTCAGCCTCAGCAGAAGACCTGGAAACTGTTACCTGCCTTTTAAAACACCAAGAAACAAGATTATCACCCAAATAAACGCAAAATCCGGATGTAGATCGTCGAGTATCTGGACAACCTGCCCAGTCTGCATCAGAATAAACTGTCAAGCTTGTAGGTGAAGAAGAATTAATAAGGAGACCGTGATCAAGAGTGCCTTTTAAATAGCGGAGAATGCGTCGGACATGAGCCAGATGAGGAGCACGAGGATCATGCATAAAGAGACAGGCTTGCTGAACTGAATAGGAGATTTCAGGACGAGTAAAAGTGGCATATTGAAGAGCGCCAGTGATGCTACGATATAAAGTGGATCGAAGAGGATCACCATCAGCCGACAGTTTAGCACCAACGTCGGCTGGAGTACGAGATGGTTGACAATCAGACATACCGAGCGAGAAAGCAAGTCCAAAATGTATGACCGTTGAGAAAGAAAGAGGGAAGATTTTGTGTAGAAACACGAATACCTAGAAAATGATGAAGAGGACCAAGATCAGTCATGGAAAACTCCCGATTGAGAGAAGAGATGGTATGTTGAAGAAAAGAATCAGAACTAGCCGTGAGAATGATATCATCAACATAAAGCAAGAGGTAGGCAGTGTGAGTAGAAGACTGATAAACAAAGAGAGAAGAATCAGATTTGGAGGGAATAAACCCTATGGTTTGAATAAAAGTAGCAAAGCATTGAAACCATGCACGAGGAGCTTGTTTAAGGCCATAAAGAGATTTGTTGAGGAGACAAACAAAATTTGGAGATGAGGGATTCTCAAAACCAGAGGGTTCTTGACAATAAACAGTTTCATTGAGAGTGCCATGAAGAAAAGCATTTTAACATTAAGTTGATGAATAGGCCAAGAAGAGGAAACAACAAGACTAAGAACAACACGAATAGTGCTTGGTTTAACAACAGGAGAAAAAGTCTCATCAAAGTCAATACCAGCTCTTTGGGAGAAACCACGACACACCCAACGAGCTTTGTAACGAGCGAGAGTGCCATCGGAATGAAATTTATGACGAAAAACCCATTTGCCAGAAACAATGTTAACACCAGGAGGTTTGGGAACAAGAGTCCATGTATTATTTTGTTGAAGAGCTTCAAATTCATCGCGCATAGCAGAAAGCCAGAGAGGGTCAAGAAGAGCTCGCTTATAACTGGTTGGAATAGGAGAGATGGTTGGGGTGGCGGTAAGATTGAGACGTTTGGTGGGGAGAAGAAATCCTCGTTTTCCACGGGTGCACATGACATGATCATTGGTGAGCGGTGGTATAAGAACGGCATTGGGTGGCAGTGGGTTTTCGGTTGAAGAGGACGGTGAGGAAGAAGAATCAGAGGTGGTGGTTGTCGAGGGGTTGCCGTGGTAGGATGTGGTGAGGGAAAGACGGCTGGGGTAGAGGATGCGATTATGGGAGAGGTGGGGACGGGCAGGAGGGTGGCTAACGTTGGGCGATTCCAGGTGAGAGACGGAACAAGATTCCATGGCAGCAGAGATGACCGAAGGCCGAACTAGGGAAGGGTTTTGGGGTGGAGGATTGTGGTGGAATTGGCGTTGTGGTTGTAGTGACAGAAAAAGGAAAAGTATTTTCATCGAATGTGACATGACGAGAGAGAATGATATGACCGAAGATGGTTCAAACAACGATATCCTTTGTGATCATCGAAAGACCAAGGTGAATGCAAGGTAGTGAGCGTGGTTCTAGTTTGTTGGAGGCGGTAGAGGCGATGTTGGGAAAGCATAGACAGCCAAAAACACGCAGAAAAGAATAGTCGGTGGGAGAGAAAAGAGATTGGAAAGGCGAATAAAGAGGGCAAGTTTTAGTTGGTGAATATTAAGAAGGAGTGTGGCGGTGCGAAGGGCTTCAACCCAAAAACGGGAAGGAAGAGAGGCTTGTAAAAGCAATGTGCGAAGAACATCATTAATAGAGCGAAGACAGCGTTCAGCTTTACCATTTTGAGAAGATGTATAAGGGCATGAAAAGTGAAGAAGAATGCCTTGGGAGAGAAAGAAGGTGCGGTTTTGGGTGTTATCAAATTCACGACCGTTATCACATTGAATAAATCGAATTGGCAAGCCAAAGTGTGTGATTACATATTGTCGAAAGTTGAGAAAGATTGCAGGTACTTCAGATTTAGCACGGAGAGGAAAGGTCCAAGTATAGTGAGAATAATCATCCAAGATCACAAGATAATATTTATAACCAGAAACACTAGGGACTGGGGAGGTCCATAAATCACAGTGAAGTAACTCAAAAGGAAAAGTACTAATGGTAGTAGAGGTTCCAAAAGGTAATCTAACATGTTTGCCGCATTGACATGCATTACAGAGCGAGGGATTATGGGGACTGCTAGAACTAGGGATACAAAATTCTTGGAGTAAAGACGTCAAAGTGTTTTTGCTGGGATGACCGAGGCGACGATGCCATAGATCAACGGATGCGAGCATGGCACGAGGGTGGATGTGGGCGCCATGAAGAGGATAAAGATCGCCTGCTATTGTACCGAAGCGAGGACCGCCCCGTTGTCGATTCTTCACAAACAAACCAAAAAGGGTCAAAGGCCAGGATAACTTTGTTGTCAATGCAAAATTGTCTAACAGAAATAAGATTTTTGATGATGGAAGAAACCACAAGAATATTGCGGAGAAGAAAATTAGCATGAGAGGAAGGGATGTAAGAGTGACCGGTGCATGAAACAGGGATGGTGGAGCCATCGCCAATGGTGATAGTGGAAAAAGCATAAGGAAAACAAGCTGACAATAAATTCATATTTGAAGACATATGCATTGATGCACCAGAATCGAAAATCCAATCCGTACCTGCGTCGTTGAGGACAAAATTGTTCATGGCGTTGATGAAGGCGGCTTGGTCCCAAGCCAGCTGTTGGGGAGGAGCAGAGGGGCCAGGAGCTTGCATGTTGACGTAGGGGATAGCGGATGGGTAGTATGCGATTGGGGCCTGCATGTTGCCGTAGAAGACCGGCATGGTGTTGGAGAGCGACGGCAGTCTGGCGTCTTGGTAGGCGGAGTGGGAGTGGCGGTAGACGCGCGCCGCGTGCCTGGGTCCAAGGAGTCCGGAGAGCCGGTGGCTGGACGAAGATCGGGCTCCACGTGCCCGTGTACGCAGGAGGGGCACCATACGGCGAGGGGGCCGACCAAGGCATCGACCAAGCCTGGACGAGGCCAGTCCAAGGATCATGCTGAGGAGGCCATGACGACAAAGCTGGTGGCGCGGGAGCGGTGGATGACGGGTTTGGGGGGGAGGTGTTTGGGTAGTTGTAGAGGAAGAGGTAGGGGATGGGGCGCCGGCGGCGCGAACTCGGCCATGGAGAAGAGGGGCCGAATCGGCCGGGGCGGCGGCGCGGGTGGCGGAGCCATACCAGGTGCGGAAAACCTAGGCGTCAGATACCATGATAGATTAAGATATTGGAGAAGTAATTGTTGTATTGATTGGGGCCTCAAGGGCTGTTTATATAGATTACAAAGCTTGGGCTCCAAGACTAGACTAATAGAGATAGATTACAATACAAATAGACTTTATGCTCTAAGAAACTCCTCTGCCTCTGGCGGAAAGCGAGGGTCAAACAATAACCTTTCGTAAAGAAATATAAGGGCATTAGTGATCTAACCGCTCTTATGTTTCTTTACAGAGGGAGTATCTTGGATTTCGTCTGCTGGACCATTATCATTCCGTGGCATATCATGCGACTGTCGACAGAAGAATTAACAATACGAATAATTTTTTCAATCCTTCCCGGTACGAGTCATTTGAAATGACCTGGCACTTGCGATCTTGTAGATGCAATCACCACAAAAATAACACTCACACCTTAATAAAGAAGTATGTGGACGATCCTTCAAGAATCATCAGCAAATTAGAGACATCGCTCGCAAAAAACACAGAGTAATAATTAAAACTCCTTGACAAAAGCACGCTACGGGGAGATACCCCGACTTGCTTTTCCTCTGTTCGAGAACCAAAACAACCTATAAACTGCCCTGGAGGCTACGACGCAAAACACATAAACAATTCTCTTGCCGGTTCCAAGCCAAGTCGTACCCGACAATTACTCTGGAACAGACGTACGCACACAGCCCCGGTAGTTCGAGATCCCCTTCGGTTCTGCATGTTCTTTGACAATGTAGCCGAACTGTGCAGCAGGCATCTTGTACCTCTTTTTGTGAAAAATCTCAGAACATGACTTGCCGACGTAGTGCAAGCACGATCTTCCTTGGTTGACCGTTTTAATAAGATCGGTACCGACGGCACATAGGGTTGCATCAGCATATAGGCGAAATCAGCGAGCCAAGGATCTAAAATTACACAGCGATGCCAAGGATCTAAAATTACATGAAGGCAAAAAAGAGAGGGGGGGCTGAACCATGTCCTGCCATGGGATTTTTCATCAGAAAAACATTTATAATTTGTAGTGATAAGCTGGCGACAAAAATCACTGGAATGCTAAGTGTCGTCAGGCTGTGTTCCATCAGTACATGCGCTGGCTCAGTCTGACTCGTATGAGTCATCTTCTGAGATTTCGTCAGAGTCATGTTCTGAGATTTACGAAAGGTGATCGCCCGCAACTCTGGTAGGAGCTTCTCTGCAGTATTCACAATGTCAACACCTTGATTAGACAAAGTCCAAATTGAGATCAACTATGAATATTCTTTTTCAACAGGAACACACAAGCGAAACATGACACAACGCAAAGCATGTGGAACAAAATGGTAAAATAACAAGAAACATGGTAAACTGAAAGTGACATGAAGGAGGAATATATATATGATACATACTCAATTTTTATCCGGATGTGACTGAGATGTTTCTTGTTCTCCGGCTGTTCACACCACCATTTCAGATCTGAACAGCTCATAATATGCAGATCCTTGAGATTGGTAAGTTCACCTATGCTGGGGGGCAAAGACTCAATCTTCATGCATCTCTCAATCGCAAGCTTCTGAAGAGAGGTGAGATTTCCCAACCACAGGGGAAGTTCTGTCATAGAGTTGCACTCGGTGAAATGCATTGACTGGAGGGCGGCGAGGTGCTTCATCTTGTTCGGCAAACCTTGGAACCAACCGCAGGACTCGATCAGCAGTTCCTGGAGAGAGCTCAGGTCACCCAATTCTTCTGGCAGTGTCTCCATCTGGCAATGAGAGAAACATAGCATCTGGAGGGAGGATAGGAACCCAACATTCTCTGGTGAGAGAAGATTGTTGAAATCCATGCAATTCTTGATAGTTAAGCTGCGGAGGCCAGAGAGGTGGTTGAGCAAATAGCAGTGACTTGGATACACATAGCAGTTCTCGACCACCAGTTCAGTAACCCAGGTTACTGGTGTAGAGATACAAGAAAGGCCCTCCACACCATGTCTTCCTGCTCTGTTCGGCCAGCAAACCATCACAGCATTGCAATCTGATATTATTAACCTCCGAGCTCTAGGCGGGAGAGGTACAAAGCTCAGGCTGGGGCATTTTTTGACCACCAATTCATCAATAACCGGGAATGCAACACCACCACCACCACTATTGTATGTGAATTCTTCAAGGCTACCCATGTCTTCTATGATAAACTTGGAAAGTCGATTGAATGCTGCTGTGTTGCCGCCACTCAGGTCACCGGCGTCGATTCTTGTGATTCTGGCCATCCTTCTGAGAACCACTCGCTGCAGGTTTGGTAAAAGACCAAGCGGTGGTAAGTCCCTGCACTTCGGAATGTCCTCCATGGTAACCTCCACAAGATTAAATGAAGATATGCTGCTCGATCTTAACCAGGATGGGAAGCATGTGCTGCTGTAACCTTTTAGCTCAAGGCACCGTAGACTATGCGGTGGCACCAGTTCTCCCAGCAAAGCATCATCCTCCATGGTTCGCCTAGATCTCACATTCCAAGAAAGCATCAACTTCTGAAGATTTTGTTTCTTTGCCAATTTTATCCTCCGTGCTTCTGCCGTAGACTTCATATTCTGAAGACGAGTTATCTTCAACTCCTTACATCTTACATCCACCAGCTGATTGTAGTTGTTGATGGCATCTTCATGGCCAACCACAAACTGGTAACTTTCCATGTTACTTAATACTAGTGACTTGAGAGAAGAGGGCATGTGAGTCCTCCATTCGTTAACTTTCTTAAGTCTAATGCAGCCTGAGAGGTCCAGTGTATGTAGCCTCTCGAGGCCATTTAGGCTTTCAGGTAGATCACGAAGAAATATGTTATGAGATAAGTCCAGATACTTCAGTGTGGAGAGGCCACTGATAAGTTTGATGTATTCAAGATTCTCCTTTTGTGACTGGTCGCAAAAGATAGGATTCAGGAACATTGATAGGTTTAGATGCTCTAGCCTGACGAATTGGCCCAGAACTTGTTTCAATCCTTTGAGATGGGGGTAGTCTGCACGACGACAGCAAGGGTGTGACAAATTCAAATGCTGGAGACCTGTAAGGCCACCCAATATTGTTTCCATCCCTTCAAAACAAGACCGGAATGATAAATCCAGATGAAGCAAATTTTTTAGCTTTCCAAATGATTTTGGCAGCTCTAGTCCATAGCAGCGTGATAGATCAACATGCAACAAATTTTGTAGATCCCCAAAAGCTTCTGGAAGAGTTTCTAGTCCAGAGCAATTTGATAAGTTGATATGCACCAAACTTATGAGCTTGCAGAATGATTGCGGCAGTTTCTTTATTACAGAGCAGCCTGATAAGTTGACGTGTGCCAAATTTGTGAGCTTACCAAATGATTGCGGCAGCTTTGATAGTCCATAGCAGCTTGATAGGTTGACATGCACTAAACTTGTCAGCTTTCCAAAAGACCCCGGAAGATTTACTAGTTTATGGCAGCCTGATATGTTGATGTGCTCCAATTTTGTTAGCTTCCTGAAAGATTCTGGAAAATCTACTAGTGCCTGGCAGCCTGATAGGTTGATGTGCTCCAGTTTTGTTAGCTCCCCTATGGATTCTGGCAGATTTGCTAGTGCAAGGCAACCTGATAAGTTGATGTGCACCAAATTTATTAGCTTGCCAAAAAATTCCGGCAAATGTACTAGTGCAGAGGATCCTGATAAGTTGATGTGCACCAACTTGATTAGCTTCCCAATAGATTCTGGAAGATTTTCTAGTTTACAGCACCCTGACAGGCTAATATGCACCAAATTTATTAGCTTCCCAAATGATCCTGGGAGATGTATGAGTCCAGAACATGACGATAGATCGATATGGAGCAAATTTATTAGACCACCAATTGATTCCGGCAGAGTAACTAATCCTGACCAGCCTGACAATTTGAGATACCCCAGCTGCCTCAGTTGGCAGATGGACTCTGGTAGCTTCTGCAAGGAGCTCTCATCATGTAATTCCAAGACACGCAGCCCCCTTGCAAGTGAAAATAAATCATTACCAAAATTCATCTTTGTACAGCCTAAACAATGCAGCGCCCGTGTACTCTGCTTTTTGAATATCCAGTCCAATGGCTTGCCGTCAAGATCTAAGAGCAATACATAGGAACAATCTGGAATATCACGATATCTCCTTCCATACTCCATCACACCCAAAAACTTTTTTGAAGAAGTTAATGTGAAACCATGTACCTCGTTGTGCATGGTGAATGAGACTGCACACGTATCATCCCTTGCACTAGTCTGCAGCCGAGGATTAAAAACAGCATTAGAGAAATTCTAAGAAGATAGCTAGTAAAAAAGAATATTGTTATATATTTCTGTGTCGTCTGATATTTTGTTTTACCAATATTGAGCAAATTGATAAATACGGTTCGCTGAAACTGGCTGCGGTAACACATACGATTTCAGTTAAATTTCACATCAAAGATTATTTCTAACAAAAAAATTATGTGGTAAGTAATCACATACTGTTTCCACTCAGAGTTGTATATGATGGTTTCACTTAGAAAAGGCAAAAGCATATTTTCATCTATCAACTATTGCTTGAATGGGAAGGGTGGCCTGGCGCAGTGGTAGAGTATCTCCACTTGTGGCATGAGGCCCCGAGGATTGGGTACGCCCTTTTTTTAAACTATCGCTTGAAAGTATCTTCACATTCCTGAATACTAAAACCAAATAAAGCTGGTCCTGAGTTTAGAATTTTCATCTCCCGGAGCGGTTCTATCCATTCAAAGCGGATTCGATGAAATGGCGCTTGCATCTCAGCCACATCACCAACATGTGTGTTGCATCATGCTTAAAAGCAAAACATACATTTACGAAAAATAGAAGAACCCAAAAAATATGAAATGAGACAAGCAACACGCACATTAGTATAATTATGAGAAATAAAACTTTGGCATTGCCTAAAAAATAAAAGAACTTCCGCTAATGAAAATTTCTAAATAAGTTACAGAAGTATGACAATACAATAGATAAAAATGTTGATAAGCAGATAAAAGTTTAACTTTAATGTTTCCAAGATTCTTTGAATTTTTTTTAAATTTTTAGATTTCTTAATACAACAAGGTTTTAAATCACTTTTTAACGGATTCACGGTAATGTACAAGCTATAGCAATGTCAGCTATCGCGCAAGCTATTTACAATAGCGTTTTTGAAGTGAAAGGTAGAAAATTAGCGTCTACCAAAAAACACTGACCAAGTGATGACTAAAGAGAATCCATCATTTAACTAATTAACATATTGATAGATGGTTTATTTTCTTTCTTGGTTGCGACATCATGAGTGGCGGTGGGAGTCCCTCAATCGCCAACCGGGTGAAGATCCAAGATAAAACAGCTTCCCAAGAAAGATAGGATTTTTTTTCGTGTTATTCAGCTACATACATGGCTGTTTTGGATTAAATTTACATGTACACATGATTACAAGATGATAGCTTTAGCTATAGCTAATAGCAAGCTATGCCAAATAGCGCAACAATCTGACGCTCTGACGCTGTAGCGGCCTTAGCATGGATAGTGGTACAAAGTGCAATAGCTTGGCTTTTAGTCCCTCAAAAAGCTAGCAATTTAAATGGGAAAGTAGACACTAATGCCAGAAGTGTTCACACAAACACTTGAGAAGTACACACAAAAACTAACACACAACTATAGGAAGCGCCCACACAAACACATGCAAACTACAAACAAAACATAATAACATGGGGAAGTACACATACTAATGTGGGAATTACAAGTATTCTACAGTGGGAAGTACAAGTATACTAGTATGAGAATCAGATGCGGAGCACCGCGGCTGGGGTGTAGCTCCGCCACTGTTGACAATACCACCCATCGTATAGTTGATCAAGGAGTTATGGAGAACAGTAGAGAGGTGGGGTGGTGCCTCGGGGGATAATGTTGGAGACAATAGAGACACAATGGTGCCCGGGCGAGCTACAACAACAGATCTGGCTCGGTGAGCTATAGGGATGCCTTCCTGATGACAATCTCCTCCCATCCTCTCATGAGATTTGCCTGGTCACCATTCTTGCGTTTTCTTTTTTGAAGCTCCATTAATTGAACAAAAATGTGAAGTAATATACGGATTGAAGACATTATGTGGGGGTGATGTAATTTGGAGCTGAAATGGATTTTCTTTTTCTTAGGCCCAGATCGTGGATATCATAGGAAATAGCGCAACTTAGTGCTCTACAACCACGGACTTCCTTGTGATGAAGGTGCTTCTACCGTCTGAGATGAGCCGGGGCATATGGCATGATGTAGCACATTTATGTGTACCACTAAGTTCCTAATTCCGAATTTTTGGTCAACACTCATAATGTCACACCGCTCTTATAAGAAAAAGGGTTCCCCTGCTTTATATTATAAAGTAAACATCCGATACATCCAGCTCGCTGGGGCCGCAACACAGATAAGCCCAAAAGAAAACAGAAGAAAACGAAAGAGAAATAAATGCCGACACCGGCAGATCAACGAAGAAAGGAAGACCGGCAACCGCTGCACCCTCCGATGAATTACCACCGCGCTCCCAGCATTTCGAAGCGCCTCGCACCAAGCAGCACCTTCAAGAAGGAATGCGCCGCCGCCCCCGCTGTTACCCGAACAAGTTCTAGGGTTTCCCCCGGTACGCGAGTGATGATGGGGAAGAGATATATCCGACGCCCCTCAGGAAGGTCCGATGGCGCCCACAAATGTCACCGCATCGGTGCCAGTCAAGCCGACAAGGATTTCTCCCGATCCACAACCACCACCATCACCCATGCACTTCGAGATGCACCACCCCGACAGCCGCCCACCAGCCTGTGCCACCACGGTTACCGGACAACCCCGCCGCCTCACTGGAGCTGCCAACACGAGGCCTAGATCAGGCAAGGAGACCCCGGCCACGGGAGCGACCACAACTCAACCGTGGGGAGGGGACAACCTCCACCGCCGCAGCAGAGCCGACCGGACGAGGCAACGAGGACTTGCCGGGCCTCGATGGCCCGGCCGGGTCCATTTGGACCCGGGCAATCCTGTCGCCACGCTGAACTCGCCGACCGACGAAGTCCTCACCGCCCGAGACCGCCGCCACCATGCCATCACCAGGGAACGACATTGCCAAACACCGAGCCACTGGCCCGCCCCAACCCAGATGGGCCCAAATGGGCCCAGATCTGGGCTGGGCGGGCGCCGGCAGCCACCAGCGCCACCGCGCCGCCCCACGGCCAACGGCCACACCGCCGCGTCAAGAACCACCATGGCACGCGGCATCACCGCCGACGAGCCACACCGACGCCGGTCGAGGAGCACCGCCGCCAACCACCACCATCCGAGCATGAGGGGCCGCGCGTGGGGAAGGGCAGACCCACAGCCGCCAGCATCACGAGGCTGAGGCCTGGCGGCGCTCGCTGGCAGCGACGGGAGGAAGGAGCAGCGAGGAGGGAGCCTGGAGGGGAGCGGCGTCGGGGCCTCCCGATCGCCTCGCCCGGGGAGGCGAAGCAGGGGGTACGGTGAAGGGAGGAGGTGGAGGGAGGGCGAGGGAGCGGGAGAGGCGAGCGGCGACGGCGGGCTCCGGTCGCGGCGGCGGCTCCGCGCGAGGGAACCACCAGTGGCGGCGCGGAAACCCTAGGCGGAAGGGGTGCTTGGGGGGGATTCGGGTGATCACACCACTCTTTCGCCCATTGAATGCATCTATTATTTGCATTAAAAAACGGAAGGCCTCCTTTAAAGTGCAACTTTTTGATCAATTCGATGTACAACTCTGAAAATAAAAGGGGCAAATCCAGCAATGAATAGTGCACCAGGATACTATTTACTGAATACTTAGATATGGTATTGTTCACAATTTGATTTGTGGTTTGTGTTTATCGTGCTATAGATCAGATTTCAGATTTGAAATTGAATTTTTATGGCATGTCGGATGTGTATTATATTTGTCTTGATTCTTTTGATAGTGTTTCATGTGTTCTAGATGTGTGTGTTT
Source organism: Aegilops longissima (assembly GCA_021605205.1). Taxonomy (NCBI): domain Eukaryota; kingdom Viridiplantae; phylum Streptophyta; class Magnoliopsida; order Poales; family Poaceae; genus Aegilops; species Aegilops longissima. The sequence goes on from CM038680.1 coordinate 27,405,620, forward strand.
TTGTAATCTAGTACACTAGTACACCCCAAAGATGCTAGTGCGTGCAAGATGACCCGGAGGTCATCAATAATGCAAGTCTCTAGACGGGTGTGTAACCGTTACATATATGATACTGAGTGATAGCACCATCTGTAGTAGACTTCAACTACCAACCTTTTTAGCATAATTTGTTACAAACAATAATAGAGGGTGCATAGTGTGAACATATTTGCAATACAAATATAACCAACATTATTTTCATAGTCGGCCAGTGTATGTTTTTTCATATAGTACCGATCAAAGTTTCAAACAGTTGACTGCACACACTTCAGAGTTCAGAGTGATATACATTTTGAAGAGGCACATTATGTGCGTAGTAACTTACCGGGGATGTCTTTGCAGTTTGAAGGAGTGACATGTCCAGGAGCCTCCTGAGATATTGTTCAGCAAGCTGTGGAGCAGAGAACGCCTCGGATGGCTCAATAAGATCGAGAGCAATTAATTGGTGAATCAGATCCTCTTTGACTATTTCGCCTCTTTTCATCAATACGAAGGCGCAATAAGCAATGCATAACCTCAAATTCGGTGGCATACTTTTGTAGCTTGACTCTATGGATTCTTCAAGGGGTCTCTCTGAAGGGTCTTGGGAATCGTGTAGTTCTTGAAATTCTCTAACAACATGCTTGTTCTGCAGCAAGTTGCCATATAACTGTGCAGCCATTGGTATACCCCCACAGAGCTTTGCAACTTGTGGTGCTATCCGCTTCAAATCTTCTTTGTCTGCTGATCTATATTGAGAACGAACGATGGTTTGCTTGATAATCTTGCAGCACATGTCCTCATCCAAAGGAGGTAGACTGTATGGTTCAACACCAAAGATTTCCATGGCATCATCATCTTTGGGATATCTCTCTGATGTCGCTATGATGATCACCTGATTACTGCCCAACACATCCTTCAATTCCTTCAACTCACTGGCCATATCCCACCCGCTATTATTACGTAAAACAATGAGTACCTTCTTGCCATTGAGAAGCTCATGAAGGCGGTTTGTTATATGGTCCATGTCTTCATTTGAACCATGGCCGATGATCTCTTCTCCCCCAGTTGGTACTAAATGAGAAAGTATGCACTTGGCAATTTCATACAAGTCAGGAATATCTCCTGGTGGGAAATTGATCCACACCCGAGAATAGCCCATGAATCGGTTGTTGTCAAAAACCATTGCTGCCACGGTTGCCTTCCCAACACCGGGCTTCCCACAGATGAGAAGAATGGTGGGGCCTTGCCGGGATGAGCAGCACACAGATAGCCGTGCAAGTATATTTTCTACATCTTTCTCCCTTCCTAGAATTGTTGTTGTATCCGCTACACGATCAAAGTTACGCGACTTATCTTGCAACTCCTGGAGCGCTTCTTTAATCTCCTTCATCTTGACCAACATAATCTCCTTGCTCTTGGGTTCAACGGCGACATTCTCAGGCGGGGTGAGCATCTTTCCCATCTGGCGGCAATCAATTTTTCAGCCACGCAAGAAAATTAAAATCTGTGAATGAATACGACTGGCGCAAGTAATGATGCAGCAGCTCGTAGAGATGTACCTTATTTCCTGCAGCCGGTACTGTCATCCCTTGCAACTCGTCCACCATATCGCAGACCACATATGCGACCGCATTGACCCTGATCCGCCAACTATCCTGAGGACCGTAAGCATCCGTTAACCAATCCTCATCGGAGTCGGTGCTCGGGATCACTGCATCTATGGCCACCAGCTGCTTCAGAATTTCCTGCAGATCGCCGGTGAAGTTCAGAAGCATCATGGCCTCATTTCCGATCACGGACCTGAGCTTCCTGCATGTGTTTTGCAGGATAGCTGCCATGGCAAAGCTTCTTTGTGGTCAACGATGGAATATGGTTATTGATACACAGATGAGTACTGGACGGAGTTAGCGCATACAAGTATGCAACTACTAGTACTCCCTCCGTCCGGGTGTATAAGTCATTCGCGTAGTTTTAGGTCATTGATTTAAGGAATTAAATATGTGTTATATGTCATGAAAAGTATACCACTAGATTTCCACACGGATGTATTTTCTAAATATATATTTTTTGTCACATATAATACATATTTAGATAGTTAAATTATCGACCTAGAACTACGCGAATGACTTATACACCGGGACGGAGGTAGTACATATCATTAGTGATTTGCTGGAACAGCACTATGGCTGTAGGTAAACCAGTAACCAACTGGAGCTCTACTATTGGGCACCGACAAAAGAAACCTTTTCTTAATTAATTATTTGGCCTTTACCACGACGCTTCGTGTCTCTAACGGGGAACCGTCAGGCGAGCAGCCGGTATGGTTTGTTAACCGGCAACTGGCCAGATGGGATCGAAATTCTCAAAGTCAAACAAGGGCATCTCGAGCGCGGACCCTTAATGCGTTTGGTTGAAGGTATCAAATGAATGGGTTTGGACCGTCCAGTTTTTTTAGGATGGAACCATTCAATTCATGTGTTTGGCTATATATAAGAGATGAGCTACTCATGCCATTCAATTCATGTGTTCGTCATTTGGCCGGATCAGATATGCAACTTATTGATAATATTTTACATTGTAGTCTTCTCGTGCGTGTAATTTGTTCTTGTCATGCATTGTTGGTTGAAGTTGAATGTGCAACTCAAGTGGAATGTATTCATTGCCAACTCTGCCAATATCGCCGGCATGGGCACCGAAGAAGAAACGGGTCATCAACTGACCCAACAAAAGAGTCCCCCAGGAAGGTTAGAAGAGGGTTCCGAGGAAAGAAATGTGAGAAGGAGAAGGCGAAGCGAGAAGGGGCGGCAGCCCAGATTGCGGATAGGTTCGATGACATCTTGGCGAAGAAAGAGGAGGCATGTGTCAAGTGCTCCGACATCAAGGAGGCATGAAAGGCTGAGAGGTTCAACATGTTGATGGCGGTGATCGAGAAGAAACTCAAGCTTGAAGAGAAGAAGGCCATGCCTGAAGAGAAGAAGGTTGAGATCGCAGCCGCTTTAGAGGAGGCGAACATGTTGACTTTGAAGATGGTGGATTTGAATGATGATGCAAGGATGATCGTGCAAGCCGTCCGTCTTAAGACGTTGAAGCGCACGAAGGATCAGCTAGAGAGGGCGGAGAAGGAGGTGTCCGAGAAGGCGGCGGCAGCTGAGTGAGCATTGAGGCTTGGATTGCCGGTTCGGTAGGGCAGAAAATCCATTTTTGCTGCATGGACCGCCGAACTGATATTTTTTTGTGATCGGGTATGTAAAAACTTTGCATGCCTATCTCTTTTTAGTTGTGATCAAGCGCTATGTGATCGGGCGCATGCTATGTGATCGGCGTATTTGAATTTTCAATTAACCAGACATGAACTGGCATTTAGGGGACGACTTTTTTGGATGGCCGACTTCCACATCAATGTTTGCAAACTAATCCCCACCAGTCCACAGATGAGTACTTCGTCTGATTTAAAGGTTAGCGTTGAAGATGCCATAACCACGGCGCTTCGTGTCTCTTAGGGGCAACCGGCCAGCCGCGTAGTCGACAGGCAACTGGACGAAGATACAAGCATCTTACTGTAACGTAATATATGTTCATAAGCGGAGCAAGCAGCACATGTGCCAATGTAGTATTGGCTGCCGCCAACTGGAGTACCGTGTATCCGGGCATCTAGTCGCTTGGAGGGAAAAATAACGGAGCACCATGTGAGAATCATAGATAACAGCGCGACCACCCAATACGCCACGATGTGATCAAAATTCTCAAAGTCAACTATGAGCTGGCTTGGAGATTCGGAGGCCAAATTTTAAGGAAAAGATTCTCCTTCATCCACTCATCCATGTGGCCATTTCCATGGAGTACTGAATTAAGATGATCCAAACAAACACTTCTGTACTGGCAGATGTGATTATCAATCAATGATCAAGATGCCGACTAAAACACCAATTCATCCGGGGTGAAAACTCTTGTCCCGTTCTTTATTGGTCGGATTTGACGACGATGATCTTGTGTCATTTATTATCTTGTTAAAGGCTTTGTCTACTTAGGACATCTCCAACGACAAAAACCGCCAGCGACCGTCCGAACCGCGCAGTTTGGACGTGTGTTGCCATCCAATGCAGTTCTGCATCGGCTTGTTCCGCGGTTCGGAGGCTTTTTTTCCCGCAAACCTGAGACAAAGTGGGGAAGGGGCTTTGTGGGTGCGCGGACCGCGGCAACGCCCGCGTCTGACTAACTTGGCCACCAAAAACCCCTTTATCGCGCCCGCGCCCCTTCTCACCCCAAGCGGCCAGCACCACTCCAGAGCACCAGTGCCGCGTTCATACCAGCTTAGAGCAACACAGCCTCTTACTGCCCTCCGGCATTGAAACAACGAGCTGACTGAGAATATGGTGCATTCGGTTGCCGAGGAATGGCGAGCCGTCGCCACCCGTTCGTCCGTCTGCCGCTCATCATCAATCACGTCGCTAATTGTCGTGCCACCCTCCCCTGCTATATAAACTGCAGGCCCCGCCATAGTCACATCCATCATCCTTCACATAGAGTATCCTCTTCTCTGCACCACGCCCGCCATGGCATCATCGAGCTCCAAAGCCGTCTAGGACAGCCTCTCATCCAAGTAGAAAAAGGAGATCGCCGCCATTGCAGCTAGCTAGCAGGCGGAGGGCGGCGATGCGGGTGTCAAAATGGAGGACGCGTGTGAGCATGAGCCGACACCTCCCTCCTCGCCGGTTCATGACGACATCACCATCGGCGAGGCTTGTCCTTACTACACCGACATGGTGCGGGCGGAGCAGCAGGCCTCGTTCCGTCAGGCGTAGGCCGACCAGGCCTACATCCTCGGCCTCCTCGACGAGCACCTGTGTGTGAAGGAGCAACTCGCCAACTGCAGGACCATAGTGTCGGACGTGGACGTGGCCGAGCAGGAGGCATTGGTCGACTCCTACCGCAGCGCCCATGAAATCCGCAACGACCTCTGGTGGTACATCCAGTATCAGGCAAATTTATAGGCCGCCTACAGGAAGATTAACGAGGCGGCGGATGAGGTGTTCGGCAAGAGCGATGAGGAGGTGGACATTGACAGCTACGCCGCGGTCGCGCCCCACCCCCATGACCATGAGGCTGACACGTCTAGGAGCGCTGCACGCAACAAGGAAGAGTAGTGCATGAGATGTTGCCGACGCTTGTATCCCATGAAGGCCACCGCTCTTCCCCTCCCGTTGAAGCCAAGCTTGGTGGGCTCAACATCATTGGCCTTAGCTGCTTGCTGGCAATGTGGAGGTAGATAGCAACAGTTCCCGGGGCTAATGGCTGCAGAGGAGACGGGGCTTCATTTTTCAGGGCTCATGGCCGGACGGAGATGGGGAATGGGTGTCGGCGGTCATTTTAGTCTAGGTTTAGAGTCTGTTCTAGTTGAAATATGCTAAATGTAAGGAATTTGCTTCGGTTTAGATGAAAAGCCTCCAATTTTACATAAAAATCATCGAAGTATGAATGAATATTGTCTGGTGCGTTCAAGTATGCATCAAATTTGTTCATTCCGTTAAAATTCTTTCAAAATGAAACCGGACATATGCGGACAGCTTTGGATGGCCCCCTCTCGCATCCTTGTACGCGGACAAATGCGATGTCTGATTTGGGGGTTGGCGTTGGGGATGCCCTTATTGTGGTGTTGGTCTTCATTGGTCGGTCAGCAATCAGAACGAAAATCCTTGTCAAGACCCTCTTCGGCCAGATGTGGCGACGATGACGTGAGGACGGAAGAAGTCAACTTAGTCTTAGGTGTTCTTTCATATCTTGTAACACTTTAGTCATGGTTAATAATTAATAAATATGGTTATGTGCATGACAATATATAGTGTAGAGGTTTGGGAAAACTGTTATGGACTCCAAGACAAGAAGGCTAACTTTACGTTCATGACTTATTCTTTAGATATCAAGCTCTTTTAAGATGGTCTCAATTGATACGAGCCATCAATTTCTTATGATCCAATGGCTAATATTACCATGACCTCCAACAAGGTAAGATAATGCTAGTCATTGTGTAGGGATATTATGGATTTTCTACGTCTACAAAGTAGGGAAAGATAAGTGGGTAACTAAAAAAGATATTATATTATCCTAGATCTTCAAAGTAAATAAAGAAATACAAAATATGCCCTATTTAATGTTTTACTTATCTTTTAAAAGTGTATATCTTCCGAGTATTAAAAATATATAATGCATATTCTTTTTAGCGAAGCATGGTACATGTCAGAAGCTCACAAATGCACATACACTCAACCATATGAATGCACCCAGACATCCTACCCCTATGAGCACCTCTGAGAGACTGAGCCCACATGTCTGAAGATTGACAAAGTCATCCCAGACGCCTCGTTATCAACAGATACCTATTTAGAAATAAATAGGTATCTTACCTATTTAGAAATACACATGGTCAACATCAAATAGACTTTGCTATATGGCGACTAGCAATTTTTTTTGGATAAATACGAGTGTTCTTTCATATCTTCCTCGCATGGACATGCATGCATACACTATAGAATAAATTTTTTGATGTCATTCTAGATTCTTCTCTATTTTTAAAATCAAAATATTTTGTAGTTCAAATCATTGGTCCAATTCAAAATTCACTTTCACCATTAAAACCGTGTGATGAGATCTTCAAAATAAAATCCCATGTTGATATGGATTAATGATTACTTTCTTTGGTCAAAAGTTACCAAGCCGCATTATGTAAGTTACAAACCTGTTCATACAGAAATTACCTAGCTTGAAACTATTATGTTGTTATTGTGCATATGTTGTTACTGACAAAATATTATGTGGGTTGCCGGACTGGTCGTAGATAGTTATCGATTCCAAAATTAGATCTGGGCCGCAACCAACAATGTTACTACATCACTACTAGGGTGTTGGCTGTAACCTAACACACTTGATAATTGCAACATGGGAAGTTGGTAACTATAGTGCTCTCACGCGGGAACTATCGTACGGGGAACCGCATAGTTGACACGTTGATAATTGTGGATGGGCAACTGGTAATTATAGTTGTCTCATGTTTTTTTGGCAGGTAATTATAATTGTCTCATGTTGGAAGCTATAGCATGAGAAACGAGTTACCATAGTTGTCTCATGTTGGCAACTTTAGCACTGAGGATTGATAACTATGTAGTTGACATGTTGGTAATTATAGTTGTCTCATGTTGGTAACTATCGCACAAATAACTAGATAACTACATGGTTGACATGTTGGGAAGTGTGGCGCTGGTAAAATATTGTTGTCTCATGTTGATAACAATAGTACAGACAGCTGGTAACTATTATTGTCCCATGTTGGTAACCATAGGTCGGGCAACTGTGACTACATAGTGTTGACATGTTCATAACTATAGTGCGGGCTGCTGGTAACTATAGTTGTCTCTAATGTGCACGAAAAATTTGGTGTCTATAGTTGTCGCATGTTGGTAATTGATATGTTGGTAGTTGTAGCATGGACTAGTTGTCTCATGTTGGTAACAATAGAACGGGCAACAGGTAAGTATAGTTGTATAATATTGGTAACAATAGCACGAGCAATTGGTAACTATAGCACGAGTAAGTATAGTTGTCTCATGTTGGAAATCCTAGCCCGTAGATGAGAAATGGTACAAGACATACCCGCTCGCCGTTAGCATAGTGAGGAAGGTTCTCTGCCACGACGATATTGTTGACGGTGGTGAGCCTGCGCGCGAAGGCAGTCTTTGGCGCCAATAGGTAACCGGCGAAGGAGAGGCGGTCCAGGTGGCCGCGCACCACCATCAACAGCTTCCAGCTGCCCTTGGTGGCGGACGCCACCTTGGGCACCAGGGTAGGGCCCTTTCCCGTGTTGACGAGGTGGACATTCTTCCTCAGGCAGCCACCTTGGGCACCAGGGTAGGGCCCTTTCCCGTGTTGACGAGGTGGACATCCTTCCTCAGGCAGCGAGATCCGTACATGGCATGGAGGTGGGGATGCCGGAAGCTTTGGGAGTAGCGTAGTGGCGGAGAGGTATGTAGCGTCTAAGCACTCAAGGCTTGTGTGCAAGGAAGAAGATGAGGGCGGGGAGAAGAAATTGTAAAACTTTCCCTCATATCATCCCTCCCTTATATAGGGAGTGGGGAAAATGGAACGACAACAGCTTACTGTCGCCGTGTTGCAACAAATCTCTTTGCATTCCCACATTAAGGCATTAATGAAATGCGGGGATCGAGGCGCACAACCCTCCTAGTGGACGTGGCCTCAGTGGGCCCCTAACCCACTCTTGCACGTCACATTGACCATCAGGTCAAGGCTAAGTGGCCCATGGATAAGATCGGCCTGGCTTGTCAGAGTGGGGCAGTAATATTTTTGAGACGTTGTGCGAGAACTTGTCTCGCCCAATGACGAGCAGCGCGGAAGTTTTTTCGACATGTGATGACCCACAAGTATAGGGGATCTATCGTAGTCCTTTTGATAAGTAAGAGTGTCGAACCCAACGAGGAGCAGAAGGAAGTGACAAGCGGTTTTCAGCAAGGTATTCTTTACAAGCACTGAAATTATCGGTAACAGATAGTTGTTTGATAAGATAATTCATAACGAGTAACAAGTAACAAAAGTAAATAAGGTGCAGCAAGGTGGCCCAATCCTTTTTGTAGCAAAGGACAAGCCTGTACAAACTCTTATATAAAGCAAAGCGCTCCCAAGGACACATGGGAATTACTGTCAAGCTAGTTTTCATCATGCTCATGTGATTTGCATTCATTACTTTGATAATTTGATATGTGGGTGGACTGGTGCTTGGGTGCTGCCCTTACCTGGACAAGTCTCCCACTTATGATTAACCCCTCTCGCAAGCATCCGCAACTATGAAAGAAGAATTAAGATAAATCTAACCATAGCATGAAACATATGGATCCAAATCAGCCCCTTACGAAGCAACGCATAAAGTAGGGTTTAAGCTTCTGTCACTCTAGCAACCCATCATCTACTTATTAATTCACAATGCCTTTCTCTAGGCCCAAATCATGGTGAAGTGTCATATGTAGTCTATATTCACATAGCACCACTAGAGGAGAGACAACATACATCTCATCAAAGTATCGAACGAATACCAAATTCACATGATTACTTACACAAGACTTCTCCCATGTCCTCAGGAACAAACGTAACTACTCACAAAGCATATTCATGTTCATAATCAGAGGGGTATTGAATAGCATTAAGGATCTGAACATATGATCTTCCATCGAATAAACCAACTACCATCAACTACAAGGAGTAATCAACACTACTAGCAACCCACAGGTACCAATATGAGGTTTTGAGACAGAGATCGGATACAAGAGATGAACTAGGGTTTGAGAGGAGATGGTGCTGGTGAAGATGTTGATGGAGATTGACCCCCTCTAGATGAGAGGATCGTTGGTCATGACGATGGCTTCGATTTTCCCCTCCCGGAGAGAAGTTTCCCCGGCAGAACAGCTCTGCCGGAGCCCTAGATTGGTTCTGCCCAAGTTCCGCCTCGAGACGGCGGCGCTTGGTCCCGAAAGCTTCCTCTCGATTTTTTTCCAGGTCAAAACAAACCATATAGCAGAAGATGGGCACCGGTGGCCTGCCAGGTGGCCCACAAGGTAGGGGGCGCGCCCTCCACCCTTGTGGATGCTTGGTGGGTCTCCTTTGGTACTTTTTTCACCCAATATTTTTGATATATTCCAAAATAATTCTTCGTGAAGTTTCAGGACTTTTGGAGTTATGCAGAATAGGTCTCTCAGATTTGCTCCTTTTTTAGTCCAGAATTCCAGCTACCGGCATTCTCCCTCTTCATGTAAATCTTGTAAAATAAGAGAGAAAAGGCAAAAGTATTGTGCCATAATGTTTAACAACAGCCCATGATGCAATAAATAACAATATAAAAGTATGATGTAAAATGGATGTATCAACTCCCCCAAGCTTAGACCTCGCCTGTCGTCAAGCGAAAGCCAAAATTGAAAAATACGTCCACATGTTTAGAGATAGAGGTGTCGATAAAATAAAGGGTTTTTTTATTTCTATGCCCCTGGTTCCTTAGCTCTACTCATTCATCCCCACTCTGTTAATTTTTGCTCATTTTTCCCCACTCCCTTGCCCGAAACCCCCAGAACAGGTTACAACGGACGTTGCCATCGGGTCAATGCCTTTGACTCTTAACTCTGACGAGTGGGGCCGCGTAGGGCCGAGTACACCTTTGACCGTTACCCATATAGTTGTTTCGTATGCTGACCATATAGGTATTCGTATACGTGGGCGCATGCAACTGAGAGCCATCCTGGGGTAGCACGTGTCCATGGGACATGCCCGAAATGTCCCAACGTATAAAGAGGGGCAACCACCTCCATTGCCCCCCTACCATTTTCCCCCAAATCCCCTCCCTGTCATATCGTCTTCCTCTCCCCCACCGGCGTTGTCTCACTCTCCTCCACTGCCTCGACCGCACCGTCTCGCTCGCCCCCACCGCATCATCTTCCTCACCTTCATTGCCTCCATCTTCTCGGAGATGGCCGAAGCCTGTGGCGATGCCGACACAGCGGCCGGAGATGTGGTCGAGCTGCAGTGCACGGTGACCGCGGATCTCGGCGGCGTCCACGACGGCGCGAGAAAACTCGCAATCGTTGCGGATGTGGAGAAGGAGGTGGCGAGCTCCACCTCAGCACTGCAGAAGGTGACGACGTCGAGTGACGCAGTCAATACCGATACCCCCAATGCGCAGCCTGGCGAGGAGGAGGAGGTATTTGCACTTGCTTTGCTTTAGGATATTAGATTGTGGATTCATACTGTAGTTCAGATGGTTAGAGTAGTTGGTTTGACGGATGGGCCGGGGTTTTCTGTATTGGGGGGATGGGTGGTTTTTGTACTAGGGTTTGTTGGATAAATTTGTTGCAAAAATGCTAGATAGATCTGTTTATTAGATGTGCTTCAATGCTACACAGATGTATGCTTATTAGATTTGTTTTCAATGCTCACAGATTGGGTTTTTTAATGCTACAGACATGTATGCTTATTAGATTGGGTCCCTATTAGATTTTTTTAAATGCTACTCAGATTGGGGTTTTGAATGTCATATGCCCAAATGGAATCGATTGATTAAGAAGTTATTTGATTCATTAGTATATAAATTTGTCCACAATATGTAGTTATATTAGCTCTGTTGTTCAATGTGTGTGCATGACCGATGATCAATGTGTTATTTGAATGTCATATTGGGGTTTTGAATGTCATATGTAGTTATATTATATTTATATGCTACTCAGGTTGGGGTTTTGAATGTCATATTGGGAGTATATTAGCCCTATGATCAATGTGTCATGTGTGCATATCTAAATTTTCAATTGGCTACTAGTGATGCATGTAATTGTATATTCAGGAGGATGATGGTTGGGGGAGGGAAGAGGAAGTTGGCCGACTAAGACCCTTACGATCCAGAGTTTAGTGACGACGAAGCATATGAGGTAAGCCTATCCCTTGTTCATTTGTATATGAATCTTTAATGTATTAATGCAATTCATTCATGTGTGCAGTATGATTCTGGAGATGATGTGTACAAGGGTAACATCACGCCCTTCACAGCCAAGGAGGTGGAGAAGATCAAGGCCAAGGGAATTGCTTCCTTATAAAACCGCAAGATCAAGAAGTGGCACTGCCCCTACTGCACAACCAAGCCAAAGCCAAAGGATGGCCGCTTCGATCACCTTCTGTCTCATGCAGAGGATGTAGCGATCCGCAGGGAGGACTACATGATCAGGGGGCAGCATGCTGCGCTCGCGAAGGCCCTGACTCCGGTGTGAAGTGATGTGATGATGTGATGTTGTGAACTGAATCTTAATCTTTTGGGTTACTTTGGGTCCGGTTACTTTTGATAAACTGAATGTGGCTGTTTATTGTGTGAATTGAATCTATAGTGATGCTAGTAATGTATTATTCTATCTATATTTGTATGTCCTTATATTTGCCTGTGGTGTATGGTTAGTTCTGTTTAGATGTTGTGAACTATGAGTTTAGGTGCTGCAATGATCACACATGTTGTTTCAGTGTTGCTTCACTGATCAGACATGTTGTTTCAGTGTTGCTTCACTGATCACTTCAGTGTTGCTTCACTGATCACACATGTTCTTTCAGTGTTGCTTCACTGATCGCACATGTTACTGGTCTCATGTTTATTAATCAAATCAAATGCATGCTTTTTCCCACCATCGTGTTTCATTATCCGATGTTTTGAACTGACATTCGAGAGGAGAATATAAATTCAAGAAAATGCAAAAAAAAAACATGGCAGACTATCTATGTTTGTGTAGGAGATCATGTGTGCAAAATTTGAGGTGATTTAGAGGAGGTCAAATAAATTTTAATTTGAGAAATGTGCTCCAAATGAGCTCCCAGACTAGGGTAAACAACCCATTTGTAATCAAGTTTGCTCGGACCTACTCTAAATGAGCTAAATGTTTTTATTAACGCCTATTCAATCTATATAGTGTAGATTCAAAGTCTCACTATTTTCGAATTAGTCTTCATATTTTTATATTTTCTTTTTATGCTTTAATATAAAAACTATTAAAAACACGTTTAAAATATGAAAATGGCAAACTAAGTTCACATCCTTCTTATTCACTTTCAAATAAAGCTTTCGTGATTTTTTTTAAGAAAAATTCAAAAACAGAAGGTAGCCCTACCTCATCTCCTTGAACTCTATGAAGTCTTGTAGGTGATAGCTCATATGTGTGAAGGTTTTCTCATGAAAATGACCATAGACCAAGTTTATCATTTTTGGTTGGTAACATGTCACATAAGACAACATTGTGCGCATGTTTCATATTTTTTTATTTTTTTAAATTAATGATGCTCATTTGACCTCGATCATGCCAGCTAGTTTTTTTTATGAAAATAACCATAGACCAAGTTCAATATTTTCCCTCGTTAGTTTGTCTTATAAAATGACGAACGGCGAAGGTTTCATATTTTTCGGTTTTTTTAATTAGTTATGCTCAGTCAGAGCTTTCGTAACCCCATTGACCAGCTCAAAACCCCTCTAAACCCTGCCGGGTTTCGCCTAACCCTAGCTCCAAACATTAGCCATCTGATCATACCCTGGCGCCAAACAACAACCCTCAGATGTGGTCTTCTAGAAAGAATTCGGTGAGAAGGCTGTATGCAGGCTCCGGGCCGTTGGATCACAAGGACGGCTCCACATCGCTGGATCGTGGGGCGATCTGTGAGAGGCGATCATGTTGGTTGTGCTCGGCTGCTCGCCCGCCACTGACTCCGCGAAAAAAATGTTGTTATTGGTCCCAAAAGGAAACCAAGCTTTGGTTGGGCCGTCGAATTGCGTCGTTTTTTTGTGAACCTGTTGGCTCTATTTTTTGTGAATGTGTTGGCTCTGTTTTTTTTTTGCATCGTTTGAAATTACACAACATTTGACATTGCATAGAAAATTTAGTTCTTTTTGTTCTATAAAAATGCAAAATGACAAAATTTACAAAGCCTAAATTTATTTTTATCATGCAAAATGGCCAAAACTATTAAAAAAGGGTCATTTTGCATTTGTATAATGGTCACAAGCCCTCTATATTTTTTTATAATGCAAAATGACCAAATTTATAAGGGCCAAATTCATTTTTATCAAGCAAAATGGCCACAAGCCCTTCAAAAACTATCTCTTTTTGTTCATATATATATATATATATATATATATATATATATATATATATATATATATATATATATATATATATATATATATATATATATATATATATATATATATATATATATATACACACACACACACATAAACACTATTCGATCACGGGATCGAATAATATTCTGATCACAACCTGAACTGCCTGAGTAACGTGCCTGAACTTCCCTTTGTACGAACCCCACCTTCGGGCTATCTTCGCAACCGTGGCTTCCCCGCGTATTATTCTTGTTAGTTGTGTTTTATATGATGTTATTGTAATCTAGAAACATTTTTTAGCAACTAAATACCGGTTTTTAATAGGAATCTCGCTCGTTGGCGGTATACTGTTGGAAAGCTATGGACACCAGTATCATGACCCAAGTTAAATTTTTGGCAAAATGTATACGGTTTAAGAGCAGTTTTGAAAACCGTTTTTCCTCATACAAAAAACGTGAATCGTATTTTCGATCGCATTTCTAAACCGTTTATCGGAATGAGGCAAATAATATGGCGTTCGAAAGCTGCTGTAAAACCGCTCCTTCCACATGTTGAAAGTTTTCTCTAATTCCCAACGGTTAAAGAGTAATTTGGAAAATCGTGAACTTTCACAAACCGAACAGCCGAGTTCGTATTTTCGATGTCGTTTCTAAATGGCAAATCCAATTGAGGCAAATGATATGGCGTTGGAAAGCTTATGAAAATGCGCTACTTTTTCATGTATAAAGTTATTTCTAATTTTGAACACTTTAAGAGTAATTAAGAAAACGGTACAAGTTACACTGTGTTCGTATTTTCAATCTGTTTTTTTAATCGTACGTCTGAATGTATCAAATGATACGGCGTTGGAAAGCTTGAGGAAATGCGAAACTTTTTCATATATATTGTTTCTCCCAATTCCTTACTGTTTTAAGTCAATTTTAAAAATGGCTAAAAACATATTTACACCGTAATTTTTACAAACTTTGTCGGAATTTGGAAAATAATATGCCGTTGAAAAGCTAAGGAAAATGCAAAACTTTTTCATGTTGATGGTTTTCTGTGATTCCTAGCTGTTTTCAAGTAATTTCGAAAATGGCGAGATCATTCGTTCTGCCTTTATCGCGAAACAGATTCTTCAAAAATGCACCACGTGAAGAACCTGAACTTCTCAGCATGTCTACTTGAGCTTCACTCTGTTTTTCACATGCTTTTTTTGCTCGTAGATCTCCATCCACTGCTCGTAGCTCTTCATCCACTCACCAGAATTGAGCAAGTGATATACCGGTGGAAAGCTGATGCAAACATGCAACTTTCCCATTTTGATCGTTTTTTCATACTCACAACGATTTTAAAAGTTTTTCATCAGAAATTCATCCTCTTTAGTAGTTGAACTTCCTGCTGTTTTCTGTTGAACTTCTATGACGTATTTTCGTTTGTAATTTTCTCATCCATCGTCAGTGTTACACAAATGATATTTCTTTTGTAGAAATCTCTCTCACAATAATTTTTTAAACTTTCTCCGACGAAGGACTTGAAGTTATAACAACAAAACTTTTAGCCTTTGCTTTTTATTCTTTTTTAATACAAAATGCACACCGTGTAGTACATGAACTTCTGGCAGTTATCAACCTGAACCTCTCTCGGTTACGTGAAAATATTTGAGTTTTTTTATGAATTTTTTATCTGATTTTTCTTAATCTTTTTTTTATGAATTTTGAGTCGCTCTATTTTTAATAGTTGAACTTCTTGTTATTGTATTTTTGAACTTCTTGTTTCCATTCTTTAATATCGAGGAAAATATGAGTTTTCTATAATCATTGAACTTCTCCATCTTTTTAATATGGACTTCCTGTTTATTTCTTAATACTTTTTTATGAAATTTTGAAGCGCTTTATTTTTAAAAGTTGAACTTCTTGTTTTCTTATTTTTGAACTTCTTGTTTCCATTCTTTAATAACGAGGAAAGTCTGAGTTTTCTGTAATGATCGAACTTCCCGCTGTTTTCACTTTAAACCTCTACCTCGTATTTTTGTTCGTAATTTCTCACTTGTTCATTGGAGTTGCACAAATGTTATATAGTGCCGATTACCTCTCTCACAAGAAGTTTTTGAACTTCCCCGTGCTGAGCACCTGAACCTCTAGCAGCGAAATTTTTATACTTTATCTTTTTATTCTATTTTCTATTATGAAAACACACACCATGCTGCACGTGAACTTCTGGCCGTTTTCAATTTGAACTACTCTGTAAATTTTTTTCCCTAACTCCTAAAGCACTCGTCGAATTTGGGCAAATGATAGCACTAGTTAAGAGCATATTTTGAACATGCTAAGACTTGTTTTGAATGATATACACAAAACATTCAAATTATATTATGGGAATAATACGCATGATATACCCATTGGAAAGATTATGTTTGAGAATAAAATAAATTCATCAAATTTTTTCTAATTGCCGCCATTTATGGGTAGTTTTCAAAATGCCAAAAAATAGGATCAAATTTTTTACCTTATAAATCCTATGTTTTTATAAACTTCGGACTTCTCTCTTATTTTAATTTGAACTTCTTAGTTTTATTTGTAGAAAATACAAAATTAGTTTTTGTAATGAAACATTGAACAGCTTTTTCATCAATTGAATGAAATACATTTTTTTAGAAACGAGAAGAATTTGAGTTTTCTGCATACATCGAGTCGCTCCATTATTTTAGTAAAAATGCAAGGTCCAAATATGGGCACATCCATGTTTACAAACCTTTTAAACTGCTCGGTTTTTCTTATATTTGACCTTCTTGGTTTTGGAATAAACATTTTGAACTTCTATGTTATTTAAATTTAAACTTCTCCAATTTTTTAGTAAAATGTAGAAACACCATTTTTTATAAACTTTTCGAACTACTCCATTTTTAGTTTTTGAACTTCTTGGTTTATTCTATAGTAATAGGGAAAATTACAGGTTGTAATAAGCATTGAATCGCCCTATTATTTAAATTTGAACTTCAAGGCATTTTTTAGAAATGGTTAAACAAACAAAATGAAATTATGTTTTTCCACCTTTCTATGAACTTACTATGTTAAATCTTATGCAGTTTTGTTTTTTGTCTCACGACATTTTTACCCATTTTTTGCCATCGGCGAAATGGGTTAGGCAATCCTTTTTTTTCATTGATGAATTTCTTCAGTATGTGATACACCTGAACTTATGAATTTCTGATACATGAACTTCGCATGCTATTATAATTCAAGAAAATACACATAAACTTCGCATGCTACATGCATTTTTACACAAGTACGAATGCAGACATCTGAAAAAGAGCATTCTGAGGTGAATCAATGAACGTATGCATTAAAAAAACACATATACAATTATATACACACTTGACCTTCTGCAACACAACATCTTGACCTTTGCAAAAACAAATTTTGAAAGCAAAAGTAAATCACGCATTAGTACAAGCACAACAGAGCATTCTCTGTATTCGTTTTTTGAGATCATATGTTCATTCACAAACAGTTTTGCGGATGCTCTTGAAGAACACAGCAAAATGAGTGGGGTCGGAAGGATAGAGATCGGGTGTAGCAGCGCAGGCAGATGGGGGTGCATGGGCTTGTCGGCGCTAGAATTATTGGTGGACCGGGACGCGTTTTGTGCAGTGGGGCATCGGTCGGAGGTGTGGTCATGCAGAATGTGCACGATAGAAAATCCAGTCCTCTCACACACCAAACAATCCTTATCCACACTGCCTAGACAATCTCTTCTTTATCTCTTTCACCGCATGCTTTTGTCTTCTTTTCACTTGCTAGCTTTTATCACTTCTTCCTTGTACATCCAAATTAACAGCAGGCAAAGCTAGCAGTAGCTCGGTGCAAGCACGGGGAAGGTGCCAGGGAACACAACACAAACCACCGCGAGGGAGAGGCGCCAGGAAACCGCGGAGCGCCGTGTGTGGCAGCAATGAGAAATACTGCGAGAAGGTCGATGACAGATGCCCGAGCAGTAAAATGTTCAGAGAGCAAAACTTTTAGAGAGGATTAATAGCCATAGCCTGAAGATGAAAGTTTAGAGGAAAATGCCATTGCTTTTCTCCTTCTTGCGAAGGAACTACTCGAGCGAGCGAGCAGTTGGACTGCAGGATTTGTCGCAGATTGGACGGCTCGGGGCGCGATTGAGCATCCACCAGTGGGCAGCAGGGAGGTTTGGGTAGGCAGCGACGTGGGAGGCAGGAGGCGGCAGTGTGCTTGGGCTCGCCGGGATGTGGGAGGCAGGAGGCGGCGGCGTGCTTTGGGCTCGCCGGGATGTGGATGGCGCGGATCTGGCGCGCAGCAGGGCGCCAGCTATACGTGGGTGAACGGCGTCGGAGATGGGGTGCAGGGCATCGGGTGCGGGGTGCTGGATCCCGCCCGGCGGCGTGGGAGGCATGGGATCCCAGTGGAAGTCAGCGGCGAGGCAGCAACAAGAGGACGGCGCGCGCCCACCGGAGAAGGCTGGGGGCAAGGGCGTGGGAGGAGACCGGCGGCGGGTCCGCGAGAGGGGGAAGGCGCATGGCCGCGAGAAAAGGGCGGCTGCAGGGCCACGGGAGGAGGCCGGTGGCCAGGGCGGCGGGAGGAAGGCCGGGTGCGGCGGGGGAGGAAGGCGGGCCTCGGGGATTGGTGCGTGGGAGGCTAGCGGCGGCGGTGGGCGGCGGCGACGATGTCTCCGGTCGCTGGTTGGGGGTGGATCGGGGTGGGTGGTGCGAGGGTTGTGGAGATCGGGGTGGGTGGTGCGGGGGTGGTGGAGACCGGGGTGGGTAGTTTTAGGATCTTACTTTTTTTGTTTCGATGAGTTCGGGAGGATCCCGTCAGCCCTATATAGGGGGAGTTGTGATCCAAATAGTTATTCTAATCCTAGGATTAGAGTAGTGTTACTCTATACATATTCCTATATATATATATGACCACGGATTCCCACGCGTGCAATTAGCTTCTTTTTCTTCTTATTTTCAAACCACCGTTTCCCACGCGTGTACACTCCTGATGCTACGTTGTGAAAACGGGCTAATAACTTCACATTTGACCCCATTATTGCCACAGCCAAATAACACGTAGCACTACGGCTATTTAAGCCACCCTCTGCCTCTGCCATCTCCCACTCTCTGCCTCTGCCATCCCTCATTGATGTCTACTACACAACCTTCTTCTTGTAGACGTTGTTGGGCCTCCAAGTGCAGAGGTTTGTAGGACAGTAGCAAATTTCCTTCAAGTGGATGACCTAAGGTTTATCAATCCGTGGGAGGCATAGGTTGAAGATGGTCTCTCTCAAACAACCCTGCAACCAAATAACAAAGAGTCTCTTGTGTCCCCAACACACCAAATACAATGGTAAATTGTATAGGTGCACTAGTTCGGTGAAGAGATGGTGATACAAGTGCAATATGGATGGTAGATATAGGTTTTTGTAATCTGAAAATATAAAAACAGCAAGGTAACTAATAATAAAAGTGAGCGAAAACGGTATTGCAATGCGTTGAAACAAGGCCTAGGGTTCATACTTTCACTAGTGCAAGTTCTCTCAACAATAATAACATAATTGGATCATATAACTATCCCTCAACATGCAACAAAGAGTCACTCCAAAGACACTAATAGAGGAGAACAAACGAAGAGATTATGGTAGGGTACGAAACCACCTCAAAGTTATTCTTTCGGATCGATCTATTCAAGAGTTCGTACTAGAATAACACCTTAAGACACAAATCAACCAAAACCCTAATGTCACCTAGATACTCCAATGTCACCTCAAGTATCCACGGGTATGATTATATTATATGCATCACACAATCTCAGATTCATCTATTCAAACCAACACAAAGTACTTCAAAGAGTGCCCAAAGTTTCTACCGGAGAGTCAAGACGAAAACGTGTGCCAACCCCTATGCATAGGTTCATGGGCGGAACCCGCAAGTCGATCACCAAAACATACATCAAGTGGATCATGTGATATCCCATTGTCACCACAGATAAGCACGGCAAGACATACATCAAGTGTTGTCAAATCCTTAAAGACTCAATCCGATAAGATAACTTCAAAGGGAAAAATCAATCCATTACAAGAGAGTAGAGGGGGAGAAACATCATAAGATCCAACTATAATAGCAAAGCTCGCGATACATCAAGATCGTGACAAATCAAGAACACGAGAGAGAGAGAGAGAGAGAGAGAGAGAGAGAGAGAGAGAGAGAGAGATCAAACACATAGCTACTGGTACATACCCTCAGCCTGAGGGTGAACTACTCCCTCTTCGTCATGGAGAGTGCTGGGATGATGAAGATGGCCACCGGTGAGGGATTCCCCCTCCGGCAGGGTGCCGGAACAGGGTCCCGATTGGTTTTTGGTGGCTACAGAGGCTTGCAGCGGCGGAACTCCCGATCTATTATGTTCCCCGATGGTTTTAGGGTATATTGGTATATATAGGAGGAAGAAATACGTCAGGGGAGCCACGAGGGGCCCACGAGGGTGGAGGGCGTGCCCAGGGGGTGGGCACGCCCCCCTGCCTCGTGCCTTCCTCGTTGCTTCCCTTACGTACACCCCAAGTCTTCTGGATTGCTTCCGTTCCAAAAATAACTCTCTGGAAGGTTTCATTCCGTTTGGACTCGCTTGATATTCCTTTTCTGCAAACATTGAAACAACGGAAAAATGTAAACTGGCACTAGGCTCTGGGTTAATAGGTTAGTCCCAAAAATAATATAGAAGTGTTTAATAAAGCCCATAAACATCCAAAACAGATAATATAATAGCATGGAACAATAAAAAATTTATAGATACGTTGGAGACGTATCACTCATCCATCTGCCCTTCTTGCTCTTCAACCCCTTCTCCTTCTTCTGCACATCCCGCAGCCATGCAGTACACCGGACCAACCCACCGCTTCCCACCCACCGTGCCGGAGAGGCCCTACCCTACCGGCGTGTACGTTGATCGCACACTATGTGTGTGAGCGATATCAAGGTTGAGGACCGCCAGGAACTTCACCGAGTTCTTCCTCGCGTTCGGCTACCACCACCTCCCGATGGGATCTCCAACGATTTTACACGTCGAGGATGTCATCCAAAACCAGGTGGTGGTTGCTCTCCTTGCCCACTTCACCAACACATTCGACGCCTTCTACCTCCTCGGTCGGGTGTTTTTGTGTGGCTCCGAGTTTATCGTTTCACCAACCACAACAGGTTCACTTAGTACACCAACATCTTCCCCACCGCGACGCGAATGCACACTCTTCTGTACTGTCGGTGTGGAACGACACCTATGGGATCACTGGGACCCCTTCTACGGTTGACGGGTGATGTCTACTACGCAACCTTCTTCTTGTAGACGTTGTTGGGCCTCCAAGTGCAGAGGTTTGTAGGACAGTAGCAAATTTCCCTCAAGTGGATGACCTAAGGTTTATCAATCCGTGGGAGGCGTAGGTTGAAGATGGTCTCTCTCAAGCAACCCTGCAACCAAATAGCAAAGAGTCTCTTGTCTCCCCAACACACCCAGTACAATGGTAAATTGTATAGGTGCACTAGTTTGGCGAATAGATGGTGATACAAGTGCAATATGGATGGTACATATAGGTTTTTTTAATCTGAAAATACAAAAACAGCAAGGTAACAAGTGGTAAAAGTGAGCGTAATCGGTATTGCAATGATAGGGAAGAAGGCCTAGGGTTCATACTTTCACTAGTGCAAGTTCTCTCAACAATAATAACATAATTGGATCATATAACTATCCCTCAACATGCAACAAAGAGTCACTCCGAAGTCACTAATAGTGGAGAACAAACGAAGAGATTATGGTAGGGTACGAAACCACCTCAAAGTTATTCTTTCCAATCAATCCGTTGGGCTATTCCTATAAGTGTCACAAACAGCCCTAGAGTTCATACTAGAATAACACCTTAAGACACAAATCACCCTAATGTCACCTAGATACTCCAATGTCACCTCAAGTATCCATGGGTATGATTATACGATATGCATCACACAATCTCAGATTCATCTATTCAACCAACACATAGAACCTCGAAGAGTGCCCCAAAGTTTCTACCGGAGAATCAAGATGAAAACGTGTGCCAACCCCTATGCATAGGTTCATGGGCGGAAACCGCAAGTTGATCACCAAAACATACATCAAGTGAATCACGTGATATCCCATTGTCACCACAGATACGCACGGCAAGACATACATCAAGTGTTCTCAAATCATTAAAGACTCAATCCGATAAGATTACTTCAAAGGGGAAACTCAATCCATTACAAGAGAGTAGAGGGGGATAAGCAACATAAGATCCAACTATAATAGCAAAGCTGGCGATACATCAAGATCATGCAAAATCAAGAACATGAGAGAGAGAGAGAGAGATCAAACACATAGCTACTGGTACATACCCTCAGCCCCGAGGGTGAACTACTCCCTCCTCGTCATGGAGAGCGCCGGGATGATGAAGATGGCCACCGATGAGGGTTCCTCCCTCCGGCAGGGTGCCGGAACAGGGTCCCGATTGGTTTTTGGTGGCTATAGAGGCTTGCGGCGGCAGAACTCCCGATCTATTCTGTTCCCCGAAGTTTTTAGGGTATATGGGAATATATAGGAGCTAGAAATACGTTAGGGGAGCCATGTGGGGCCCACGAGGGTGGAGGGCGCGCCCAAGGGGGGTGGGCGCGCCCCCTGCCTCGTGCCTCCCTCGTTGCTTTCCTGACGTGCACTCCAAGTCCCCCGGATTGCTTTCTTTCCAAAAATAACTTTTCCGAAGGTTTCATTCCCTTTTGACTCCGTTTGATATTCCTTTTCTGCGAAACACTGAAACAAGGGAAAAACAGGAACTGGCACTGGGCTTTGGGTCAATAGGTTAGTCCCAAAAGTAATATAAAAGTGTTTAATAAAGCCCATAAACATCCAAAACAGATAATATAATAGCATGGCACAATCAAAAATTATACATACGTTGGAGACGTATCAGCATCCCCAAGCTTAATTCCTGCTCGTCCTCGAGTAGGTAAATGATAAAAATAGAATTTTTGGTGTGGAATGCTACTTGGCATAATTTCAATGTAATTCTTCTTAATTGTGGTATGAATATTCAGATCTGAAAGACTCAAGATAAAAATAGAATTTTTGGTGTGGAATGCTACTTGGCATAATTTCAATGTAATTCTTCTTAATTGTGGTATGAATATTCAGGTCTGAAAGACTCAAGATAAAAGTTCAATATTGACATATTAATAATAATACTTCAAGCATACTAACTAAGCAATAATGTCCTCTCAAAATAACATGGCCAAAGAAAGTTCATCCCTACAAAATCATATAGTTTGGTCATGCTCCATTTTCGTAACACAAGAATGCTCTCATCATGCACAACCCCGATGAAAAGCCAAGCAATCGTTTCATACTTTAGTAATCTCAAACTTTATAAAACTTCACACAATACATGAGCGTGAGCCATGGATATAGAACTATGGGTGGAATAGAGTATAATGACGGGGGTTATGTGGAGAAGACAAAAAGGAGAAAGTCTCACATCAACGAGGCTAATCAATGAACTATGGAGATGCCCATTGATTGATGTTAATGCAAGGAGTAGGGATTGCCATGCAACGGATGCACTAGAGCTATAAATATATGAAAGCTCAACAAAAGAAACTAAGTGGGTGTGCATCCAACTTGCTTGCTCACGAAGACCTAGGGCACTTGAGGAGGCCCATTGTTGGAATATACAAGCCAAGTTCTATAATAAAAAATTCCCACTAGTATATGAAAGTGACAAAACGAGACTCTCTGTCATGAAGATTATGGTGCTACTTTGAAGCACAAGTGTGGTAAAGGATAGTAACATTGTCCCTTCTCTCTTTTTCTCTCATTTTTTTGGGCCTTCTCTTTTTTATGGCCTTTCTCTTTTTTTCATTCCTCACTTGGGACAATGCTCTAGAAAATGATGATCATCACACTTTTATTTATTTACAACTCCATGATTACAACTCGATACTAAAACAAAGTATGACTCTATATGAATGCCTCCGACGGTGTACCGGGATATGCAATGAACCAAGAGTGACATGTATGAAAGAATTATGAACGGTGGCTTTGCCACAAATACTATGTCAACTACATGATCATGCAATGCAATATGACAATAATGGACGTGTCATGATAAACGGAACGGTGGAAAGTTGCATGGCAATATATCTCGGAATGGCTATGGAAATGCCATAATAGGTTGGTATGGTGGCTGTTTTGAGGAAGATATAAGGAGGTTTTTGTGTGAAAGAGCGTATCATATCACGGGGTTTGGATGCACCGTCGAAGTTTGCACCAACTCTCAATGTGAGAAAGGGCAATGCACGGTACCGAAGAGGCTAGCAATGATGGAAAGGTGAGAGTGCGTATAATCCATGGACTCAACATTAGTCATAAAGAACTCACATACTTATTCCAAAAATCTACAAGTCATCAAAAACCAAGCACTACGCGCATGCTCCTAGGGGGATAGATTGGTAGGAAAAGACCATCGATCGTCCCCGACCGCCACTCATAAGGAAGACAATCAAGGAACACCACATGTTTCAAATTTGTTACATAACTTTTACCATACGTGCATGCTACAGGACTTGCAAACTTCAACACAAGTATTTCTCAAATTCACAACTACTCAACTCGCACAACTTTAATATCACTACCTCCATATCTCAAAACAATCATCAAGCATCGAACTTCTCTTAGTATTCAACACACTCATAAAAAGTTTTTACTAATGTTGAATACCTAGCATATTAGGATTAAGCACATTACCATGCTGTTTAAGACTCTTTAAATAATATAAGTGAAGCACGAGAGAATAATAGTTTCTATAAAACAAAACCACCACCGTGCTCTTAAAGATATAAGTGAAGCACTAGAGCAAAAACTATATAGCTCAAAAGATATAAGTGAAGATCAATGAGTCACTACAGGAATCAGCTACTTTGCCGTCTGCCATGGCGGACGGCAAAGGCATGAATGGCGGACGGCAAAATCCTTTGCCGTCAGCCACGGACGGCAACAGCTCCGCAACGTAGGCTACGAGAACAGCTACTTTGCCGTCCGCTTCCGCTTGGTCGACGACAAAGGACCTTTGCCGTCCGCGACGACGGCAAAGAGAGCGGACGGCAATAATTGCCGTCGATCCGTTAATGTCTAACGGCAGGCCTTTGCCGTCCGCCGCTAACGGCAAAATTTCTAGTGTCTTTGCCGTCGCCACCGATGGCAAAGTGCAGGTTCTTTGCCGTCGCCACTAATGGCAAAGTGCAGGTTCTTTGCCGCTCACATCGATGGCAAAGTGACCAAATGGGTCACTTCCAGAAGCACAGCTAGATGCCACGTGTCTTCTTTGCCGTCGCGGTGGACGGCAAAAGAGCGCGCTGCCGTCGGTGGCGACGGCAAAGAGCCCTGCATATTGGCTCTTTTATCTGTTTTTATTAAATCCAACAATTTTCATCACAAATATATATGACATATATAGATATATTTCAAAAGGCCATTACAGAGCAAACATATAAGATATCCAACACATAACTTCATCATCCAAACATATATATTACATGCATAGTTCCATCATACATAACAAGTTCAACATAGAGGCATCCAACCATATATATTACAATAGTTTCATCCAACGATACATGCATAGTTCAACGATACAAAAGAAACAGAGAAAGGGATAAGGAGCACTCCATCTATGCAAGCTTTAGTCAAGTGAAAGAAATCTGCAAAATGAAAATAAGAAAGTTAGAACAAGAAGAGTAGAACAAGAAGAAGACTAGAACAAGAAGAGTAGAACAAGAAGAAGACTAGAACAAGAAGAGTATGCCATTTATGAGCTAACTTACGTGAAATGGATCATATATGAGCTAACTAAGTTGAAATGGGTCGTTTATGAGCTAGCTAAGGTGAAATGGATCATTTATGAGCTAACTAAGTTGAAATGGGTCGTTTATGAGCTAGCTAAGGTGAAATGGATCATTTATGAGCTAACTTAGTTGAAATGGATCATTTATGAGCTAATTTAGTTGAAATGGATCATATATGAGCTAACTTAGTTGAAATGGGTCGTTTATGAGCTAGCTAAGGTGAAATGGATCATTTATGAGCTAACTAAGTTGAAATGGGTCGTTTATGAGCTAGCTAAGGTGAAATGGATCATTTATGAGCTAACTTAGTTGAAATGGATCATTTATGAGCTAATTTAGTTGAAATGGATCTTTTATGAGCTAACTTAGTTGAAATGGGTCGCTTATGAGCTAGCTAAGGTGAAATGGATCATTTATGAGCTAACTAAGTTGAAATGGGTCGTTTATGAGCTAGCTAAGGTGAAATGGATCATTTATGAGCTAACTTAGTTGAAATGGATCATTTATGAGCTAATTTAGTTGAAATGGATCTTTTATGAGCTAACTTAGTTGAAATGGGTCGTTTATGAGCTAGCTAAGGTGAAATGGATCATTTATGAGCTAACTAAGTTGAAATGGGTCGTTTATGAGCTAGCTAAGGTGAAATGGATCATTTATGAGCTAACTTAGTTGAAATGGATCATTTATGAGCTAATTTAGTTGAAATGGATCTTTTATGAGCTAACTTAGTTGAAATGCATCGTTTTTGAGCTAACTTAGGTGAAATGGATCATTTATGAGCTAATTTAGTTGAAATGGATCTTTTTGAGCTAACTTAGGTGAAATGGATCATTTAAGAGCTAATTTAGGTGAAATGGATCATTTTGTAGCTAACTTGGTGAAATGGATCATTTAAGAGCTAATTTAGGTGAAATGGGTCATTTTTGAGCTAACTTGGATGAACTGGATCATTTATAAGCTAACCTAGGTAAAATGGGTCATTTTAGAGCTAACTTAGGTAAAATGGATCGTCTATGAGCTAACTAAGCTAATTATGCAATTTTTGACATAAGTAAGCTAAGTACTGATCGTTTTAGAGCTAACTTAGGTAAAATGGATGGTTTTGGAGGTCGTAAGCTTATTAAGTCATTTTGGAGGAGAAGAAGCTAAGTCTAGGTCATTATGGTAAGCATTGGAGGAAATAAAGCTAAGTCTAGGTCTTTATGCATGTGTTAAGCAAAACACTAGATAAACTTACCAAGATCCGGGAGGTGTAGAAGCGGGGTGGCTCGTGTCGGTAGTCGGAGAAGGATCGTGCGATGCTTGTCTGGAGTTACGCTGCACCAAAGATCATTTCAATGTCTTGTTAGCATGATGACACTCAAATGTTAAGACTAGCAAGTAATGTCCATTCAAATAAAACTCACCGTGGTCCCAGGAGCAATCACGGCATCGGCGGAGCGGTCTCGACCTGTCTTCTCGCTTTACAGATCGCACATTTGGTTTTGACGACTCAGTCATACTAGTTAGTAATGAGACAAACACTACATGAATGTTTTGGCTAATCTGCAGAAGAAACTTACCACAAGGAGCTCGTACATGGCCCTTGCCGCATGTCATTCCGTGCCCTCTCCTCCTCCATCATCTTTGTCGTCCTCTCCTCCAACTCCCGCTGCCTCTCCGCCGCCTCCATGAAGTTTCTCCGTTCTATCTCTCTCACTCAGATAGCAGCCTGCAACACCACTCACATGACCATTTGTAATCATTGATGGAAGCGCACACAATGTAATAGAGAAAGATAACTGAGTATGTATCACTAACCTTGATGGCGAGTTGCACTGGCCGCCAGAAAGTGGCCACCCTACCTCCTCTCCCACGACCACGTGCCCTACCTCCTCTCTTCCTACCTCGTCCCTGCTGGGCACCGCGGTCGACGAAGAAGGCCCGCGGTGTGGTCATATCTGTCCCAGCAACGCTCGGCGGAGAGGTGCGTCTGGAATGGAAGACCTCGACCACGCTCCCGACCAGCGCCCACCATCTTTCAACACCTGCCATGACAAACAGTAAACAAAATTAGTACAACATAAAAAAGACCGACATGAATAATAATATGTGTATCACTTAAGTGTATTATCATCAAGTACAACATAAAAAATGTAATACCGACACTACTAATAATCTGGATCAGTATCATCAATAAATGCATAATCATCATCATCACTATAATCAATGACGGGCTCATAGGGTTCATTGGCATCAACATGTGCAAGGCCACCTTGACGTAATCGGTCAAGCATTGACAGGTCATCCGCAGCAGTAACCTCTTCTTGTTCCGGCTCTTCTTGTTCCTCCTCCGGGTGATGTCGGATTCATTGTCGCTGTCTACTTCAATGTTTTGGGGTGAAGTATAGCGGTTCTTGAAACGCTTTTTGAAAGACGTGTCTCTTGGAAGAATTCTCCTTCATATGTGTGCAGGTTAATGTGAGGTTCATAATCCTCTTCCTTTGGGGGAGAAAGTCTAGCACGTGGCGGCACTTCATAAACGACATCCCAACCTTTCAGATTTGGATTAGTTTGGCAGGCCCACGGTAGATAGAATACTTGGGTCGCCTGTTGAGCCATAATATAGACATCAGGAACATCTAAATGAGTGCTTTGGTTGATTTCAACTAGCCCTACATGTTCATGAGTCCTTCTAGTCTCCTTCGGCTGAAACCAATAACATTTGAAGACTACGACATTCGGTGGGTTTTCACCATAGAACAGAAGTTCATAAATTGCTTCAACTCTCCCATAATACTCGGTACCTCCTTCGCCGATAGCAGATACACAACAATTTGTTGACTTTCGATTCGGCTATAGATAGCTCTTTGCCATAGGTGCGAAAGCGATACCCATTGATGTCGTACTTGTCAAATGAACGGACCTTATAGTCAAAACCATTAGCGACTTGTCTCAATTCGGCGTCCATAGACTCTGAATTAGCCTACAAGTTTAATATGAAAGGATTGTTGCATTATGCACAAATTAGCAAATGAAATGAAATTGTCTAATAGAAATTACCGCTTGTTTGAACCAAGAGATGAAACCGGATAGCCACCTCCTTGCTTTGCGAGAAGCTCATACTCTTCGACGGAATCCTTTTGGATCTCCGCTCCATACGAGAATATGGCGACGATCGATCGTATGACATATCCAGGAATAAGAGTAGTTCAAAGGAAATAGAAGTTGCGAAACAATGTACCGAGAACTTACTCGATGTACGGCCGCACTTCTATCAGGTTGTTGAAGATATACAACGAAATGGTCCGCCATTCTTCGTTATTCAAAGATCTGGATGTGAAACACTAGCTGGTGCGAGATTCCCTTTGAATAGGCTGAGGTTGGATCCACCCTTTTAGGCTCGTCAAGATTGTACCGAGGCTTCGGATTATGCAAATGACGATTTTTGGCTTCAGAGTGCGCTGTTACGAAGTTTGCCGCCTCCTCGTGATGAATGCCTCAGCCATCGATGCTTCAATTCTACGTTTATTTTACATTTTGTCGAGCGTCTTCGCATTCTCTCGGTTAGGTAGCACCAACGATTTTGCACGGCCCCCAATCTTGCCTCGGTCGGAGATGCAAAATCAAATGCTGCATTGGATTAAAGAAGCCCGGTGGAAAGATCTTCTAACTTGCAGATCAACTCCGCGCCAACTCTTCCATTTCTTCTAGCACGCCAGCGATAGTTCTTTCGCACAAAGAACACGGAAGAAATAGCTGAGTTCTGCCAAGATTAGCCATTCATCCTCGTGGATGAAGCCACGCAACATCACCGCATTACCCGCTCAATCCATATGTGCCAATCATGACTCTTGAGACCAAATATCTTCAGTTTATCAAGATTCGCTCCCTCTTTAGATTCGCTGCATACCCATCGGGAACATCAACTGCTGTTGCACCCACAAGAGAATTTCCCTCATAGCTGGCCTTCCAAGATTGAACCATGCCTTTGGCTTCGCCCGATTCTGCTTTCCTTTCGGTTCTTTCATGTTTTGTAACGGCCTATCACATAGCGCCCCAGATCGACTCTAGCCTTAGTATTATCCTTTGACTTCCCATCTATGCGAACAATGTACCAAAAAGTGCCTCGGCGATATTCTTCTCGTGTGCATCACGTCGATGTTGTGTGGGCAAAGGAGGTCTTTGAAGTAAGGCAGATCCCATAAGCATGTTTTGTGAGTCCACGCGTGCTTAGTATTATACCCCTTGAAGTACCCTGGACGTTGTGGATCTGGCTCGAGAGCGTTTAACCGATCCAGGTGCATTGGCTGTCAATGCAGGTGGTGCAGAGTTTTTGACAACTCTACCCCTGATGAAGTTCTTCTTGTCTTTCCTGAACTTATGGCGAGGATCCAGGAACTGTCTATGCATGTCGAAGCAAGAAAACTTGCGACCGGCCTGAAGCCAACGAAACTCAAGAGCTCCCTTGCATGTGGGGCACGGGAACCTTCCATGCACACACCAGCCAACGAATAGCGCATACGCCGGCAAGTCATGCGTCGAGTACATGTACCAGACACGCATTATGAAGTTCCGTTTGCTAAAGGCGTCGTATGTCTTGAACCCATTATCCCGGCTTCTTGCAATTCGTCCTTAAGCGGCTGCATGTACACATTCATATTTTGCCCGGATAGTTGGGCCCTGGAATTATCAACGTCAGGAAAATGTTCTTTCTTTGCATAATCTGTCCGGGGAGATTGAGCGGAAAGACAAACACGGCCAACAATCTGTATTGGGCTGCCGTCATACCAAACACACTGAACCCATCCGTCTTGATGCCGACTCGAGGATGCCTCGGATCTGCCGCTTTGTCGCATGTAATTCATCAAACTTTTTCCACGCAACACCATCCGATGTGTGTACCATCATCAGATTCCCATCTGCATCTAGTTCGGTTCTTTTGCCTGTTTTGTGCCATGTCATCTGTCTGGCCGTCTCTTCGACCATGAAAAGACGTTGAAGTCTTGGTACGATTGGCATATACCGAAGAACACTAACGGGGATTTTGGTCTGTGTCTTCTCACCCATACCGTTGTCTACCACAATATACGGAAGACTTGCAAATGGGACAATAGTTCAAGTCCGCATAGTCAAGCCTAAATAAGGCACATCCTTTCTCACAGTGCATGTATCTTCTCATAGGGCATCTTGATTGCACGGAGGATTTTGTCCGACTGGTACAGGTTTGCAGGCATTACATGGCCTTTGGGTAGAAAGCGCCCAAATCTGTCATAATTGCGCCATAGCATTCTCGCCCAAGTTGAACTCGAGCCTTGAGCCATTACTTGTGAGATGACATCCAACCGACAAAGCTCGGTGTGCTCGTGGAGCGGACGTTTCAAGACTCCAACATTTCATTGAAGGCCTTTGCAGATTCCTCCATCTCCTCGTCCAATCCCGAGCATCATCATAGCCTTGCACCATGTTTTCCATCCCGGTACCATGCTCGTCGGTGCGACGACGATCCACCTCAGCTCGGTCATGTTGGGCAGACTCACCATGAAATGTCCACACCATATAATCGGGCGTAAAACCACTCTTCTGCAGGTGTTTGCCCATTTCAGCCTCTGTCTTCTTTTCCCAATTGCCGCACCGGAAACAGGGGCACCAGGTTTTCTTTTGGCCATTTGCAAATGCGGCTTGCACAAACCCCTTAGTTTTTGTGAACCATTCAGCGCTCCATTTGTTCTGACCAGTGTGACCGGTATACATCCAAGCACGGTCACTCATCTTGACTTTCAGAGCTACTGGACACACAACAATTATATATGTAATTCACCATGTATATATTCATCAGTTGATCTACTTTGTCAATTTTATTACGTCCATGCAACCTACACTCTAATAGGTAATGATAGGTCCTAATCCCACCCGTGTATGTGTAGATTGGGTTCATTTTCCCATGGTATGCTCGGATCCGACCTTAAAATTTGGCAGCACCTCCCGCCGTTCTCGATACACGCCTCGCAATAAGCAGAGAGGATGTGTAACCGGAGAACAACAGGGAGGCATCGATTTAAATATATGCGTCGGATCCGAGCAAAGCATATGGGAAAACGAACCCAATCTACATACTGGCTGTCCATGGATAGCGTTGGACAATTCGAAGAATCAAGGTTATAAATATGCAAATGCATGCATATTTATAACTATGACGCTTTCGAACGGGAGACACATATTGGTTACGCATATCTGATGATTCAAGACACATATATAGCTAGCTATCAAGTTTCATCGGAATAGATCAAATAATTAATGGGGAGGAGGAGTTGTCATTTGTGCTCACCCACGAACGAAGAAGCGAGCTCGTCAAACACATGGCGAGGTCGTCGAACACCAAACCTCGCAGCGATGAAACAACTGCACAATTAAAACTACACGATCAACACAATTATATATGATGTTTTCATAGCAAAATCGAAAAATATATGACCTAACTAATAATTCACAATATATATATGACCCCGCCGGCCTCTGGAAGGCCAAAGAACACCTTTTCGGAGGTGTCGGTGGTCGGGTGTCTGTCGGTGTCGGGTGCCGTGTCGGGTCGGGTGCTGTTTGAGGTCGGGGTGGGGTGTCGTGTCGATGTCGGGTAGTGCCGTGTCGGTGTCGGGTGTTGTTTCGGGTCGGGTGTGGTGTCGGCGTGGTGTCCGGGTCAGGCTCGGGGTCGGGTGTTGGGTCAGGCTGGGGTCGGGGTGTCGGGTCGGGTGTCGGGTCAGCCTTGGGGGTCGGGGTGTCGGGTCGGGTCGGGTGTCGGGGTAGGGGTGTCGGGTCGGGTCGGGTCGGGTCGGGGTGGGGGTCGGGGTGTCGGGTCGGGGTCTCGGGTCGGGTCGGGTCTCGGGTCGGGTGTCGTGTCGGGTGCCGGGTCGGGTCCTGGGTACCGTGGTCGGGTCAAGGTCGGGTCGGGTGTCGGGTCGGGTCGGGTCGGGGTGTCGGGGTCGGGTCGGGTCGGTCGGGTCGGGTCGGGTCGGGGTCGGGTCGGGTCGGGGTGTCGGGTCGGTGTCGGGTCGGGTCGGGTCTCGGGGTCGGGTGTCGGTCGGGTGCGGGTCGGGTCTGGGTACCGTGTCGGGTCGGGTCGGGTCGGGTCGGGGTGTCGGGTCGGGGTCGGGGTCTCGGGGTCGGGTCGGGGTCGGGGTGTCGGGGTCGGGTCGGGTCGGGTCGGGGTCTCGGGGTCGGGTGTCTTCTTCTTCTTCTTCCTTTTCCTTTTCTTTCTTTTTCCTTTTCTTCTTCTTCCTCCTTTTCCTTTTCTTCCTTTTTTTCTTCTTCTTCTTCTTCTTCTTCTTCTTCTTCTTCTTCTTCTTCTTCTTCTTCTTCTTCTTCTTCTTCTTCTTCTTCTTCTTCCTCCTTTCCTTTTCCTCTTCTTCTTCTCCTCCTCTCCTCTCTTTCTTCTTCTTATACTAAACTAAATCTAAACCTAATACTAAACATAAACCTAAAACTAAAAAACAGAAAAAAAAAAAAAAAGAAGAAGAAACTCACCTAGGCGGGCGGGGGGGGGCGCGGGTGGCGGGCGAGGGTGGAGGAGGGGGCGGTGGCCTGGGCGGCGGAGGGGGGCGGGCGGCTCTGGGCGGCGGCCCGCCGGGCGGCGGGCCTGGCTGGGCGGCGGAGGAGGGGGGGCGGCCCGGCCGGGCGGGCGGCGCCAGACGGCAGGGCGGCGGGGCAGGGGGGGGGGCGCTGGGTGGCGGCGGGTGGTGGGGCGACGGGCGGGGGCTGGTGGCGGCGGCGGGGCGGGGTGGTGCGAAGGGGCGGCGGGGTGGTGCGAAGGTGGAGAGAGAGAGAGAGAGGGGGTGGGCGCGTTAACGCTACGTGGGCCTCTCTTGCCGCCCGCCATCCTTTGCCGTCCGCTGCGTGCTTTTTGCCGTCCGCTAGCGGACGGCAAAGAGGGCCCCGTTAGGTTTTTTTTTTTGCAACTCGTCGGTGGGGCCCTCCTCTTTGCCGTCCGCTAGCAGACGGTAGCGAATTTTGCCGTCATGAGCGGACGGCAAAGAACTGGCTGATGGTAACCTTGGTCTTTGCCATCAGCCTGTTCTTTGCCGTCCGCTTTTTGTGTAGCTGATGGCAAAGAGCTTATTTGCCGTCCGCTAGCTGACGGCAAAGATCTGGCAGATGGCAAAGTAGCTGATTCCAGTAGTGAGTAGTCGGATAATTATGCAACTATGTGAAGACTCTCCCATTTAATAATTTCAGATCTTGGAATTTTATTCAAACAGCAAGCAAAGCTAAAGAATATAAAATGACGCTCCAAGCAAAACACATATCATGTGGTGAATAAAAATATAGCTCCAAGTAAAGTTTCCGATGGACGAAGACG
The DNA here is from genome assembly GCA_021605205.1 of Aegilops longissima. Classification (NCBI taxonomy): domain Eukaryota; kingdom Viridiplantae; phylum Streptophyta; class Magnoliopsida; order Poales; family Poaceae; genus Aegilops; species Aegilops longissima. The sequence goes on from CM038680.1 coordinate 27,439,544, forward strand.
AAAGAGGGGATGCCATCCGGGGCATCCCCAAGCTTAGGCTCTTGTTTATCCTTGAATATTATCTTGGGGTGCCTTGGGCATCCCCAAGCTTAGGCTCTTGACAGTCCTTATTCCTTAGTCCATCTAATCTTTAACCAAAACTTGAAAACTTCACAACACAAAACTTAACAGAAATATCGTGAGCTCCGTTAGCGAAAGAAAACAAAAGACCACTTCAAGCTACTGTAATTAACTCATTATTTATTTGTATTGGTGTTAAACCTACAGTATTTCAACTTCTCCATGGTTTATAAACTATTTTACTAGCCATAGATTCATCAAAATAAGCAAACAACACACGAAAAACAGAATCTGTCAAAAACAGAACAGTCTGTAGTAATTTGTAACTAACGCAAACTTCTGTAACTCCAAAAATTCTAAAATAAATTGGTGGACCTGATGAATTTGTATAGTAATCATATGAAAAAATAATAAACTAAATAGCACTCTCCAGTAAATTGTTTTAGTTAATCTCGTGAGCGCTAAAGTTTCTGTTTTTTACAGCATGATCATAAAGATTTCACCCAAGTCTTCCCAAAGGTTCTACCTGGCACAAACACTAATTAAAACACAAAACCACATCTAAACAGAAGCTAGATGGATTATTTATTCCTAAACAGAACCGAAAAAGCAAGAAACTAAAATAAAATTGGGTTGCCTCCCAACAAGCGCTATCGTTTAACGCCCCTAGCTAGGCATGATGATTTCAATGATGCTCGCATAAAAGATAAGAATTGAAACATAAAGAGAGCATCATGAAGAATATGACTAGCACATTTAAGTCTAACCCACTTCCTATGCATAGGGATTTTGTGAGCAAACAACTTATGGGAACAAGAATCAACTTGCATAGGAAGGTAAAACAAGCATAACTTCAAGATTTTCAACACATAGAGAGGAAACTTGATATTATTGCAATTCCTACAAGCATATGTTCCTCCCTCATAATAATTTTCAGTAGCAACATGAATGAATTGAACAATATAACCATCATCTTAAGCATTCTTTTCATGAGCCACAAGCATAGAAAATTTACTACTCTCCACATAAGCAAATTTATTCTCATCAATAGTAGTGGGAGCAAACTCAACAAAATAACTATCATGTGAAGCATAATCCAATTGAAAATTAAAATCATGATGACAAGTTTCATGGTTATCGTTATTCTTTATAGCATGCATGCCATCACAATAATCATCATAGATAGGAGGCATGCTTTCATCATAGTAGATTTGCTCATCAAAGCTTGGGGGACAAAAAATATCATCTTCATCAAACATAGCTTCCCAAAGCTTGTGGCTTTGCATATCATTAGCATCATGGATATTCAAGGAATTCATACTAACAACATTTCAATCATGCTCATCATTCGAAGATTTAGTGCCAAACATTTTATAGATTTCTTCTTCTAGCACTTGAGCACAATTTTCCTTTCCATCATTCTCATGAAAGATATTAAAAAGATGAAGCGTATGAGACAAACTCAATTCCATTTTTTTATAGTTTTAATTTATAAACTAAACTTGTGCTAAAACAAGAAACTAAAAGATTCGATTACAAGATCTAAAGATATACCTTCAAGCATTCACCTCCCCGGCAACGGCGCTAGAAAAGAGCTTGATGTCTACTACGCAACCTTCTTCTTGTAGACGCTGTTGGGACTCCAAGTGCAGAGGTTTGTAGGAAAGTAGCACATTTCCCTCAAGTGGATGACCTAAGGTTTATCAATCCGTGGGAGGAGTAGGTTGAATATGGTCTCTCTCAAGCAACCCTGCAACCAAATAGCAATGAGTCTCTTGTGTCCCCAACACACCCAGTACAATGGTAAATTGTATAGGTGCACTAGTTCGGCGAAGAGATGGTGATACAAGTGCAATATGGATGGTAGATACATGTTTTTGTAATCTGAAAATATAAAAATAGCAAGGTAACAAGTGGTAATAGTGAGCGTAATCGGTATTGCAATGAAGCACAAAGAGCAGGTCTGGCAGGAAGCACAAAGATCGTTTACTCAGGTTCGGGATGCGAGGATGAGTAATACCCTAGTCCTGCTTTGGTGTATGTATTTGAGTGTTCTTGAGTTCTTGAGCTAGCTATGGTGCGTGGGTAGCCCAAAAGATCCGAATCCTTCTCCTAGTCGCCTTGGGCCTCCTTTTATAGGCAAAAGGGGTTGCCACAGTGGCACACATGAGGTGGAAAGGTCTATTGCACACAAGCTTATCGCTTGTCATTACGGGACAAGATGCATTAAATGCGCCCCTTAGGTGTCCCGTTGCTTTATTGGGGCTGGCCATTAGGCCCGTCCCGTCCGTCGCCTTCCCGCTCTGCTCCGACACGCGTTCAGGCCAACGATGAATGCGGTTCCAAGTAGGCTGGCAGGCTGCTGAGATGGCGTGGTGGTAGGGTCTTCACGAAGATCTGCACGCCACCACGCAGGTGCTTGTGGAGCTGGCCTGGAAGCTGCATGTCGCCACGCAGTTGCCTGCCCAGCTGGTCGGCCTGGCAGCTGCATGGGAACGACAGCGGAGTCTTGGTAGACACGGGCCTGGCTGTGGCCCCGTAGGTGTCTTTGGCAAGAGCCTTGCCGTGGCATCGTAGTCATCCCCGACAAGCGCCTTGCCGGGGGTCTAGTGGATTTCCTCGGCTAGGATCCCGCCGAGGATCGTCGTCTTCTAGTCCTCATCTGATCCCCTGTGTTTATGATCTTGACGAAGATCTGCATGCCACCCCAGAGGCGCCTCCCGAGCCTTGATTCCAATGTGGTTGTTGGCGGCGTTGGAACCCTCGGGCTCAAGGGTGGCTCGCTCTACTGGTGTTGGGCAAGCTGCCTCGGCAAGGCTCTTGCTGCGGCCGCAGAGACCGCCCTGGCAAGGGTCTTGCCGGGGGAGTCCACCTTGCCCCTTTGCTCTTTGTGGTCTCTGGTCTTGGCGTTGCTCCGATCACCTTGTGCTCCGGCTCCCCTTCCCTGCCCTGCTTAGTGTGGCTGTGGGCGTGGCTCCAACTGTCCGTGCATAAGTAAAGGGGTCAAAAGGAGAGCCCCTACTTTTGTACACCGACAGGAGCCCCCGGGCCTGGGCCACATATAAGCGCAACACGTTGTTGGGCCAAGCCCAGAACAGTGCGCGGGCAGGCGGGGTGGATTTTTACCGCGGTACTTTTTCGCTCGCTTGCGCTTCCCCACGACCCTTGTTGAATGTGTGTGTCGTGGAGGGTCGTGCATGACGTGGGGGGCATGCGTGGGGCGGTTCCCGCATGCCTGTGTCACATCACAGTAAATGGTAAAGAGGCGTCCCGTGCCTTCCCCATAAAAAGGAATAACTGCAGGTGCGCTGCTCATTTACCCTCTGTGCTTTCTCCAATCTTGGAAAACCGTCGTCCCCTTCTTCCTCCCTCTCAAGCTCTTGTCTTTGCTTGCCGCCTCTGCGTCTTCGTCGTCCTGCCCCCTTCGCCTCTTGCAGCTGCCATGGCACCCAAAACCAGTAAAGGCAAGGGGGTGGCCAAGGACTCCGAGGCGAAGGAGCCGCCGGAGAGCGAGTTGACGGCGCGGCGGACGCAGTCCGCCTACTTGCCCACGACGATCGACGCGGTCCACCTCCGGGACTACTTCAAGCATCTGTGAGGGTGCAAGATGGGGGGGGGGGGGGAGACGACGGGGCATCCGGCCACGCACGTCATCCCTGCTGCTTTTGCCGAAGCCGGCCCGAATCGGTAACCATTCTTCGTCGACTACTTTTCCTGCGGCCTGTGCCCCCCTTCTTTGATTTCTTCAACGACGTCATGCATACCTACGGCTTTCACCTTCTAGATTTTACCCCAAATGTCATGGCGTGCTGCTACCTCTTGAGCACTACGTTGGTTTTCTCTTGAAGAGGAAAGGGTGATGCAGTAAAGTAGCGTAAGTATTTCCCTCAGTTTTTGAGAACCAAGGTATCAATCCAGTAGGAGACCACGCTCGAGTCCCACGCACCTACACAAACAAATAAGAACCTTGCAACCAACGCGATAAAGGGGTTGTCAATCCCTTCACGGCCACTTGCAAAAGTGATATCTGATAGAGATGATAAGATAATATTTTTGGTATTTTTATGATAAAGACTAAAAGTAAAGAAAGGAAAATAAACGGCGCCAGAAATAGCTTGTTGACGGGAGAATAATATGATGGAAAATAGACCCGGGGGCCATAGGTTTCACTAGTGGCTTCTCTCAAGATAGCATAAGTATTACGGTGGGTGAAAAAATTACTGTCGAGCAATTGATAGAATTGAGCATAGTTATGAGAATATCTAGGTATGATCATGTATATAGGCATCACGTCCGTGAAAAGTAGACCAACTCCTGCCTGCATCTACTACTATTACTCCACACATCGACCGCTATCCAGCATGCATCTAGAGTATTAAGTTCATAAGTACAGAGTAACGCTTTAAGCAAGATGACATGATTTAGAGGGATAAACTCATGCAATATGATATAAACCCCATCTTTTTATCCTTGATGGAAACAATACAATATGTGTCGTTTCCCCTACTGTCACTGGGATCGAGCACCGCAAGATTGAACCCAAAGGTAAGCACTTCTCCCATTGCCAGAAAGATCAATCTAGTAGGCCAAACCAAACTGATAATTCAAAGAGACTTGCAAAGATAACCAATCATACATAAAAGAATTCAGAGGAGACTCAAATATTGTTCATAGATAATCTTGATCATAAACCCACAATTCATCGGATGGCGACAAACACACCGCAAAAAGAAGAGTGACATCAAATAGATCTCCAAGAAAATCGAGGAGAACTTTGTATTGAGATCCAAAGAGACAGAAGAAGCCATCTAGCTAATAACTATGGACCCGAAGGTCTGAGGTAAACTACTCACATATCATCGGAGAGGCTATGGTGTTGATGTAGAAGCCCTCCATGATCAATGCCCCCTCTGGCGGAGCGCCAGAAAAGGCCCCAAGATGGGATCTCACGGGTACAGAAGGTTGTGGCGGTGGAAATAGTTTTTTTGGCTCTGTATATGATGTTTCCAGGGCATATGAGCATATATAGGCAAAGGAGGTCGGTCAGGAGAGCTACGAGGGGCCCATGAGGGTGGAGGGTGCGCCTAGGGGGGTAGGCGCGCCCCCTGCCTCGTGGCTTCCTCGTCGGTTGCTTGACGTCCACTCCAAGTCGTCTAGATCAAGTTTGTTCCGAAAATCACGTTCCCGAAGGTTTCATTCTATTTGATATCCTTTTCCTTCGAAACACTGAGCAAAAAAACAGCAATTTGGGCTGGGCCTCCGGTTAATAGGTTAGTCCCAAAAATAATATAAAAGTGTATAATAAAGCCCATTAAATGTCCAGAACAGAATACATAATAGCATGGAACAATCAAAAATTATAGATACGTTGGAGACGTATCAAGCATCCCCAAGCTTAATTCCTGCTCGTCCTCGAGTAGGTAAATGATAAGAACAGAATTTTGGATGTGGAATGCTAGTTGGCATAATTTTCAATGTAATTCTATTATTTGTGGCATGAATATTCAAATCCAAAAGATTCAAGATAAAAGTTTAATATTGACATAAAAGTAATAATACTTCAAGCAGACTAACTAAGCAATTATGTCTTCTCAAAATAACATGGCCAAAGAAAGTTCATCCCTACAAAATCATATAGTTTGGTCATGCTCCATTTTCGTCACACAAGAATGCTCTCATCATGCACAACCCCGATGACAAGCCAAGCAATTGTTTCATACTTTAGTAATCTCAAACTTTTTTCAACTTTCACACAATATATGAGCGTGAGCCATGGATATAGCACTATGGGTGGAATAGAATATGATGATGGGGGTTATGTGGAGAAGACAAAAAAGGAGAAAGTCTCACATTGACGCAGCTAATCAACAAGCTAGGGAGATGCCCATCGATTGATGTCAATGCAAGGAGTAGGGATTGCCATGCAACGGATGCACTAGAGCTATAAATGCATGAAAGCTCAACAAAAGAAACTAAGTGGGTTTGCATCCAACTTGCTTGCTCACGAAGACCTAGGGAATTTGAGGAAGCCCATTGTTGGAATATACAAGCCAAGTTCTATAATGAAAAATTCCAACTAGTATATGAAAGTGATAAAACAAGAGACTCTCTATCATAAAGATCATGGTGCTACTTTGAAGCACAAGTGTGGAAAAAGGATAGTAGCATTGTCCCCCTTTTTTTGTTTTTTTAGCCTTTCCTTTTTTTATTTGGCCTTTCTCTTCTTCTTTTTTATTTGGTACAATGCTCTATGAATGATGATCATCACACTTCTATTTGTTTACAACTCAATGATTCCAACTCGATACTAGAACAAATTATGACTCTATATGAATGCCTCCGGCAGTGTACCGGGATGGGCAATGAATCAAGAGTGACATGTACGAAATAATATGCATGGTGGCTTTGCCACAAATACGATGTCAACTACATGATCATGTAAGGCAACATGACAATGATGAAACATGTCATGATAAACGGAACGGTGGAAAGTTGCATGGCAAGATATCTCGGAATGGCTATGGAAATTCCATAATAGGTAGGTATGGTAGCTGTTTTGAGGAAGATATAAGGAGGTTTATGTGTGATAGAGCGTATCGTATCATGGGGTTTGGATGCACCGGTGAAGTTTGCACCAACTCTCAATGTGAGAAAGGGCAATGCACGGTACCGAAGAGGCTAGCAATGATGGAAAGGTGAGAGTGCGTATAATCCATGGACTCAACATTAGTCATAAAGAACTCACATACTTATTGCAAAAATCTACAAGTCATCAAAAACCAAGCACTACGCGCATGCTCCTAGGGGGATAGATTGGTAGGAAAAGACCATCGCTCGTCCCTGATCGCCACTCATAAGGAGGACAATCAAAGAACACCTCATGTTTCAAATTTGTTACACAATGTTTACCGTACGTGCATGCCATGGGACTTGCAAACTTCAACACAAGTATTTCTCAAATTCACAATTACTCAACTAGCACAACTTTAATATTACTACCTCCATATCTCAAAACAATCATCAAGCATCAAACTTTTCTTAGTATTCAACGCACTTATAAGAAAGTTTTTACTAATCTTGGATGCCTATCATATTAGGACTAATTTCACAATTTAAGAAAATTACCATGCTGTTTCTTAGGACTCTCAAAATGATATAAGTGAAGCATGAGAGAACAATAGTTTCTATAAAACAAAACCACCACCGTGCTCTAAGAGATATAAGTGAAGCACTAGAGCAAAAACTATATAGCTCAAAAGATATAAGTGAAGCACATAGAGTATTCTAATAAATTCCGAATCAAGTGTGTCTCTCTCAAAAGTGTGTTCAGCGAGGAAGATCGTGGTAAACTAAAAACAAAGACTCAACTCATACAAGACACTCCAAGCAAAACACATATCATGTGGTGAATAAAAATATAGCTCCAAGTAAAGTTACCGATGGACGAAGACAAAAGAGGGGATGCATTCCGGGGCATTGTTGGGGAACGTAGTAATTTCAAAAATTTTCCTACGATCACGCAAGATCATGGTGATGCATAGCAACGAGATGAGAGTGTTGTCTACGTACCCTCGTAGACCAGCAACGGAAGCGTTGACGCAACGTAGAGGAAGTAGTCGACTTCTTCCCGATCCAACCGATCCAAGTACCGAGCGACGGCACCTCCGAGTTCTGCACACGTTCAGCTCGATGGCGTCCCTCGAACTCCGATCCAGCCGAGTGTTGAGGGAGAGTTTCATCAAGACGACGGCGTGGGACGATGATGATGTTCCACCGGCGCAGGGCTTCGCCTAAGCTCCGCAACGGTATATTCGAGGTGTAGTTTGGTGGAATGGGGCACCGCACACGGCTAAGGAACGATCTCAATGATCAACTTGTGTGTCATGGGGTGCCCCTGCCCTGTATATAAAGGAGGGAAGGGAGGGCTGGCCGGCCAAGGAGAGGTGCGCCAGGGTGTCCTACTCCTACTAGGGTAGGATTCCCCCAAATCCTAGTCCAACTAGGTTTCCCAAGTGGGAAGGAGAGAGAGAGGCGCCTTCTCCTAGTCCTAATAGGACTAGGGAAGGGGGAAGGTGTGCCAGCACTATGGCCCCCTTTCTCTTTCCTACTAAGGCCCATCATGGCCCATTGACCCCCGGGGTTCCAGTAACCCCTCGGTACTCGGTAAAATTCCCAATTTCACCCGGAGTGATTCCGAGTCAAACATAGGCTTCCAATATATCAATCTTTATGTCTCGACCATTTCGAGACTCCTCGTCATGTCCGTGATCTCATCCGGACTCGAACAACCTTCGTACATCAATATCATATAAACTCATAATAAGCATCATCGAAGCGTTAGCGTGCGGACCCTACGGGTTCGAGAACTATGTAGACATGACCGAGACACCTCTCGGTCAATAACCAATAGCGGGACCTGGATGCCCATATTGGCTCCTACATATTCTACGAAGATCTTTATCGGTCGACCGCATAACAACATCGTTGTTCCCTTTGTCATCGGTATGTTACTTGCCCGAGATTCGATCGTCGGTATCCAATACCTAGTTCAATCTCAGCATTGGCAAGTCTCTTTTCTCGTTCCGTAATACATCATCTCACAACTAACACATTTAGTTGCAATGCTTGCAAGGCTTATGTGATGTGCATTACCGAGAGGGCCCAGAGATACCTCTCCGACAATCGGAGTGACAAATCCTAATCTCGAAATATGCCAACCCAACATGTACCTTGGAGACACCTGTAATGTACCTTTATAATCACCCGATTACGTTGTGACGTTTGGTAGCACCCAAAGTGTTCCTCGGCAAACGGGAGTTGCATAATCTCATAGTCATAGGAACATGTATAAGTCATGAAGAAAAGCACTAGCAACAAACTATACGATCAGGTGCTATGCTAATGGAATGGGTCATGTCAATCAGATCATTCAACCAATGATGTGATCCGTTAATCAAATAACAACTCCTTGTTCATGGTTAGGAAACATAACCATCTTTGATTAACGAGCTAGTCAAGTAGAGGCATACTAGTGACACTCTGAGGTTTATGTATTCACACATGTATTATGTTTCCGGTTAATACAATTCTAGCATGAATAATAAACATTTATCATGATATAAGGAAATAAATAATAACATTATTATTGCCTCTAGGGCATATTTCCTTCATCTCCCACTTGCACTAGAGTCAATAATCTAGATTACACAGTAATGATTCTAACACCCATGGAGTCTTGGTGCTGATCATGTTTTGCTCGTGGAAGAGGCTTAGTCAACGGGTCTGCAACATTCAGATCCGTATGTATCTTGCATATCTCTATGTCTCCCACCTGGACCAAATCCCGGATGGAGTTGAAGCGTCTTTTGATGTGCTTGGTTCTCTTGTGAAATCTGGATTCCTTTGCCAAGGCAATTGCACCAGTATTGTCACAAAAGATTTTCATTGGACCCGATACACTAGGTACAACACCTAGATCGGTTATGAACTCCTTCATCCAGACTCCTTCATTAGCTGCTTCCGAAGCAGCTATGTACTCAGCTTCACATGTAGATCCCGCAACGACGCTTTGTTTGGAACTGCACCAACTGACAGCTCCACCGTTTAATGTAAATACGTATCCGGTTTGTGATTTAGAATCGTCCGGATCAGTGTCAAAGCTTGCGTCGACGTAACCGTTTACGACGAGCTCTTTGTCACCGCCATAAATGAGAAACATATCCTTAGTTCTTCTCAAGTACTTAAGGATGTTCTTGACCGCTGTCCAAATGATCCACTCTGGATTACTTTGGTACCTGCCGCTAAACTTACAGACAAGGCACACATCAGGTCTGGTACACAGCATTGCATACATGATAGAGCCTATGGCTGAAGCATAGGAACATCTTTCATTTTCTCTCTATCTTCTGCGGTGGTCGGGCATTGAGTCTTACTCAACTTCACACCTTGTAATACCGGCAAGAACCCTTTCTTTGCCTCGATCCATTTTGAACTTTTTCAAAACTTTATCAAGGTATGTGCTTTGTGAAAGTCCTATTAAGCGTCTTGATCTATCTCTATAGATCTTAATGCCCAATATGTAAGCAGCTTCACCGAGGTCTTTCATCGAAAAACTCTTATTCAAGTATCCCTTTATGCTATCCAGAAATTCTATATCATTTCCGATCAATAATATGTCATCCACATATAATATCGAAATGCTCTGAGCTCCCACTCACTTTCTTGTAAATACAGAGCTTCTCCAAAAGTCAGATAAAACCAAATGCTTTGATCACACTATCAAAACGTTTATTCCAACTCCGAGAGGCTTGCACCAGTCCATAAATGGATCGCTGGAGCTTGCACACTTTGTTAGCTCCTTTGGATCGACAAAACCTTCTGGTTGCATCATATACAACTCTTCTTCCGTAAATCCATTCAGGAATGCAGTTTTAACATCCATTTGCCAAATTTCATAATCATAAAATGCGGCAATTGCTAACATGATTCGGACGGACTTAAGCATCGCTACGGGTGAGAAGGTCTCATCGTAGTCAATCCCTTGAACTTGTCGAAAACCTTTTGCAACAAGTCGAGCTTTATAGACGATAACATTACCATCAGCGTCAGTCTTCTTCTTGAAGATCCATTTATTCTCAATTGCTTGCCGATCATCGGCAAGTCAACCAAAGTCCACACTTTGTTCTCATACATGGATCCCATCTCAGATTTCATGGCCTCAAGCCATTTTGTGGAATCTGGGCTCACCATCGCTTCTTCATAGTTCGTAGGTTCATCATGTTCCAGTAACATGACTTCCAAAATAGGATTACCGTACCACTCTGGTGCGGATCTTGCTCGTTGATCTCTGAGTTCTGAGAAACTTGATCTGAAGTTTCATGATCATCATCATTAGCTTCCTCCCTATTTGGTGTAGGTGTCACGAAACTGTTTTCTGTGATGTACTATTCTCAATAAGGGAGTAGATACGATTATCTCATCAAGTTCTACTTTCCTCCCACTCACTTCTTTCGTGAGAAACTCTTTCTCCAAAAAGTTTCGAATTTAGCAACAAAAATCTTGCCTTCGGATCTGTGATAGAAGGTGTACCCAACTGTCTCCTTTGGGTATCCTATGAAGACACATTTCTCGATTTGGGTTCGAGCTTATCAGGTTGAAGCTTTTTCACATAAGCATCGCAGCCCCAAACTTTCAAAAGCGACAACTTTGGTTTCTTGCCAAACCATAGTTCATAAGGTGTCGTCTCAGCGGATTTAGATGGTGCCCTATTTAAAGTGAATGCAGCCGTCTCTAAAGCATAACCCCAAAATGATAGCGGTAAATCAGTAAGAGACATCATAGATCGCACCATATCTAATAAAGTACGATTCGACGTTCGGACACACCATTACGTTGTGGTGTTCCGGTGGCGTAAGTTGCGAAACTATTCCGCATTGTTTCAAATGTAGGCCAAACTCGTAACTCAAATATTCTCCTCCACGATCAGATCGTAGAAACTTTATTTTCTTGTTACGATGATTTTCCACTTCACTCTGAAATTCTTTGAACTTTTCAAATGTTTCAGACTTGTGTTTCATTAAGTAGATATACCCATATCTGCTCAAATCATCTGTGAAGGTGAGAAAATAACGATATCCGCCACGAGCCTCAACATTCATTGGACCACATACATCAGTATGTATGATTTCCAATAAATCTGTTGCTCTCTCCATAGTTCCGGAGAACGGTGTTTTAGTCATCTTGCCCATAAGGCACGGTTCACAAGTGCCAAGTGATTCATAATCAAGTGACTCCAAAAGTCCATCAGTATGGAGTTTCTTCATGCGCTTTACACCGATATGACCTAAATGGCAGTGCCACAAATAAGTTGCACCATCATTATCAACTCTGCATCTTTTGGTTTCAACATTATGAATATGTGTATCACTACTATCAAGATTAAGTAAAAACAAACCATTCTTCAATGGTGCATGACCATAAAAGATATTATTCATATAAATAGAACAACCATTATTCTCTGATTTAAATGAATAACCGTCTCGCATCAAACAAGATCCAGATATAATGTTCATGCTCAACGCTGGTACTAAATAACAATTATTTAGGTCTAATACTAATCCGAAGGTAGATGTAGAGGTAGCGTGCCGACTGCGATCACATCGACTTTGGAACCATTTCCCAGCGCATTGTCACCTCGTCCTTAGCCAATCTTCGCAATCCGTAGCCCCTGCTTTGAGTTGCAAATATTAGCAAGAACCAGTATCAAATACCAGTGCTCTGCGAGTATTAGTAAGGTACACATCAATAACATGTATATCACATATACCTTTGTTAACCTTGCCATCCTTCTTATCCGCCAAATACTTGGGGCAGTTCCGCTTCAAATGACCAGCCTGCTTGCAATAGAAGCACTCGGTTTCAGGCTTAGGACCAGACTTGGGTTTCTTCTCTTGATCAGCAACTTGCTTGCCGCTCTTTTGAAGTTTCCTTTTCTTTCCTTTGCCCTTTTCTTGAAACTAGTGGTTTTGTTAACCATCAACACTTGATGCTCCTTTTGATTTCTACCTCCATGACTTTCAGCATCGCGAAGAGCTCGGGCATTGTTTTGGTCATCCCTTGCATATTATAGTTCATCACGAAGCTCTTGTAGCTTGGTGGCGTGATTGGAGAATTCTGTCAATGGCGCAATCATCCGGAAGATTAACTCCAGTTGAATCAAGTGATTGTTATATCCGGACATTACGAGTATATGCTCACCTTGTGAACCGTTCTCCTCCATCTTACAGCTATAGAACTTATTGGAGACTTCATATCTCTCAATCCGGGCATTCGCTTGAATATTAACTTCAACTCTGGAACATCTCATATGCTCCATGGTGTTCAAAACGACGTTGAAGTCCCGGTTCTAAGCCGTAAAGCATGGCACACTGAACTATAGAGTAGTCATCAGCTTTGCTTTGCCAGACGTTCACAACTTGGCGCAGCCCTTGCACCAGGCCTGGCACCTAACGGTGCTTCCAGGGCGTAATTCTTCTGTGCAGCAATAAGGATAATCCTCAAATTCGGACCCAGTCCGTGTAATTGCTGCCATCATCTTTCAACTTTGCTTTCTCAAGGAACGCATTAAAATTCAACGGAACAACAGACGAGCCATCTATCTACACATCATAGACAAGCAAGATACTATCGGTACTAAGTTCATGATAAATTTAAGTTCAATTAATCATATTACTTAAGAACTCCCACTTAGAAAAATATCCTCAATTCTCTAAGTGATTGCGTGATCCATATCAACTACACCATGACCGATCATCACGTGTGATGGAGTAGTTTCAATGGTGAACATCAATATGTTGATCATATCTACTATATGATTCACGCTCGACCTTCGGTCTCCGTGTTCGAGGTCATATCTTATATGCATAGCTCGTCAAGTATAACCTGAGTATTCTGCGTGTGCAACTGTTTTGCACCGTTGTATTTGAGCGTAGAGCCTATCACACCCGATCATCACGTGGTGTCTCAGCACGAAGAACTTTCATAGCGGTGCATACTCGGGAGAACACTTCTTGATAATTTAGTAAGGGATCATCTTATAATGCTACCGTCAATCAAAGCAAAATAAGATGCATAAAGGATTAACATCACATGCAATCAATATAAGTGATATGATATGGCCATCATCATCTTGTGCTTGTGATCTCCATCTCGAAGCACCGTCATGATCACCATCGTCACCGTAGCGACACCTTGATCTCCATCGTAGCATCGTTGTCGTCTCGCCAATCTTATGCTTCTCGACTATCGCTACCGCTTAGTGATAAAGTAAAGCATTACGAAGCGATTGCATTGCATACAATAAGCGACAACCATATGGCTCCTGCCGATTGCCGATAACCGGTTACAAAACATGATCATCTCATACAATAAAATTCAGCATCATGTCTTGACCATATCACATCACAACATGCCTGCAAAAACAAGTTAGGCGTCCTCTACTTTGTTGTTGCAAATTTTACGTGGCTGCTACGGGCTGAGCAAGAACCGTTCTTACCTACGCATCAAAACCACAACGATACTTCGTTAAATAGACTCCGTTTAACCTTCTCAAGGACCGGCGTAGCCACACTCGATTCAACTAAAGTGAGAGAGACAGACACCCGCCGGTCACCTTTAAGCAACGAGTGCTCGGGCGGTGAAACCAGTCTCGCGTAAGCGTCACGCGTATGTTCGGTCCGGGCCGCTTCATCTCACAATACCGCTGAACCAAAGTATGACATGCTGGTAGGCAGTATGACTTGTATCGTCCACAACTCACTTGTGTTCTACTCGTGCACATGACATCAACGCATAAAACCAGGCTCGGATGCCACTGTTGGGGAACGTAGTAATTTCAAAAAATTTCCTACGATCACGCAAGATCATGGTGATGCATAGCAACGAGATGAGAGTGTTGTCTACGTACCCTCGTAGACCAGCAACGGAAGTGTTGACGCAGCGTAGAGGAAGTAGTCGTACTTCTTCCCGATCCAACCGATCCAAGTACCGAGCGTCACGGCACCTCCGAGTTCTGCACACGTTCAGCTCGATGGCGTCCCTCGAACTCCGATCCAGCCGAGTGTTGAGGAGAGTTTAAATCGACCGACGGCGTGGTGGCGATGATGATGTTCCACCGGCGCGAGGGCTTCGCCTAAGCTCCGCAGCGGTATATTCGAGGTGTAGTTTGGTGGAAGGGGCACCGCACACGGCTAAGAGCGATCTCAATGATCAACTTGTGTGTCATGGGGTGCCCCTGCCCTGTATATAAAGGAGGGAAGGGAGGGCTGGCGGCCAAGGAGAGGTGCGCCAGGGGTGTCCTACTCCTACTAGGAGTAGGATTCCCCCAAATCCTAGTCCAACTAGGTTTCCCCAAGTGGGAAGGGAGAGAGAGAGGGGGCGCCCCCTTCTCCTAGTCCTAATAGGACTAGGGAAGGGGAAGTGCTGACCAGCACTATGGCCCCTTTTCTCTTTCCTACTAAGGCCCATCATGGCCCATTGACCCCGGGGTTCAGTAACCCTCGGTACTCGGTAAAATTCCCAATTTCACCGGAGTGATTCGGAAGTCAAACATAGGCTTCCAATATATCAATCTTTATGTCTCGACCATTTGAGACTCCTCGTCATGTCCGTGATCTCATCCGGGACTCGAACAACCTTGGTACATCAATATCATATAAACTCATAATAACATCATCGAAGCGTTAAGCGTGCGGACCCTACGGGTTCGAGAACTATGTAGACATGACCGAGACACCTCTCGGTCAATAACCAATAGCGGGACCTGGATGCCCATATTGGCTCCTACATATTCTCGAAGATCTTTATCGGTCAGACCGCATAACAACATCGTTGTTCCCTTTGTCATCGGTATGTTACTTGCCGAGATTCGATCGTCGGTATCAATACCTAGTTCAATCTCGTTCTTGGCAAGTCTCTTTTCTCATTCCGTAATACATCATCTCACAACTAACACATTTAGTTGCAATGCTTGCAAGGCTTATGTGATGTGCATTACCGAGAGGGCCAGAGATACCTCTCCGACAATCGGATGACAAATCCTAATCTCGAAATATGCCAACCCAACATGTACCTTGGAGACACCTGTAATGTACCTTTATAATCACCCGATTACGTTGTGACGTTTGGTAGCACCAAAGTGTTCCTCGGGCAAGCGGAGTTGCATAATCTCATAGTCATAGGAACATGTATAAGTCATGAAGAAAAGCACTAGCAACAAACTATACGATCAGGTGCTATGCTAATGGAATGGGTCATGTCAATCAGATCATTCAACCAATGATGTGATCCGTTAATCAAATAACAACTCCTTGTTCATGGTTAGGAAACATAACCATCTTTGATTAACGAGCTAGTCAAGTAGAGGCATACTAGTGACACTCTGTAGGTTTATGTATTCACACATGTATTATGTTTCCGGTTAATACAATTCTAGCATGAATAATAAACATTTATCATGATATAAGGAAATAAATAATAACATTATTATTGCCTCTAGGGCATATTTCCTTCAGGCATGCCCAAGCTTTGGCTTTTTAGTGTCCTTGTATTTACCTTGGGGTGCCTTGGGCATCCCCCAGATTAGGCTCTTACCACTCCTTGTTCCATAATCCATCAAATCCTTACCCAAAACTTGAAAACTTCACAACACAAAACTTAACAGAAAATCTCGTGAGCTACGTTAACGAAAGAAAACAAAACACCACTCAAAGGTACTGTATTGAACTCATTCTTTATTTATATTGGTCTTAAACCTACTGTTTTCCAACTTATCTATGGTTTATAAACTATTTTACTAACCATAGACTCATCAAAATAAGCAAACAACACACGAAAAACAGAATCTGTCAAAAACAGAACAGTCTGTAGTAATCTGTAACTAACACAAACTTCTGGAACTCTAAAACTTCTACCAAAATAGGAAGACCTAAATAATTTTTTTATTGATCTGCTGCAATTGGAATCAGTATTATATCATGTTCTGGTGATTTTTAACAATTGTTTTTGTGAACAGAAAGTTTCTGGAATTTTCAGCAAGATCAAATAACTGTCATCCAAGAAGATGCTATAGGTTTTACTTGGCCCAAACACTAATTAAAACACAAAAATAAATCTAACCAGAGGCTAGATCAAATATTTATTCCTAAACAGGAGCAAAAAGAAAAAAACTAAAATAAAATTGGGTTGCCTCCCAACAAGCGCTATCGTTTAACGCCCCTAGCTAGGCATAAAAACAAGGATAGATCTAGGTATTACCATAATAATGGTAAGGTAAATCATGAAAACTCCTTCCATATTCTCTACATTCAGCAGCAAGTTTCCTTTGTGGCAAGCAAAAGTAATCATAGAGGTTAAATTTAATAGGACAAAAGTCCCCAAGATCAAGCCCGGGAGGTATGGGTTCCTCCCTTGGCCCCTTATATTGCACAACCAATTCATCATTACAAGCGTTCTTTTGACAAAAAGTCACGAGTCTTTGCTCCAGAGAAAAACTAACCCATTATTTTGAATAGCAAAGTCATCATTAAGTTCAAAAATTATATCAACTAAAACATCGGTAGGAACCTTTTTTCTAAGGTTTTCATTATAGGCAATGTGATCCAAAAATTGTAAACGCATTATGTCTTCTATGGGAGGATGACCAGCATCCACCCTATAACGCGCAAAAATTTCTTTAGCCTCTTTCATTATAAATCTGAACTCATGGGCCAAAAAGATAGTAGCGGCATGCTTAACAGAAGAGTACTCAATATTAGAAAATTCTTTGTATGCAAGGATGCATATGAAGAAATTGCCTTCCAAGTTCAACTACGAGCAAAGATATCGCATCCGCAAGGCTACTAGTTCTGTGAAGAATAGAGCCACCCATGATGGGCAAAGCACCAACACAAGTAAAGAAATCTTGAATAACTCCTTTCCCAATAATATTACCACTACCGACTCGAAACCTTTTAGTATGCAAGGTATCAAAGTTTCCCATGTTATTATTATTGTCTTCATTAGCGATAACCTCCACAGATTAAGACATGGCGAAAGAAAGGCAAGCGGAAAAGAGGCGAACGGAAAGAGAGGGCGAATAAAACGGCAAGGGTGAAGTGGGGAGAGGAAAACGAGAGCCAGATGGCAAATAATGTAATGCGAGGGATAAGAGTTCGTGATGGGTACTTGGTATGTCTTGACTTGTGCGTGGACTCCCCGGCAACGGTGCCAGAAATCCTTCTTGCTACCTCTTGAGCACTGTGTTGGTTTTCCCTTGAAGAGGAAAGGGTGATGCAGTAAAGTAGCGTAAGTATTTCCCTCAGTTTTTGAGATCCAAGGTATCAATCCAGTAGGAGACCACGCTCGAGTCCCACGCACCTACACAAACAAATAAGAACCTTGCAACCAACGTGATAAAGGCGTTGTCAATCCCTTCACGGCCACTTGCAAAAGTGAGATCTGATAGAGATGATAAGATAATATTTTTGGTATTTTTATGATAAAGACTAAAAGTAAAGAAAGCAAAATAAACGGCGCCGGAAATAGCTTGTTGACGGGAGAATAATATGATGGAAAATAGACTCGGGGGCCATAGGTTTCACTAGTGGCTTCTCTCAAGATAGCATAAGTATTACGGTGGGTGAACAAATTACTGTCGAGTAATTGATAAAATTGAGCATAGTTATGAGAATATCTAGGTATGATCATGTATATAGGCATCACATCCGTGACAAGTAGACCGACTCCTGCCTGCATCTACTACTATTACTCCACACATCGACCGCTATCCAGCATGCATCTAGAGTATTAAGTTCATAAGAACAGAGTAATGCTTTAAGCAAGATGACATGATGTAGAGGGATAAACTCATGCAATATGATATAAACCCCATCTTTTTATCCTTGATGGAAACAATACAATATGTGTCGTTTCCCCTACTGTCACTGGGATCGAGCACCGCAAGATTGAACCCAAAGCTAAGAACTTCTCCCATTGCCAGAAAGATCAATCTAGTAGGCCAAACCAAACTGATAATTCAAAGAGACTTTTAAAGATAACCAATCATACATAAAAGAATTCAGAGGAGAGTCAAATATTGTTCATAGATAATTTTGATCATAAACCCACAATTCATCGGATCTCGACAAACACACCGCAAAAAGAAGAGTTACATCAAATAGATCTCCAAGAGAATCGAGGAGAACTTTGTATTGAGATCCAAAGAGAGAGAAGAAGCCATCTAGCTAATAACTATGGACCCGAAGGTCTGAGGTAAACTACTTACATATCATCGGAGAGGCTATGGTGTTGATGTAGAAGCCCTCCATGATCAATGCCCCCTCTAGCGGAGCGCCAGAAAAGGCCCCAAGATGGGATCTCACGGGTACAGAAGGTTGCGGCGGTGGAAATAGTTTTTTGGCTCTGTGTATGATGTTTCCAGGGTATATGAGCATATATAGGCGAAGGAGGTTGGTCAGGAGAGCTACGAGGGGCCCATGAGGGTGGAGGGTGCGCCTAGGGGGGTAGGCGCGCCCCCTGCCTCGTGGCTTCCTTGTCGGTTGCTTGACGTCCACTCCAAGTCGTCTAGATCAAGTTTGTTCCGAAAATCACGTTCCCGAAGGTTTCATTCCGTTTGATATCCTTTTCCTTCGAAACACTGAGCAATAAAAAACAACAATTTGGGCTGGGCCTCCGGTTAATAGGTTAGTCCCAAAAATAATATAAAAGTGTATAATAAAGCCCAGTAAATGTCCAAAACAGAATATATAATAGCATGGAACAATCAAAAATTATAAATACATTGGAGACGTATCACATGCATGGCTCTTTTTGTGCATCTGTGCGAGGGCTTCGTCGGGGTGCATCCAAACACGGCGCTCTTCCGCCACTTCCGGTTGTGTCGCCTGGATCCCAAGGTCCAAGGGGACATACCCGGTGGGTGCTCAGAACGAGAGGTGGGAGGAGTGGCGGGGCCAGTGGTGCTGGATTGAGGAGGAGGATCCACAGGAATTCTGCCAGGTTCGCCAGGCGCCGTCGGTTCATAGAAAGGACTGGAGCAATGTTGACGCCGACGACGCAAAGCTCACGGTCGCGACCACCAGGATTCATAGCCTCACCGAGGCCGGGCTCACCCTTGAGATGATCGGGGTGGATTTCATCCGCCGCCGACATCATGAGGCTTCGCCCCGGCTTGGATCACAACCTCAAGGTGATGGGGCACGCCCACTTCTGCCAGCGGCTCTTCCAGCACGACGTGAACTGCGACGACAAGGTCGAGTGGTCCCGCAAGGCCGCCAAAACCGGCAAGGTTGCCAAGGGGCCCTTGTTTGGGTTGCCGGTGGGGGTGGTCCGGCTGAGCAATAACTTGCGCCGAAACGACATCATTGCCATGATGCCGGAGTTCAACGCGCATGGCCTCGTCCCAAATTGGGCCGAGCCACCGGCAGATCAAGTGCAGGAGTTCTTTGATACCTTGGTGGAGAAGTACATCCGCGACGAGCCGCTGCTCATCCAGGACACCACCCAAGCGGAGCTGGACTACATAGCCGCCAGGGCGGCGGAGGCGGAGCTCGACAAGGAGGCCGGCAGCACCGGTGGTGTGGAGGACGAGGCCGCGGCGGCCGTAGAGGAGAAGGAGCTCGCCCAGTGGGCGGAGTCTCCTGGGAAGGCCAGCAGCGCTGGCACCGGGGCCCCTCTCATCGAAGATGTGGTCGATGAGTCGTCAGAGGAGGAGGAGGTCGAGACTGTCGACCCCATGGTCACGGGGAGAGGGCGAGTCCTGCGGCGGGCCAGCTCTGGTGAGCTGGTTCGGCCCGGCAGGGCCGTGCAACCGCAGCAAGACTGGGAGGCGTCCGTGCGCCAAACGAGGGCCGCAGCGGCGAGGAAGTTGGTGAAGGCCGTGGTGGCGAAGAAGAAAGCAACTGCCTCTTCTTCATCCAAGCGTGGCCAGACTCCACCCCCTCCCCTCCACAGGCAGATGCTGACGCAGTGGTCGTCTTTGATTTTGGTCCCTCAGCCCAAGGAGGAAGCGGAAGGTAACAGAAGAGGAGGTGGACGATGAGCAAGTATCTAGCTCTTTCTTTGTCATCTCCGTCTCCTTAGACTGTGTCACTTATCTTGATTTGTTTTCATCTTCGCAGGGACGCGGAGACGCAGGCCCAGAGGGTGAAGAGGGCCAGGGCCTCGACGGGCGGCCAGCCCGTGAGGCTGGCACTTCAGTCACGCTTGCTGGTGGTGGTGAGCAGCCCGGACAGCAGCCCCCGGCGGAGCCCCCAGCATAAGTTCACCACTCGCTCCCCCTCAACGCGCGCTAGGGTACGACCCCTTGGTGCTGACCTTGCCGTCGTTGCAGGAGGAGGACGGCAGCAGGAGGAGCCACTGGGGGCCACCCCCAACACGCCGCCCAGAGGGGCGTCCCCAGTAAGGGCGCCAAGCGTCGAGCCTATGCGTATGGAGGAGGAGAACCCGGGTGCTGGTGGATCCGTCCAAGCGCCAAATGTTGACGGGGAAAGGGCTACTTCTTCCCAGCCCGGCACGAGTGATTCGCCCTCTGTCCTCGTTCATTCATGTTCCTTCTTTTCTTCTTCTCCTGAATCTTGGTCTTGGCCTCGCCTCACTCCTCTTCTCGACGTCTAGGTCCTTCCCCGGTGAATCTGGAGGACATTGACACCGTCATTGAGGAGGTCGCCAGGGACGCCGCGGCCGAGGCCGACAAGATTGCTACCGAGGAAGCCGTCAAGGCTGCCACTGAAGAGGCCACCAAGGGGTCTGCTGAGGAGACCGGCAAGGCTGCTGCCGAGGAGGCCAGCGAGGGGCCTGCCGGGGAGGCCGGCAAGGCCGCCACTGAGGAGGGGGCGATCGACGACCAACCTTCCTCCTCCGCTGCTTTTGGATCGGGCAGGTACCTGAGGGTGAGCGACGACCTGTTCGTCCACCTCCCAGGGACGGCGAGCACTGGGGCGCCCGCGGAGGGGGAGGTGTTTGATGATGAAGTGCTCGTCGTCGCTGGGCTTGAGGTTGTTGACGAGCCGAGCGCCGGTGGCGGCGGTTCCCAGGAAGAGCGGCTCCTCCAGGCCATGAGTGCCAACTTCCAGAAGCTCCAGGTGCTTCACCGCACCCGCCTAGACAAGGCCAAGTCCAGGATGGTGGTGGTGGACAAGGTGGAGGCGGACCTCGAGGAGCGCGTCACCGAGGCGCAGGCTTGGTTCCGCCAGGCGCACAAGGACTTGAAGACCACCTAGGACGTGATGGCTGAGCGTAACCTGGAGTTTGTCATGAAGTAGGCCGACATCGAGAGGGCCCGGGAACTGGCGAAGCAGGAGGACGCCCAGGCCGAGGCTGCTCGGCACCAGCAGTAGGCCGCGCTAAACTCCCAGGAGGAGGACCTTGCTGCTCGCGAGGAGAAGCTTGTTGTGACACTCCGCGACAAGGACGAGGAGGTCGAGAAGCTTCTCGTGCAGCGGACCAAGGAGCTGGAGCAGAGGCACAAGGAGGCACTCAATGCCCAGGCTCTGGTCTACACCGGTAGGGTGAAGGAGCTGGAGGTCGAGTGGGACGTGCTGACGGACCAGGTCCTGAAGCTGCCAAGGAGAAGGACACGCTCAACGGCGCTCTGGTTGAGGCGCAGGGCGCCGTCCTCAGCAAGGCTGAGCAGCTTTCCGAGGCCAACAACTCCATCAAAGACCTCAAGCTAAAGCTAAAGGGCCTCGAGGGAGCGCTGTCGGAGGCCAAAGCCGGGGGGAGACCCTGACCAAGGATCTGGAGGCCGAGAAGCAGCTGCGGAGGAACGATGCCACCACTCACAAGGAATACTTGGAGGGCGAAAACCGCTGGCTCAGCCGCCTCACCGCCGTTGTAGACTGGGCCACCATGCAGCTGGCTACCATGGGGATGTCAGATGTGAGGTACGCCCCAGAGCCGAACTTGAGCCCAAACTGCAACCTGACCCTGTTCTTCAAGAAGGTTATTGGTGCCCTGGAGCGGCTCCACTCGGACCGGGCGGCCTCTCTGGCTGATGAAGCCCGGAGGCTTTGCCAGGGTGCCATGACCAAGGTCCTCACCAAGGTGACGCACTGGAATCCCAACCTCGACTTTGACGCCCCGCTAGAGAGCTTGCCGGAGGATGCGGACCTCGCAGCGCTCAAGGAGCGTATCAAGCCCATCATCAGCAGCGTCGATGGAATTCAGAGGATAGAGGGCCAGCGACGGGATTAGGCACCCCGTCTCTCACCGCCGCTGCAGGTTCATGACCAAGACAATCTTTTCCGTTGTTGCGCGGGCGTTCAACGCGTCTGTGGGCGACGTCGCCCGCTTGGTCATTTTCTTCCTTGGAGCGACGGCCATGATGAAGCCGCTGCCCCAACCAGACCATATTTCCATAATTGTGCGCCATTACCCCTACCTGGCGCGCCGAAGATGTCGGTGTGGAACGACACCTATGGGATCACTGGGACCCCTTCTACGGTTGGCGGGCGCGGGGTTGTGCAAAGAGCGGGCCTGGCAGGAAGCACAAAGATCGTTTACCCAGGTTCGGGCCGCGAGGATGCATAATACCCTAGTCCTACTTTGGTGTATGTATTTGAGTGTTCTTGAGTTCTTGAGCTAGCTACAGTGTGTGGGTAGCCCGAAAGATCCGAATACTTCTCCTAGTCACCTCGGGCCTCCTTTTATAGGCAAAAGGGGTTGCCACAGTGGCACACAGGAGGTGGAAAGTTCTACAATACACAAGCTTATCGCCTGTCATTACGGGACAAGACGCATTAAATGCGCCCCCTTAGGTGTCCCGTTGCTTTATTGGGGCTGGCAATGAGGCCCGTCCCGTCCATCGCCGCCCCGCTCTGCTCCGACATGCGTCCAGGCCAACGATGCATGCAGTGCCATGTAGGCTGGCTTGCTGCTGAGATGGTGTGGTGGTAGGGTCTTCACGAAGATCTGCACGCCATCACGCAGGTGCTTGCTGAGCTGCTAGGAAGCTGCATGTCACCACGCAGGTGCCTGCCCAGCTGGTCGGCCTGGCAGCTGCATGTGAACGGCGGCGGAATCTTGGCAGACACGGGCCTGGCTGTGGCACCGTAGGTGTCTTCGGCAAGAGCCTTGCCGGGGCCCCGGCTAGGGTCTTGCCGTGGCATTGTAGTCAACCCCGGTATGCGCCTTGTCGGGGGTCTCGTGGATTTCCTCGGCTAGGATCCCGCCAAGGATCGTCATCTTCTATTCTTCATCTGATCTCGTGTGTTTATGATCTTGACGAAGAACTGCATGCCACCCCAGAGGCACCTCCCGAGCCTTGATTCCAATGTGGTTTTTGGCGGCGTTGGAACCCTCGGGCTCAAGGGTGGCTTGCTCTGTCGGTGTTGGGCAAGCTGCCCCGGCAAGGCTCTTGCCGGGGCCACGGAGGACGCCCCGGCAAGGGTCTTGCCGGGGGAGTCCACCTTGCCTCTTTGCTCTTTGTGGTCTTTGGTCTTGGCGTTGCTCCGATCCCCTTGTGCTCTGGCTCCCCTTCCCTGCCCTGCATAGTGTGGCCGTGGGCGCGGCTCCGACTGTTCTGAAGGAAATATGCCCTAGAGGCAATAATAAAGTTATTATTTATTTCCTCATATCATCATAAATGTTTATTATTCATGCTAGAATTGTATTAACCGGAAACATGATACATGTGTGAATACATAGACAAACATAATGTCACTAGTATGCCTCTACTTGACTAGCTCATTGATCAAAGATGGTTATGTTTCCTAACCATAGGCATGTGTTGTCATTTGATTAATGGGATCACATCATTAGGAGAATGATGTGATTGACTTGACCCATTCCGTTAGCTTAGCACTTGATCGTTTAGTATATTGCTATTGCTTTCTTCATGACTTATACAAAGTTCCTGCAACTATGAGATTGTGCAACTCCCGTTTACCGGAGGAACACTTTGTGTGCTACCAAATGTCACAACGTAACTGGGTGATTATAAAGGTACTCTACAGGTGTCTCCAAAAGTATATGTTGAGTTGGCATAATTCGAGATTAGGTTTTGTCACTCAGATTGTCGGAGAGGTATCTCTGGGCCTTCTCGGTAATACTCATCACCTAAGCCTTGCAAGCATTGTAACTAATGAGTTGGTTATGAAATGATGTATTACGGGCGAGTAAAGAGACTTGCCGTAACGAGATTAAACTAGGTATTGGATACCGACGATCGAATCTCGGGCAAGTAACATACCGATGACAAAGGAACAACGTATGTTGTTATGCGGTTTGACCGATAAAGATCTTCAGTGAAAATGTAGGAACCAATATGAACATCCAGGCTCCACTATTGGTTATTGACCGAGAATAGTTCTAGGGCATGTCTACATAGTTCTCGAACCGTAGGGTCCCATGCGCTTAACGTTACGATGACAGTTTATGAGTTTTGATGTACGAAGTTTGTTCGAGTCCCGGATGTGATCACGGACATGACGAGGAGTCTCAAAATGGTCGGGACATAAAGATTGATATATTGGAAGCCTATGTTTGGACTTGAATAGTTCGGGTGAAATCGGGATTTTCTCGAACACCGGGTTACGGAACCCTCCCGGGGTTAATGGGCCTTAGTGGGCCATGAGGGAGAAGAGGAGGGCGGCCGGGGCAGGCGCGCGCCTCCCCTAGTCCGAATAGGACAAGGAAGGCGGCGCCCCCCTTTCCTCTTTCCCTCCCCCAAGTCCTAATCCAACTAGGAAAAGGGGGGGAGTCCTACTCCCGGTGGGAGTAGGACTCCTCCGGCGCGCCTCCTCCTAGGGCCGGCCGCACCCCCCCTTGCTCCTTTATATACGGGGGCAGGGGGCACCCTAGGACACACAAGTTGATCTACGGATCGTTCCTTAGCCGTGTGCGGTGCCCCCCTCCACCATATTCCACCTCGGTCATATCGTCGCGGAGTTTAGGCGAAGCCCTGCGCCGGTAGAGCATCATCATCGTCACCACGCCGTCGTGCTGACGGAACTCATCCCCGACACCCTGCTGGATCGGATTCCGGGGATCGTCATCGAGCTGAACGTGTGCAGAACACGGAGGTGCCGTACGTTCGGTACTTGGATCGTTCGGATCGTGAAGACGTACGACTACATCAACCGCGTTGTCATAACGCTTCCGCTTTCGGTCTACGAGGGTACGTGGACACACTCTCCCCTCTCGTTGCTATGCATCACCATGATCTTGCGTATGCGTAGGAATTTTTTTGAAATTACTACGTTCCCCAACATGTTCGTGCATAATAAAGGGGTCAAAAGGAGAGCCCCTACTTTTGTACACCGACACGTACCCCATCGACAACGCCCTCGAGGAACAGTGAAAAGGGCGCCCAGAGGAGGAGCAAGGTGGAGAAGGCGGCGGCTAGGGTTCTAAACCCTCTATCTTTTTTTTAGTCTATGTTATGTTTAGTTGTAATTGAACTATGTTGGAGTTTCTATGAGCTTGTTGGCCCTTTTCTTAAGTTCTATTATTAAGTTTTCTATCTTTTCTATTATTAAGTTCTTCCTAGTTTGAACTATGTGATCGTGCTATGGGCTTCTTGGCCCTATCTACATATTGGGACTACATATTTGTTGATTGTTTTCTTAGAGAGCTCGGCTTGTTAGTAGGGTTCCCTTGTTAGTAACCACCTAGTGCATGCAAGCAAAGCTTTGTTAGTAGGGATGAATGAGTAGAGCTAAGCAAGGGAGTGGCTCTTTTTTTACACAAGCCACAAATACGTAGCCACCCAGCTAGAAGAGAGGAGTCGACGGTAGTGACCGTCGCTGCATCTGTGGTGGCTGGCGTGCAAGAAAGCTGCTCGGTCAGTGCATCATGGCGGAAGCATCAGCGCATGCAGGCTCGGTCGGTGCATCATGGGATCGGCGCATGCAGACTCGATCGACCCATGCAGGCAGGCTTTGCTGGGTGCATGCATAGCACGCTTCTGTCCTGGTGGCGCGCGCAGACGTTTAATGCAAGGGATGGCCCAACGAAACCGTGGCCCAACGGTCGAACAGCGACACCATCCAACGTGGACCCACTTGTCAGGTCGAACGGAGGACACAGTCCAGCGTGGCCCCACTAGTCAGAGTTAACGGTCAAGCCTTTGACCCGACAGCAACGTCCGTTGTGCCCAGTTATGAGGGTATCTGGCAAGGGAGTGGGGAAAATTGAGCAAAAGTTAAGAGTGCGGGGATGAATGAGTAGAGCTAAGGAACAAGGGGCACAGATGTAAAAAACCCTAAAATAAAATACGGACATGAGGGCATCATGATCATCTTTGGAACAAAAACATATATTGTCATATAATTTCTTATGCCAAAGTAACAATTTGTTCACAAGGTAAAGTATGAATCAAAAACTTCATTGAAAACTAGCAAACTATGATCTCAGTCGCTGAAGCAATTGCAATTTATCATAACATAGGAAAGAGTCAATTCAAGATATTTTTAGCAAGTCCACATACTCAACCATCATTTAGTCTTTCACAATTGCTAACACTCACGCAATACTTATGGGTTAAAATCCCAGTCGGACACAGAGGAAGATAGGGGCTTATAGTTTCGCCTCCTAACCTCTTACCTCAAGGGTAATGTCAACAATAATACTTTATGATAACCTACATCCAAGTGGATATATATATCTGGATCTTTCTCCAACACATAGTGCTTGCAGTCTTGTATAAGTGTACAAGATAAAAGTAAAAGATAGGCCCTTCGCAGAGGGAAGCAGAGGTTGTCATGCGCTTTTATGGTTGGATGCACAAAATCTTAATGCAAAAGAACGCCACTTTATATTGTCGCTTGTGATAAAGAACTTTATTATGCAGTCTATAGCTTTTATTTCTTCCATATCACAAGTTCGTATAAAGCTTATTTCTTCATACTAATAGATCGTACATATTTAGAGAGCAATTTTTATTGCTTGCACCAATGACAACTTACTTAAAGGATCTTACTCAATCCATAGGTAGGTATAGTGGACTCTCATGGCAAAACTGGTTTAAGTGATGTTTGGAAGCACAAGTAGTATCTCTACTTGGTGCAAAGGATTTGGCTAGAATAAGAGAGAAAGGCAAGCTCAACATGTTGAAAGATCCATGAAAATATAACTTCTATTCCGATATAAGAAAATGTAACCCATTATGTTGTCTTCCTTGTCCAACATCAACTTTTTAGCATGTCATATTTTAATGAGTGTTCACAATTACAAAAGATGTCCAAGATAATATATTTATATGTGAAGCCTCTCTTTATTTATTACTTCCTATTAATTGCAACAATGATCAAAACTATGTTTGTCAGCTCTCAACAACTTTTATTTGTCATACTCTTTATATGTGAAGTCATTACTCTCCATAAGATCATTGTATGATCTTTTTATTTCTTTTTGTTCTTTCTCTTATTTTATTCACTTAAGATCATGGCAAGAAAGCAAAGCCCTCAACTCAAAACTACTCTTTATTATATATAACTCAAGTACTTGATTACATAGATAGATCTTGAAACAAAACTCAAAACTAGATCATACTAAAAACTTTATTCTACTAGATCAAGATATAACCAAAAGGATCAGACTAAGAAAAATGATAAAGGTAAATGTGTGACGGTGATACGATACCGGGGCACATCCCCCAAGCTTGGCAGTTGCCAAGGGGAGTGCCCATACCCATGTACTTAGATCTCTTTCTTCGGCGGTGTTGATGTGATATTCTTGGCGATGATGCCCCTTAGGATGCGATTCTCCTCCTCGAGCCTATTATTTTGCTGCTTAAGATCCATTATTTCCTTGTAAAGTTTACCCGTGACGGCTAGAACTCCAATCACTCATGGATGTTTCATAGCTACGGGGGGAAAAGCAATACTCTTTTTCATATTTTCATAAGAGAGAAATCTAGTATTGGGAGGGATGATCGAATTTGGTATTGCTGAGCTCTGAAATTCCTCCAGCACGAATCCAGTTTGAAGACGAGAGGTAACTTGTTGATCCTCCTCCATGGCATCCACCCTTTTCAAGTCAGACTCCATCTCTTCCTCCATTGATTGCCCGAAGTGGTCAGCTTTGATGTTTGCTCTTGGGCCCGGTGTCGGATGGGAGACACGGCTCTCTCCGGCTAACTCTTGCGAAGACATCTTGCTACAAATCTGCTGCAGAAACAACTCAAAATGAAAACAGGGGATTTTGCCGTGGTACGGTGGTCAAAACCTTCGGGAGATTATATAATGATTTTTTATCGACCAAATGAAGTATTGTGCAACAAAACAGAGTCCAAAGGGCACACGAGGTGTCCACGAGGTAGAGGGTGCACCCAAGGTGGTAGGGTGCACCCTCCACACTTGTGGTCTCCTCGTGCATCTTTCGGACTACTTTTAATTTTCCTAATTTTTTGAATATTCCAAAACACAGAAAAATTGCCATTAGAGCAGTTTTGGAGTCGGTTTACTTACTGTACCACATACCTATTCCTTTTCAGAGTCAGAAACGCTCTCGAAAGTATCCCTTATGTACTCCTCTGGTGTTATGGTATTAATTATATTGGTCTCAACATTTATGGGAGTACTTGAGATATAATGTTTGATTCTTTAACCGTTTACCACCTTCGGATTTGTGCCTTCAACGTTGTTGATTTTTATGGCACCGGAATGATAGACCTCCTCGATAATGTAAGGACCTTCCCATTTAGAGAGAAGCTTTCCTGCAAAAAATCTTAAACGAGAGTTGTATAGAAAAAAATGATCACCTATATTAAACTCATGCTTTTGTATCCGTTTGTGATGCTATGTTTTAACCTTCTTATATTTACTAATTGGAGGCACCATAAGAGTAACCACGTCAATCCACGGTAACTAAGAAAACTATCCATCCGATAGTCAAATTATTTATTTTCCACCGTCGAATGCGATGCCTGATGGAGTCCTCGAATTCTGTCCCACCTTAAACCATCTACAGTAGAAAAAAATAGTTCACAAAAAAATACAGCAGGAGTCCTCGAATTCTGTCCCACCTTAAACCATCTGCAGGGGAAAATCCCCTAAATAATCTACAACAAAAAAAAGTTCAAAAAACATATACAGGGAGAAAAAAAGAATCCATCTGTGGAAATCTCCTTCCTTCGCTGATCCAACTCCTCCCACGTACAGCCTAAAAAAACAACCAACACATCGATCCCTAGGGCTGCTCCTCCTAATCCTGTTCTCCTCCCGTCCAATCTGAATCCCTAGAGGTTAACCCCCCAATGCAAAAAACCCTACAACTCCTGCTCCTCCTCCTTTCCAATCTGATGTCTTCAGTAGCAGTCGTCGAAACTGATCCAATTAGCTTCTTCCCCATCCCCTTCCTCCATGATCTTTGAATCTCTACTACCCTAACCTTTTAACACCTTAGCTGCCATGCCCTGTACAAACAGCAATGAAGTGGAGAAGGAGGTATTTTTTATTAGTAGATGAATCAGATCTAGGAGGAGGAGGACTGTACTAAGGACAGTTCAAACAGATCAGGAAGAAGCTGCCATCAGTGGTTCATGAGGCCGACAAGAAAAGGAGCTACTGTGTAGTCATGCCACAGCCATTCAAAATTGTAAGAGATACACAACATTATCTACATGATTTTTGTTACATATACAAAACTGTTGTAATTTAGTTTAATTTTCCATGTTGCTAGAGGGACTGGAATCTGTTCGGGAAAATTTTGCAGCTGTACGAAATTTGCTCGCGATAATTTGAAGGGTCTTCCAGAGTAATACTAATTTACTGATTTTTCATCTGGCAGCTATATTTTTGACACACACAATTTTTTTCCAGGATACTTTGGCTTTCTACTTTTTTTGTGGAAACAGACCTGAGCTGTCTTAGTTGGAAATCCAACGACCATGTCCTCTGTTTCGAGTGTTCCATGCAGTTCGACAGCTTCATCTACAGCAACAGTGTTAGGCGTGTTCTTCTTTTTCGTCTTGATGGAGTCAATTTGTTCTCCTAAGTATCAGTTCAATCTGTGGAGATGAATATTGTCGGTGTACTAGAGTAGGGGTACCCTAGTACCCCGAACTCGTGCACGGGCAGTTGCAGCGCCCCACGGCAGGGCCGGCTTGATGGCCACCAAGATCCTCAGCGGCTCCCTTGGAGCCATTCAAGAGCAAAGCAGCCAAGACCCCGGCAAGAGGAGCTTGCCGGGAAGGCCACTCAGGGCGCGAAGGAAACAAGGCCCCGGCAAGAGGAGCTTGCCGGGAAGGCTTGGCGGGCGCTGAACCCCCAAGTGCGACAAGGTTCCCGCCGCGGCAAAGCGCTTGCCGGGGCGGGTGACCTTCTTCACCTCCGCTCCAGCTCACCCGCCAACGTGTCACCACGGGGCTCTCTCAAGTACGCGTGTCGGCGGGCCGTGCAGCCAGCGGGGAGTAGCGACAGACGGCGCTGACAAGCCACCATCGTGGCGGACGGAGGCGCACTTAACGGTCCCTGTTACACTGTTCGGGCGACTGAGACGGGCATTGATGACTCTTGTCCCTTGCCGTCAGAGTTAGGTATAGACTACTGTACACTGTACAAAGCGGTGTACCAACCTATGTTTTTACCATTGTAACCTTGTCTACTTGCCACATGTGGTAACCCCTTGGACCTATAAAAGGAGGCCCGAGGGCAACGTAGAGGAGGTTCGGCTGGTTCCGGTCTAGCTCGAGCTTAGTTCATCACATTCAGGCTAGGTTTTTGTAGCCCGCATTGCTCCCTAGCAAGAACACAAGAAAATCCACAAAGCAGCAGTAGGAGTATTATCTCTCCGGAGAGCTCCGAAGCTGGGTAAACCCCCTCGTGTGCATCGCCTCGATCCGCTCTTTGTGCAACCTCCGCCCCCCTCCGAACCACAAGGGACCCAGGTCCCATAGGTGCTCGTGGGGCACGATCAGCTCCTCCCCCGACATCCTTGGCACGCCAGGTAGGGGGCGTCGAGACTGTGTGAACCCGATTCGGCGGTCGCATGAACAACTTCATCGACATCTTCGTCGACATGGCGCCGAAGAAGAAGCCTTCGGCAGCAGCTGAGCCGTCCGCGTCGAACCCACCACCACCGGAGCCGTCAGGTGGTGGGGGAAACGCTGGCGGAGGGACCGACGTCGTCGAAAGAGCCCACGATGCCGCCAGGTCCAAGGACAACGCGCCGCGGGCGTCGGCGTCCGAATCTGCACCGCTCCATCATAGGAGGCGCGGGACAGACAGCGTCATGATACCCGCGGCACCATACGATCTTTGGATCAAGGCCAAGCTGGAGGATCCCAAGGCCCTCGAGACCCGCATGCACCTCGGCGTGCGATGCGAGTGGAATGCGATCGCTGGGCGGGATGCTGCTCCTCTAACTTGGTTAGGAGTCCGAGCACATCCGTTCTTCGCTCCGACGCCGTTGCCGCCAACCACACCAGCGGAAGCCTTGGCGAGGCTCGATTACTACTAGATTACCTCCGACGGCCGATAAGGTCGACGAGTGGAGGAAACCACAATTCAGAGTCTCATCGCCGCTAACGGCGCGCCCCGCTGCAACCGAAGCGCTTCACAACGCGGCGGCGACAAAGCGCGAGCCGATGGCGGCGAGACTTGCGGGGGTGCACCCACCGTACACTCCCCTTCCCGAAGGCCAAGATCACCGACTCGCCGGATCCACCTCGACAGCGACTCCACAGCATCATCGGATCCGCGAGCTCGTCGCGACCAACGCCAAGTTCTCCGGGAATGGCAAGAAGAGGACGCTCGAACTCGCATCGAGCGCCGAAGAGAAGCGCGCCGTCAATCTGACCAACGCGCCGGGCCCACTGTCGATATGCACGCGCCAGGGGAACCAGGCGACTTGCCGTACGCGGTGGGTTGCCCTGCGTTCACTCGTGAGCTGCGGCAAGTCCGGTGGCCCGACAAGAGAAACTTCAAACCAGATGTGCCGGAGAAGTACGACGGTAGGACACATCCATCGGAGTTCCTCAGCATCTACACCATCGCGGTGCAAGCTGCGGGGGGACGAGACGACAAGATCCTCGCCAACTACTTCCCCTTGGTGCTCAAGCCAAACGTCAGATCTTGGCTCATGCACTTGCCGGATGGCTCTATTTCTTCTTGGGAAGATTTGTGCCATCAGTTTGTTGGCGCCTTCACAGGCGGCCACAAGCCTCATGGCCAGGAGAGTGATCTCCACCTGCTCGCCCAGAAGGAGGGGGAGTCCCTGCGCAAATTCATCCAGAGATTCAGTCGAGTGCACCACAGCATCCCAGACGTCCACCCTGCTGCAGTGATTAGTGTATTCCATCAGAATGTACGAAATCGCAGGATGAGGGAGGAGATGGCGATGTGCAAAGTGAAAGACGTCATCGAGCTCTACGCCCTGGCCGACAAGTGTGCACGCGCTGAAGAAGGAAGAAGGCTCCCAGGAGAGAGTGTGGGAGCAGAGTCTGACAGTGAGGGGACCGCCCGGCAAGGAATAACCGGCGGCGGAACAACAGGAGGAAGAAAAACCAAGAAGTACTAGTTGTTGAGCAGTCCGGCAAGGATGGTGCCGCCAACAAAGCCAAGGCCGGTGGCTCCGGCAAGGAGGTTGCCGTTGACGCCGACCGCCAAGCTGTGGCGGCCGCCGACAAGCCGGGCAGCTCCAACAAGCAGTACTGTAAAATCCACCACACCAAGGGCCACGATCTCCAGAGCTGCAAGAAAGTCGAGCAGCTTGTTGAGCTACAGAAAGCTGAATACGAGCGGCGAGACAAGGAGAAAGCCCAAGAAGGTGCAGATGCGGCAAGTAAGAAAAGGCCCGGTCGGGGAGGACGCCGCGGCAAGGCCAAGCAGCGGCAAGGAGACAGACCTCCCCGTGGCCGCGACAAGGAAGAAGATGAAGATGAAGATAACGAGGACTATGAAGACGATGAAGCTGATGAGCAGGAGTTTCAAAAGGCAACAGAGGTCCTTTGCGTTGACGGCGGTGCGTCTCTGCATACCTCACACCGCCAACTCAAGCAATGGATGCGTGAGGTCAATGCAGCAGAACCATTCATAGAGTCACGCAAACCTCTGAAGTGGTCCAGCACGCCCATCATCTTTGACATTGAGGATCACCCTGATCGCATCACTGCGGTCGGGTGCTTGCCGATGTTGGTCTCACCAACCATCCGCAACCTCAAGGTCACAAAGATGCTGGTTGACGGCGGGGCCGGCCTGAATTTGATCTCCTCTGCAGTGCTCCAGAAACTTCAAATCCCTGACAGCGAGCTCGAAGAAACTGGTACTTTCCAAGGAATCAACCCAGGAAGGAGCAAGCCCAAGGGGAAGATCGCGTTGCCGGTAACATTCGGCAGCGAGCTCAATTTCAGAACTGAGAGGGTCACGTTTGACGTCGCCGATTTCCCATTGCCCTACAATGGCATACTTGGCTGTCCAGCACTCGCCAAATTCATGGCCGCCTCTCATTATGCTTACAACCTACTCAAGATGCCCGGCCCGATAAGCGTCATTTCTGTCCATGGCGACAAGAAAGACGCACTTATCTGCGCCGACAAGATTTACCGGGATGCAGCAGCCGCGACAGATAGCAACCCACTTACCGCTGAAGCTCCCGGGGCGAAGAAGAAGACCACTAGGTCCGGCAAGAGCACTGTTGCCCACTCCGGCAAGCGCACCTCTTCGGAGTGCTGCGCTACCGTCGAGGAAGCACCATCGAGCTCCACCGGCAAGTGCAGCAAGACGATGGCAGCTCCGCCAAAGACCAAGAAGGTGCCTGCCAAGGAGGACGACACTGGTGGTACCTTCACCATCAGTGCCACGCTTGATCCTAAATAGGAAGGCGAGCTCGTTGCTTTCCTACGGGCGAATGTCGATGTGTTTGCATGGCAACCATCGACATCCCGGCGTTCCTGTGAAAGTAATTGAGCACCACCTAGCTGTCTGTCCTCATCGCGCCCGTCAAGCAAAGAGTTAGGAAACAGGCAGTGGAGCGCCAAGAGTTCATAGCAGAAGAAATCAAGAAATTGGAAGCAGCGGGGCTTGTCAGAGGAGTCCTCCACCCCACGTGGTTGGCCAATCCGGTAGTGGTGCGCAAGGCTAATGGGAAATGGAGACTTTGTATTGACTTCACAGATGTTAATAAAGCTTGTCCCAAGGACCCATTTCCCTTGCCGCGTATCGACCAGATTGTTGACTCCACAGCTGGATGCGACCTGCTTTCATTTCTTGATGCATATTCAGGATATCATCATATCTTCATGGCAGAAGAGGATGAAGAGAAAACCGCATTCATCACACCATGTGGCACGTACTGCTTTGTACGGATGCCTTTTGGTTTGAAGAATGCTGGTTCAACCTTTGCAAGGGTAGTCCAGGATGCTTTTGGACCACAGATACACAGAAATGTAGAAGCTTACATGGATGACATAGTGGTCAAGAGTAAAGACAGGGCAACTTTGGTTCAAGATTTGGATGAGACGTTTGCAAACCTGCGCAAGATCAACCTCAAGCTCAACCCCGAGAAGTGCGTGTTTGGAGTCCCTTCCGGCAAGCTTCTCAGGTTCTTTGTATCTCGGCGAGGAATTGAAGCCAATCCCGACAAGATGAAGGCCATTGAGTAGATCGAAGCACCAAAGCGCGTCAAAGATGTCAGAAGGCTTGCCGGTTGCGTGGCTGCTCTCAGCAGGTTCATCTCTAAGTCTGCTGAGCGCGCCCTGCCGTTTTTCAAGATTTTGAAAAAGGCAGGTCCAATGAAATGGACTCCCGAAGCGGAGGCTGCGCTGCGGGACTTGAAGAGATACCTGTCCTCCACTCCAGTACTCGTCGCACCTAAGCCGCAAGAGAAGTTGCTGCTTTATATAGCGGCAACCAATCAAGTGGTTAGTGCTGCGTTAGTAGCGGAGAGGGAGGCAGGTGATGAGCCGGCAACCGAGGCAGGCGCATCCAGCGACAAGCAAGGGGCTTCGCCGTCAAGCTCTGGTCCCGACAAGGACGGATCAGCGCAGGGATGCGACAAGATACGAAAAAATATGGTGCAACGCCCAGTCTACTTTGTCAGCTCCCTTCTACAGGGGGCTAGATCAAGGTACTCTGGTGTGCAGAAGCTGCTTTTCGGCCTCCTCATGGCCTCAAGAAAGCTGCGCCATTACTTCCAAGCACATGAGATAACAGTTGTCACTCGCTTTCCGCTGAAAAGGATATTGCAAAATCCAGCGGCAGGCATGATTGTTGAATGGGCCTTTGGAACTGTCAAGCTTTGGTCTCAAGTTGAAAGCACTTCAACTATCGAGCAGGGCATTGGCAGAATTCATAGCAGAGTGGGCGCCAACGCAGGATGAAGAGATTCGAAACGAGCATCCCGTCAAGGAGGCGAATAAAGAATGGCTGATGTACTTTGACGGTGCCTTCTCGCTGCAAAGGCGCGGCGCCGCGTTGCTTATCGCACCCACCGGGAACACCTCAAATACATAGTCCAAATGCACTTTCCCAAGGAACAAGCAACAAATAATCTTGTAGAGTATGAAGGCTTGCTTGCGGTCTCGAGATCGCGGTGGACCTTGGGATTAAGAAGCTCATTGTCAGGGGAGACTCACAACTTGTCGTCCGCCAAGTAAATAAAGATTACCAGAGTCCGTTGATGGAAGCGTACGTCGATGAAGTGAGGAAGCTGGAGGAGCACTTTGAAGGCCTGCAAATGGAACATGTTCCAAGAGCACAGAATGATGTAGCTGATGGCCTCTCCAAATGTGCCGCACTTAAGTTACCTGTGGAACCAGGGATTTTTGTGCTCAAGCTGACTCAGCCAACCGTGACACCATCAACAGGACAGAGCAAGAAGAGAAAATTGGTTTCCGGCGACTACTTTCCGGCAGAGCTCTCCGGAGCTGCCGCCAAGAAGGTCCCTAAAACCGACGCAAATATCACTAAGGAGCAGTCTGCTCCGACAAACTATGCAGTTTGCATCGTTGAAGCAAACGCTCCCGACAAGCTTAGCTCCAGCAAGCTTGACGGGGATCATCGAGCTCCGGCGGACCCGCAGGTCCTTGCCGTAGAAGCTGATGGTCCCGCGGTGATAGATGAGCCTTTAGTCCTTGTTGTCGAGCCACAGGCTCCAACATGGGCACAGCAGATCGTCCATTTCCTTCAGACAGGAGAACTTCCCGAAGAGCAAGAAGAAGCGGAAAAAGTAGCCCGGCAGTCAAGTATGTACCATTTTGTTGACAACATCCTGTACAGAAGAAGACTCAACGGAGTGAAATTTAAGTGTATTTGCGGGAAGATGGATGTAAGCTGTTGGCGGAGATACACGGAGGCATATGTGGTCACCACATTGGCGCAGAAGAGCCCTTGCCGCAAAGCTTTCCGGCAAGGTTTCTTCTCGCCGAAGCCCTCCGGGATGCAACTGCACAAGTAACCAAGTGTGAAGCGTGCGGTTCCATTCAAGACAGATACACCAGCCAGCTCAAGCTCTCGGGCGATCCCTTTATCCTGGCCCTTCTCGGTGCAGGGGCTCGACATCTCGGCCCCTTCCCCGAGCCGTCGGGGCTTTGAATACTTATGCGTCGCAATCGACAAGTTCACAAAGTGGCCAGAAGTGGAACCAGTGAGGAAGGTGACCGCACAGTCAGCCGTCAAGTTCGTCAGGTCAATTGTTTGCCGTTTTGGGATTCCTAACCGTATCATCACCGACAACGGCACACAGTTCACGATTCGCACCTTCATGCAGTACACACAAGATCTTGGCGCCAAGATCTGCTTTGCTTCCGTTGCTCATCCGAGAAGCAACGGTCAAGCAGAGAGGGCAAACGCTGAAGTGCTGCGAGGACTCAAGACCAGAACTTTCGATAGGCTGCACAAGTGCGGAAGGAACTGGATCGAGGAGCTGCTAGTGGTTCTTTGGTCGATCAGGACGACGCCAAATCGAGCCACTGGCCAGACACCCTTTGCTCTAGTCTACGGAGCGAGGCAGTTCTCCCCACGGAACTCAGATACGGGTCACCTCGAGTGCTCGCTTATGATGAGCTTGAGCAAGAGCAGCTGCGACAAGATGACGCGCTGCTCCTCGAGGAAGATCGTCTTCAGGCTGTTGTACGAGATGCTCGTTACCAGCAAGCTTTGCGTCGCTACCATAGCCGCAAAGTTAATGCCGAAGCTTCGAGGAAGGCGACCTTGTTCTTGGCGCGTTCAATCCGCCAAGAATTCCAACAAGTTGGCCTTGAAGTGGGAAGGCCCTTATCGGGTAAAACGAGTCACTAGGCCCGGCGCTGTCCGCCTTTGAGACCGAAGACGGCTTTCCGTGAGCAATTCCTGGAACATAGAGCACCTTCGCAAGTTTTACCCATGAGGCGTGGTTGCGGAACCCGTTCGCAACCACCTTTTGTACAAGTCTTGCCGCTGTTGCATGTAATCCGCCATTACAAAGCCGGGCGCAGACCCCGTGCATCAGTAAAGCCTATGGTTGCGCACATTTTTGTTAATACATGCCTTCATTATCAAATATGCATGTGTTTACTAACATCTTGTGCAGCACCCGCACCCGGTAAGCGATAATGAGCCATTAGGCTCCATAACTTTCTTTTTCTCTTCTTTCTTCTCAAACAAGAAGAAGGTTCATCCACCCACAAGTTAACCGGGGGGAGAGAAGAAGATAGTGGTGTGGGCCGACAAGCGTCGCTCGAGGAACTGTCGCCTTGCCGGAAGATGGACAACAGAAAAGCTAAGTTGCTAAGTTTAAACGGCCAGTTTCAAAAAAATTTAAGTTATCTTCCTCGAACGATAAGTACTTTGTATGGAAAACCTGTGCGCGGAGGAACCAAATCGTGACTGGTCGCGCCCTTACTTTGTTTCGAGTCCGCTCAACAACTTAAGTGAGCTGCGGCTAGTCCGCGATGAGGTTGCTTGTCGGTAGCGACCCCGCCAGCAGGCTGCTGAAGTTCCGCACTCGGCGCTCGCGGCAAGGGTGCCTGCACCGGCAAGTTCCCCTGAGAGCGTAGGGTAAAAGCATACAAGGGAAGAAATCGAGTAAAGGAAATAACATTGCATTCGATGGTCTAAGATAGTGTATATTACAAAAATAGCTTATCACGGCACTAGCTAAATTGCTCTCGGAACTGAAATAGCAGTGAAGAGAAGAAAGGTGCGCCGGCGTCCAAGCCCCGGCAAGCTAGAGTTGCCGGGGGCTGCGGCGAACCAGAGTTGCCGGAGGCCGCGACAAGCCGGAGTTGCCGGGGTCTGCGGCAAACCAGAGTTGCCGGAGGCTGCGGTATCAGATAAGCCCTTCGTCCTTCTTCAAACATCCCTCTTTCAAGCAAGGTGGGGGCTCGGCCGCCCCGCTCGGCGAATCAAGGCACAGGAAGAGCAGGGAATCGGGACAGACCTACTGCCTCTGCTCGCAACGGCTCAGTTTCCCACTTCCACCGTCCGTGACCCCGATTGCATGGGAACCACGTGGCAGAGATGCAGAACTGAGGCGACAGATGAGGCGACCTCGCATGCCGCCCACTTTACCCACGACGCCATAGTAAACGTGTGCCGTTACAGAGAAACACGGTGAGCGCGTGCCGTTCATGGGAGACGTGGTGGGTCCAAGACAAGTAACGGCGTAATCAAGACCACGCGCGCCCGTGCACTGTTTTGGGCCTGGCCCAACTGAGCTTGGCGCCGTGTGTGGCCCAGGCCCGGGGGCTCCTGTCGGTGTACTAGAGTAGGGGTACCCTAGTACCCCGAACTCGTGCACGGGCAGTTGCAGCGCGCCACGGCAGGGCCGGCTTGATGGCCACCAAGATCCTTAGCGGCTCCCTTGGAGCCATTCAAGAGCAAAGCAGCCAAGACCCCGGCAAGAGGATCTTGCCGGGAAGGCCACTCAGGGCGCGAAGGAAACAAGGCCTCGGCAAGAGGAGCTTGCCGGGAAGGCTTGGTGGGCGCTGAACCCCCAAGCGCGACAAGGTTCCCGCCGCGGCAAAGCGCTTGCCGGGGCGGGCGACCTCTCTTCATCTCCGCTCCAGCTCACCCGCCAACGTGTCACCACGGGGCTCTCCCAAGTACGCGTGTCGGCGGGCCGTGCAGCCAGCGGGGAGTAGCGACAGACGGCGCTGACAAGCCACCATCGTGGTGGACGGAGGCGCACTTAACGGTCCCTGTTACACTGTTCGGGCGACTGAGACGGGCATTGATGACTCTTGTCCCTTGCCGTTAGAGTTAGGTATAGACTACTGTACACTGTAGAAAGCGGTGTACCAACCTATGTTTTTACCATTGTAACCTTGTCTACTTGCCACATGTGGTAACCCCTTGGACCTATAAAAGGAGGCCCGAGGGCAACGTAGAGGAGGTTCGGCTGGTTCCGGTCTAGCTCGAGCTTAGTTCAAAACATTCAGGCTAGGTTTTTGTAGCCCGCATTGCTCCCTAGCAAGAACACAAGAAAATCCACAAAGCAGCAGTAGGAGTATTATCTCTCCGGAGAGCTCCGAAGCTGGGTAAACCCCCTCGTGTGCATCGCCTCGATCCGCTCTTTGTGCAACCTCCGCCCCCCTCCGAACCACAAGGGACCCAGGTCCCATAGGTGCTCGTGGGGCACGATCAGCTCCTCCCCCGACAAATATTGTGTATTATTCTTGCACGATTAGACCATATTGTGAGAGATGGAATCAAGGGAGAACGTACCTTAATAATTTGAATTACTAAGATTAGTTATAAGCGTATTGGATGTCATTGTGTGAGTCAGTCATCTGCGGAATTGAAGAACTAGATTTAATAAATCAGATGTAAGGATGTGTTCGTTAATGCATTTTACTACTGTGGCAAATATGTAAGCAAACAATTTAAATTTAGAACTTCTTAGGACTTAATATATAGAATAATTCATCTAAATATGTTTATATTTATATGTGGAGAAACTTCATAGTAGTTCTAAAAAAAGATGCTGAAAATAAAAATATGAAGCCAAGGCATGTGTCATTAACGGCTACTGCTATATGCTTAGAATTCAACCTAGGTTGAGATGCACACAAAAACAAATCCAAGCCATCTATTTGTGGACATATTTTTAGCAGTGGCTGGGTTAAAAAAGTAAAGTCAATCTTATTAAACTCGAACTCACATGTATTCTTTGATGAGAAGTCTAGCAAGCACAATTCCTCCTGATTCACCCCTTCGTCCATTTTGCATGTGCATGGGCTATTTTCTTTGCAGGTACGTAGGTGTTTTGAAAAAAAATTGGGTGTATATTAGAATAGTGCTACATTCCAAAGATATTTTGTACTGCCACCACATCTCCAAAATAATTGGTTCTCCAAACTATATGACCAGCAATTTCTATCCTAATATATTTATAGAAATATATAGTAAGTTTCAATCTATTGCAGAACATATTTATTGTACATATATTACACTAACTATTGGCTATACAGATGCAAAGCTTCCTTTTTTCCTTCTTCAATGCATGTGCCTGGGCTACTTTCCATGCAGATATTTAGTTGTTTGGTAATTTATTTGGTAAATTTATTTTTAATAGTATATTCCAAAAATAAGTACTACTGCTGTCGATCATGGATATTTGTACACTTTGTCAACCATAAGGTTTGTGAAATAACCTTTGACACGTAATTTATATCCTAGCTGGTATTATCTATAAACAAAAATAGGTTTGATAATGTATGTGTTTTCTACAGTTATCATATAACATGATGGTGTATCTACCTTCACTTTTTAAAGAAAGAGGCATAACACCCCCAGATGATGCACCCATTGATGCATACAACTCTCAGTTACTTATTGCAAAGTTTACAATGTCCAAATGTGATAATCGAAATAAAGGCTGCAATGGGCACTCATAGAGAAAGATAATAATAACAACCAAAAAGTGATAGCACAAATTATATCAATGATTATCAAATTTTGAAGTATGCTACACTAATTGTTTAAGATGCAAATGCAAGGAACTGCTTTGGAGTTCCACCTTAGAATAAGCCATGTTACCTAAAAATTAGCACAACAAATTAAATTTTTTAAATAATATAAATATACATTTATAGTTTTGAAGAAATCCCTTCGCTCTCTATAATTGAAATATAACATCTAACCAACATCAAACTAAAAAATTAAAAGGTAACTAGAAATTCCAGTAATTGCACATCGGTCCAAATTAGAATAGTGTCATTGTAGTCGATCGGATATGATGCCATTCTAATAGGAACGAAGGAAATATTATGTGTTATTAAAATAGGTTATCAACAGGAGTTTTTCTTATTTCCAAATTCTACAATATTTCACAACAAAAAATTATATATATATTTATATATGTGAAGTTGTCAAAATTTCTAGCCCGCGCAGAAGCACGGGTTGATGACTAGTTTCTTTAAACAACTTGGCATTCTCATAGGCTTGGGTTCTCCATTCATCAAGTGAGCTAATGTCAAATAACCTCTTCTCACCGGCAAGTTTGAAATCATAGTTGAGCTCTTTGATTGCCCAATAAGCTTTAGTTTCTAGTTCAAGAGGTAAGTGACATACTTTTCCATAAACCATTTTGTACGGAGACATACCAATAGGATTCTTATAAGCAGTTCTATAAGCCCATAATGCATCATCAAGTTTCTTAGACCAGTTCTTTCTAGACCTATTAACAGCCTTTTGCAAAATCAATTTAATCTCTCTATTTCTCAATTCTACTTGACCGCTAGACCGAGGGTGATATGTAGATGCAATTCTGTGGTTGACATCATACTTAGCAAGCATTTTACGGAAAGCACCATGAATAAAATGTGAACCACCATCAGTTATCAAATATCTAGGGACTCCAAACCTCGGGAAAATAACTTCTTTAAGCATCTTAATGGAAGTGTTATGATCAGCACTACTAGTTGGAATAGCTTCTACCCACTTAGTAATGTAATCAACATCAACTAAAATATGTGTATACCCATTTGAGGAAGGAAAATGTCCCATATAATCAAAGCCCCAAACATCAAATGGTTCAATAACAAGTGAATAATTCATAGGCATTTCCTCACGTCTACTAATATTGCCAATTCTCTGGCATTCATCGCAAGACAAGACAAACTTACAAGCATCCTTGAAGAGAGTAGGCCAATAAAAACCAGATTGCAATACCTTATGTGCAGTTCTATCTCCAGCGTGGTGTCCTCCGTAAGCCTCGGAGTGGCACTTGCGTAGGATCTGTTCCTGTTCATGCTCAGGTACACAATGTCTAATAACACAATCTACTCCTTCTTTATAAATGTGTGGGACATCCCAAAAGTAATGTCTTAAATCATAGAAAAACTTTTTCTTTTGCTGGTATGTGAAACTAGGTGGGATAAATTTAGCAACAATGTAATTAGCATAATCAACATACCATGGAGTATTACGAGAAGCATTTATGACAGCTAATTGCTCATCAGGAAAGATATCATCAATAGGCAATGGGTCATTAAGAACATTTTCTAACCTAGAAAAGTTGTCTGCAACGGGGTTCTCAACTCCCTTTCTATCAGTAATATGCAAATCAAATTCTCGCAGCAAGAGAACCCATCTAATAAGTCTAGGTTTAGCATCTTTCTTTTTCATAAGATATTTGATAGCAGCATGATCAATGTGAATAGTTACTTTGGAATCAACAATATAAGATCTAAACTTATCAGAAGCAAAAACAACTCCTAAAAAAATTCTTTTTCAGTAGTAGCATAATTTCTCTGGGCACTGTCTAGAGTTTTACTACCATAATGAATAACATTCAATTTCTTATCAACTCTTTGTCCTAGAACAGCACCAACAGCATAATCACTAGCATCACTCATAATTTCAAAGGGTAGATTCAAATAAGGTGGCTGAACAATAGGTTCAGAAATCAAGGCTTTCTTAAGTATTTCAAATGCTTCTACACAATCATCATCAAAAACCAAAGGAACATATTTTTGCAAGAGATCAGTGAAAGGCCTAGAAATTTTAGAAAAGTCTTTAATAAACCTCCTATAGAAACTAGCATGACCAAGGAAACTTCTTATACCTTTCATATCTTTAGGACACGTCATCTTTTCAATAACATCTACTTTAGCTTTATCAACTTCAATACCTCTTTTAGAAATTTTATGCCCCAAGACAATACCTTCATTAACCATAAAGTGGCACTTCTCCCAATTCAAGACAAGATTAGTTTCTTCACATCTCTGCAAAACTAGATCAAGGTTGCTTAAGAAATCA
The DNA here is from genome assembly GCA_021605205.1 of Aegilops longissima. NCBI lineage: Eukaryota > Viridiplantae > Streptophyta > Magnoliopsida > Poales > Poaceae > Aegilops > Aegilops longissima. Next base: position 27,483,280 of record CM038680.1, read on the forward strand.
TCAAAGGAAGTTCCGTAAACAGAGAAATCATCCATGAAAACCTCAACACTCTTTCCACAAAAGTCAGAGAATATAGTAGCCATACATCTTTGAAAGGTAGCAGGTGCATTGCGTAAACCAAAAGGCATACGTCTATAAGCAAAAGTGCCGAAAGGGCAAGTAAAAGTGGTCTTTTCTTGATCCTCTTTTGACACAGGTATTTGAGAAAAACCAGAATAACCATCTAGAAAGCAAAAATGTGTATGTTTGGATAGTACTTCAAGCATTTGTTCAATAAAAGGTAGAGGATAATGATCTTTTCTAGTAGCTTTGTTTAATTTGCGAAAACCAATTACCATTTTATGACCTATGACAATTCTTTGTGGAATCAATTCGTTCTTATCATTAGGAACAACTGTAATACCTCCATTCTTAGAGACACAATGAACGGGACTTACCCATCTACTATCAGCAATAAGATAAATTATACCTACCTCCAGAAGCTTTAGTATTTCATTTCTTACCACTTCTTTCACCTTAGGATTTAACCGTCGTTGGTGATCAACAAAGGGTTTAGCATCAGGCTCCATTTTAATTTTGTGCTGACATAGAGTGGGACTAATGCCCTTAAGATCATCAAGAGTATATCCAATGTCGGCACGGTGCTTCTTCAGAGTTTTCAACAATTTCTTTTCTTCATGCTCTGAAAGGTTAGCACTAATAATGACATGATATATCTTCTTTTCATCAAGATAAGCATATTTTAGAGTATCAGGTAATTGTTTAAGCTCAAACACAGGATCACCCTTGGGTGGAGGAGGATCCCCAAGGATTTCAGCAGGCAAATTGTGTTTCAAAATAGCCCCTTGATTAAATAATATTTCATCTCATTCCTTTCTTTCATTCATAAACATATCATTTTCATGGTCTAGCAAATATTGTTCTAAATGATCGGTAGGAGGCACGGCAATAGAAGCAAGACCAATAATTTCATCCTTACTAGGCAATTCAAATATAATGGGACAAGAATCATCTTGTGGGGAAGCAAGAATAAGAAAGTCAGTAGGGTATTTTATTTTCCCACACAAGACTGCAACATCTCTAACAATCCCAATTGCTGATATAGTATCTCTATTGGCAAGCTTAATAGTAACATCAATATCTTCTATCTCAGCAGGTGCAATATCATTCATAATTTTTTGATATCAGGTAAAAGGAGTTGCACTCACACTAGCACCCACATCACATAAGCCATGATAACAATGATCTCCTATTTTAACAGAAACAATAGGCATGCCAACAACGGGTCTATGTTTATCTTTAATACCGGGTTTAGCAATTCTAGCAGCTTCATCATAGAAATAAATAGCATGCCCATCAATATTATCAACCAAGAGATATTTAACCATAGCAATACTAGGTTCAACTTTAATTTGTTCAGGGGGTGTAGGTGTTCTAGTATAACTCTTACGAACCATAGCTAAAGCTTTAACATGTTCCTTTATTCTAACAGAAAAAGGTGGTTTCTCGAGATAAGCAGTAGGAACAATAGGATCAACATTATAAGTCACAGTTTCTTCTTCAACTTTAATAAGTTCTACTCCTTTTACTTCAATGGGAGGATGATATTTAAACCACTTCTCCTTAGGGAGATCAACATGAGTAGCAAAAGATTCACAGAAAGAAGCTACCAACTTAGAGTCATGTCCATATTTAGTGCTAAATTCACGAAAAGCATCAGTATCCATAAAAGATTTAACACAATCAAACTTAAGGTTTATACCTGACTCATTACCTTCATCGAGTTCCCAATCTTCAGATTTGCGTTTAATTCTTTCCAATAAATCCCATGTGAATTCAATAGTCTTCTTCATAAAAGAACCAGTGCAAGAAGTATCGAGCATGGATTGATCATTATGAGAAAGCCGAGCATAAAAATTCTGAATAATAATTTCTCTTGAGACCGCATGATTGGGAGAGTGACACTATTCTAATCGCAGGATTATAATAACTATTTGGATCACGGTGCGCCCTTATATAGGGCCGAACCGGATGCTCCCGAACTCACAAAAGAAAAAAAACAAAGCCCACCCCGAACCCCACGTTCCCCAACTCTCCCACACTCCCACCGATTTGAAGTCTCCGCCATCCCCTCCGCCGCGCGCGTCCTCCCCCATGGCCAGCGGGCCTCATCCCCATGGCCGGCGTGCCACCTCACCCCACTAGTAGAAAAAGGGCCTATTGTCCCGGTTGGTAAGGGCCTTTAGTCCCGGTTGGTGAACCGGGACTAAAGGGTCGGTACTAATGCCTCCCCTTTAGTCCCGGTTCAATCCAGAACCGGGACTAAAGGCCGCGGCCACGTGGAGCTCCACCTTTAGTCCCGGTTGGTAACACCAACCGGGACTAAAGGAAATTTTATGAAATTTTTTTATGAAATTTTTTTGAAATTTTTTTGAATAATTTTTTATTTTCAAATTTCTGAATTATTTTAACCTGTAATCTCTAATCAGCACCCCTCATCACTGCTCAATTTATCCTCTAATCTCTAATCACCCTTATCATTCCAAATCATCTAACTTCCCGAACGGTCACCCATCCTCCCACTCCCCCAGACTGAGCACGCTTAACTTCCGGGTTCTATTCTACCTCGTTTCCAAGTCTGCACGTGTTGTTTTCCTGACAATAGTAAGATGTCAATCCTATTAACCCTCAGGAAATTTGCTTGAGCATGAAGTGACACATTTCACTGTTTGAGTTTCAAACTATTGTTTTAAAAAACAATAATTATTTAGAAAATAATAGTTATTTTGAATAATTAGTTTGACCATTGTTTGACCATAGTTTGACCACAGTTTGACCAGATTTGACCAAAATTCAAAATAACTGAACAAATTATTTAGTAACACTAATATTCTAGAATAATTAGTTTGACCATTGTTTGACCACAGTTTGAAAAAAATTCGTTTTTTTGCCTCCAGATCTTAAAAGCCCTGTAATTTTTTTCTGTTAGGTTTTTGAGGATTTTGAAAATGTTTAACGGGGTTCCCCCGGTTAAATTTAGATGTAACTTTTCGAGTAGATGATTTTTCATATAAAAAACTTTTTCATCCGAGTTAGTATGCAAAAGTTATGCCCATATTTACAAATTCCAGAGAGATTTCGCAAATAAAGTCGAAATTCACAGTTGCAAATTTTCCCAACAACTAGACCACATATCACATGGGAAACTTATTTTCTTTTATTTTTTTGACATTTCCATCATTTTCTTTTATTTTTTTAAAACTGAAAAGGCAATCCAAGGGGGGTAGAGTTTGAAAATGGGACCTTTAGTACCGGTTCGTGGCACGAACCGGGACTAAAGGTCTCAACCCCATTAGCACCAGTTCGTGCCTCAAACCGGGACTAAAGGTCTAATCTTTAGTCCCGGTTTGAGGCATGAACCGGGACTAATGGGCATCGCATCCTTTAGTCCCGGTTTGAGGCACAAACCGGGACTAAAGGGCACAGGTGAACCGGGACTAATGCCTTAGCCGCACGAACCGGGATAAATGCTCACATTAGTCCCGGTTCGTGATTGAACCGGGACTAATGTGAATATTGGCCCGGAACCATAGCCCTGTTTTCTACTAGTGCCCCCAATGGCCGCCGTGCCTCCCCTCTCCCACCCGACCAGGGTGGTTCCTCTCCCACTGTCGGGTCCAGGCCATGGTTTTCATTTTCAGTTTCAGAAAAAGTTTAGCACCAACCAAAATCACTGAAATTCAGTGAATTTCAGTTATTTCAGTTTCCATTTCAGCCAAATGACCGAAATATTCACTTGGATTCAATTAAAATTTTTAAAATTTTAAAAAATATTTTGAAAAATATTGGAATTGTTGTGCTATACTAAAATTGCTGAAATATTTTGACCGAAACGTAATATTTCAGTGTTTGCTGAAATTACTGAAATTCAGTCAATTTCACTAAAATCTCACTGAAAGTGAAAACCATAGTCCAGGCCGGATCCCACGCGCCACTGCCGACAACTGCCCCACCGCGCCCGCCCACTATCCCGGCGCGCCGCCGCCGCCATATTCCCCGGCGCATCGCCGCCACCATTCCTCACCTCCGTGGCTGTCATAGGGTAGGGAGATGGAGACCGCCACCCCGACTTTAGCGGCGGCACATCCCCTACTCCCGGATCCAAGCGCAGCCCCCAACCAATTCTATTAGTGGATCTTGGGGGTCGTCGGTGGAAGACAGCGCCGTCAACCGCCCGTGGCTCCTCCCCCCAGCGCCGCCACGGCTCAGGGCCCGCATCCTCCTCCTGTCCGCCCCTCCCTCGAAAATGTCGCTTCGGCCTTCTTGCACATCGCTGGCGCTGGCTCCGCCTCCCTGAAGCCGCCCGTGCTCCTCTGATGTTCCCGTGGTTATCCACTACAACGCCAGCCTCCTCTCTCCTTCGATGCCTGGATCCTCGCGACGCAACCTACCTCCGACAGCCTACATCAACGAAAAAAGAGAGGGGTCGGCACCTACTTCTGCAACCGATGGTATGAATTCTCAAATTTGTTGAAATTGAAGTGATGTTGTTGATTTAGGCGAATCTATCTCTCCCTTTCTCTTTGTGAACCAGTTTCCATGTTTTCAGAGATACACGAATGTGCTTGCTTGATGTAAGCCCAAAGCAGGCAAAAAAATGCATGCTTGCATAGTTAAAGTGATAAAAAATGCCCCGCCCAAGTTCAGAATTCTGGATCGCTACTTGTGATGTGCTGAATCACCACTATATTTTTCTGTTCTTCTTTAGAAGTTCAGAAGTCTAGGTTGTTCAAGCGGTGCGGGTGAACATGCACACTCAACTCTGAAGTGCCGGAGAAGCCACATGGGTCTCTAGCCTAGGCAAAGATGGAGAAGGGGCTCAAAAAGCTGCATTCCAGGGCTGCGCTGAAGTTCTTTAACCAAGTCATGGTTGAGCAGCTCCTGCTCCCGTTCCCTCATCCCGCTTGGCCTGTTCCATACATGCATTGTTCTTGGTGGAATTGGTCAACACACGAAGGAGCTAATACTACAAAGTGTATGACTTAACTAGTCACTTCAACTTGTAGTTGTTTGTCAACTTGTATTCATTCGCTTTTCAAAAGAAATGATCGTTTGTCTATTTACATCAGTAGTTTCCAGTGGTGGTGGTGGCGTCATAGAAAAATGGCCCACAAACATTGCATTTCTCTTTGCATATAATGTGGTCATTTTGTTATTTGGAATATCATTTGACTGCCTTATTTTAAACATGCGGTGAAAAAATTCCACATGTCGATGTTGCTGTAGTCCGTTGCATCCACATCACGACTGGATCACTCATGTCGCATGCCTCCCCTTTTCGTTCTTCCATTTTGTTATTTGGAATCTTTGGTAGGCCTTTGATTCAAAAAGACTTCCTCTGTTATTTGTAGGATATATATATGCATAGGAATTATGTTCTCTGTTTTGTTTATTGGTGCATGCGAGATGTTTTTGATGTCATGTGCGTGCAACTATTGGTGCAGGATAGAACTTCTAAAAACACAGACCCAAGGCCAAAAAAAATTTAATGAAAAAAAACCAGTGGAACACACACCCTTAAAAATGTGTATAAATGAAAATGGTTCTGTGAGAAGTTCATGTACAGAGCATTCCGAACCACAGGGAGTTCATGTGTACCCAAGGAGTTCAAAAATCAATCACCACGGAAAGATTGCCGAACCACAGGTCCCACTCCAGTTAGGTTTAAATTTTAAAAACAGAGCATTCAAATAAAAAAATTAATGTTTAATAAAAAACTATTCATTTCAACAAAAAGCAAGAAATACAAAATTAAAGAAATAGGCGGTTTAATGTTCATTGAAAAAACTTTTAATGTTCCAAAAAATAAAAAGAAGTTCAAATTAAATAATAAATAGTTCAGTTATATGTTTATTAAAATTGATTTTTAATGTTTCTAAATAAAAATGGTGTCAAATTAATTGAAAAATGTGCTCAACTTCGAGACAGAAAAATATAAGAGAAAAAAGTTCAAAATGACACAAAAATCAATAGAAAAACGAAGTTCAAAATAATAATAAAAATAGTTCAAGTTAAAATAACAAACTGGTTAAATATTTATAAAATCATTTTTCTGTTTTAAAAATAAAACCAAAAGGTCAAATTGAAATAATATACAATTTCAATTTTGAAATATAAAAAGATTTCTCTATTTTAAGCAAGACCCTAGAAGTTCAAACAAAATAACTAGAAGGTCAAATTTAAAAGCGGAGCGGTTTGATATTTATTATTAAATAAGAATTTTCCTTGTTTATACAAAAAACCTAGAGGTTCTAATTTCTAGAGAAAATGGATTTTCGTTGTTTCTACCCAAAACCTAGAGGTTCAAATTTAAATAACGGAGAAGTTCATTGTTTATTACAAATACGAAGAAGGTCAAATTAAAAAAACAGAGCACTTAAAAAGTTTATAAAAATAGATTTTCCTTTGTTAAATAGAAGACCTAGAAGTTTAAATTTAAATAATTGAGCAGTTCAATGTTTATTACAAAACTAGGACTTTTCTCATTACTAAACAAATAACACCAAGAAGTCCTAATTAAAAACTGAAGTTGCTTGGTATTTATAAAAACTCAGATTTTCCCCAAACTAAAGATTAAAACAAAGACGTTCAATTTTAAAAAAGGTGTAGTTCAATGTATATTAAAAAATTAGTTTTTCTTGTTACTAAATAATAAAACCAAGAAGTTCAATTTTTAAAAGCAGAGCAGTTTGATATTTATTTGAAAACTCAATTTTTTCCAGTTACTAAAGAATAAGACCAATAAGTTCTACTCGAAATAATGAAGAAGTTCTATTAAAATAAACCTAGAAGTTCAAATTTAAAAATGGAGCGGCTCGATGTCTATCAAAAGTAGGATTTTTCCATTACTAAAATAAATTATACCAGAAGTCCAAATTAAAAAGATGGAGAAGGTCGATGATTATAAAAAACTCAGATTTTACAAACAAGAAGTTTAAAAAAAATAAGAAGTTCAACTTTAGAAAAAAGAACACTTCAAAATTTCATTAAAAGGATTAAGAAAAACCAGAAGTCCATATTAAAAGATGGAGAAATTCGATGATTATAGAAAACTCAGATTTTCCTTGTTATTAAAAATGGAAACAAGAAATTCAAAAATAAATAACAAGAAGTTCAACTTTTAAAAATAGAGTGCTTCAAAATTCATAAAAAGGGATTAAGAAAACCAGATTAAAATTCATAAAAAACTCAGATATTTTCACGTAACCGAGAGAAGTTCAGATTGATAACTGCCAAAAGTTCACGTACTACACGGTGTGCATTTTGTATTAAAAAAGAACAAAAAAAACAAAAGTCTAAAAGTTCTGTTGTTACAAGTTCAAGTCCTTCGTCCGAGAAAGTTAAAAAGTTATTGTGAGAGAGGTTTGTATAAAGGAATATCATTTGTGTAACACGGACGAATGTATGAGAAAATTACAAACGAAAATACGTCACAGAAGTTCAACATGAAAATAGCAGGAAGTTCGACTACTATAGTGAATGAATTTTAGATGAAAAACTTTTAAAATCGTCGCGAGTATGAAAAAATGATCAACACAGGAAAGTTGCGTGTTTACATCAGCTTTCCACCGGTATATTACTTGCTCAATTCCGGTGAGTATTCCGGTGAGTGGATGGAGAGCTACGAGCAAAAAAGCACGTGAAAGACAGAGTAAACTTCAAGTAGACATGCCGAGAAGTTCAGGTTCTTCACGTGGTGCATTTTCTAAGAATCTTTTTCGCGATAAAGGCAGAACGAATGATCTCGCCATTTTCAAAATTACTTGAAAACGGTTAGGAATCAGAGAAAACCATCAATATGAAATAGTTTCGCGTTTTCCTTAGCTTTTCAAAGGTATATTATTTTCCCCATTTTGATAACATTTGTGAAAAATTACGGCGAAAATACATTTTTAGCCTTTTTCAAAATTGACTTAAAACTGTAAGAAATTTGGAGAAACAATATATACCAAAATTTTTTGCATTTCCTCAATCTTTCCAACGCCATATCATTTGCTACATTCGGACGTACGATTAAAAAGATTGCTAGAAAATACGAACTCGGTACAACTTGGACCGTTTTCGAAATTACTTTTAAACCATTCAAAATTAGAAAAAAATTTAAACATGAAAATGTAGAGCATTTTCATAAGCTTTCCAACGCCATATCATTTGCCTCAATTGAATTAGCCGTTTAGAAATGACATAGAAAATACGAACTCGGCTGTTCGGTACGCAAAATTTTACGATTTTCCAAATTACTCTTTAACCGTAGGGAATTAGAGAAAACTTTGAACATGTGGAAGGAGCGGTTTTGCAGCAGCTTTCCAACGCCATATTATTTGCCTCATTCCGATAAACAGTTTTGAAATGCGATCGAAAAAACGATTCATGTTTTTTGTATGAAGAAAAAAAAGGGTTTCAAAACTGCTCTTAAACCGCTTACATTTTGCCAATAATTTAACTTGGGTCATGATACTCGTGTCAATAGCTTTCCAACGGTATATCGCAAGCCCCATTTGGGCAATGTTTGCGGAAGTTCAACCTAGCACTAGGGGAAGTTCAGGTCGAACAACTCACGCAGTAAAATTGCAACAGAGACATGTTTGATCACAAACCGAGAGAAATCCACCAATGAGCGAGATTCCTAGTTAAAACGGGCATTTAGTTGCTAAAAACTGTTTGTAGATTATACTTACATCACATACAACATGACTGACCAACAAAATTCGCGCGGCGAGACACGGTTGAGAAGATAGCCCGAAGGTCGTGTTCCTACAGAGGGAAGTTCAGGCGTGTAACTCAGGAAGTTCATGTTGTGATCAGAATAATATTCTGATCCCGTGATCAGAATAGTGATGAATAGGATAAAACTTCTGATGAAATTCCAATTTCAATCGGTTGTAGTTCCATGATCCAATATCATCACATAGCCTATACCATGTCAATGTTTTTCCCTTCAAAGATAAAGGGAATACCTTCTTCTTGACATCATCCTCGGGCAAACCTGCAAGCTTAAATAATCCACAAACTTCATCCACATAGATTAGGTGCATATCAGCATGTAGTGTTCCATCTCCTGCATAAGGATTAGCTAGCAGTTTCTCTATCATACCCGAAGGAATTTCATAATATTTTCAGTAGGTTCAGTAGGTCGAGGAGCAACTCTTTGCTCTACCGATCAACGTGAAGATACCCCGAACAAGCCCCTCAAAGGATTATTTTCCATAGTGACAAGTGGCAGTAAATTTCAGCACGTAATATAAATGTTTCCTTACCAAATTCCACTTACCAAAGGCGCTTCACTCCCTGGCAACGGCGCCAGAAAAGAGTCTTGATGACCCACAAGTATAGGGGATCTATCCTTGTGCTTTCGATAAGTAAGAGTGTCGAACCCAACGAGGAGCAGAAGGAAATGGCAAGCGGTTTTCAGCAAGGTATTCTCTGCAAGCACTGAAATTGTCGATAACAGATAGTTGTGTGATAAGATAATTCGTAACGAGTAACAAGTAAAAAAAGTAACTAAGGTGGAGCAAGGTGGGCCAATATTTTTTTTAGCAAAGGATAAGCCTGGACGAACTCTTATATAAAGCAAAGCGCTCCCGAGGACACATGGGAATCACTGTCAAGTTAGTTTTCATGATGCTCATATGATTCCCGTTCGTTACTTTGATAATTTGATATGTGGGTGGACCGGTGCTTGGGTGCTGCCCTTACTTACAAAAGCCTCCCACTTATGATTAACCGCTCTCGCAAGCATCTGCAACTATGAAAGAAGAATTAGGATAAATCTAACCATAACATGAAACATATGGATCCAAATCAGCCCCTTATGAAGCAACACATAAACTAGGGTTTAAGCTTCTATCACTCTAGCAACCCATCATCTACTCATTACTTCTCAATGCCTTCCTCTAGGCCCAAATCATGGTGAAGTGTCATGTAGTCGACGTTGATAACCCACAAGTATATGAGATCGCAACAGTTTTCGAGGGTAGAGTACTCAACGCAAATTTATAGATTCGACACAAGGGGAGCCAAAGAATACTTGCAAGTATTAGCATCTGAGTTGTAAATTCAACCACACCTGGAGATTAATTATCTGCAGCAACGTTATCAGTAGCAAAGTAGTATGATAGTTTTGATAGTAGTAGTCACAGCAATAGCAACGGTAACAGTTATAGCAGTAGTTTTCTAGCAAGTGCAACATTAATGATAGCAATAGTAACTTAGCAAGAACAATATAACAGAAATTTGTAGGGATTGGATCGGTAATTTGTTGGATGATATTCATCATGTGGCAGTCATAACCTAGGGCGATACTGACTAGCTCCAGTTCATAAATATAATGTAGGCATGTATTCCGTAAATAGTCATACGTGCTTATGGAAAGAACTTGCATGACATCTTCTGTCCTACCCTCCCGTGTCAGCAGGGTCCTATTGGAAACTAAGGGATATTAAGGCCTCCTTTTAATAAAGAACCGGAACAAAGAATTTACACACGGTGAATACATGAACAACTCAAACTACGGTCATCACCGGGAGTTGTCCCGACTATTGTCACTCCGGGGTTGCCGGATCATAACACGTAGTAGGTGACTATAACTTGGAAGATCGGATCTAGAACATGGATATAATGGTGATAACATAAATGGTTCAGATCTGAAATCATGGCACCCGGGCCCAAAGTGACAAACATTAAGCATGGCAAAGTCATACCAACATCAATCTCATAACATAGTGGATACTATGGATCAGGCCCTAACAAAACTAACTAATTTACTTGATGAATCTCATCCAACTCCTCACCGACCAGCGAGCCTACGAAGGAATTACTCACTCCCCATGGGGAGTATCATGGAATTGGCGATGGAGAAGGGATGGTGATGACGAAGATCGAAGACCCCCCCCCCCCCAAGTCTCCGGAGCCCCAAACGGACTCCAGATCTGGCCTCCCGATGAAGAACATGAGACGATGGAGGCTCCGTCTTGTGGAACGCAATAATTCTTTCTCCTTGATTTTTTCTGCAAAAATAGGATTTTATAGCATGTGCGGGCCCACCAGATGGGGACAACCCACCTGGGCGCGCCTGGAGGGGTGGCGCACCCTGGTGGGTTGTGCCCACCCAGGTGCCCCCCTCCGGTGGTACTTGGCTCCAGAAATTCCTTTTATTATATGAAAAATCCTCGCAAAGTTTCGTTCCGTTCCGACAACTTTTATTTCCACACAGAAACAACACCATGGTAGTTCTGCTGAAAACAGTGTCTGTCCGGGTTAGTTTCATTCAAATCATCCAAATTAGAGTCCAAAACAAGAGGAAAAGCATTAGGAAAAGCATTAGGAAAAGTAGATATGTTGGAGACAAATCAGAAGTTCACATAACACCACTAGAGAAGAGACAACATACATCTCATCAAAATATCGAATAAATACCAAATTCACATGATTAGTTATAACAAGACTTCTCCCATGTCCTCAGGAACAAACGTAACTACTCACAAAGCATATTCATGTTCATAATCAGAGGGGTGTTGAATAGCATTAAGGATCTGAACATATGATCTTCCACCGAATAAACCAACTAGCATCAACTACAAGGAGAAATCAACACTACTAGCAACCCACAAGTACCAATCTGAGGTTTTGAGACAAAGATCGGATACAAGAGATGAACTAGGGTTTGAGAGGAGATGGTGCTGGTGAAGATGTTGATGGAGATTGACCTCCTCTTGATGAGAGGATTGTTGGTGATGACGATGGCTTTGATTTCCCCTGCCCGGAGGGAAGTTTCCCCGGCAGAACAGCTCTGCCGGAGCCCTAGATTGGTTCTGCTCAAGTTCCGCCTCGAGATGGCGGCACATCGTCCCGAAAGCTTCCTCTCGATTTTTTCCAGGTCAAAACACACCATATAGCAGAAGATGGGCACCGGGGGCCTGCCAGGTGGCCCACAAGGTAGGGGCACGCCCAGGGGGTAGGGCGCGCCCTCCACCCTTGTGGATGCCTGGTGGGTCCCCTCTGGTGTTTTCTTCGCCCAACATTTTTTTTATTCCAAAATAATTCTCGGTGAAGTTTCAGGACTTTTGGAGTTGTGTAGGGTCTCTCAGATTTGCTCCTTTTCAAGTTCAGAATTCCAGCTGCCGGCATTCTCTCTCTTCATGCAAATCTTGTAAAATAAGAGAGAAAAGGCATAAGTATTGTTCCATAATGTGTAACAACAGCCCATGATGCAATAAATATCAATATAAAAGCATGATGCAAAATGGACATATCAACATGCAACTCGGTTCTCTCTTTTCAACATTTTCAAAGTCGAGGTGGTTCATGTCACCTCGGAAGCAGCTCGGCAGCTGGGGCTCAACTGCATGAAGACACTGTTCGGGAGACATCTTGTTGAACCTCTTTCAAGACCGGCGACCGAAGACGACGTGCAGGTCAGAAGTAGCAAGGTGCAACCAGGTTGAAGACCAGTTCTGTGGCTACTTGTTGGGGAACGCAGTAGTTCAAAAAAAATCCTACGATCACGCAAGATCTATCTAGGAGATGCATAGCAACGAGATGGGAGAATGTGTCTACGTACCCTCGTAGACCGAAAGCGGAAGCGTTTAGTAACGCGGTTGATGTAGTCCAATGTCTTCATGATCCAACTGATCCAAGTACTGACCGTACGGCACCTCCGTGTTAAGCATACGTTCATCACGATGACGTCCCTCGAGCACTTGATCCAGTTGAGGATGATGGAGAGTTCCATCAGCACGATGGCCTGATGATACGTCTCCATCGTATCTACTTTTCCAAACACTTTTGCCCTTGTTTTGGACTCTAACTTGCATGATTTGAATGGAACTAACCCGGACTGACGCTGTTTTCAGCAAAATTGCCATGGTGTTATTTTTGTGCAGAAATAAAAGTTCTCAGAATGACCTGAAAATCAACGGAGAATTATTTTGGAATATATAAAAAATACTGGCAAAAGAATCAAGGCAAGGGGGCCCACGCCCTGTCCACGAGGGTGGGAGGTGCACCTGCCCCCCTGGGCGCGCCCCCGCCTCGTGGCCCCCCTGGAGCTCCACCGACCTCAACTCCAACTCTATATATTCACGTTCGGGGAGAAAAAAATCAGAGACAAATATTCATCATGTTTTACGATACGGAGCCGCCGCCAAGCCCTAATCTCTCTCGGGGAGGGGGGGGGGCTGATCTGGAGTCCGTTTGGGGCTTCGGAGAGGGGAATCCGTGGCCATCGTCATCATCAACCTTCCTCCATCACCAATTTCATGATGCTCACCGCCGTGCGTGAGTAATTCCATCATAGGCTTACTGGACGGTGATGGGTTGGATGATATTTATCATGTAATCGAGTTAGTTTTGTTAGGGTTTGATCCCTAGTATCCACTATGTTCTGAGATTGATGTTGTTATGATTTTGCTATGTTTAATGCTTGTCACTAGGGCCCGAGTGCCATGATTTCAGATCTAAACCTATCATGTTTTCATGAATATATGTGAGTTCTTGATCCTATCTTGCAAGTCATTAGTCACCTACCCTATGTTATGATCCGGCAACCCCGAAGTGACAATAATCGGGACCACTCCCGGTGATGACCGTAGTTTGGGGAGTTCATGTATTCACTATGTGTTAATGTTTTGGTCTGGTACTCTATTAAAAGGAGGCCTTAATATCCCTTAGTTTCCAATAGGACCCAGCTGCCACGGGAGGATAGGACAAAAGATGTCATGCAAGTTCTTTTCCATAAGCATGTATTACTATATTCGGAATACATGCCTACATTACATTGATGAATTGGAGCTAGTTCTGTGTCACCCTATGTTATAACTGTTGCATGAATAATTGCATCCGGCATAATTCTCCATCACCGATTCAATTCCTGCGAGCTTTTCACATATTATTCTCCGCTTAGTTACTTTACCGTTGCCACTGGTACAATCACTACAAAACTGCTACTGTTACTTTTGCCACCGTTACCGTTACTTCCATACTACTTTCCTACTAAATACTTTGCTACAGATATTAAGTTATCCAGGTGTGGTTGAATTGACAACTCAACTACTAATACTTGAGAATATTCTTTCGCTCCCCTTGTGTCGAATCAATAAATTTGGGTTGAATACTCTACCCCAGAAAACTGTTGCGATACCCTATACTTGTGGGTTATCAAGACTATTTTCTGGCGCTGTTGCCGGGGAGCATAGCTCTAATCTTTGAGTCACTTGGGATTTATATCTGTTGGTCACTATGAGGAACTTGAAAGACGAAAGAACTAAGATTTTTTTTCCTCAACTACGAGGGGAGGTAAGGAACTACCATCTAGCTCTGCACTTGATTCACCTTCTGTTTTGAGTAAGCTTGTGACACCTAAACCTGCTTCTGCTATTAATTCTATTATGTCGCATGTTATTGATGATGCCCCTTCTGCTATGCATGATACTTATGATGAAACTACTTCTATGCTTGATACTACTATGACACTTGGTGAATTTCTAGATGAACAACTTGCTAGGGCTAGAGAGAATGAAATTATTGAAACTAATAATATTGATGAAAGTGATGATGAAGATTCTCCCCCTAGATATGAATTGCCTATTGTGCCTGAGGGTTATGTTATGGATGATGAAACTGCTATAGAGACTTTCTTGCTTGCAATGATAGAAGTGATCTTAAGAAATTATTAGCTAAGCTTAAAGAAAAATCTCTGAATGTTAGAATGAAATATGACCCTGCTTTTGCTACTTCACCTATCTTTATTACTGATAAGTATTATGATTTCTCTGTTAATACTGAGATATTACTTTGGTTGAATCTGATCCTTTTTATGTCTATGAATCTAAAACTGTTGTGGCACATCTTACTAAATTAAATGATATAGCCACCATGTTCACTAATGATGAGAAAACTCGCTACTACTATCTCCTTAAATTATTTTCGTTCTCATTAAAGGGTGATGCTAAGATATGGTTTAATTCCCTTGATCCTGGTTGTGTGCGTAGTCCCCAGGATATGATTTACTACATCTCTGCTAAATATTTCCCCGCTCATAAGAAACAAGCTGCCTTAAGGGAAATATATAATTTTGTGCAAATTGAAGAAGAGAGTCACCCACAAGCTTGGGGGAGGCTTCTCCAATTACTTAATGCTTTGCCTGATCATCCTCTCAAGAAATATGAAATAATTGATATCTTTTATAATGGACTAACCGATGCTTCCAGAGACCACCTGGATGGTTGTGCTGGTTGTGTTTTCAGGGAAAGAACAGTCGATCAAGCTGAATTGCTATTGAATAATATGTTGACCAATGAAAATAATTGGACACTTCCTGAACCAACTCCTGAGCCAATTCCGAAGAAAAGGGGTATTATATTTCTCAGACCTAAAGATATGAAAGAGGCAAAGAAATCTATGAAGGAAAAAGGTATAAAAGCTGAAGATGTTAAGAATTTACCTCCTTTTGAAGAAATACATGGTCTTAATTCATAACCTATTGAAGAAACACATGGTCTTGATAACCCGACACAGGTAGTAAAGGTAAACTCTCTCTATAGATATGATAAAGATGGAATCCCTCCTGCTAAGTTTGCTAGCCCATGTTTGGATGAGTTTGATAACTTTATGGTTAAGCAAGAAGATTTTAATGCTTATTTTGGTAGACAACTGAAATGCAATGCTTATATAATTGAACACTTGGGTGATTATATGTCTAGAGTTAAAGGTGAACTTAAACTCATTCGTAAACATGCTTCTATGGTTACCACTCAAGTAGAACAAGTACTTAAAGCTCAGAATGATTTGCTCAATGAATTGAATAGTAAGAATAATGACTTTGCTGTTAGAGTTGCAACTAGAGGGGGTAAAGTGACTCAGGAACCTTTGTATCCTGAGGGCCACCCTAAGAGAATTTAGCAGTATTCTCAGAGAAATAATGTTGATACACCTAGTCCTTCTAAGAAGAAGAAAAAGAGAAATGATAGGACTTTGCATGCTTCTAGAGAATCTGTTGTAGACACACCTGAGAATCCCAATGATATTTCTATCTCTGATGCTGAAACACAATCTGGTAATGAACATGAACCTAGTGATAATGTTAATGATGATGTTCATGTTGATGCTCAACCTAGCTAGTAATAACAATGATGTAGAAATTGAACCTGCTATTGATCTTGATAACCCACAATCAAAGAATCAACGTTATGATAAGAGAGACTTCATTGCTAGGAAGCACAATAAAGAAAGAGAACCATGGGTTCAGAAACCCATGCCTTTTCCTCCCAAACCATCCAAGAAAAAGGATGACGAGGATTTTGAGCGCTTTGCTGAAATAATTAGACCTATCTTTTTACGTATGCGTTTGACTGATATGCTCAAAATGAATCCTTATGCTAAGTACATGAAAGAAATTGTTACAAATAAAAGAAAGATACCGGAAGCTGAAATTTCCGCCATGCTTATACTTTAAAGGGTGGAATACCTATGAAACTTGGAGATCCAGGGGTACCAACTATACCATGCTCCATTAAGAAACTATGTCAGAACTGCTTTATGTGATCTTGGAGCCGGTGTTAGTGTTATGACTCTCTCTTTATACCGTAGACTTGATTTGAATAAGTTGACACCCTCTGAAATATCTTTGCAAATGGCTGATAAATCCTTTGCTATACTGCCGGTATTTGTGAGGATGTGCTGTTGTGGTTGCAAACATTACTATTTTAACGGACTTTGTTATTCTTGATATTCCGAGGACGATAGTATGTCTATTATTCTTGGAAGACCCTTTTTGAATACTGCAGGGGCTGTTATTGATTGCAACAAAGGCAATGTCACTTTTCATGTTAATGGTAATGAGCATAGGGTGCACTTTCCGAGGAAACAATCTCAAGTTCATAGTATAAACTCTATTGGAAAAGTTCCATCGATTATTTTTGGAGGTTTTGAATTTCCTCTTCCTACTGTCAAGAAGAAATATGGTATTCTTATTATAGGGGGTGTGCATATCCCCGTTGAGGTAACCTAGTGCTATTCGGAAATTCTCTGTTTTCATGCTACTTAGAATGAGTTTGTTAACAAGACTTGATCAACCTTTGTTAGTGGATTCCTTTTGATGGGCATGAGATGGATGAAGTTAGAAAGCACAACTCTCTGTACCCTCCTTTTACTTTCTGTTATTTAGGATAAATAAAGCAAAAATAGTATTTTCTGTCAGTTTTCTGAATTATCCGTGCAATAAAAAAAATACCCCGAAAATGAAAGTTCTCCAAATGTCCCGAAAATGAAATATGATTTTTTTCTAGAATATTTGAGAATATCTGGCACTGAGAACACATCAGGGGGAGCAAGCACCTGGCCACGAGGGTCCAGGGTGTGCCCACCCCCCTGGGCGCGCCCCCTGCCTTGTGGGCCCATGGTGGCTCCCCTCCACTTATTCCAGCCACCACACACTCCTTCTTCCTCCCAAAAAATCACCAACCAGCTCAAGCATGTGTTCTAGCTCATTTTGTTGCGATTTTCGATCTCCTAGCTCAAAGCTCCACTCACAAAACTGCTTTGGGGGATTGTTCTTCGGTATGTGGCTCCTCCAATGGTCCAATTAGTTTTTGTTCTAGTGCTTTATTCATTGCAAATTTTTGCTGCCTAGGTGACTCTGTTCTTGAGCTTCCATGTCAAATTTATATAGTCCTAAGTAGTTCTAATGCATGAAATAGTCTCTAGGCACTTATGGGAGTAGTTACAATTAATTTTGTTGAGTTTGGTTCACTTTTATTTGAAGTTACTAAAAATTTCAATAAAATTCAGAAAATGATGAAGAGATTTTTGAGGGGTTCTTCGAGCCGAAGCTCAAAGGATAAGCAAAGTGAAGAAGACGAGAGGCCCAAATATAATCTCCCTCGCACCGCGGAGGTTCGGCCGTGTGAATGGGCTTGTGATGATTTCTTGAGAGCAGCCGGGATTTATGATAATTTTTATTAGTTAGCTGAGAATGCAGGCCTCACCGACTTCCTCCGCGACCAATGTGAAAAGTATCTCCTACTCACTAATATTTTTGTGCAAAATTTTCACTTCCATGCTAGGAGGTCACCACCTTCGGTGGATTTCTATTTATATGATGAGTATAAGGAGATGTCCCTCTATGAATTTTGTGAGGTCTGCAAGTTGCCCTTTTCGGGCAGCGTAGAGGAACCACATCGTAACGATGTAGAGGGGTTTATTGATACAATTGTTGTAGGGGAAACGAGGAAGGTTTCCGATGCAAGAATTACTAGCATACATTTTCCTGTTCTACGTTACTTTGCAATATTTGCTAGTAGATGCTTAATTGGTCGCGGAAACTGTGGCAACCTTAGTGCCCCTGATATTGTTATTTTGTGCCATGCCTTGTTCCTGATGACACATTTAGTATGGGCGCTATTGTTGCAAAGCGGTTAAATCTTAACCGTACTAAGGGCCCCATCTTGGGAGGTATCTTCGCCTCGTGCCTCATTGCACATTTTAACATACCTATTAGGCATTATGAGAAGGAAGAAAAGTTGCTGCCTCCTGTTTTTCTAGACTATAAGAGTATGGTAGCACATGATTTTATCGCTAAGAATAAGGAAAAGATGCTTAAGTGCAATCTAATATTTGATAAAAATCACCCTGACACTATTACTTTGCCTGCTCCTTCCTTGTTTGACTTATCTGCAGGCAAGTACCTTGTTCCGCCGGAGGCCATTCACGCCTACCGAAACACCACACCAGCTACAGAGCCAGAGCAGGAACCACAATTTGATCCTTCACGACAGTCTTTTTACCAGTGGGATCCGGAGGAGATTGCCAACCAGTGGCAAGCCGAGGCTCCTTCTCAGTACGACCCCAGTTACAACTTTGGATATCAGCCAGGCCAGTCATGGCAGTAGAACAACTTAGGCCAAAAGCCTAAGCTTGGGGGAGTACGTATTTCTCACCGACATTACATTCATGTTCACACACTCATGCTAGTTGTCGGTTCTCATACGTTTTCATTGTATTATCCATGCTAGTTTATTTTCTTTTTCTCGCTTTCTTCTTGTGTGTTTGATAAACCTTAAGAAAAACAAAAAAAATTAGTTGTAGCTTTTAATTAGTTTACTTTCCTTGCCTATAGTAGTAATAATTAAAATAAAACCCAAAAAGATTTCATGTTCTTCTTTTGCTTGTTGGGAGCTTTTGGGGGTCGAGAGGAGAAGACCATAATGAAAATGTTAAAGTGGCTCTTATATGCATTATTTTTATTTAACCAAGAGCCCATATTACCTTGTCTTCTCCTTTGTATTGAATGCCTGCAGATTCCAGCTTAGTCCAATGCACGTGCACTATTATTATTATCCACATCGTTCAGTCGTGCAAGTGAAATTCAATAATGATGATATATGATGGACTGATTGAGATGAGAGAAGCTGGTATGAACTCGACCTCTCTTGTTTTTGTAAATATGATTAGTTCATCATTCTTGATTCAGCCTATTATGAATAAACATGTTTGCAATGACAATTAGAGATTATAGTTGCTTATGCCATGCTTAATTAGCAAGGATTTTATAATGGTTTACCTTGCATGCCAACATGCTATTAAAATGGTTGTGATTTGGTATGATAGGGTGGTATCCTCCTTTGAATGATTCAAGTGACTTGACTTGGCACATGTTCACACATGTTGTTGAAACAAAATCAGCATAGCCTGCACGATATTTATGTTCATGGTGGATTATATCCTACTCATGTTTGCACCCAATATTATTAATTTTAATGCATGTTCATTACTGTTGTCGCTCTTTAGTTGGTCGCTTCCCAGTATTTTTCTAGCCTTCACTTGTACTAAGCGGGAATACTGTTTGTGCATCCATTTCCATAAACCCCAAAGTTATTCCATAGGAGTCCACTATACCTTCCTATATGCGGTATCTACCTGTCGTTCCAAGTAAATTTGTATGTGCCAAACTCTAAACCTTCAAATGGAATTCTGTTTTGCATGCTCGAATAGCTCATGTATCTACTAGAGATGTCTATATCTTCCATGCTAGGCGGGTTATTCTCAAGAGGAGTGGACTCCGCTCCTTACTCACGAGAAAATGGCTGGTCACCGGGATGGCCGGTCCCATGCTTTATGCAAATCAAATCGAAATAATTGCAAACAAAACTCCACCGGGACTCTTGTTAGTTGGAGGCAATCGTTGTTTCGAGAAAGCCATGGATTGATGCTTGTTGGTGGAGGGGGAGTATAAAATTTACCATTCTGTTTGGGAACTGCCTATAATGTCAATAGCATGGAAGATATTGAGATCTCTCGGTTGTTATGTTGACAATGAAAGTATGCCGCTCAAAATATTATTTATCACTATTTCAAAAACTAAGCTCTGGCACCTCTACTAATGTAGCGACCAGACCCAAATGGATCAAGTCTCGTGCTCGGTGTCATCCTGGATCGATAATCTTGACACCACACAAGACTTGAAGGATTTATAGCGAGTAGCAATCACACACTTATTACATCGTTGTCCACAAGGAACTGAATACAATAATATGGCTTAAGGCCATCTAATAATAACAGCGGAAGGCTTGGAAGATAAGCGAGTCCATCAACTCCAACGGTATCACTTGAGTATAGAACCACGACCTAACACCTTACTCGTAAATGCGAAAAGTGCATAACGTGAAAAGTTGCAGCCCAAAACGGTCAACACATGGAATATCTGGCAATGTAACACATAAAGAGCAATGAAGGAATAAGCCTATACTACATGCATATATGGCTGGTGGTAAGGCTCTCTGTTACATTTGCATAAAGCTGCTTTTTCCCTACATCAAAGGAATAATTTTATTTAACTATCATGGTGGTTGTTAAACATTGAGAATGGTTGACAGCATCCTCAATCCCAATTAAAAAGTACTCATCAAAACCCAATAACTTTTATTTAGAAGTAACATGTTGAGATTCACATGATATTCAATTACAGGATACTCAAATCGTCCATAACCGGGGACACGGCTAATCATGATTAGTTTATACACTCTGCAGAGGTTTGCGCACTTTTCCCCACAAGACTCGATCGCCTCCGCTTGGTTCTCGCACTACATGGTGTTTGAGAAACGGATGGCCGAGACATAGTCTTTCAGAAGCGCTAGCACCTTACATGTGGGTAGACCATACCAACCTACATCCCCTACATCAGCTAGCCTACCCGTAAGAGTTCGCACGACTTAGTCAACTACGCCAGAGCCCATAATTGGCTTGTGGCTGCACACGGAAGTTTCAGTTTGAATAATCTTATGATCCCTTAGAGCACAGGTGGCGGTCCGAAGAAATACTGAGCAAGTCTGATGGAAACCAGGTGCCTCAATCCACCCAGATGTGTGTTTAGGTTGCCACCTTAGATAAACCATTAATTAACAATCTCACATCTGTCATGGATATTCACTCACCCAATCCACGTCTACTAGCATAACATGGCATGAACAAGCAAACGTAGTAGTAACTCCCAAGGTTTCATAAGTAAAACAGGTAATAGGTACTACCTCAATCTACTTCCCAAACCCACAATTTAATTAGATCCTAATCATGCAAGTGTTTGAGGAATAGATCTAATGCATAAAAACTGGGTATGAGAAGAGTATGATCAAAGTGTTACTTGCCTTTGCGATGATCCATGAGTCCTAGAGATTCGAAGTAACAAGCGGCGCACTCCGGGTGATCTAACGCAGACAAACAACAAGCATACAATAAGTACTCATCTAATGCACAGGGAAATCTCGAATAAAAGATCTAACCAGAAAGTTCAACTTAAGAAACCTGGTTGCAAAAGAATCGAATCAAAATAAACTCCGAAAGTCGAAACTCGAGGGAGAACGACTCGGTTTAGCAATCTGAAATTAGGTCAAAATTTCACAGTGGCAAAACTCTGTGAAAGTAGGGTAGTCGGAACGGCGGTTTCGTTACGAAACTCCAGGCGCTTGAATCACCTGATTCCGATAAACGAGCGTGAAATAAAACAGTTTTGAAAATCGGATCTGAAATCAAATCAGAAAAATAATGGATTAAATCCGATTAAAAGAAAAACGACGAACGGTTTAAATAGCGGACGTTCGTTAACAGAACGAATCCAACGAACGCGTTCATTGAAGCGAGCGGTTCGGTGAGCGTTCGTTAAATAAGAAAACAAAA
Source organism: Aegilops longissima (assembly GCA_021605205.1). Classification (NCBI taxonomy): domain Eukaryota; kingdom Viridiplantae; phylum Streptophyta; class Magnoliopsida; order Poales; family Poaceae; genus Aegilops; species Aegilops longissima. Next base: position 27,505,504 of record CM038680.1, read on the forward strand.
AATAAAACCAATCTAGGTTTTTTTAAAAACGAACACATTTTTTTAAATAAAACCGGATCGGTTCAAGGGAAAACCGGATCGGGCGCTGGCTACCTCGGTGATCTCGCGGCGAGGCTCGTGGGTCCGGCGAGGCTCGGGAGAGGCGGCGGGGTCCGGGGCGAGGGGCGGCGGGGTCCGCGTCGGCGGGGAAGCGGCGGCGGCGGGCGCCCCTGGCGGGCGGCGGGGGTTCAAGGCCGGGCGGGTGGCGGCGGCTCAAGCGGGTGAGGTGAGTGAGAGGGGGTGGTTATAAAGGGGGGCGGTGACTTGGGAGGGGGCAAGGGAGGCCGGGTCAGGCGGGACTCGGCGGCGGCGATCTGCGTCTTGTGTGGGAGTCCGCTCCGGCGGCGAGTGAGGAGGAGGAGGAGGTGGGCCGGAGGCTGGGCCTGGGCTGGCTGGCTGGGCAGTGGGCCTCGCCCCGAGAAGCGCGAATTTTTTTTAAATAAAATTTAAACCAAATGAATTAAAAAATACCAAATGAACTCCAAATTAAATAAAACAAATTTTCCCGACTCCTAAAATGAGTCGAACAAAATGAACTTTAAAAACAGCAAACATGCATAAATTTTAAAATGCTCATTTTGCCTAAGCAAAATAAATCTTCCAAAACCAAATTTGGTTTATTTATAATATCTTCATTTTTCCTAATTGTTTGGGAAAGTCATATTATTCCCTCTCAAAATATTTTTATAGGAAAAACTTTATGAAGATAATTTAAATAAATCCAAATGATCCTATTTTCAAAATTTGAGAAATCCCAAATATGAAAATTATGAAACTTCCAACTCTCTCCGAGGGTCCTTGAGTTGCGTGAAATTTCTAGGATCGGAAAAATGCGAGAAAATATGATATGCATGATGACCTAATGTATAACATTCCAAATTGAAAATTTGGGATGTTACAAACCTACCCCCTTAAGATGAATCTCGCCCTCGAGATTCGGGTTAACTAGAAAATAGGTGAGGTGGTCCTTAAGCAAAACTTCCTCTCTTTCCCGGTGGCTTCATCCTCGGTGTGGTGGCTCCAATTGAACTTTGCAAAACTTGATAACCTTGCTGCGGGTAACTCTGCTGGCATAATCGAGAATCTTAAGCGGCTTTTCCTCATATGTCAAGTCATCCTTCACTGAATTACTTCGGTGTACTTTGTGTCTCTTAACGGTACCTCTGCTATCTCGGGTGACATTTCTTCAATCGAGAAACATGGAATACATCATGAACTCCGACAGTCCTCCCGGCAATTCCAACTTATATAACTTCTCCCATGCGTTGCAAAATCTTATATGGTCCAACAAAGCGGGTGCTAACTTTCCTTTAACTCCAAAACGCTTAACTCCTCAAGCGGGGATACTCGAGATATACTGCTCCAACTTCATACTCAATCGCTGCGCTTTGAATGGCATAGCTCTTACATGCGGACTGGGCTACCTTGAGCCTGTCTCGAATCAACTTAACTTTCGTTCGGACTCCTTAATCAAATCTGGTCCAAACAATGGCGATCTCGGTTTAGTCCCATGACAATGGTGTCCTGCACCTTCTTCCATACAAAGCCTCGAAGGTGCCATTTTCAAGCTGGTTTGGTAACTGTTATTGTAGGAAAATTCTGCATACGGCAAATTATCATCCCAACTAGATCCATAATCTAGTGCACAAGCTCTCAAACATGTCCTCCAAAATCTGATTGACTCTCTCGGTCTGTCCATCGGTGCGTGGGTGGAAAGCTGTCTTGAATTCAATCGGGTTCCCAATGTTTCGTGTAACTGGTTCCAAAATTTGAAGTAAATTGGGTTCTCTCATCGATACGATGCTCCTCGGAACTCCGTGTAAGCACACAATTCTGGTCATGTATATCTTTGCCAACTTAGCACTGCTATAGGTAGTCTTATTTGGAATGAAATGAGCTACCTTGGTCAAGCGGTCGACTATGACCCAAATCGAGTCATATCCTGAGCGGGTCTTTGGCAAACCTGTGATGAAATCCATGCCTAGTTTATCCCACTTCCATTCGGTATCGGCAATGGTTGTAACAATCCTGCTGGCTTCGATGTTCGCCTTTACTTTCGACATACGTGCAAACTGCTACATACTCCGCAATATCCTTCTTCATTCCGGTCCACCAGAAAATATTCTTCAAATCCAAATACATCTTGGTATTTCCTGGGTGAATCGAATAAGGTGAATCATGGGCTTCTTGTAAAATCAACTTCCTGATTTCTGGGTCATTGGGCACATAAACACGGTCTTCAAACCATAGGGCATCGTGCTCATCCTCACGAAATCCTTTAGCTTTTCCTTTGCTCATTTTCTCCTTTATAGAGGCAACTTCCTTATCTGCCTTTTGGGCTTTTCTGATTTTGTCCATCAGTGTCGACTGAATCTCCAATGCTGCTACATAGCCTCTCGGAACTATTTCCAAACATAGCTCTCGAAGGTCCTCGGCTAACTCATTGGGTATTCCTCCCATCATTAGGGTATTGGCGTGGCTCTTACGGCTCAATCGTCACTCGACATTAGCCTTTCCGGGTGATAATGCAATCTCATATCATAATCCTTGATTAGCTCCAACCATCTCCTCATCGAGATTCAATTCATACGTGTGAAGATGTACTTCAAACTCTTGTGATCCGTATATACTTCACAATGATTTCCAATGAGAAAGTGTCTCCACGTCTTCAAGGCATGCACAACGGCTGCTAACTCCAAATCATGAGTGGCATAATTCAACTCATGAGGCTTAAGTTGTCGTGAAGCATCTGAAACAACTCTTCCTTCCTGCATAAGCACTGCTCCAAGTCCTCGGCGTGAAGCGTCATAATACACCTCATAATCCTTAGTTTGATCCGCAATATCAAAACTGGTGAGGTAACCAATCTTTTCTTCAACTCCTGAAAACTTGCCTCACAGTCCTCAGTCCATATGAATTTGTTTTCCTTCTTCAACAATTCTGTCATAGGCTTTGCAATCCTTGAGAAATTCTCAATGAATCTTCGGTAGTATCCTGCGAGTCCAAGGAAACTCCGAATCTCTCCAACTGTTGTTGGTGCTTCCCACTTGGTTACGGTCTCAACTTTTGTGGGGTCAACTGCTATCCCTTCTCCGGATATAATATGTCCGAGAAATCCAACTTCCTTTAGCCAAAACTCACATTTGCTGAACTTGGCATACAACTGGTGTTCCCTCAGTTTCTCCAAAACCAATCTCAAATGTTCCTTATGTTCCTCTTCATTCTTCGAGAAAATCAAAATGTCATCAATGAACACCACGACGAACTTGTCCAAAAACTCCATAAACACTTTGTTCATCAGGTTCATGAAATAGGCTGGCGTGTTAGTTAGTCCAAATTACATAACGGTATACTCGTACAGTCCATATCTTGTGGTAAATGATGTCTTGGGTATATCTTGCTCCCGAATCTTTAATTGATGGTACCCTGATCGCAAGTCGATCTTAGAAAACACTTTGGCTCCTTGCAAGCGATCAAACAGATCATTTATCATCGGTAGTGGGTACTTGTTCTTGATTGTTACTTCATTCAATCCACGGTAATCAACAACCATTCTCAACGATCCATCCTTCTTCTCCACTAACAAAACGGGTGATCCCCAAGGTGAAGAACTTGGGCGAATAAAGCCTTTATCCAATAGTTCCTTAATCTGCTTCTTGATTTCCGCCAAATCCTTTGCGGGCATCCTGTACGGTCGTTTCGATATCGGGCCTGTTCCTGGCAACAGCTCGATCAAAAACTCAATGTCTCTATCCGGCGGCATTCCTGGCAACTCTTCCGGAAATACATCAGGATAATCCTTTACCACTGGTACTTCTTCCTGTACCACTCCTGATAAGCAATTAACTTGTGCTCTCCTCGGCTCGTGCCGTGATACGTACTTAATCCTCCTTCCTTCTGGTGTGGTGAGCAAAATTGACCTTGTGGTACAATCTATGTTTCCTCCATACTTTGATAACCAATCCATTCCTAATATCACATCCAATCCTTGGGATTCCAGAATTATTAGGTCTGAGGGGAAAACATAGTGTCCAATCCTTAATGGCAGTCGATCACACCATTTACTAGCCATGTACTCTGCTCCGGGTGAGGTTCCTAGCATGGGTGACCTAAGGGCTTGGGTTGGTAACTTGTACTTATCCACAAATCCCTTGATATGTATGAATGCGATGCACGGTATCAAAAAGAACAACTGCGATAAATGACTTAACCAAAAACTTACCGATTCTTGCATCGGGCTGATCTTCAACCTCCTCCACATCAATGTGGTTCACTTGTCCCCTGTTGAAAGGGTTGGGCTTCTTTCGAGCTTCCATTGCCATTTCCATTACGCCTTACAGGCAGTCATTTGCATAGTGCCCGTCTTGCGGCACTTAAAGCAAGTAATGTGACTCAGGTCTACCTTGGGTTGGTGCGGTTCGTCGTTGCTTCCTCCATTCCGTTCCCATTCTTGGTGCCATTATGGTTATCGAATTACCTCCTCCATGGGTATCTGAAACTGAATTCCTGATTTAGGGGTATAACGAGGCTTCTGCTGGGATCGAGTTATACTTCCCTTGTCCATACTTCCGCTTGCAGTTCTCAATTCTTCTGCTTCCTTCAATCATGAGAGCTCGGTCTACTAACTCCTGGTAGTTGTTGAAACTTGCTACCATCAACGGCATCTTGAACTCATCATTCAGTCCTTCTAGAAACTTCTCTGTTTAGCTGCATCACAGTAACGTCATCGGGGCATAACGTGCTAATTTACTAAAGTCATCCACGTCTTCGTGTGAGTCCTTCCTCCTTGGCGAGGTTGCGAAACTCACGCTTCTTCATAGCCATGGCTCCTGCTGAAACATGAGCGGTCTGAAAAGCTTCTGAAACTGGTCCCATGTGGCGGTGTCTCACGGGTAAGTGGCTGTGAAATTCTCCCACCATCTGCTGCGGGTCCTTCAAGCTGATGTGCTGCAAACTTCACTCTTTCACCATCGGTGCATCCTGCAGTGGTCAGCTCCCTTCCTATCTTGCGGAGCCGGTCATCTGCTACAATCGGCTCGGTGCTTCTGGAATACACCGGCGGGTTCAGTCTAAGGAAACGAGTCAGATGATCCGCAGGTGGTGGTGGTGGCGGTGGGTTGTTGTTGTTGTTGTTGTTGTTGTTGTTCTGCACCAATGTTTGAATCAGGGTATTCTGCTGCTGGATCAATTGGGTGATCTCTGGTGGGAAAACGAATCCGGGGTCGCGTCTCGGAGGCATCTGAAGGGTTTAGAAGAGAAGAGAAATGTAGAATAGGATGAGGTCTAAGGGAAATCACTACCCAATGCACATGAGCAAAAACACACAAAATCACTTCATTCAATCAAACAAGGGCTTACAACGATCTAACTATCGCAAAAGTGCGTGTACTAAAATGTTTACATGGAGGGAATACTACTAATATGTGGGGGACTTCTACTAGTTTGAACGGTGGAAGACTCCATGATGTCTGCTCCACCGTCTTCAAAGTCGGGTTCACTTGGATCCGAATCGTGTCGTCGATGTTGATGTAGTCGATTGGGTATTCGACATCTTGGTCTTCATTCTGGCGCCAACTTCTTCTTGAGTTCTTGATCTCGTACTTAAGATCATTATTGTGTCTTGCCAGAGCTACGATCTCGTCCATGTAGTCCTTGCGTGTAGTCTTTAGTTCTTCTTCTAGTTCGATGATCCTTCCCTTTGTCTTCTGCAACTCCAACATGTCATTGCACATTTGGTTCTCCTGGCGTCGAATGTGCTGATTTAACTCCTGGATGAAAGCTGCAATGGACCTATCCTTCTTGGTGTTGACGACGTCCCAGTTGTCATCTCGGCGTCCGCAAATCTGGTAGATGGTGTCCTTGAGGTCTTCTTGATAAACTTCTCCAATCGTCCCATGGTGATGTGAGCTGCCATGCTCTTTCCTGCACTCAAGTTGGTGCCTGAAAACACTATCTATAGGCTTGGTGATTGGGGCGAATGTCCTTCTGGAGCGTGAGCATGAATCTTCGGCGCTCCTCTTGAGGCAGAGTGGCGTTGAAAGTCCGGTGAAACTTGGTAGTCAATGTTCGGTACTTAGTAACTTCCTTCAAGTGAAATCCAAAAGGTGTGCCTTCATCCGGTTGGGTGTACTTGATCTTCGCGTCCGTCATCCTAAAGAGAGTAGAAAAGATGAGGAGTTAGAAAATGGGAAGAGAGAGTGATCTATGGCTTTAACTTAGTGGTCGTGTCCTCACGATCGGCGTGTGCTCGATACCATTCTCTGAGCGACCAGACCCAAATGGATCAAGTCTCGTGCTCGGTGTCATCCTGGATCGATAATCTTGACACCACACAGTACTTCGAAGGATTTATAGCAGAGTAGCAATCACACACTTATTACATCGTTGTCCACAAGGGAACTGAATACAATAATATGGCTTAAGGCCATCTAATAATAACAGCGGAAGGCTTGGAAGATAAGTGAGTCCATCAACTCCAACGGTATCACTGAGTATAGAACCACGACCTAACACCTTACTAAATAAATGCGAAAAGTCATAGCGTGAAAAGTTGCAGCCCAAAACGGGTTGACACATGGAATATCTTGGCAATGTAACACATAAAGAGCAATGAAGGAATAAGCCTATACTACATGCATATATGGCTGGTGGTAAGGCTCTACGGTTACATTTGCATAAAGCTGCTTTTTTCCCTACATCAAAGGAATAATTTTATTTAACTATCATGGTGGTTGTTAAACATTGAGAATGGTTGACACATCCTCAATCCCAATTAAAAGTACTCATCAAAACCCAATAACTTTTATTTAGAAGTAACATGTTGAGATTCACATGATATTCAATTACAGGATACTCAAATCGTCCATAACCGGGGACACGGCTAATCATGATTAGTTTATACACTCTGCAGAGGTTTTGCACTTTTCCCCACAAGACTCGATCGCCTCCGCTTGGTTCTCGTGACTACATGGTGTTTGAGAAGCGGATGACCGAGACATAGTCTTTCGAAGCGCTAGCACCTTACATGTGGGTAGACCGTACCAACCTACATCCCCTACATCAGCTAGCCTACCCGTAAGAGTTCGCACGACTTAGTCAACTACGCCAGAGCCCATAATTGGCTTGTGGCTGCACACGGAAGTTTCAGTTTGAATAATCTTATGATCCCTTAGAGCACAGGTGGCGGTCCGAAGAAATACAGCAAGTCTGATGGAAACCAGGTGCCTCAATCCACCCAGATGTGTGTTTAGGTTGCCACCTTAGATAAACCATTAATTAACAATCTCACATCTGTCATGGATATTCACTCACCCAATCCACGTCTACTAGCATAGCATGGCATGAACAAGCAAACGTAGTAGTAACTCCCAAGGTTTCATAAGTAAAACAGGTAATAGGTACTACCTCAATCTACTTCCCAAACCCACAATTTAATTAGATCCTAATCATGCAAGTGTTTGAGGAATAGATCTAATGCATAAAAACTGGGTATGAGAAGAGTATGATCAAAGTGTTACTTGCCTTGCGATGATCCATGAGTCCTAGAGATTGAAGTAACAAGCGGCGCACTCCGGTGATCTAACGCAGACAAACAACAAGCATACAATAAGTACTCATCTAATGCACAGGAAATCTCGAATAAAAGATCTAACCAGAAAGTTCAACTTAAGAACCCTGGTTGCAAAAGAATCGAATCAAAATAAACTCCGAAAGTCGAAACTCGAGGAGAACGACTCGGTTTAGCAATCTGAAATTAGGTCAAAATTTCACAGTGGCAAAACTCTGTGAAAGTAGGGTAGTCGAACGGCGGTTTCGTTCTGAAACTCCAGCGCTTGAATCACTGATTCCGATAAGCGGCGTGAAATAAAACAGTTTTGAAAATCGGATCGAAATCAAATCAGAAAAATAACGGATTAAATCCGATTAAAAGAAAAACGACGAGCGGTTTAAATAGCGGACGTTAGTTAATGAAACGAATCCAACGAATGCGTTCATTGAAAGCGAACAGTTCGGTGAGCGTTCGTTAAATAAGAAAACCAAAAAATAAAACCAATCTAGGTTTTTAAAAAAACCGAACACATTTTTTTAAATAAAACTGGATCGGTTCAAGGGAAAACCGGATCGGCGCGGGCTACCTCGGTGATCTCGCCGGTGAGGCTCAGCGGGGTCCGCGAGGCTCGGGGAGAGGCGGCGGGTCCGGGCGAGGGCGGCGGGTCCGGCGTCGTGGGTGGGAAGCGGCGGCGGCGGGCAAGGCCCACGGCGGCGGGCGGGTTCAGCGTCGGGCGCTGGTGGCGGGCGTGGTGTGTGCGGCTCAGTGAGTGAGGGGGCGGTGGTTATAAAGGCGGTGACTTGGGAGGGCAAGGAGGCGGGTCGGGCGGGACTCGGGCGGCGGCGATCTGCGTCGGTGTGAGTCCGCTCCGGGAGGGCTTGAGGAGGAGGAGGAGGAGGTGGGCGGGGCTGGGCCTGGGCCTGGCTGGCTGGGCTGGCTGGGCCTCGCCCGAGGGTAGCGCAAATTTTTTTTAAATAAAATTTAAACCAAATGAATTAAAAAATACCAAATGAACTCCAAATTAAATAAAACAAATTTTCCCGACTCCTAAAATGAGTCGAACAAAATGAACTTTAAAAACAGCAAACATGCATAAATTTTTAAATGCTCATTTTGCCTAAGCAAAATAAATCTTCCAAAACCAAATTTGGTTTATTTATAATATCTTCATTTTTCCTAATTGTTTGGGAAAGTCATATTATTCCCTCTCAAAATATTTTTATAGGAAAAACTTTATGAAGATAATTTAAATAAATCCAAATGATCCTATTTTTCAAAATTTGAGAAATCCCAAATATGAAAATTATGAAACTTCCAACTCTCTCCGAGGGTCCTTGAGTTGCGTGAAATTTCTAGGATTGGAAAAATGCGAGAAAATATGATATGCATGATGACCTAATGTATAACATTCCAAATTGAAAATTTGGGATGTTACAACTAATCCATGCTTCCCTCTACGAAGGGCCTATCTATTTACTTTTATGTTGAGTCATCACCCTCTTATTAAAAAGCGCCAGCTGGAGAGCACCGCTGTCATTTGCATCCATTACTATTAATTTATATTGGGTATGACTATGACTGGATCTCTTTTACCATGAATTACAATGTTTAGTCAGTCCTTGATCTTCAAAGGTGCTCTGCATTTATGTTTTGCGGTCTCAGAAAGGGCTAGCGAGATATCATCTTGTTATATCATATTATGATTGTTTTGAGAAACTGTTGTCATCCGAGATTTATTATTATTGCTCGCTAGTTGATTATGCCATTGATATGAGTAAACATGAGACCTAAATGTTATTGTGAATATGGTTAGTCATAATCTTTGCTGAAAACTTAAATGCTAGCTTTACATATTTACAACAACAAGAGAAAATAGAGTTTGAAAAAGTTTTTCTTTATCACTTTCAGTTTATCAACTGAATTGCTTGAGGACAAGCAAAGGTTTAAGCTTGGGGGAGTTGATGCGTCTCCATCGTATCTACTTTTCCAAACAATTTTGCCCTCATTTTGGACTCTAACTTGCATGATTTGAATGGACTAACCCGGACTGACGCTGTTTTCAGCAGAATTGTCATGGTGTTATTTTTGTGCAGAAATAGAAGTTCTCGGAATGACCTGAAAATCAACGGAGAATTATTTTGGAATATATAAAAAATACTGGCGAAAGAATCAAGGCCAGGGGGCCCACACCCTGTCCTCGACGGTGGGAGGCGCGCCTACCCCTCCTGGGCGCCCCTGCCTCATGGGCCCCCTAGAGCTCCACCGACCTCAACTCCAACTCTATATATTCACGTTCGGGGAGGAAAAAATCAGAGAGAAGCATTCATCGCGTTTTACGATACGGAGCCGCTGCCAAGCCCTAATCTCTCTCGGGAGGGCTGATCTGGAGTCCGTTCGGGGCTCCGGAGAGGGGAATCCGTCGCCATCGTCATCATCAACCTTCCTCCATCACCAATTTCATGATGCTCACCGCCGTGCGTGAGTAATTCCATTGTAGGCTTGCTGGACGGTGATGGGTTGGATGAGATTTATCATGTAATCGAGTTAGTTTTGTTAGGGTTTGATCCCTATTATCCACTATATTGTGAGATTGATGTTGCTATGACTTTGCTATGCTTAATGCTTGTTACTAGGGCCCGAGTGCCATGATTTCAGATCTGAACCTATTATGTTTTCATGAATATATGTGAGTTCTTGATCCTATCTTGCAAGTCATTAGTCACCTACTATGTGTTATGATCTGGCAACCCTGAAGTGACAATAATCGGGACCACTCCCGGTGATGACCGTAGTTTGAGGAGTTCATGTATTCACTATGTGTTAATGCTTTGGTCTGATACTCTATTAAAAGGAGGCCTTAATATCCCTTAGTTTCCAATAGGACCCCGCTGCCACGGGAGGGTAGGACAAAAGATGTCATGCAAGTTCTTTTCCATAAGCACATATGACTATATTCGGAATATATGCCTACATTACATTGATGAATTGGAGCTAGTTCTATGTCACCCTATTTTATAACTGTTGCATGAATAATCGCATCCGGCATAATTCTCCATCACCGATCCAATGCCTACGAGCTTTTCACATATTGTTCTCCGCTTAGTTACTTTACCGTTTCCACTATTACAATCACTACAAAACTGCTACTGTTACTTTTGCCACCGTTACCCTACTTCAATACTACTTTGCTACTAAATACTTTGCTGCAGATATTAAGTTATCCAGGTGTGGTTGAATTGACAACTCAACTGCTAATACTTGAGAATATTCTTTGGCTCCCCTTGTGTCGAATCAATAAATTTGGGTTGAATACTCTACCCTCGAAAACTTTTGCGATCCCCTATACTTGTGGGTTATCACGTGGCGACGGTAATGACGAAGTTACCGGTGCAGGGCTTCGCCTAAGCACTACGACGATATGACCGAGGTGTTAAACTATGGAGGGGGGCACCGCAAATGGCTAAGAGATTGTCTGTTGTGCTTTGGGGTGCCCCCTGGCCACGTATATAAAGGAGGGGGAGGAGGAAGCCAGCGGCCAAGGAGGGCGCGCCAAGGGGGAGTCCTACTTGGACTCCTAGTCCAAGTAGGATTCGACCCCTGATACGTCTCCAATGTATCTATAATTTATGAAGTATTCAAGCTATTATATTATCTGTTTTGGATGTTTATGGGCTTTATTAAACACTTTCATATTATTTTTGGGATTAACCTATTAACCCAGAGCCCAGTGCCAGTTCCTGTTTTTCCCTTGTTTCAGTGTTCCGCAGAAAAGGAATATCAAACGGAGTCCAAACGAAATGAAACCTTTGGGAAAGTTATTTTCGGAACGGGAGCAATCCAGAAGACTTGGAGTATACATAAGGGAAGCAACGAGGAAGGCAAGAGGCAGGGGGGTGCGCCTACCCCCCTGGGCGCGCCCTCCACCCTCGTGGGCCCCTCGTGGCTCCCCTGATGTATTTCTTCCGCCTATATATCCATATACCCTAAAAACTTCGGGGAACAGAATAGATCGGGAGTTCCGCCGCCGCAAGCCTTTGTAGCCACCAAAAACCAGTCGGGACCCTGTTAGGCACCACCTGATGGGGAACCCTCACGGTGGCCATCTTCATCATCCGGCGCTCTCCATGACGAGGAGGGAGTAGTTCACCCTCGGGGCTGAGGGTATGTACCAGTAGCTATGTGTTTGATCTCTCTCTCTCTCTCTCTCTCTCTCTCTCTCTCTCTCGTGTTCTTGAGGTGATACGATCTTGATGTATCACGAGCTTTGCTATTGCAGTTGGATCTTATGATGTTTCTCCCCCTCTACTCTCTTGTAAAGGATTGAGTTTTCCCTTTGAAGTTATCTTATTGGATTGAGTCTTTAATGATTTGAGAACACTTGATGTATGTCTTGCGTGGGTTAACCGTGGTGACAATGGGTTATTCTATTGATTCACTTGATGTATGTTTTGGTGATCAACTTAAGGGTTCCACCCATGAACCTATGTATAGGGGTTGGCACACGTTTTCGTCTTGACTCTGCGGTAGAAACTTTGGGGCACTCCTTGAGATTCTATGTGTTGGTTGAATAGATGAATGTGAGATTGTGTGATGCATATCGTATAATCATACCCACGGATACTTGAGGTGACATTGGAGTATCTAGGTGACATTAGGGTTTTGGTTGATGTGTGTCTTAAGGTGTTATTTTACTATGAACTCTAGGGCTGTTTGTGACACTTATAGGAATAGCCCAATGGATTGATCGGAAACAATAACTTTGAGGTGGTTTCGTACCCTACCATAATCTCTTCGTTTGTTCTCTGCTATTAGTGACTTTGGAGTGGATCTTTGTTGCATGTTGAGGGATAGTTATATGATCCAATTATGTTATTATTGTTGAGAGAACTTGCACTGGTGAAAGTATGAACCCTAGGCCTTGTTTCCTAGCATTGCAATACCGTTTTTTTGACACCTGAAACAGTAGGAGAGGCTCCTACTGTATGTATTAAATTAAAGTATCAAAAAGGTTCTTACAAGGTCATAACCTTACATCCATTGCCATTGATAAACTAAGGTAGAAAAGGGAAACCAACGTAAATAGTGGGTTATGGTACAACAAAGGATTGGACAAAAGAGGAAATAAATTGTCTGTGCTTCTCTTTGGCTCTATGTCTGAGTAGAGAGAAATACTCTATGAATCTTCTTGCCCATGAGCCGACAGAGGGGTTTATCCTTCGGAAGTGTTTGTTATTTCTTTCTTTCCATAGACTCCAGGAGGCGTATAGGAAAATCTCCATGAACATTGGGTTGTTCCAAGTTGTCTTTGCGTCTTTGATCCAATTGAGACGATCTCCATTAGTTGTCTAGTGGATGTTCAAAGTATCCCAACAAGTCATACTGAAATGGCACGTAAAAATCATGTGCTCAATCATTTCTTCCTCTGTGCTGCCACACAGGATGCAACCGTGATTGTCCCCAATGTTATAGTGTCTTCTCTTAAGCATGTTTCTGGTGTTCAGGCGATCAGATAGCTGGAGCCAACCAAAAACCTTTATTTTCATTGTGGTCGAGGATTTCCAGAGCCATTTATAACTATTGTGTGCAGTGACCTCCCGAAAGTAGAAGTTGTAGTATCTTTTTGCTTTATAAATCTCAGAGCCCCATTCATAGACCCAAGAGTCTACGCCCTCTTCTTCATCATTGCCAATATGTGAAGTGATCTCCTGGATATCTCGCAATTCATTGTAAGCTTGCATGGATATGGGAAGGTGGAAGGTTTCGTTGAGGTTGGTGCAGCCAAGGAAGTCCCGGACCGAAATATCTTCATTTTTGGCATAAGAGAATGCACGTGGATGTGAATCTGTCAGTACCTCATCCAACCAGAGATCTTTCCACATAAGCGCAATATCCCCTCTACGAACGATCACATGTGAGATGCCTCGATAGATAGGAGTAAGTTTGAGCAAGTCTTTCCACTAGAAGGAGCCACATGGGTCTGAGGCGTGTGGGACTTTGTCTGTGTAGTATGTGGACCAAATCAAATCAACCCACGGCAGATCCCAATGGTTGTAGAACTTGTGGAGGTATTTCATGAGTAAAGCATCACTTTGAGTTTGTAAGTCAAGCACCCCAAGGCCTCTAGATTCCTTGGGTCTGCAAACCATCTGCCATGAAGCTAAAGAGTTGCACTTGTCCCCATCCTCAGTCTTCTTAGTCCAAAGACATTGCCTTCTAATTTTATCCAGTAGATCAATAATCTTTTGTGGTAGTTTGAGGGTGCAGAGCGCAAAGATGATGAGCAAAGTGATGACCGAGTGAGAAGCGACAGTTTCCCTCCATAGGAGATCATTGATAATGTTGAGGAAAGTCTTTGTTGAACTCATCAGACCAAAGGCATGAGATCCTGTACAGAAGGTTTTGTCGTGCCCATTGACAACCCAAGATAGGTAAAAGGTAACTTCCCCACCACGCAACCGAAAATTTGGGCAATATGTTGAGCAGTTGCATCATCACAATTCATGGGCACAAGAGTTAACTTGTGGAAGTTGATCTTTAGTCCAATGGAAGTTGCATAATCGGTGAGTATGTTTTTGACAAGAGTCGCTTGGTCTGGACATGCTGGTAACAAAATGATAGTGTCGTCCGCGTATTGGATCACCGGATAGTCAGATTGGCTAGGACGGTTGAAGGGCAGGTGGAGATCATTTCTTCGAAAGGAGTCATTAATTGCAGCTTGGAATAAATATGCCGCCAAGACAAAGATTAAGGGGGACAACGGATCGCCCTATCGTACGCACAAACGCAATTAAATTGCTTGCCCGGGACACCATTTAGGAGAACTGAAGATTTGGCAGATGAAAAAATGGTTTTGATCCACCCCAACCATTTGTCATTGAAGCCCATGTGCTTCATAATATCCAACATAGCCTCGTGATCAATGGTGTCAAACGCTTTTGCAAAGTCCAGTTTGAGAATAACTATTGGATTTTTAGAAGCTTGGCATTGGTATATGTACTCAAACGCCCATGCAAGGAAATCCTGGATGGACCTCTTTTTCAAGAATCCATACTGGTTTCGGTGTATAATTTTCAGGATGATTTTTTGAAGCCGATTGGCTAAGAGTTTTGTGATGACTTTGAGACAACAATTTAACAGAGTTATCTGTCGAAAGTCATTAACTCCTTGAGGTGCAGCAACTTTTGGAATAAGTGTGATTAATCCATCATTAATGCTCTCCAGATTAATGCCACCCTCGAAGAACTGATCGCAGAGAGCATAAAAGTCCTCCTTAATTATATGCCAACAAGATTTGAGAAATTCTCCGTTGAACCCATCCGGACCCGGTGCCCTATCCGCCGACATTTCTTTGATGACTAGGTCAATCTCTTGTCGAGTAAAAGGCACCGTTAGATCGTCCAATCCCTCAATTCGCTTGATGATGGAGGGAAGATTGAATTTCATGTCATGTTTAGAAGAGGTCCCAAGTCTTTCTTTGAAGGAATTATAAATGACCGATTCCTTGCTTGTATGATCATCAACTACGGTTCCATCATGTAAAGTTAGAGAGGCAATATTATTTCTTCTATATCGTTCGGAAGCCATTACTTGGAAAAATTTAGAATTCTCATCACCAAAACGGACCCACCCACCGGATTGTGCAACGTTTCTTCCAATATTCACGCTGGTAAGATAATAACCGTAGAATGTGGGCCTTGAGAATTTTCCTAAAATTTGCCTCAGGAATGGTCAGCAGCCTTCTGTTTTCAATCGTGTCCAGGTGTGCGAGAGTTTTGTTGGAGTTATCAATGGCAATATAGAGGCGGGAAATGTTCTTACTCCACTTTTTCAGACAGTACCGTAAGTGTTTGAATTTTCTGCAAAGAATAGTTGGACTATTGGTAGAACGTACTGGCTTATCCCAAGCAGACTGCACAATGTCCATAAAGCCCGGATGTTGTATCCAAAAAGGTTCAAAACGAAAGAGTTTGCTCCTTGGGATCGAGGTTTCAATTGTGACAACACACGGGATGTGATCAGATACTGGCTTACCCAATGGTTTAACAATGGTATTAAGGTAAGAACCCGTCCAATTGCAAGAGGTGAAAAACCAATCTAGTTGCTCCAAAAGTGGATCCTGCTGCATATTACTCCAAGTAAAAGTGCAGCCTTTAATTGGTAGTTCAACAAGACATTGCGTTCGTATGAAATCATTGAACGTGATCATGTCATTAATGCTCCCGCCTGGCTTATTATGATTGTCGGGGCTACGGATATAATTAAAGTCACCGAGGAGAAGCCAATCTTCGTTGGCTGGGATGTTTAATGAGAAAAGCCAATTAGTGTAATTAGTTCTAGCTTCTCCTTGACATGGGCCATAAATGTTTA
This sequence comes from Aegilops longissima, assembly GCA_021605205.1. NCBI lineage: Eukaryota > Viridiplantae > Streptophyta > Magnoliopsida > Poales > Poaceae > Aegilops > Aegilops longissima. Next base: position 27,521,459 of record CM038680.1, read on the forward strand.
CTAGTGTCCAAGATTGAGATGATTGTGTGGACTGAAATTTAATCACAAGCGCAAAATCTTCAGAAGCAATGACCGAGCCAGTGAAAACCGAACTGTTCCAAATAGTAGCAATTCCACCTGAGGCCCCAACCGAGGGAACAAAAGAAATTGGTCGAAACGACGGGGACAACAAGATTTGACAAAAGCATGATCGATCATAGGCTTCTTAGTTTCTTGCAAACATAAAACTGAACAACCACTAGCGTTGATATCATTGGAGAGAGCTAATTGTTTATCACCAGAGTTTAACCCACGAATGTTCCAACAAAGCACATTCCAATTAACCAAAAGACCCATTTAAGCAAATAAACCCGAAGATTAGGCCGAAGACGAAGGACCCGGCTCGGTGGACTCCAAGAGGGAAGCTTCAGTGAGTTCCTCCGCCAGGACTGCGCATTTGAGGACGCCCACCTGTTGGATATCCTGAATAGGAGTGGGAGGCGGAATCTCTGGAGTGTCAGCACTGTCCAGCTCTGTGATGATCACCGAGGAGGGCGCGGCAGGCGTGTGGCGCGGCTTCACCTTGGATGCCTTCTTCTTAGTATCAGTCATAGCATGCACCCGAAATCCATCATATTTATTCAATCTGGCACTGCGACGGAGAGAGACCTCACACTCTGGTGCCTGCACTTTACCATGGTGCGAGGAGGCATCGATCACAGTCAGGGCCCCCTCAGAAGGAGGCAGATGGAGAGAACTGGAGTTGGCCTGGAGCATAGCCGAGTCCTCAGAGGGGACAGACCAGGAATGAACCACCGAGAGGCATTCCTCATTGTTCGTGGTGATCTGATGCCCAGCAGAAATCACAAAAGAATCATTGTTGCGATGAACCTCAACATGCACCTTCCGAGAATCCCTGAAACCCAACCCTGTGCTCCAAGGGCCAAACGTAGCCATAATCGGTTTGATAGCCTGAAGAAGATAGTCATTGATTTGCCTCGCCGACCTAGAGCTGTGAAAAAGCATTGTGGCCACCAAATTTCCATGGTCCGACAAAGACAGGTGCAGACCAGAGTTGTTCAGAGAGAGATCAATGCTGAGACTGTCTCTCGGTTGCAGAATGGGAACCATGGAAGTGCTAGCAGAGCTGTCAAAATTATTTGTCCAAAGGTTATTGAGGATATTGACAGGCATGAGAACCAGGCCATCAGAGTTAACAGAAGAATCAGAACTGCTGCTCCAGGAAATGGAGTCATTCCAAGCCCTTGCAGGACTGTCAAGAAGATTGTTTTCAGGGACAATTCCATCAGCAACCTGTAAACCTTCAGCAGCCAACCATGCTTGGAAGTTATACACAGCGGGAGGAGGAGGGACTGGCCAGGCCCCCCAAGCAGCCTGAAACTGAACCTGTTGATCAACTACCACATCTCCATTAGCCTGATTTGCCTGGTGTATAGCATGATCAGCAGCCACATTCTGGGCCATCCAGTTGTGAAGTTGCGCTTGATAGATCTGCTCAGCAGTCAGGCCCTCACCAAAAAGCGGATGAGGGACACCATCCTCAGGAGGAGGATCCTCGCCAGCAGGCAGCACCTCAGGTAAGTGTGCATTCCAGTCAGAACTACGCAACATAGTAACAGCAACAGTCCAGCATCAACGGGCACCACCAATCTGCCTCATAATAATACTCTTGGGGACTAAATGGAGATGAATAACCCTTGCCTTCAGCAGAACAAATCGCCTATCGCCCCTAGGGTTGTGCCATTCAAGCAGAGTACCAAAACTATCCACTGACTTATGGATGTAATGCTGCGTTTGATAGTCGTAAGGGAAGCCGACATATAAAATCCAAATTTCCGGGCCGAAAGAGGTGAGCCTCATATTCGGAGCAGCATCATGAGGTACAAAGGAAATAACCGTATGTTCATCAGCTTGCAGTTCATCCAGTTCAAAAGTAGTCCCCACAACAGAGTCACGAACTAGGGAATTATCGAATCCAAAAATACCAATCCCTAAAGGGTGATCCTCAACTTCAGTAGGGAAGTAATGGGATTCATGGAGAAAACCTTGGATTGTCTCTCTGAGAGCTGCTTTCTGATGCGGCGGGATGAACCTGTTGGCCTCAACAATGGCCAAGAAATCATGCCCAGAGAGGAGGCACCGCGCTAACCACCATATCAGATCGCACCTTCCGATCGGTCGGGCGAGCTCCTTTGTCATGCCCTGGGAGGTAGGGGCGACATTGGTGGGAAGTTCGCCATTGTTGGTGGTGGAGAGCGGAGCAGAGCCTCTTGAGGAGAAGGCACAAGCAGGCGAGGTGGAATGCGTGTCGGCAAGGGGTATGGATGGTTTGGGTAGCCAAGTTTCCTGTTGGGCGCTGCCCTGTCCACGGGATGAAGCCACATGTCCCACCGAACCACAAAGATTGTCATGGACGGTCGATGATGGCTTGGGTCGAACAGTGGGGCACAAATTAGGTGTCTCGGTAAATCGGCGAGAGGAAGGAATCCGTGCAGACCCTGATTTGAGTGGACCAAAATCAATTAGCCTCTCGTTTCCCAAGTTGGGCATGGCAGAGCTACTAGTAGATGGTAAGCATTGTAATGAGTCCGTCTCGAAAATAGGATCAATAGGATTCTTGCCTTTCACAGAATGATCAAAATCATTTGTTACCCCAGAGATAGGAAGAACCAAATCTTGAGCAGGCTTGGGCCTCCAAAAATAATGTTTAGCTTTAGTATCCAGGCAGTTGTGCTTCGTGTGGCCCAGAAAGAAGCAAGAGTCACATTTGAGATAGGCCGGGCATTGGAAAAAAAGATGGTTGGAGGAGCCACATGTAGTACATACTCGTGGAGTCCAATGCGGCCCAGGGCCGATCGCCTTAGTGGGCTGACCAAAATTGGCCTGACTAATAGCCGGGGGGCAGCAGCAAATGTCATTAAGACACACCGAGCAGATATTGTCGGGGCAAACAGAAGCCAGATGGCCCAACGAGTTGCAATGGGAACACAATTCAGCTTTCCATAAATATAGTCCGATGGAGGGACCGATGTCAGAGACCAGATAGATGCAATACGTGAATCAGAATACCCAAAGTGACGTTGATCAAGAATATGCAACAGCATAAAATTCGGAATATTGGTCCAAGCATTCTCCTTAAACCGACAGCCTTCAAATTTGTAGTTATTGGTACTAACCCCCGTAATAATGTTCGGTTGGAAACTACCAAAGATGATGCCAGAGGTCATGGCAGGTGAGTTAAGGCCCGCAATTATAGGATGACTGGCTGTCGGTCCCAACACTGCCGGAATTGGCTGAGGCGCCGGCGACGAGCCTTCCGGCGACTTATCATGGTCGGACCCCTTTTCCTTCGAATGATAGAGACCAAACTTTGATAAAACCTGTTGGTATGCACTCAAATCATTGGGATGCTGCTGTGTGAATTTATATTTAGACTTGATCGCAACAGGAGAACGCGCAGCCACTTCAGTAATATGAGAATCAAGGTGCCAAGATGAATCCATGGATGAGATACCAATGTAGCTCTGGCGGAAAAGACTAAAATGACAGACAAAATCTGGCCAAACTCGATCCTTGAGACCATAGATGATGTGACCAACTTTATTGGACGCCACAGAAAAACGAAATCTTCGTCCAGAAATATGTGTCACATTAAGACCAGATGGTAACCCTCCAATACAACATTGTAGGGAAATGGCAACCGAGTCTTCATTGAGTGGAAAGCTTGCCGACGAGAAGTGCACCACCAAGAAGAACTCTTTGTTCGAACTAGAGGGGAGAAGTGAACGGTAGATCCAAAGCGATGACGCACCTGAGCCGCGACCGCAAGGCCGGGGGAGAAATCCCAATGCAGAAGGCCTTCCATGATCAGCAAGATCAGAATTCACCATGGTTGATAGGTGGTGTGAGGTGTGTGCAGGTGGGAGGAGAGGGGAGGAGAGGCGAGGGGGAGCCATCCAGCTCTTACGGGGGGGGGGGGTCGCATTGCAATACCGTTTATGCTCACTCTTATCGCTTGCTACCTTGCTGTTTTTATATTTTCAGATTAAAAAAACCTATATCTACCATCCATATTGCACTTGTATCACCATCTCTTCGCCGAACTAGTGCACCTATACAATTTACCATTGTATTGGGTTTGTTGGGGACACAAGAGACTCTTTGTTATTTGGTTGCAGGGTTGCTTGAGAGAGACCATCTTCATCCTACACCTCCCACGGATTGATAAACCTTAGGTCATCCACTTGAGGGAAATTTGCTACTGTCCTACAAACCTCTACACTTGGAGGCCCAACAACGTCTACAAGAAGAAGGTTGTGTAGTAGACATCAACCCTCCCTTCCTTCATTCCACCGGAGAGGGAAAGGGGAAGGGAGAGAGAGGGAGAAGGAAAGAGGGGGGCCGCACCACCTCCCCTAGTCCAATTCGGTTTGGGCAAGGGGGCGCATGCCTCCTCATGTGGCCTGCCTCCTCTCCTCCACTATGGCCCAATAGGCCCAATAACTTTCCCGGGGGTTCCGATAACCTCCCGGTACTCCGATAAATCCCCGAACCATATCAGAACTATTCTGATGTTTGTATATAACCTTCCAATATATCAATCTTTACCTCTCGACCAATTCGAGACTCCTCGTCATGTCCGTGATCTCATCCGGGACTCCGAACAAACTTCGTTCATCAAATCACATAACTCATAATACAAATCGTCATCGAACGTTAAGCGTGCGGACCCTACAGGTTCAAGAACTATGTAGACATGACCGAGACACATCTCCGGTCAATAACCAATAGCGGAACCTGGATCCTCATATTGGCTCCTACATATTCTACGAAGATCTTTATCGGTCAAACTGCATAGCAACATACATCATTCCCTTTGTCATTGGTATGTTACTTGCCCGAGATTCGATTGTTGGTATCTTCATAACTAGTTCAATCTCGTTACCGGCAAGTCTCTTTACTCGTTCCGTAATGCATCATCCCGTAACTAACTCATTAGTCACATTGCTTGCAAGGCTTATAGTGGTGTGCATTACCGAGAGGGCCCAGAGATACCTCTCCGATACACGGAGTGACAAATCCTAATCTCGATCTATGCCTACTCAACAAACACCATCGGAGACACCCTTTAGAGCATCTCTATAATCACCCAGTTACGTGTGACGTTTGATAGCACACAAGGTGTTCCTCCGGTATTCGGGAGTTGCATAATCTCATAGTCAAAAGAACATGTATAAGTCATGAAGAAAGTAAGAGCAATAAAACTAAATGATCATTATGCTAAGCTAACGGATGGGTCTTGTCCATCACATCATTCTCTAATGATGTGATCCCGTTCATCAAATGACAACACATGTCTATGGTTAAGAAACTTAACCATCTTTGATTAACGAGCTAGTCAAGTAGAGGCATACTAGGGACACTCAATTTGTCTATGTATTCACACATGTACTAAGTTTCTGGTTAATACAATTCTAGCATGAATAATAAACATTTATTATGATATAAGGAAATATAAATAACAACTTTATTATTGCCTCTAGGGCATATTTCCTTCAGTCTCCCACTTGCACTAGAGTCAATAATCTAGATTACATTATAATGAGTCTAACACCCATGGAGTCTTGGTGTTGATCATGTTTTGCTCGTCGAAGAGACTTAGTCAACGGGCAACATTCAGATCCGTATGTATTTTTTTACAAATCTCTATGTCTCCCTCCTTGACTTGATCACGGATGGAATTGAAGCGTCTCTTGACGTGTTTGGTTCTCTTGTGACATCTGGATTCCTTCACCAAGGCAATTGCTCCAGTATTGTCACAAAATATTTTCATTGGACCCGATGCACTAGGTATTACACCTAGATCGGATATGAACTCCTTCATCCAGACTCCTTCATTTGCTGCTTCTGAAGCATCTATGTACTCCGCTTCACACGTAGATCCCATCATGACGCTCTGCTTGGAACTGCACCAACTGACAGCTCCACCATTCAATTTAAATACGTATCCGGTTTGCGACTTAGAGTCATTCCGATCAGTGTCAAAGCTTGCATCGACGTAACCATTTAGGACGAGTTCTTTGTCACCTCCATAAACGAGAAACATATCCTTAGTCCTTTTCAGGTATTTCAGGATGTTCTTGACCGCTGTCGATGATCCACTCTGGATTACTTTGGTACCTCCTGCTAAACTTATAGCAAGGCACACATCAGGTCTGGTACACAACATTGCATACATGATAGAACCTATGGCTGAGGCATAGGGAATGACTTCCATTTCTCTCTATCTTACAGAGTGGCGGGCATTGAGTCTGACTCAACTTCACACCTTGTAACACAGGAAAGAACCCTTTCTTTGACTGATCCATTTTTAACTTCTTCAAAACTTTATCAAGGTATGTGCTTTGTGAAAGTCCAATTAAGCGTCTTGATCTATCTATATAGATCTTGATGCCTAATATATAAGCAGTTTCACCAAGGTCTTTCATTGAAAAGTTCTTATTCAAGTATCCATTTATGCTATCCAGAAATTATGTATTATTTCCAATCAACAATATGCCATCCACATATAATATTAGAAATGCTACAAATCTCCCACTCACTTTCTTGTAAATACAGGCTTCTCCAAAAGTCTGTATAAAACCATATGCTTTGATCACACTATCAAAGCATATATTCCAACTCCGAAAGGCTTGCACTAGTCCATAAATGGATCGCTGGAGCTTGCACACTTTGTTAGCACCTTTAGGATCGACAAAACCTTCTGGTTGCATCATATACAACTCTTCTTTAAGATATCCATTAAGGAATGCAGTTTTGACATCCATTTGCCAAATTACATAATCATAAAATGCGGCAATTGCTAACATGATTCGGACGGACATAAGCATCGCTATGGGTGAGAAGGTCTCATCGTCGTCAACTCCTTGAACTTGTCGAAAACCTTTCGCAACAAGTCGAGCTTTGTAGAGAGTAACATTACCGTCAGCGTCAGTCTTCTTCTTGAAGATCCATTTATTCTCTATGGCTTGCCGATCATAGGGCAAGTCTACCGAAGTCCACACTTTGTTCTCATACATGGATCTCATCTCAGATTTCATGGCCTCAAGCCATTTCACGGAATCTGGGCTCATCATCGCTTCCTCATAGTTTGTAGGTTCGTCATGGTCAAGTCACATGACCTCCGGAACAGGATTACCGTACCACTCTGGTGTGGATCGTACTCTGGTTGACCTACGAGGTTCGGCAGTAACTTGATCTAAAGTTTCATGATCATCATCATTAGCTTCCTCACTAATTGGTGTAGGAATCACTGGAACTGATTTCTGTGATGAACTACTTTTCAATTCGGGAGAAGGTACAATTACCTCATCAAGTTCTACTTTCCTCCCACTCACTTCTTTCGAGAGAAACTCCTTTTCTAGAAAGGATTCATTCTTAGCAATGAATATCTTGCCTTTTGGTCTGTGATAGAAGGTGTACCCAACAGTCTCTTTTGGGTATCCTATGAAGACACATTTCTCAGATTTGAGTTCGAGCTTATCAGGTTGAAGCTTTTTCACATAAGCATCGCAGCCCCAAAATTTAAGAAACGACAGCTTAGGTTTCTTGCCAAACCACAGTTCATATGGTGTTGTCTCAGCGGATTTAGATGGTGCCCTATTTAACGTAAATGCAGCCGTCTCTAAAGAAGAACCCCAAAACGCTAGCGTAAATCATTAAGAGACATCATAGATCGCACCATATCTAATAAAGTACGGTTACACCGTTCGGACACACCATTACATTGTGGTGTTCCAGATGACATGAGTTGCGAAACTATTCACATTGTTTCAAATGAAGACCAAACTCATAACTCAAATATTCTCCTCCACGATCAGATCGTAGAAACTTTATTTTCTTGTTACGATGACTTTCTACTTCAATCTGATATTCTTTGAACTTTTCAAATGTTTCAGACTTATGTTTCATTAAGTAGATATACCCATATCTGCTCAAATCATCTGTGAAGGTTAGAAAATAACGATACCCGCCGCGAGCCTCAACACTCATCGGACCGCATACACCAGTATGTATTATTTCCAACCAGTCAGTAGCTCGCTCCATTGTTCCGTAAATGGAGTCTTAGTCATCTTGCCCATGAGGCATGGTTCGCAAGCATCAAGTGATTCACAATCAAGTGATTCCAAAAGCCCATCAGCATGGAGTTTCTTCATGCGCTTTACATCAATATGACCTAAACGGCAGTGCCACAAATAAGTTGCACTATCATTATTAACTTTGCATCTTTTGGCTTCAATATTATGAATATGTGTATCACTAGAATCGAGATTCAACAAAAATAGACCACTCATCAAGGGTGCATGACCATAAAAGATATTACTCATATAAATAGAACAACCGTTATTCTCTGATTTAAATGAATAACCTTCTCGCATCAAACAAGATCCAGATATAATGTTCATGCTCAACGCTAGCACCAAATAACAATTATTCAGGTCTAAAACTAATCTCGATGATAGATGTAGAGGTAGCGTGCCGACGGCGATCACATCAACCTTGGAACCATTTCCCACGCACATCGTCACCTCGTCCTTAGACAATCTTCGTTTAATCTGTAGCCCCTGTTTCGAGTTGCAAATATGAGCAACAGAACCAGTATCAAATACCCATGCGCTACTATGAGCATTAGTAAGGTACACATCAATAACATGTATATCAAATATACCTTTCACTTTGCCATCCTTCTTATCCGCCAAATACTTGGGGCAGTTCCGCTTCCAGTGTCCAGTCCCTTTGCAGTAGAAGCACTCAGTCTCAGGCTTAAGTCCAGACTTGGGCTTCTTTCATAGAGCAGCAACTTTCTTGCTGTTCTTCTTGAAGATCCCCTTCTTCCCTTTGCCCTTCTTCTTGAAACTAGTGGTCTTGTTAACCATCAACACTTGATGCTCCTTCTTGATTTCTACATGCGCAGCCTTTAGCATCGCAAAGAGCTCGGGAATAGTCTTTTCCATCCGTTGCAGATTATAGTTCATCATGAAGCCTTTATAGCTTGGTGGCAGTGATTGAAGAACTCTGTCAATGACACTATCATTAGGCAGATTAACTGCCAACCGAGTTAAGTGGTTGTGGTACCCAGACATTCTAAGTATGTGTTCACTGACAGAACTATTCTCCTCCATTTTGCAATTATAGAACTTGTTGGAGACTTCATATCTCTCAACTCGGGCATTTGCTTGAAATATTAACTTCAACTCCTGGAACATCACATATGCTCCATGACGTTCAAAACGTCTTTGAAGTCCTGATTCTAAGCCGTAAAGCATGGCACACTGAACTATCGAGTGGTCATCAGCTTTGCTCTACCACACGTTCATAACGTCCGGAGTTGCTCCTGCAGCGGGTCTTGCACCTAGCACTACTTCCAGGACGTAATTCTTCCATGCAGCAATGAGGATAATCCTCAAGTTATGGACCCAGTCCGTGTAGTTGCTACCATCATCTTTCAACTTAGCTTTCTCTAGGAACGCATTAAAATTCAAGGGAACGGTAGCACGGGCCATTGATCTACAACAACATAGACATGCAAAAACTATCAGGTACTAAGTTCATGATAAACTAAAGTTCAATTAATCATATTACTTAAGAACTCCCACTTAGATAGACGTCCCTCTAGTCATCTAAATGATCACGTGATCCATATCAACTAAACCATGTCCGGTCATCACATGAGATGGAGTAGTTTTCAATGGTGAACATCACTATGTTGATCATATCTACTATATGATTCACGTTCGACCTTTCGGTCTTAGTGTTCCGAGGCCATATCTGCATATGCTAGGCTCGTCAAGTTTAACCCAAGTATTCTGCACGTGAAAAATTGGCTTGCACCCGTTGTATGTGAACGTAGAGCTTATCACACCCGATCATCACGTGGTGTCTCGGCACGACAAACTGTAGCAACGGTGCATACTCAGGGAGAACACTTATACCTTGAAATTTAGTGAGGGATAATCTTATAATGCTACCTCCGTACTAAGCAAAATAAGATGCATAAAGGATAAACATCACATGCAATCAAAATATGTGAGATGATATGGCCATCATCATCTTGTGCCTTTGATCTCCATCTCCAAAGCACCGTCATGATCTCCATCGTCACCGGCTTGACACCTTGATCTCCATTGTAGCATCGTTGTTGTCTCGCCAAGTATTGCTTCTACGACTATCGCTACCGCACAGTGATAAAGTAAAGCAATTACATGGCGATTGCATTTCATACAATAAAGCGACAACCATAAGGCTCCTGCCAGTTGCCGATAACTTTTACAAAACATGATCATCTCATACAAAAATTTATATCTCATCATGTCTTGACCATATCACATCATAGCATGCCCTGCAAAAACAAGTTAGACGTCCTCTATTTTGTTGTTGTAAGTTTTACGTGGCTACTACGGGCTTCTAGAAAGAACTGTTCTTACATACGCATCAAAACTACAACGATTTTTTGTCAAGTGTGCTGTTTTAACCTTCAACAAGGACCGGCCGTAGTCAAACGCGAGTCAACTAAAGTTGGAGAAACAGACACCCGCCAGCCACCTGTGTGCGAAGCATGTCGGTAGAACCAGTCTCATGAACGCGGTCATGTAATGTCGGTCCGGGCCACTTCATCCAACAATACAGCCGAATCAAAGTAAGATGTTGGTGGTAAGCAGTATGACTATGCATCCTCCCACTCAATTCTTTCGAGAGAAACTTTTTCTCGAGAAAGGTCCCGTTTCTAGAAACAATCTTTTGCTTCCGGATCTGAAATAGGAGGTATACCCAACTGTTTTGGGTGTCATATGAAGATGCATTTATCCGGTTTGGGTTCGAGCTTATAAGGCTAAACTTTTTCACATAAGCGTCGCAGCCACCTGGCTCGGATGCCACTGTTGGGGAACGTAGTATTTCAAAAAAATTCCTAAGATCATGCAAGATCTATCTAGGAGATGAATAGCAATGAGACGGGAGAGTGTGTCCACATACCCTCGTAGACCAAAAGCGGAAGCGTTAGTAACGCGTTTGATGTAGTCGAATGTCTTCACGATCCAACTGATCCAAGTACCGGATGTACGGCACCTCCGTGTTCAGCACACGTTCAGCACGATGACGTCCCTCAAGCTCTTGACCCAGTTGAGGACGAGGGAGAGTTTCGTCAGCACGACGGCGTGGCGATGGTGACGATGAAGTTACCAGCGCAGGGCTTCGCCTAAGCACTACGACGATATGACCGAGGTGTTAAACTGTGGAGGTGGGCACCGCACATGGCTAAGAGATTGTCTGTTCTGCTTTGGGGTGCCCCCTGGCCACGTATATAAAGGAGGGGGGGAGGAGACCGGTGGCCAAGGAGGGCGCGCCAAGGGGGGAGTCCTACTTGGACTCCTAGTCCAAGTAGGATTCGGCCCCCCTCTTTCCTTCCACCTGAGAGGGAAAGGGGAAGGGAGAGAGAGAGGGAGAAGGGAAGAGGGGGGCCACGCCCCCTCCCCTAGTCCAATTCGGTTTGGGCAAGGAGGAGCACGCGCCTCCTCATGTGGCATGCCTCCTCTCCTCCACTATGGCCCAATAGGCCCAATAACTATCCCAGGGGGATTCCGATAACCTCTCGGTACTCCGATAAATCCCCGAACCATATCAGAACCATTCCGATGTTTGTATATAACCTTCCAATATATCAATCATTACCTCTCGACCATTTCGAGACTCCTCATCATGTCCGTGATCTCATCCGGGACTCCGAACAAACTTCGTTCATCAAATCACATAACTCATAATACAAATCGTCATCGAACGTTAAGCGTGCGGACCTTACAGGTTCGAGAACTATGTAGACATGACCGAGACACATCTCCGGTCAATAACCAATAGCGGAACCTGGATGCTCATATTGGTTCCTACATATTCTACAAAGACCTTTATCGTTCAAACCGCATAACAACATACGTCATTCCCTTTTTCATCAGTATGTTACTTGCCCGAGATTCGATTGTCGGTATCTTCATACCTAGTTCAATCTCGTTACTGGAAAGTCCCTTTACTCGTTCCGTAATGCATCATCCCGTAACTAACTCATTAGTCACATTGCTTGCAAGGCTTATAGTGGTGTGCATTACCGAGAGGGCCCATAGATACCTCTCTGATACACGGAGTGACAAATCCTAATCTCGATCTATGCCAACTCAACAAACACCATCGTAGACACCTGTAGAGCATCTTTATAATCACCCAGTTACGTTCTGACGTTTGATAGCACACAAGATGTTCCTCCGGTATTCCGGAGTTGCATAGTCTCATAGTCAAAGGAACATGTATAAGTCATGAAAAAAGCAATAGCAATAAAACTAAACGATCATTATGCTAAGCTAACGGACGGGTCTTGTCCATCACATCATTCTCTAATGATGTGATCACGTTCATCAAATGACAACACATGTCTATGGTTAGGAAACTTAACCATCTTTGATTAACGAGCTAGTCAAGTAGAGGCATACTAGGGACACTTTGTTTGTCTATGTATTCACACATCTACTAAGTTTCCGGTTAATACAATTCTAGCATGAATAATTAATATTTATCATGATATAAGGAAATATAGATAACAACTTTATTATTGCCTCTAGGGCATATTTCCTTCACTACCAACAGTGTCCTGGCTAAGGGGCCTCTCATGATGATGGTTCGCATCTTGGTGTGCCAGACTGAGGCCCCTTTGTCGGTTCCGTCATGGGCCACATTGGGCGACCCATTGCGTTTTACACTATGACTCCGCAAGCCTTGACGCACAAGACACAAAGCCGAAGCTGTGGAGGATTCTACCTCCATCGACATAGCCAACCTAGTTGTGTAAACAATATGACCCTCAGTATGCTATATAAGCCAGGTGTCAGGCTCGTCGTAGACATAATCACAATCCCACTGTATTTTATACTTTGTATATATCCCAACGCAATAAAGCAAAGAGCAGGACGGTATTATCTTCTCTGTGAGAGCTCGTACCTGGATACAACTCGTGTCTCTATTCTCATCGTGTCAAGTCACATAGATAGATACCCTACTAAGGGATCTACCAGATTTAGCTCAAACAGACTCACTTTGACTGAGTAATATGTGAACCACCACCACACTGACACGCCACATGAGCAGGGTGTACACTCGAATACGGGAGGAGGCACCATATTTACATGATGGGAATCGTTTGGATACGGCACGCCGGCCAAACGCTCGGTCGGTCGCTTTCCCAGCTACGCTCACGGGCCCACACATGCAGCTCATCTCTCACCTATCGCTTTTTATTTCGAGAAAGCTTATCCTCTACGCACTCTCTTCCCCCATGCGTAGCATCTCTGCTCCCAAATCCCAATCCGCCATGAAATCCCTCCCACTTTTCCTCTGATCCATGCCGACGAGCAAGCCACTCCAGTTGGCCAGCGCTACCCCTTGAACCCTCCCCGTAGTCTATCACCCCACAATCCATGGCCATGGTCACAGACGGCGGCGCTCTGGACCTGTGTGGCGGCGCTCTGGACCTGGCGATGTGCCGTGCTGCAAGGGGGCAAGTCCCCGTGCTGGAACCGTCGTTGTGCTAGAAACCATCGACGCGCCGTGCTGGAAGCTCTACGGCCATCATGCTGGAATCCGGCCACGCTCGTGCTGGAACCGGTGAAGTAAATTGTTGGAACCGGCTACTCGATTTCCTACAACGGAGGATTCAAGACGCTGCATCAATGGCGGTGGAGGTATTTTTTGTTGGAACCGCGAGCTGATTTGCTGGAACCGGCTACTGGATTTGCTGGATCCGGCGAAGTTTTTTGTTGCGACTGTCGGCGCGACGCATGTTCTTTTGTTCTAACCGGTATATGTTTTTCCTGCCATTGGTGATTTGTTTTGCTACAACCGTTTCAGTTTTTTGCTACATTCACGGCCGAGTTGCGTCCTGCGACGACGATAACCTTTTTTGCTACAACCGTTGTAGTTTTTGCTATGTCTGTCGAGGATTTTCGATACATCCTTTTTTCATGGTGCAGCTGGAGGCTCGACGACGGCGACGGCGACGATGATTTTTTTGCTACAACCGGCGTTGCTTTTTGCTATGACCTATGATTTTTTTTTGCTACATACATTCATTGTTTCTTTTTTGCTGAGATCATGTGCTACATCCGGTGACAGAAGACGGGGAGCGACCTAGTGTGTACCTGGGGGAGCGACCTAGACGGGGAACGGCTGCATTTGCAACCTCGGGGGGGGGGGGGGCTGCTGCGGCCACAGTGAGCGGCGACCTTGGGGTCCGGCGGGGCGCTGCACTTCGAGAGGCCGGCCCTGCTGCTCGCCGGAGGCAGGAGTTTTTTTCATGAGGGCCGGGGAGGAGAAGGAGGCGCCATGGTGGACGATGCGTTTGCGTCGAGCGCAGCCTATACGCGAGGAAGGAGGAGACTTTGACCCGCACACAAGGGAGAAGATGCAATCTGGACGGTTATTATTGAGTAAATCGGACAACTGGGGCTTGACTCACTACAGGAATCAGCTACTTTGCCATCTACCACGGCGGACGGCAAAGACCTTTGCCGTCAGCCACGGACGGCAAAAGGGGACGGCAAAGTAGACGACGGCTAAGAGTTGCGTTGCCGTCCGCTACGGGCAGCTGACGGCAAAGGGGCCTTTGCCATTAGCAGCGGATGACAAAGAAGGCGGACTGCAATAAATGCGTTGTTACTTAGTTAGGTGGTTAACGGCAGGCCTTTGCCTTCCGCTGCGGACGGCAAAGCCTGTGCCGTCAGCCACTATGGGCAAACTGACCAAATTGGTCAGCCTCCCAGGAAGCAAAGATCTGGCAGATGGCAAAGTAGTTGATTCCAGTAGTGACTGGCCCAAACTTTCAGCCGGCGCGCCCACCTAGTACTATCCTTACATGATTAAGTTTGAGCACCAGTTTTGTACTCACATCACGTCACTTATTTCCGAATGGATGTAATATATCTTTACAACTTTAGATAATATATCTTTACAACTTTAGATATCAAAGCAACCACATAATCTAGACACTCCTAAAGTATTTATACCTCTTTTCAATTAGTATGATCCCCTCCAGCCCTTCCCTTCCTCCATTAGAGCATCTACAGTCGGGCGCCCCAAATCCGTCTCAAACGACTGGACTGACCGGCATCCTTCATATCCAGCTAAAATTCACCGGGACAGATCAGGGTGCCCAGGCGTGTTCGCCATGTAGGACTGACGATGGGGTCCCACTAGAAAATACTCTGAAATCGGGCGTTCCAAAGCTCGTCTCCTCCGTCGGACCGATGGCGCCATGTGGCGCCGCTCCGGCGGGCCGCGTAGTGCCTAGCCCGGCTATTTTAGTCGACCGCCGGCACCAAAACCCTACCCGTCTGCATTTCCCCCCTCCCTTCCGCCTCCGCCGCCACTTTCCACTCGCCGTCAGCCACAACTAGTAGCCATGCCCCCACGCCGTCGGATAAAGAGCTACCCATATCTAACGTCGGAATGCAGCTGTAGCTCCTTGAGAAGATCCGGGCAAGGAGAGAACCCTGGATCGCCACGGGGTTACCTCCGGACGCGATGGATCTAGAGGACTTGGAGGTGGAGGAGGACGTGTGGGACGCTAGGGACGCGGAGCAGCAGGCGATCCTCGTTTCCCTCCGGTCGGAATCAAAGGCGGAGGCCAACCACCGCCGTCTTCAGGAGGCGGAGGCGGAGCATACCGCGGTCTTTGGTGAGATGCTGGCATCTACGGATGAGGAGGGGGAGCCGCAACTACAAGGACTGGTCGGTCAATGCCCGCGGATGCATCCGCGCGCGTTTGAGGAGCCAGATTTACAAGTCGGGCTAGATGCTCCGAGGTCACTCCTCCTTGGCTCTGCCGCCTTACCTTTTTGTTTCGGAAATGCTAACGCCCACACGTGTGGGCGTTCACCACCTCGACCACACGCAAGCATCACCGTTGGCAACGTTGTGCACGAATCTTGGCACAATCCGGTCGGTTTTCTGCGCCACGTAGGACGAGGCGCGTGTGCGGTGTGCGAGGCAGTTCGCCCGCACGTTGGTTGCCCTCCCGCGGTCAGCGGTTGCCACTCGGGGCGTGCGGTGGAACTGTTATGCGCCCGCACGCCACGTCCGACCGTGGTTGATGTCAAACACGTCGCACACCTCTGCCCCCTCCCCCTCACGGTTCCATTTACTCACCCTGCACCGCATTTACTGGCACAACCCACTCGCATTTCAAACCATTGGAGGAGAAGGCGAGGGGAGAAGGCGACGGCGGAGGCGGAAGAATCGACGGTGTTTGCGGCCGTCGGTGGTGCTCGCCGGAACCAAGCGGCTTCGCCGGAGCGCCTGCGGGTTGAAGGTAATGCTCGCTACAACTCTCGCAATCCCTTCCTGCATTTTCCCCTTCCTTCCTGTTCGATTCCTCGAGCGAGATTCGAGAGATTCAGGCGATTGGCGTCGTCAGCGTTCCGCCGTGGCGAAGTTACTGCTAGCCGTTTTGGTGGCCTTTGGGCAGTTTAAATCGCCGCGCCGCCAAGGCGGCATCGTCGGTGTGGTTATGCCTGTCCAGAGGCACGCACTAGTCTTGCCTTTGGATTGGGCAGGTGTCTCACGGTTTGTTTGATGCGCATTGGTTTGAATTTGTGTTTGCAATCAGTTCGGGGGAGAACTTTGAGGTTGAATTTGAAGTCGCTGTAGTTGCCATTGAACCCTAGATCTAGTTAGTTGGGTTTTGAAACTGTAGTATGAGGCGAACTTGGTAGTTTGATTAACTATCATGATTGTATGGAAACTAACTTCATGCACAAACGTGATAGTTGCCACAAACGTGTTTTCCCATGCGGCAACAAATTACTGAAATGACTGTGATAGTTGCCACAAATAAGCTTTCCCATGCGGCAACTATTTTATTGAATGACTGTGATAGTTGCCACGCACACGCTCTTCCATGTGGCAACTAAATTTGCTGAATTACTACGATAGTAGCCACAAACATGCTTTTTCATTAGTGGCAACTAATATTTCTGAATGATTTGTGATAGTTGCCACACTGTGATAGTTGCCACAATCGGTAGTCAATACAGTTTCAGCAGCCAACTGCACTAGACGGCAACTAATGTGCACATCAAGTGTGCATGTTGCCACTTGGATAGTATATTCATGTGGCAAATAGAATGTGAACACACCATGCATTTGCCATCTGCAGATAGGACAGTGTGGAAAATTGGCTGCATAATGTGGCAACCAAATTTGCATATCAATTGTGTCAGATGCCATACATATGCTTTGCATGTGGCAAGTTTTTGTCTGACCACATCATGTCTGTTGCCATGCTACAGTCAGTACAATGTGGCAAATTCATTGTACTGCAGGCGCAAATTTTTTTTTTGCCACAACGACTTTGTGATATCTGAACACACTGTGGCAATTTTTCAGGTTCTTTGATTAGATTGTTGGAAATATGCCCTAGAGGCAATAATAAAAGGATTATTATTATATTTCCTTGTTCATGATAATTGTCTTTTATTCATGCTATAATTGTATTATCCGGAAATCGTAATACACGTGTGAATACATAGACCACAATATGTCCCTAGTGAGCCTCCAGTTGACTAGCTCGTTGATCAATAGATAGTCATGGTTTCCTGACTATGGACATTGGATGTCATTGATAAAAGGAATCACATCATTAGGAGAATGATGTGATGGACAAGACCCAATCCTAAGCATAGCACAAGATCGTGTAGTTCGTTTTGCTAGAGCTTTTCCAATGTCAAGTATCTCTTCCTTAGACCATGAGATCGTGTAACTCCAGGATACCATAGGAGTGCTTTGGGTTTACCAAACGTCACAACGTAACTGGGTGACTATAAAGGTGCACTACAGGTATCTCCGAAAGTGTCTGTTGGGTTGACACGGATCGAGACTGGGATTTGTCACTCCGTGTTACGGAGAGGTATCACTGGGCCCACTCGGTAGTGCATCATCATAATGAGCTCAAAGTGACCAAGTGTCTGGTCATGGGATCATGCATTACGGTACGAGTAAAGTGACTTGCCGGTAACGAGATTGAACGAGGTATTAGGATACCGACGATCGAATCTCGGGCAAGTAACATACCGTATGACAAAGGGAATAGTATACGGGGTTGCTTGAATCCTCGACATCGTGGTTCATCCGATGAAATCATCGAGGAGTATGTAGGAGCCAACATGGGTATCCAGATCCCGCTGTTGGTTATTGACCGAGAGCCGTCTCGGTCATGTTCAGATGTCTCCGAACCCGTAGGGTCTACACACTTAAGGTTCGGTGACGCTAGGGTTATTAGGAAGACTTGTATGTTATTACCGAATGTTGTTCGGAGCCCCGGATGAGATCCCGGACGTCATGAGGAGTTCTGGAATGGTCCGGAGGTGAAGATTTATATATGGGAAGTTGTCATACGGACACCGCAAAGTTTCAGGGGCATATCGGTATTGTACCGGGGCCACCGGAGAGGTTCCGGGGGTCCACCGGGAGGGGCCACCCCTCTCGGAGAGCCTCATGGGCCACAAGGGGCAGGGAACCATCCCCTAGAGGGCTGGGCGCCCCCCCCCCCCCCCTTGGGCCCATGCGCCTATGGTTGGGGGAACCCAGTGGGGCGCCCCTTTGCTTGGGGGGCAAGCCCCCCCCTCCCCGCCGCCCCCTCTAGATCTCATCTAGAGGGGCCGCCCTTGCCCCTTACCCTATAAATAGAGGGGTGAGGGGAGGGCTGCAACACACATCCAAGGCGCAGCCCCTCCCCTCCCCAACACCTCTCCTCCTCCGTTGAGTGCTTGGCGAAGCCCTGTCGGAGTACTGCCTCTCCACCATCATCACGCCGTTGTGCTGCTGCTGGAGCCTTCTTCCTCAACCTATCCTTCCCCCTTGCTGGATCAATAAGGAGGAGACGTCGTCCGTTCCGTACGTGTGTTGAACGCGGAGGTGCTGTCCGTTCGGCACTTGGTCATCGGTGATCTGAATCACGGCGAGTACGACTCCATCATCACCGTTCCCTTGAACGCTTCCGCACGCGATCTACAAGTGGTATGTAGATGCAATCTCTCTCCCATGACTCGTTGCTTAGATGAACTCATAGATGGATCTTGGTGAAACCGTAGGAAAATTTTAATTTTCTGCAACGTTCCCCAACAGTGGCATCATGAGCTAGGTCTATGCGTAGTTCTCTATTGCACGAGTAGAACACAATTTTTTGTGGGCGTAAATCTTGTCAACTTGCTTGCTGCTACTAGTCTTTTCTTGCTTCAGCGGTATTGTGGGATGAAGCGGCCCGGACCGACCTTACACGTACGCTTACGTGAGACAGGTTCCACCGACTGACATGCACTAGTTGCATAAGGTGGCTAGCGGGTGTCTGTCTCTCCTACTTTAGTTGGAGTGGATTAGATGAAAAGGGTCCTTATGAGGTTAAATAGAAGTTGACAAAATCACGTTGTGGTTATTCGTAGGTAAGAAAATGTTCTTGCTAGAACCCAATTGCAGCCACGTAAAAGATGCAACAACAATTAGAGCACGTCTAACTTGTTTTTGCAGCAATTGTCATGTGATGTGATATGGCCAGAAGTTGTGATGAATGATGAATGATATATTGTGATGTATGAGATCATGTTCTTGTAATAGGAATCATGACTTGCATGTCGATGAGTATGACAACCGGCAGGAGCCATAGGAGTTGTCTTAATTATTGTATGACCTGCGCGTCATTGATTCAACGCCATGTAAATTACTTTACTTTATTGCTAAACGTGTTAGCCATTGTAGTAGAAGTAATAGTTGGCGAGCAACTTCATGGAGACACGATGATGGAGATCATGATGATGGAGATCATGGTGTCATGCGGTGACAAGATGATCATGGAGCCCAAGATGGAGATCAAAGGAGCTATATGATATTGGCCATATCATGTCACTACTTTATATAATTGCATGTGATGTTTATTATGTTTATGCATCTTGTTTACTTAGAACGACGGTAGTAAATAAGATGATCCCTTAGAATAATTTCAAGAAAGTGTTCCCCCTAACTGTGCAACGTTGCTAAAGTTCGCTGCTTCAAGCACCACGTGATGATCGGTGTGATAGATCCTTACGCTCACATACAACGGTGTAAGACAGTTTTGCACATGCATAAACACTTAGAGTTAACTTGCGAGCCTAGCATGTACAGACATGGCCTCGAACACAAGAGACCGAATGGTCGAACATGAGTCGTATGGAAGATACGATCAACATGGAGATGTTCACCGACGATGACTAGTCCATCTCACGTGATGATCGGACACGGCCTAGTCGACTCGGATCATGTAACACTTAGATGACTAGAGGATGTCAAATCTGAGTGGGAGTTCATTAAATAATTTGATTAGATGAACTTAATTATCATGAACTTAGTCTAAAGTCTTTGCAAAATATGTCTTGTAGATCAAATGGCCAACGCCATGTCAACATGAACTTCAACGCGTTCCTAGAGAAAACCAAGCTGAAAGATGATGGCAGCAACTATTCGGACTGGGTCCGAACACGAGGATCATCCTCATAGCACCCAAGAAACAATATGTCCTAGAAGCACCGCTAGGTGATGCACCCATCCGAGAACCAAGACATTATGAATGCTTGGCAGTCTCGTCTTGATGATTACTCCCTCGTTCGTGCGGCATGCTTTACAGCTTAGAACCGGGCTCCAAAAGCGTTTTGAGCAACACGGAGCATATGAGATGTTCGAGGAGCTGAAAATGGTTTTCCAAGCTCATGCCCGTGTCGAGAGATATGAAGTCTCCGACAAGTTCTATAGTTGTAAGATGGAGGAAAATAGTTACATCGGTGAGCACATACTCAAAATGTCCGGTTGCACAACCACCGTCCCACTGGACATTAACCTCCTGGACGAGGCGGTCATTGACAGAATCCTTGATCGCTCCCACCAAGCTACAAGAGCTTTGTGATGAACTACTATATGCAGGGGATGGTGAAGACCATTCTGAAGTATTCTCAATGTCTGAAGTCAGCAGAGGTTGAAATCAAGAAAGAACATCAAGTGTTGATGGTCAATAAAACCACTAAGTTCAAAAGGGCAAGGGTAAGAAGAACTTCAAGAAGGACGGCAAAGATGTTGCCGCACCCGTAAGCAAGTTGCCGGAAGAAGTCAAAGAATGGACCCAAGCACGAGATGAGTGCTTTTATTGCAAAGGAAGGGCCTTCGAAGCGGAACTGCCCCAAATACTTAGCGGACAAGAAGGCCGGCAACACTAAAGGTATATTTGATATACATGTAATTGATGTGTACCTTACCAGTACTCGTAGTAACTCCTGGGTATTTGATATCGGTGCCGTTGCTCATATTTATAACTCACAGCAGGAGCTGCGGAATAAACGGAGACTGGCGAAGGACGAGGTGACAATGCGCGTCGGGAATGGTTCCAAGGTCGATGTGATCGCCGTCGGCACGCTACCTCTACATTTACCTACGGGGTTAGTTTTAAACCTCAATAATTGTTATTTAGTGCCAAGTTTGAGCATGAACATTGTATCAGGATCTCGTTTGGCTACTCATTTAAATCCGAGAATAATGGTTGTTCTATTTATATGAGAGATATGTTTTATGGTCATGCTCCGATGGTCAATGGTTTATTCTTAATGAATCTCGAGCGTAATGTTACACATATTCATAGTGTGAATACCAAAAGGTGTAAAGTTGATAACGATAGTCCCACATACTTGTGGCATCGCCGCCTTGGTCACATTGGTGTCAAGCGCATGAAGAAGCTCCATTCGATGGACTTTAGAGTCTCTCGATTATGAATCATTTGACACATGCGAACCATGCCTCATGGGCAAAATGACCAAGACTCCGTTCTCCGGAACAATGGAGCGAGCAACCAACTTATAGGAAATCATACATACCGATGTGTGCGGTCCAATGAGCATTGAGGCTCGCGGAGGATATCGTTATTTTCTCACTCTCACTGATGACTTGAGTAGATATGGGTATGTCTACTTGATGAAACACAAGTCTAAGACCTTTGAAAAGTTCAAGGAATTTCAGAATGAGGTAGAGAATCAACGTGACCGAAAGATAAAATTCTTACGATCGGATCGTGGAGGAGAATATTGAAGTCACGAATTTGGTACACACTTAAGAAAATGTCGAATCGTTTCACAACTCACGCCGCCTGGAACACCTTAGCGAAACGGTGTGTCTGAACGTCGTAATCGCACTCTATTGGATATGGTGCGATCTATGATGTCTCTTACCGATTTACCGCTATCATTTTGGGGATACGCACTAGAGACAGCTACATTCACTTTAAATAGGGCACCGTCTAAATCCGTTGAGACGACACCGTATGAATTATGGTTTGGGAAGAAACCTAAGCTGTCGTTTCTAAAAGTTTGGGGATGTGATGCTTATGTCAAGAAACTTCAACCTGAAAAGCTCGAACCCAAGTCGGAAAAATGCGTCTTCATAGGATACCCTAAGGAAACCATTGGGTATACCTTCTACCTTATATCCGATGGCAAGATCTTTGTTGTTAAGAACGGATCCTTTCTCGAAAAGAGTTTCTCTCGAAAGGAGTAAGTGGGAGGAAAGTAGAACTCGATGAAGTACTACCTCTTGAACCGGAAAGTAGTGCAGCTCAGAAAATGTTCTGTGGTGCCTACACCCACCGGAGAGGAAATTAATGATGATGATCAAGGTACTTGGATCAAGTTGCTACTTAACTTTGTAGGTCCACAAGGACACGCTCCACACCAGAGTGGTATGGCAACCCTGTCCGGAAATCATGTTGTTAGACAACGGTGAACCTTGAACTATGAAGAAGCGATGGCGGCCCAGATTCCAACAAATGGCTTGAAGCCATGCAATCCGAGATAGGATCCATGTATGAAAACAAAGTATGGACTTTGACAGACTTGCCGATGATCGGCGTGCGATAGAAAACAAATGGATCTTTAAGAAGAAGACGGACGCGGATGGTAATGTCACCATCTATAAAGCTCGACTTGTCGCTAAGGGTTATCCGCAAGTTCAAGGGATTGACTACGATGAGACTTTCTCTCCGTAGCGAAGCTTAAGTCCGTCCAATCATGTTAGCAATTGCCGCATACTATGATTATGAGATATGGCGATGGACGCCAAAACGGCATTCCTTAACGGTTATCTTAAGGAAGAACTGTATATGATGCAGCCGGAAGGTTTTGTCGATCCTAAGAATGCTAATAAGGTATGCAAGCTCCAGCGATCCATTTATGGGCTGGTGCAAGCATCTCGGAGTTAGAACATTCGCTTTGATGAGATGATCAAAGCGTTTAGTTTATGAGACTTATGGAGAAGCCTGCGTTTACAAGAAAGTGAGTGGGAGCTCAGAGCATTTCTCATATTATATGTAGATGACATACTTTTGATGGGAAATGATACAGAACTCTTGAACATCATTAAGGCCTACTTGAATAAAAGTTTTTCAATGAAGGACCTTGGAGAAGCTGCTTATATATTAGGCATCAAGATCTATAGAGACAGATCGAGACGCCTCATAGGTCTTTCACAAAGCACATACCTTAATAAGATTTTGAAGAAGTTCAAAATGGATCAGTCCAAGAAAGGGTTCTTGCCTGTACTGCAAGGTGTGAGATTGAGCTCGGCTCAATGCCCGACCACGGCAAAAGATAAAGAAGAGATGAGCGTCATCCCTATGACTCGCCATAGGATCTATTATGTATGACATGCTGTGTACTGACCTGATGTAAACCTTGCCGTAAGTTTGGTAGGAAGGTACCAAAGTAATCCCGCAAGGAACACCGGACAGCGGTCAAGAATATCCTGAAGTACCGAAAAGGACAAAGGACATGTTTTTCGTTTATGGAGGTGACGAAGAGCTCTTTGTAAAGGGTTACGTCGATGCTAGCTTCGACACAGATCTGGATGACTCTAAGTCACAAACCGGATATGTGTATATGTTGAATGGTGGAGCAGTAAGCTGGTGTAGCTGCAAGCATAGCGTCGTGGCGGGATCTACATGTGAAGCGGAGTACATGGCAGCCTCGGAGGCAGCGCATGAAGCAATTTCGGTGAAGGAGTTCATCACCGACCTAGGAGTCATACCCAATAAGTCGGGGCCGATCAAACTCTTCTGTGACAACACTGGAGCTATTGCACTTGCCAAGGAGCCCAGGTTTCACAAGAAGACCAGGCACATCAAGCGTCGCTTCAACTCCATCCGTGAAAATGTTCAAGATGGAGACATAGAAATTTGCAAAGTGCATACGGATCTGAATGTCGCAGATCCGTTGACTAAACCTCTTCCATGGGCAAAACATGATCAACACCGTAACTCTATGGGTGTTCGATTCATCACAATGTAACTAGATTATTGACTCTAGTGCAAGTGGGAGACTGTTGGAAATATGCCCTAGAGGCAATAATAAAAGGATTATTATTATATTTCCTTGTTCATGATAATTGTCTTTTATTCATGCTATAATTGTATTATCCGGAAATCGTAATACACGTGTGAATACATAGACCACAATATGTCCCTAGTGAGCCTCTAGTTGACTAGCTCGTTGATCAATAGATAGTCATGGTTTCGACTATGGACATTGGATGTCATTGATAACGGATCACATCATTAGGAGAATGATGTGATGGACAAGACCCAATCCTAAGCATAGCACAAGATCGTGTAGTTCGTTTTGCTAGAGCTTTTCCAATGTCAAGTATCTCTTCCTTAGACCATGAGATCGTGTAAGTCCCGGATACCGTAGGAGTGCTTTGGGTTTACCAAACGTCACAAGTAACTGGGTGACTATAAAAGTGCACTACAGGTATCTCCGAAAGTGTCTGTTGGGTTGACACGGATCGAGACTGGGATTTGTCACTCCATGTTACAGAGAGGTATCACTGGGCCCACTCGGTAGTGCATCATCATAATGAGCTCAAAGTGACCAAGTGTCTGGTCACGGATCATGCATTACAAGACGAGTAAAGTGACTTGCCGTAACGAGATTGAACGAGGTATTGGGATACCGACGATCGAATCTCGGGCAAGTAACATACCGTCTGACAAAGGGAATACTATACGGGGTTGCTTGAATCCTCGACATCGTGGTTCATCCGATGAAATCATCGAGGAGTATGTTGGAGCCAACATGGGTATCCAGATCCCGCTATTGGTTATTGACCGGAGAGCCGCCTCGGTCATGTCTCAGATGTCTCCGAACCCGTAGGGTCTACACACTTAAGGTTCGGTGACGCTAGGGTTATTAGGAAGACTTGTATGTGATTACCGAATGTTGTTCGGAGTCCCGGATGAGATCCCGGACGTCACAAGGAGTTCTGGAATGGTCCGGAGGTGAAGATTTATATATGGGAAGTTGTCATACGGACACGAAAAGTTTCGGGGCATATCGGTATTGTACCGGGGCCACCGGAGAGGTTCCGGGTCCACGGGAGGGGCCACCTCTCGGAGGGCCTCATGGGCCACAAGGGCAGGAACCAGCCCCGGAGGGCTGGGCACCCCCTGGGCCCTTGCGCCTAGGGTTTGGGGGAACCTAGTGGGGCGCCTTGCTTGCAGGGGCAAGCCCCCCCCCTGGCCGCCGCCCCCTCTAGATCTCATCTATAGGGCCGCCCCTGCCCCTTCCCTATAAATAGAGGGGTGAGGGAGGCTGCAACACACATCCAAGGCGCAGCCCTCCCTCCCAACACCTCTCCTCCTCCGCTGAGTGCTTGGCGAAGCCCCTGCCGAGTATCGCCTCTCCACCACCATCACGCCGTCGTGCTGCTTCGAGCCTTCTTCCTCAACCTCTCCTTCCCCTTGCTGGATCAAGAAGGAGGAGACGTCGACGCTTCAGATGCGTGTGTTGAACGCGGAGGTGCTGTCCGCTCGCACTTGGTCATCGGTGATCTGAATCACGGCGAGTACGACTCCATCATCACCGCTCCTTGAACGCTTCCGCACGCGATCTACAAGTGGTATGTAGATGCAATCTCTCTCCCATGACTCCTTGCTTAGATGAACTCATAGATGGATCTTGGTGAAACCGTAGGAAAAATTTTAATTTTCTGCAACATTCCCCAACATAGATGTGGTTTCATCGATTTTTTTGTAGTATGTGTTGCATTTCAGCACGGCAATTTCACCCTAGCACATTTTACGCATTGTGGCAGTTATCATCGTGGCAATTTTTTCAGGTTCTTGATTAGATGCTTACCTATTGCATTTACATTTCCACCATGACAGTTTGGTCTGTTCCTATCTCAGCAGAATGGTTTCATGGCGATCATCAAACCGATGATGATGATTTCATGGATCCACCACAGCGTAATCGGGCAATCGTGACGGAGAAAAGAGGGTGATGAGGTAAATGTCCACACATCCCTCCTCCTCCCGCTTTATGTTACCGGGTTGACACCTCGAGCTTGATAAATCGTTCGACACGAACTAAAATTTCATGACATTGCAAAACATGGAAACAATCGATCACTTTTTTGCAAAACATGGCAACAACTCGATCATTTTTGTCTGTTTTTTGCAGAAGAAAAACGATTCGCAATGAGCCTCCCAAGAACGACTGACTGTGTTGACTGACAGATTCACCGACGATCAGAAGGGAGCTGCTGCTGCGATGGGTATGCAGGCTATGATGGATGTCCGGTGCACGAACCTTGTCAACCCTGTATGCGACTGGCTTGGTGAGATCTACGACCCTGCCTCCAGGGAATTCGTGATTCCGGGACGTGGAAGACTACCGTTGAACGAAGAATATGTGTTCTGCACTTTGGGTGTGCCTCGTGGACATATCAAAGTCCCGTACGAGGTCAATAATGAGATCGAGGAAGCGTTGTTCCCCTGTTTGTTTCCTGGGTTGGAATCCATGCCGAACACGTCTGCAGTGGCAGATTCGCTGCAGGCCATGACGGCGCATGGAGATGTTTTCAAGATGAAGCTACTCATGTACCTCATCTCAGCTGTTTTCGCGCCGACCACTTCTCTTCGCCCAAGCAACAAATGCTTCCCCATCCTGGTGAATGATCCATCTTTACTACTTTATTTTCCTTCAAACTTTTGGCTCCGATGTCATGTGTAAAGCTAGTGACCGCCAGTGTTTTTTGATGTTTTTTTCCATTTGATTTCTGATGCGGCAACCTTTTTTGTCCTGAAATTTTGTGTGGTGCAGGCGGATCTGGAAAATGTGAAGAACATGAATTGGTGTAAGTTTATCGCCGACTTCCTGCACGATGCATTCTCAAGCAAGATGTACCAAAAGGGTTGTCGACTGCATTTAATGGTATTTTTTTACCAGTTCTTTCTGTGAACACTGTTTTTTAACACACTTTTATTCATGCATGGCAACCTGATCATAACAAGATGGCAACCTGATCATAACAAGATGGCAACTTCCATAATGACAATATGGCAACTGGCATAATGACAATATGGCAGCTTCCATCATATTATTATGGCAACTGTCACCATATTATGATGGCAACTGCCATCATAGCAACATGGCAACTGCTATCACACTATGATGGCAATTAGCACATGCAGATGGAAACTTTTCCTTTTCTTCTCTTCTTCATGCACATCAACTTGATTATCATGGGAACATATATTATCCTGTTTTTTTCCACACAGTACCCAAGATGGCAACTGATATTTCTTTCTTTTTAAAATTGTTTTGCATCAGCTCATGTACGCCGATCGCCTTGATCTGTCCACCGTGGATTTCATCGGGACAGAGGCCCCCGCCGCGCGCGCACAAGTTTGCTGTTTCTGCATGGACTATCAACGCTGTCAAGGCTGTGCTTGCCGCAGACAAGGCTACCGACACCACATATGGAAAACTGCAGGTTAGTTCTGGTTTCTTTTGTCCACACGGCATGCTTACAATTTGGCATGAGGCAACCATCTGTGGTTCATAAGAGATGACTACCTTTGTTATCCATGGTTGTCTCGAGTATCTTGTATCCATGTCTCACTCCACATGGCAACTCTTTTCATTCGTGCTGAAACTTACATTCTCTCTCTTACGTCCTAGCTAATTTTTTTTGTTCTTTCCAGCTGATGGCCAAGCATGCTATAGACTACAGCGTGTCTGGGGGGCCTCAAAACTTTGGAAAGTGGATGGACGTGCACTCAGCTCCGTCTTTCCCCGCCGAGGTAATCAAAAGATCTACATCTATGGTTTGCCGTGGAGTATTTTTCTGATGTCGTGCAAGTGATTGCAATACGGGTGGCTGTTGATGCTTCTTTGTTTCATGCACAGGCGAGGGCACCTGTTGAGCATCTAATAGGACAGTTTGCATCCGGAATGACCGGCTTGCTCGGGAAGTTGGTTGAGGGGCGGACGTCCCTCAGTGGCTCTGACAGCGACGCGGTTGCGTGGCAGTTCACTTCATTTGTCCCAGAACATACACATCGGCCAACCGGTTGCCGTGGCCGGTATGACTACAACAGTTCCCAAGAGCCGGCTGACATACAAGATGAACTAGGTGGTGATGCTGGTCTCAGCAAGGATGATGACAATGACATGGAGAATGTTCAACATGACACCGATGATGATGAACATGCTGAAGTTCGCGCACGTGGCAACAAGGGCAAGGATTCAACAGATGTCCCCCAACCAGAGAAAGTCAAAGAACATACGGCTGCGAGAGGCGAGGGGGTGTTGCCATCAAAGAGGGGGAGGGCTCCAGAGGGTGTTGGGCAGGGTTCTCCTGGCAAGAGGTCTAGGACCGATCCTGTAGCTGCCAGGAAGAGGTTCGACTTTAATTTTAGTTTTTTTCTTTGTCTATTTTCTTGGAACAGACTCATCCTTTTTTTTGCACTTGTTTTTGTCAAGCACGGCAACGAGTTTGCTGACTGACAATTGACACCTTTTTTTTCCTCCATCTCATACGTGCAGCGAGCCGACAGCTGGTGGACGAGCAGGTACGAAGAAACAGGCGCCAACGCCAACCCGTGTTTCTGCTCGGTTGAACAAAGGCGCCCCATTGCGGTGACACCCTTCCACCAGGTCATCTCTCGCACGCATTTACCACCAACACCGGGATCTCGTCGTGTTGCGCACTCTGAGGAAGGCAGTCAAGAAGTAGGTTTTTTCCATGCGCTTTCATTGACATAGCGCTATATTTTCTTTATTTTCCAATGCATCTGTTTAGCTTGTCACATTGTCTTCTGTCATCGCCCCCCACGTGGCAACTGCTGTTTTCCAAATGATTTTTTCCTTCCTTTTTTAAGTGTATGGCAACTCCTATTGGTTTTTACATGGCAACTAGCATCTAGGCCAAATGGTAACTCTTACTGTACCTAATGGCAACTTCCATCTTTACCGTTGGCTTGTGAGCTCATCCCACACCTAGGTTTGAAATTGCATTCATGGCAGATCAGACATTTTTATCATTCTTCAAGTGGGCTAACATGGCAACTGCTGCTGGATTTTGTATGGCAACTGCTAACTATGACACATGGCAACCCACGTTCCCCTTACATGGCAACTACCAGCTTTTCCACTTGTTTTTCATTTTTTTTAAGATTTCTACCATGGAAAACATATTTTGTTCATTTTAATACCTTTTTCATGTGCTCTATTTTTTTGTGGTGAAGACTACTACTACGCTGGGCCAAGCATATCAAGAAGGACCCGCCGAATGCCCGCATTCAAAGTTGTCAATAGGGGCAACTCAGATGTACATGAGGCGCCAGCGACAATCTGCACATCGCACCGTCAAACGCCCCACCAACTCGATGCAAGTGGTCAATTATCTCCGCGGCTGCAGATGTGCGGCGAGAACAGCAGCATCCGTACATCGGGAGTGACGAGTCGGTATCCGCCAGACAGCTGAAATATTGCCAACTCTTACGAAATGAAGGATGCTGCTGTAGCCATGCCACCCCATCGCAAGCGCTGAAGTGGACGCCCGAGACGAACCTAAGCAAGGAAGATTCCTGCTCATCGACATCGATTCCAAGCGCGTGCGTGGTGGCACACGTGTCCACGACGAAGCGGCCGAGGCGGCGGTTCACAATGATATGCCATCTGGTGAGAGTCCTGGCACAACAGCTCCAGCTCCTGCCGGTGCAGATATCTGCTATAGGCGATGTTTGCGGCTGGTCTTCCACCTAGGCGTCAGAGCCCCGCAAGCAACCAACAGACATACCCAACGCACCGACTGTAGCTAGGAGCAGGAGAGACGAGTCTGGTTATGTTCCTGCGTCCACACTGTTCCCGCCACCTGCCAAAAGCAATGTGATGGAGAAACTGGAAAACCGGAGCACAACTAATGCAGGTGTCAAGTCGGGCACGAGTGACGCAGGTGAATGCCCGGAGCAGACTGCGCCTTTACCCGCAGTGGAAATCCCCAGCTTAAATTTGCGCACTTCCAGGCTCCCAGTCAATGTGGGTGTCCCCTACAGCCCAAACAAGAAGATTGTCATGAAAGCTGCGGTTGATACCGCTGACAACACGCCCCGCCCTGCAAATAAGCCCGATCATTCTGTAGCGGCCGATTCAGATATGTTTGTCGATCTTTCACCCTTGGATTCTGCCCGCAAGTCGCTCGTGGTCCGCCAAGAGGCATGAGAGGCACCCAATGGCCTTCACCCCACCGAAGCTTCAGCCTTGGCATCACCAAGATCAACCGTGGTGCAAGATCCTATGCCGCTTGCCTTTGCTTTCCGGGAGGCATGCCCGCAATGATGGCGCAGCCAATGGTCGAGGGCAGGAAGGCTGTCAAGTTCGCAGAGCCGATAGTGCAAGGTACACTTATCATGTCCTTATGATTTTCTTGTATACATCTTTGTAGTTTGACTTTTGTCCCAATCATATTTTTTGGGGGTTCTCACTTGTGATGGCAACTGACATGTGATGACATGGCAACTGGATTTGATGCACCATGTCACCTACATTTTTTTGCTGCCATGCTGCATTTCACATTTGGGCAACCACGTGGCAACTGAAGTTGATTCAACATGTCAACTGTAGTTGCTGTCACACGGCAAATACAGTGCATCACACATGGCAACTGGATTTGCCGCACCATGTCACCTGCATTTTTTGTTTCCATGCTGCATTTTTTCAGACGGCAAGCACATGGCAAGTGGAGTTGACACAACATGGCAACTGTAGTGGCTGTGACATGGCAACTACAGTCCAACTAGATGGCAACTACAGTGCAACTACATGACAACTGTAGTTGCTATGACATGGCCACTGTAGTTGGACCACACATGGCAACTGCCCACTTTTTGTACCTACATCTCACATCATGCACCCTATCTTCTCACAATCCATCTGTTTTTGATTTCTAGGTATCCTAATCCACTTTTTTTTATCCTTGCAGCCACCCCTGAGGAGATTTCACCGTCACTTGATGAAGCTTACCGCAGGATCGAGGAGGCAGCATTGCAGAGGAGGTCCTCACGAGGGCAAGGGCAATCAAGTTCCAACGTGCCTGCAGATACGGTATCTGAGGATACCATTAGGAGTGCCACCCCTGGTTCTGTGAGGCAGCAGAGGGTAGTTCACCCACCTCCCGTGGAAGACTACGAGCCCGAATTCAGGGCCACTAAGGAACAGACCCAGCTGTATGATATTGTCAAGCGTTTTGGAAATGCGAGGTCCAGCAGCAAGCACATGAAGGAGCTGAAAGCGTAAATGACCACACCCCATATTCTCTCATTTTGCTTTGCTCCTTTTTTACCATTCATCTTCTTTTTTTGTGCTTTCTATACATGATCCGCTTACGTTTTACTTCTTTCATTTTCTTACCTAGTAGGCATGATTCGTTCATGTTATATCGTTTTCATACAGCTCATGTTTGGACAGAACCAAGGTCATTCAATGCAGAGCGACGTACGTCGACCTGGGTGATCTTGCCGAGTCCGTGAGGCCAAACAGTAAAATGTCGACGAATGTAGTTGCATGCGGGATCGACTACATCAACAATCACAACGATGTGTGTGCCGACAAGATAATCATGCATTATAGTGTGACCTGCAAAATATGGGATGGTGACTTCCACCACAAAATCCTGAGGAAGAATTTTGCTCAACACAGTGAATTCAAGCTCACACTGTAGAAATATGTGAGTACTCCTTCCCTGTTTGCACTGTTTTTTCACACGGTATGGTTTTTTGCCATCATCTGCACTCTGTTTATGTGGCAGATGTTTTCATGTGGCAACAGCCGCCGTGCACACTGACTTTTTGATTTTTTTCATCCCGTGCAAACTATGTGGCAACTTCATAATAAAATACACGGCAAATTTTGTTCATACATGGACGGCAACTTTCTTTCAACTACCCCCACCCATAACCAAACATTCTACGTGATTCTAATTTTTTTGTCCCTCTGTTGTTCTTCATGTGAACTCTGCTTCTCATTTCCTTCACTTTTTAAATGCAGGTCATGTTCCCCATGTTCCAGGAGCTTGCACCACATGACCCACACGACAAGTGTGGTCACCACTATGCGATATGTCCCGACCGAAGAACCAACGCTTTGAGGTGCTTGATTCAATCCGCTCGAAGCGATGCAGACCTTACTATGCATGCTGAATTCTTCATCAACAACCTCAAAGAGACATGGAACCGTACTACTTAACACTCAAAGGTCCAGATCAGGCATTTCCCGACTGAGTACGTGGCAACGCGAAGCAAGGGAACACGTAATTTCTTACCCCCCCCCTCCTTCATGTGCCATTTACATCAATCCAACCCCTCTTTTGCTGCCACATCTGAATTGAAGTCTATCTTTGCTATGTCTGTCCTTTTTGCGTGTTCACCTGACTCTTTTTCTTGTGCAGGACGGACTGTGGCTTTCACGCGTTGGAATACCTTTCTAAGTGGGAAGGTAGACTTGTCCCCGCTGTCACAGCTGCAACGGTCGTTGAGCTCCGGAAAATCTACACATGGAACTGGTTGACGAATGAAGATTTCAACAAGCGGTCCGGAGCACGCGAGTTCGTGGAGGAAGCTGTCAACAAAGTCATCAAGAAGTACAAGTGATCACGTGGCGTTACACACCGGACGCATACCTTACATTCTGTTGCCGAGGAATGTAAGGTACTATCTCTTTGTTCTTGTCGAAAACTATGTTTGTGTGCTATGTTATGACTGCAACTCCGCGTAGCCTACTATGTATTGGTGGTGTGTGAGCGACATTTGAATAGTCTCTGTAATATATGTGTGGACGTGAACCTTTTTAGGCGTTACAGCAGATATGTTTTTATGTTTATCATTATTACTATGGTTTCATCGTTTCTAGCACCGGTTTGCTGCTTCGAATGCGTCTATGATGTTTTAAAAAACATGGCAAATGTAGTTCATCAGACATGGGTAGTGAAAGTCATCGTCGTTTTTCATTTTGGCTATTTTGCTTCTTCTTTTTCATCGCTAACTGCACCGGCTAGCATGGGTAGGTTGATCATGTAGCCACAACCTTTGCTGCGGTTTATGCACGTTACGCTTTTTCCAACTTGTTTCCCGTACATTGCACACAACACACTATGTGTCACTAAACCGCGTCGAATTGTCATGGAAATATATGCCATGCAGAGTCATTACAAATACCATGGCATATTTTCAGTACAGCTAACATAGCAGATCAAAGACAAACAACATGGCGGATCCAAAGATAATTAATATGGCGATCGAAAGACAACTAACATGGCAGATCCAATAAAACTAACATGGCATATTTAGTATATAATAGCATGGCATATTTAGTATAAAATAGCATGGCAGACTAACTACACATAACATGGCAGATTAACTACACATAACATGGCAGATTAAGTACCCATAACAGGGCAACTGCATTTATCCATTCAATGAATTTTCCTTCCACTTCTGATGCCCCTCAAGAGTCATTCTCCCCATTTTTTAAAAAGAATTCTCATCATCTAGGGTACAAAAAAAATGTCCACGAGGACCATATCACAGCGCCCCAATTTTTGCTTATGGATTGCCCGCCCCTTTCTTCGTTTTCTTGTGTTTTGCTTGAATCTCCAATCCCGACTTGTACCTTATCTCTCTTGGACGACCCTTTGTGATGGAACGGGGTGGGTTCCTGACCTGGGTCTGTGTGCTTGCTGTTCCAGATCCTATCTCCGAGTTTTCAGATGATGGCCCCGTGGATGAACGCACACTTGATGTGCGGGAGAACCGGTGTAAGGCTTCCTCAGCTTTCCTCTTCTTGATCTCATCAAGCTCTCTTTTCAGTGCCTTCCTGTGTTTTTCTGCGACTCTCGCTGTCTCATCACTCTTGCACGCTTCATCAATTAGCTCAGCATAGTTCTTTGTCAGCACAACGTGCCTCACGGCTTCCATGGTTGCCTCAGGTCTCTCGTCATGCACAGCCGAACTGCGTTTGTTGTGCGTGGGCGCAAACGCCGCCGGCGTCCCAAGTCCATCGCCGCTTTATGAAATGGCGGGCATCCGTGTCACAGCCGTTCATGTCCATTACTTTTAGTATGTGACAGACACAATGACGCCCCGCTCGAACTTGCAAGATTGGCGTAGTACTCGCCGCCTATCGAGGCTTTGACGAAGTAGTTCCTTCCTTTGTCCGGGTCTTCGTGTTCTAAATCGACATGCCCAAAATAGAACACACCTTGAACGTCTGTTCATCCACCGAAAGCCGTGAACATGCCGCACGCTTTATTTCTTCCCGAATATGCAATTTTTCGTGTGTTTTCTGTTAAACTATCGTGCGCTCTTTTTTTGTACCACCTTATCTTGTCATGGAAATAGAAATACATTTTGTTTGAACATGGAAAACATAGTACATTGAACATGGCAAATATAGTACATTGAACATGGCAAATGCAGTACATTAGACATGGCAAATGCAAAGGCACCGCATATGGCAACTGCGCAGACATTTTCAATCGACATCGCTATTCCTACACCAACATTCCCCAATGGAAGCACATTGCATAAAGCATGGCAACTGCATTTTTATTAAACATGGCATCTACAGTTGATTAAACATGGCAATTGCATTTCAACAAACATGGCAGTTGCATTTTAGTAAACGCAACCGTGCATTTCAAAGATAAGTGTCGATAATATAACATTTTTAGTTGACATTGGCATTTGCATACCAACATGCCCTAAGGGAAGCACTGATGCATTAAACATGGCAATCGCACTTCATTGACCATGGAAAATGCATCCCAGCAAGCATGGCAAACAGAATTTTCATTGAACATGGCAACTGCAATTGATTAAGCATGGCAAACAAGATTTCATTAAACATGGCAATCTGATATCATGGCAACTGCATTGCACTCTATGAGGCACCTACTGCCTTAGTGCTTTTTATGCAAATAAGACGGTAACACAACTGACTTACTTGTTAAAGATCTTGTTTGTGTATATCTTGCTCATTTGCCTCTCCATCGGTAAATACGTTAGCAATCTCGGCTGCTTTAGCGCGGTGGTAGCTTCTTGCTGTAGCTCAGATCCCAGAATTTTTTGTTGCAAAGTTGTGTACTGCTTGGCAAACTGTAGCAATGAGTTGCCAGGGCTCACGTACCGCTTCAAAACAGCATTGAACCCCTCGCTGCGCTGCGTAGTCTGCAGAAAGGGGAAGAAGCACTGCATGAAGTAGGCCGGCACCCAGTACATTCGCTTCTCCCACAGGCTAACAAGAGTCTCGTTGTCTTGGACTTGATGTGTTTCAGTCATGGCCATCCAGCTCCTTTCAAACTCCTCCACCGTCAAGCTGTGGTCCACGCACAGCTCGAACGCCTTGTGCAGCTCTGGACGGTCAGCAAAGAACGGTCCTAGCGTCTCCTCAGCCTTCTTTATAATGTGCCACCTGCAGTGCATCGTGCACTGCCAACGGAAAGACCTCCTCTATGCCCGCACGCATGCTGAAATCTTGGTATGTTATTATGTTCATCGGAGCAAGTCCATCCATGCACTCCAAGAAGGTCTTGAACAGCCAAACGTACCCATCCGTGTCTTCGTTCCGAATGAGCCCGCAGCCGAACTGCAATGACTGATTGTGGTTATTTATTCCTATGAACGGAGCGCATGGCATCTTGTACATATTGGTGAGGTACGTCACGTCGAATGAAATGCAATCTCGGAAATGTTTGTAGGCTCTCCTTGCAGCACCATCCACCCAATACATGTTCCTGACACGGTCCTCATCGTCCAACCTTATCCTGTAGAAGAAATCTGGATCTTCCTTCGCTTTCTCATCGAAGTAGGCCATTGTGGCCTCTATGTCAGCCAACTTGCTCTCTCTACGGTATTTGGCCTATAGGTTTGTGATGTCAGCTGGTATGTACGGCATGCTACTCAGAGTCCCCTTTTTGCTGTGGATGAGCGATAGTATCTGGACCATTCTTGATGGACCGACGTTACAATCATGTAGCAGCTTTACGAATTGCTTTTCGACGGGGGTGAACCCTCTGTGGGCGGTCAGAAATTTTACCAGGTCAAACTTCTTTATGAGTTTGTGGTTGTGCTCGTCAAAGTACTCAGTGACCACATACTGTGTTCCATCTACGTTTAGCTTACACCGGACAGGGCAACCCGTCTTGAGAATGATCCCACTCATTCGCTCGAACAACAAAGCGCAACACCTTTCCCTTTCTTGTTCCTTCGTGCCTTGTGGCACCTCATCTCACCTCTCATTGTACTCGCCGTTTTCTTAATTTTTCTATGGTATTCGTGTTGACGGCAAACCCATGGAACTTTGCATATGCCTGGTATAATTCCTTTGCTTCTTCGAACGATTCAAATCTCTGCCCAACGTACGGTGGCTGAGGTACCACGATCTCTGATTGCCCACCATCTTTATCCCCTTGTGCGTCGTCGTCAGTTTCATCATTCACATCAGTATCGGTGGCAGTTCCATCTACTTGAGTGTTGCCAGTGCTTGTGTTCAAAGGGGTGCTTGTCGACATTGCTGGAATGATTGCCATTTCCGACTCTGACTTAAAATTGTTTGCGGCATGATTGTCTGCTGGCTGGTGGAACGCGTCTTCCATGCGCTCAAAGCTCCCCGCAGTAGATGTCCCCGCCGCTGTTCATTGTAGTTGTAGGCCCTGTAATAGAAAAAACAGGTACAAGAGTAAGATTTTTGTTTGAATAACATGTTTATCGCAACGGATCACATCAAATTCGAGTGATTTGGCATGGCATCATTTCAAACAGCAAGCCGTGAGTCTGTGCGTAGACATGTATGGCAACTGTAGCTGTCCAGTCATGGCAGCTACGGTCCAACAAACATGGCAACTATTGTTTGCCAATGCACGACAACAAGCTCCTTTATTTTAGTACGAAAACTTGGGTTCTATATGCATGGAAGCTGCAGTCCTGCATACATGGCAAACACTGCTACCAACAAATGGCAACCACTGTGTTCTAGCAACAAAACTACTGCATTATAAGATTGATCTCACTAGGCGAAATGCATTCAACCATTAGAGATGCACACATGCTTTTAGCAGTTGGCAATTTTTTAAAGACAATACATGACTCATTTACACGCAACCACTTGTCAGCGTTTTATGCTTGGTTTTTGTCCACCATCACTGCTCCAATTCTTTTTTTTCGGCACGTGCATTTTTTTTTGCCAGAAAAACAAATGTAGTGTTGTTTTGTGGTTCAGTTTTTTTCCTTACCTTGTTTTGCTGCATGTGACCATCTTGTGTGGTCTGTGACACCAAAATGACGTGCTCCACCTGCAATTTGTGAAGCTTGCCACGAGACGTTTGCCGGGTTACCACCACCGTAATAACCTGTAAGCATAGTAGTGGTTGGTCAATTCATGGCAAATGCAGTTTGTGCTAAGACGCAATCGCAGCTGCCCTCGACGTGGCAACCGCAGCTTTCTCGGCATGGCAACCGTAGTTGCACCGTATGGCAACCTGCAGTTGTTCCTTCATGGCAACTGCAGTTGTCATGGCATGGCAACCGTAGTTGCACTTGCATGGCAACCGCAGCTTGTTCCTCCATGGCAATCGCAGAATCGTCCGTGGATGGCAACAACAGTTGTCGTGGATGACAACTGCAGTTTTTACACATGGCAATTGTAGATGTCCAGCCATGGCAATTGCGTTGTCAACTATGCTCCTTACGCTAATTCACCGTCCGCAACTTCACTTTTTATGGACTCACCGTATGACGTCGATGGCGGTACATGAGTGCTGCTCGATGCCACGTGCTGCATGAAGGCTCGATTTTCACCCGTGATAACTCGTGAGTCCTTTTGCCATTTTTTTTGCATGTTCATTTTTCATGTCCACACCAGTATGTGCTCTTTTTTCGTTTGCGTTACCTTGATTAGCCATATTAGCTAGTTGAAGTTGGTTGCCCGTACATTTGTCAGTGTTAGCACCTTGCGACTGAACTTGCCACGGGGGCCCCCTAAGAGTGTTTTGGTCATAAGAACCTGCAAAAAAATGACAGTGTACGACATAAGTAGAATGTCATCTTCACCGTTGCGAAGATGGCAACTGTTCTCTTCTTTTGTTATCACACATCGTACCAACGCCTGCATACTGTTCTAGTAGTGGCAGCAACGACCCTGCAAAGATGAGTTGACTGTACTCTGATGCATCCCAAGGGGGCGTTTCTGGCCTTTGAGAACCCCAAGTATCAGCGCCATCTTCGTGATTCATTCTTTCTGTGTCTCGCTTCTTTTCAGTGTGTTCTCAATCGCTGCACGAACAAGAACGCATCAACAATCCACAAGAATTGCATTCTACCGCTGCTTGCACATAGAAGATAGGGATGGCAAGCAACATGTCAAATAGGTGGCAGTTACTGACAACGAAAGGTGGCAACTGTCGTTATACACAAGTGGCAATTAATTTTTCCCACCCCCTTCATTCCAAAATTGTCCTTCCTCTCCTTTTTTTAGGGATTCCTACTCATCCATTTCATACCCAACTACTTGCGTCAATCAAACTAGGAACTTAAGTTAATCTCAAACGTAGTACATGGCAGATCCGATGTATTCTGCCTGGCAATTGCGAATATACACTGAACCATGCAGTGTTCTACCCCTATAGCATGGACCCAGTACAAGATCGGGAGATTTTCATCCTTAAGGATGAGAAGGATGAGATCGGGAGATTTCACCTGGTTTTTAGCTGATCGTCTCTGGAGGGCTGGGTTGGAGTGGAGGGCTGGGGGTGGGAAGGGTTGGGGTGTGGTTTGCGGTGGGAGTGCCCTATGGATCTGCTCTAGTTGCCATGGCAACCAGAGATGGCCGGCGGCGGAGGTCGGGGTTCGAGAGGTGGGGGACGATGGCGGCAGACGAGAGAGGGGATGGATCGGAGGCCGGGAATGGCTGGGTCGTGCGGGCAGCGGGTCATCTGGCCCGGACGTGGCAGTGCGGGCGGGGTTGCCACACATCGGACGTGCGGGCTGTGCAATTGCGCGCCCGGACGCGGTCGTGCGGGCGGGTTCCTTTTCATGCCACACGAGGCGTGTGGGCGGGTTCGCATCCATGCCACACGTGTGGCAGTTATCGCGACCCTTTTGGTTATCGAAAAGGGGGAGCTCCGCGGCCCACACCCTGCCATGTCACAAATGTGTTAATTATGGTAACAACTCGGCAGATACTCTCTCCCCGTCCCCTACGGCGGCTAGTGGAAGAGGAGAAGCGGCAGCCCGGCTTGTGGGGTTCACGTATTCGTTGCCTCCTTGTACTTTGCTCTTCCTCGCCCCCTCCGCCGCCGAGTGGGAGAAGAGCGGCAGGTTGATCCGGCTTGCAAGGCAGAGCGATGGAGCTGGTGGTGGGCGCTTCGGAGGCGACCATGAGGTCCCTCCTGTCCAAGCTCGGCAGGCTTCTCTCCGACGAGTACACCCTGATTAGGGGCGTCGGCGTTGACCTCCAGTACATCAACGACGAGCTCACCACCATGCAGTCTTTCCTCCGCGCCAACGACGGAACCCACGGCTGCCTGATGAAGGACTGGATGAAGCAGATCCGCGACATCACCTACGACATTGAGGACTGTATCGACGACTCCGGCAAGCGCATCCGCGGCCTGCGCACCAGCATGTGCTGCTACTGCCTCGTCAACGGCGTCTACGAGATCCTCACGGCGGGGCCTCGCCGCGACATTGCCACGAGGCTCTCTGCCCTCAAGATGCGGGCGCAGGAGATCAGCGAGCGGCGCGACAGGTATGGGGTCGTCAACCCAGCCGAGGCCGGCGCCGGCGCCGCTAGATTTGATGTCGCCGACAACCAGGCCCCCGGCCGGCTTCAGCTTGTCACCACGAGGGAGCCCGTGGGAATGGAGGATCTCATGAAGGAGCCCCACAAGCGGGTGACTTGCATTGTTGGGTTCGGCGGCGTGGGGAAGACCGCCATCGCCACCGCCCTGTACAGGACCTACGGGGAGGAGTTCGGACACCGTGCCATGGTCACGGTGTCTCAGAGCACCGATCTGGAGGCCATCCTCAGGATCATCAGGGACCAAATCAAGCCGCACACCAACAATCACGAGCAGCAGGACAGCTCGGAGAAGAAGAAGAGCCTCGTCTCAGGCCTACGGGGTCGCGTCAGCCAAGGCTCGTCGGCCGTCATGGCGGCCATTCGCTGCAGATCCGGCAGCTCCGAGCAAAGACGTGAGATTGATGAACTCAAGGATGACATCGTGGAGCACTTGAAGGGAAACAGGTAATTTAACTTGCAATCCTCATGAATTTTTGAAAGGCAGCATCATCCATACAGCCCATTCATCTTCGAAGTGTTATCATCCTCAAAAATGTTCTCATGTGAAAAATAGGGGCAAAATGTTTTTTCTCCGATGAGTTAACAACGCGCCATAGAAATTCAGATTTTTACAGTATTTGGTTCTCACTTCTTACAGTGCTTGTTTTTACTCTGTTTCTACTTTCTACCACAAAATGTTTTTATGGGATGAGTTAACAATACTCCCTAGAAATTCAGATTTTTACAGTATTTGGTTCTATTGGTTGTACCAAGTCTCTATTTCTACTCTCTACCACAGACCTATATATACTCAAACGGCACGAATATTGTCTTTGGAGGCCGAGCTCCATGGAGCTCGGTTTTGAAAAAATTCGAATTTCATCAAATTTATATTTTCTACGTTTCAAAAAATTCTGAGAAAAACCACAGATATACATGAAGGCATAACACACGTGTTTAAATTTTCAGGGCAAAAACATTGAAATGAGGGCTGTGCAAAAAAGACAAATCTGGGGCTTTTTAACACATGATACTATTCATCCTCCCAGACCATGAATTTGTCTTTTTTGTACAGGTCGCATTTCAACATTTTTCATCCTGAAATTTTACACACATACACATAACATCTTTGTTTACTTCCACAAATTTTTTCAGATTTTTTTGAAACCAAAAAGTTTGAATTTTGATTTGGTTGCAAATAAAGGCCTCCATGGAGGCCGAGAGCCAAACGTCTGTTCTCCAAACTGCAATCTTATAAAGTTAGCCTATGATGCAGAACCCCTCTAATTTGGAATTTTATTTATTTTGTTTGCATTCAGTTAAGTTATAGATACTGCTCTTTGTGCATCGAGTTTTAAATTTCTGTTATCGGCAGGTACTTGGTCTTGATTGATGACGTATGGTCTGCATCGTTGCTGGATAGTATTATAAATGCACTTCCAATAGTAGAAAAGAGCATAATAATAGTTACTACACGGTTTCATGATGTGGCTACAGCACAAAGAGAAGCCGACACTCGTAAAGTTCATCGTCTTGTTGAAGAAAAATCTGTGAAGTTGTTTAGGCAGGCCTATGATGAGTCCAAAGGAAGCAAAGTTGACGTCACATGGCCTCAAGCTCCTAGTCAAACATCTAAGAGCAAAGGAGGTGATTTATTTATCATTTAAAAATATTTTGTTTTTATGTTCGTGCAGAAGAATTTATTCATAATGCTAACGTGGTATATGGCGGCCACAATCCTGCAGAGTCATCTAAGCAAGCCACCTCGGAAACTGAAGGTCTACTTCCAGATCATGTCTGGAAGATTTGCGGGGGGCTGCCATTGGCCATAATTACCATGGCTGGTCGTGTGGCGTGCAATCCAGGCAAGTCGCATCAGTATTGGAAGGACGTTTGCCAATCTATATTTCCAGAAGCAGAGAAAACTGGTGTGGAAGAGCTTACACAGGAGGAGGTGAGCAGGATTGTTAGCAATTGCTACGATGACATGCCTGCGGAAATCCAGACTTGCTCACTGTATCTGAGCATATTTCCCAAGGGCTGCAAAATCAGCAGGAAGCGCTTGACGAGGCGATGGATCACCGAAGGTATTGTCTCCGAGAAAGACGGGTTGGGTGTTGATGTTGTTGCAGAGACATACTTCAATCATCTCATAAGGAGGAAGATCATCCAACCAATGGAGCACAACGGTAATGGAAAGGTGAAGAAATGTGTGGTTCATGACATGGTTCTTGAGCTCATTGTGAGAAAGGCAACTGAAGAGAATTTCATCACTGTGGTTGGTGGTAATTGGTTCATGCAGCTGCCTAGCAGCAAGGTCCGTCGGCTGTCCATCCAAGACAGTGATTCCCGACATGCAAAGGATACAGAGAAGATGAACTTGTCTCATGTCAGGTCACTGACCATCTTTGGGAGCTTGAAGAAACAACTCCCTTCTCATTCCTTCAAGTTTGGAATTGTACAGGTCCTAGATCTTGAAGGCTGCAAGGATTTCAAACAGCATCACATAGCTGAGATATGTGAAATGTCTCTTCTCAAGTATCTCAGCTTAAGGAAAACTGACACTAAACAACTTCCTGATAACATTAGGAAGCTTAAGTGGCTTGAGACACTGGACATAAGGGAGACAGAAGTTGTTGTGTTGCCTAAAGCTGTATGCCACCTTGAATTGTTGGTTAACATACTTGGTGGGGATAAAGCAACACGGAAGGCATTGAGGCTTCCTGGAGAGTTAACGAAGAAAATGAAGGCGCTGCAGATACTGTCGGGGGTTGGGATTG
Source organism: Aegilops longissima (assembly GCA_021605205.1). NCBI lineage: Eukaryota > Viridiplantae > Streptophyta > Magnoliopsida > Poales > Poaceae > Aegilops > Aegilops longissima. The sequence goes on from CM038680.1 coordinate 27,564,507, forward strand.
TTGAGGGATCATCAGAACTTCGACATTTGGACAAACTTAAGAAGCTTGCAATCTATAAGCTCGATACAATGTTGAAGGATGAGAGTTTAGAGGCGTTAAGGTCCTCTATCGAGTACCTTGGTGGCTGCTCTCTGCAAACCCTCATAATCGATGACGAGTCCTCCAATTTTGTCAAATCACTGGATGGCTTGTCATCCCCTCCAAGATTCCTTGTTGCTCTCGAGTTATCTGGCAAGATGATTAAGCTCCCCAAGTGGATAAAAGAACTCAATGTTCTCAACAAGTTAACCCTTCCATTAACTGCTCTCCGGACAGATAACTTGGAAGACCTCAGTAAACTGGAGTCATTGTTTTCTCTCACCTTCTGTTTTAGGGCCAAGCAGCACGACTGGCAAAAACTGGCCATTATCGCGGAAAACAAGTTGTACTCCAGCGGGGAGATCATGGTGCTGGATGGCGGATTCAAGAGCTTAAAGCTTCTCTGCCTCTCTGGTCCTCTGTTGCCACTACTGAGCTTTTCAAGTAAGGCCATGCCAGAGCTGGAAAGGCTTGAGATTCGATACAGCATGCTGGAGGGCATTCTTGGCGCAGAAAACCTTGCAAAGCTGAAAGAGTTGCATTTGACATCAAACGACAAAAAGGAGGAAGATTTGATGACCAAGGAGATAGCAAGCGAGCTGGGTAAGTTGAGGAAGGTTGACGGAACATCGCCTAGGATAATCTTGCATCAGCAACCGATTGGTATGAAGTCAAACTCTGGGTGAGTCTTTGTAAGATGGAAATTATGGCATCATCACCTAGTTTTAGATGTTGAAAAAGATATTGTGTTATACTTTTCTGAAATTAGGACAATGTTATTTTCCTCTGAAATAAGCTACACCATGAGATTAAAAAAAAGCTACACCATGAGAGAGTAATGACATGTTTTATGTACTGTGTTTATGTGTGATCAATAAATTTGGTTTGATGATTATGATCTTGTAAGTTCTTCAAGACAGTGGATTTGTGTTTGTTGTCCCTGGACATGTACCACCTGGGAGAATTGATTTTAACCCCCCCCCCCCCCCAGCTCGCGCGCCTTTGATCTTAAGCCCCCCTGTTCGTTTGCCTTTCTCTCAAGCCCCCGACGCGGCGTAATTTTGGCTCGCTTGCCCCTCTAGCACGGTTATCTCTAGATTGAGCGCATAAGGAAAGAATCTGGACTTAACAAATTTGGAATTGCCAAAACTGCCCTCGTCCAATTTTCCTCAAACTCACGAGACAGATGCCTGAGGCCTGGCCTGTTTTTCATTCTATCTCCCCTCCCCTCCCCGACTTGACCTAGCCGCCAGCTGCCCCGTCGCCAGTCGCCAGAGCCGTTGTGTCCGCCGTCCGCTGCCCTGCTCCGCCACGTTTCCCCCCATCCGCCGCCTTCCATCGCTGGCCCAAGGTAAGGCAACCTCTTCCCCCCCCCCCTCCCTTGTATTTTTCACAGATTTTGTGCTTTTCTTCTGGTACAGTTTCTAAATCGTGGAAACCTAGGTCTTGTGTGTGATTGGCATGGGATTTGAGTGGGAGGGGCTGGATTGACTAAGGGGTGTGTCGGTGTACTAGAGTAGGGGTACCCTGGTATCCCGAACTCGTGCACGGGCAGTTGCAGCACCCCGCGGCAAGGTTTGCCTAGTGACCGCCAAGGTCATCCATGGCTCTTTTGGAGCCATTCAAGAACAAAGTATTCAAGGCCCCGGCAAGAGGAGCTTGCCGAGAAGGCCACTCAAGGCACTAAGGAGACAAGACCCCGGCAAGAGGAGCTTGCCGGGAAGGCTCGGTGAGCGACAAGCTTCCGAGTGCGACAAGGGTTCTGCAGCGGCAAGGCGCTTGCCGCGGCAGGCAACCTCTCTTCATCTCCGCTCCAGCTCATCCGCCAACGTGTCACCATGGGGCTATTCCAGGCACACGTGTCAATGGGCTGTGCAGCCAGCGGAGAGCAGCGATAAGCGGCGCTGACAGAAGGCCATCGTGGCGGACGGTGGCGCACTTGACGGTCCCTGTTACACTGTTCAGGCGACAGGGACGGGCATTTATTGATCTTGTCCCTTGCCGTCAGAGTTAGGTATAATGCATTTACACTGTACAAGTTGGTGTACCAACTACTGTTTTTCCATTTGTACCCTCATCTACGTTGCCACCTGTGGTGACCCCTTGAGACTATAAAAGGAGGCCCATGTGCAACGTAGAAAGGGTTCGGTTCATTCGACTCATACGAGACCACACTCACTCAGGCTAGGTTTTGTAGCTCTCATTGCTCCCTAGCAAAAGCACAATACAATCAACCAAGCAGCAGTAGGAGTATTATCTCTCCGGAGAGCTCCGAAGCTGGGTAAACTGCTCGTGTGCATCGCCTCGATCTGCTCTTTGTGCATTCTCCGCCCCCACCGAACCACAAGGGACTCGGTCCCAGAGGTGTTCGTGGGAACGATCAGCCTCCCCGACATCTTTGGCGCGCCAGGTAGGGGGTGCGTCGAGGCTGTGTGAACCTGCTCCGGCGTTCACACGAGCAACTTCTTCAACATCCTCATCGAAATGCCACCGAAGAAGAAGGCTTCGGCGGCAGCAGATCCGTCCGCGTCAAACCCACCACCACCGGAGCTGACGAGTGGTGGGGAAGACGCTGGCGGAGGAACGGGCGTCGACGAGGGAGCCCACGACGCTGCCAAGTCCAAGGACAAGGCGGCGCAGACCTCGGCGTCCGGATACGTACCGCGTCCATCTCAGGAGGCGCGAGACCGACAGCGTCATGGTGCTCGCAGCGCCATACGCTCGTTGGATCAAGGCCAAGCTGGAGGATCCCGAAGCCCTCGGGGCCAGCATGCACGCCAGCATGTTGGTACGAGCGGAGTACGATCGCCCGAACGGGATGCTGCTCCTCCTAACTTGGTTAGGAGTCCGAGCATATCCCGTTCCTCGCACCGTACGCCATTGCCACCCACCACTCCAGCAGAAGCCTTGGCGAGAGCCCAACTGCTTCTAGACTACCCTCCAACGGCCGACAAGGTCGACGAATGGAGGGCCACTATCCAAAGTCTCATCGGCTTTGCCAACGGCGACGTCCCGCGGCAACCAAGCACATCGCAGCCGCGGCAAGGCGACAAGGCACGAGCCGGTGGCGACGAGACCTGCGGGGGTGCGACCACCATGCACTCCCCTTCCCGAAGTCCAAGATCGCCGACTCGTCGGATCCACCTCGACAGCGACTCCACTGCGTCGTCGGATCCGCGAGCTCGTCGCGACCAGCGCCAAGTTCCCAAAGAACGACAACAAGAAGACGCTCGAACCCGCATCGAGCGCCGAAGAGAAGCGCGGCGTCAATCCGACCAACGCGCCGGGCCCGTTGTTGACATGCAAGCGCCAGGGGAACCAGGTGACTTGCCATACGCGGTAGGTTGCCCTGCGTTCACCCGTGAGCTGCGGCAAGTCCAGTGGCCCGGCAAGAAAAACTTCAAGCCAGATGTGCCAGAGAAGTATGATGGCAGGACGCACCCATCCGAGTTCCTCAGCATCTACACCATTGCGGTGCAGGCTGCCGGGGGACGAGACGACAAGATCCTCGCCAACTACTTCCCGCTGGTGCTCAAGCCGAATGTCAGATCTTGGCTCATGCACTTGCCGGATAGCTCCATATCTTCTTGGGCAGATTTGTGCCATCAGTTTGTCGGCGCCTTCACAGGCGGCCACAAGCCTCATGGCCAAGAGAGTGACCTTCACCTGCCGCCTGAAGGAAGGAGAGTCCTGCGCAAGTTCATTCAAAGATTCAGCCGCGTGCACTACAACATCCCAGATGTCCACCCTGCCGCGGTGATAAGCGCATTTCATCAGAATGTGCGGAACCGTAGGATGAGGGAAGAAATGGCGATGTGCAAAGTCAAGGATGTCAGTGAGCTATATGCCTGGCCGACAAGTGTGCACGCGTCAAGAAGGAGGAGACTCCGTGAGAGAAGCGAAGCAGGATCGACAAGTGATGAGACCGCCCCGGCAAAGAAGAGTCGGTGGCGGAACAACCGAAGGAAGAAGAGCAAAGAGGTACTAGTTGTCGAGCAGTCCGGCAAGGATGGTGCCGCCAAGAAGGCCAAGGTTGGTGGCTCCGGCAAGGAGGTTGCCGCTGACACCGACCGCCAAGCTGTGGCGACCGCCGACAAGCAGGACAGCTCCAACAAACAGTACTGCAAGATTCACCGCACCAAGGGCCACGGCCTCCAGAGCTGCAAGAAAGTCGAGCAGCTTGTTGAACAGCAGAAGGCTGAGTACGAGCGGCGAGACAAGGAGAAGGCCCAGGAAGGTGCTGCGGCAGCTAGTAAGAAGCGACCCGGCCGGGGAGGACGCCGCGGCAAAGCCAAGCAGCGGCAAGGAGACAGACCTCCCCGTGGCCGCGACAAGGATGAGGACGACGATGACGATGAAGATATGGAAGATGATGAAGCCGATGAGCAGGAGTTTCAGAAAGCAACGGAGGTCCTCTGCGTTGACGGTGGTGCTTCTCTGCATACCTCGCACCGCCAACTCAAGCAATGGATGCGGGAGGTTAATGCAGCGGAACCATCCATAGAGTCACGCAAGCCTCTGAAGTGGTCCAGCACGCCCATCATCTTTGATGTTGAGGACCACCCTGATCGCATAACGGCGGTCGGGTGCTTGCCGATGTTGGTCTCACCAACTATCCGCAACCTCAAGGTCACTAAGATGTTGGTTGACGGTGGGGCCGGCTTGAACCTGATCTCCTCTGCAGTGCTCCGAAGCTTGGATCCCGACAGCGAGCTCAAGAGGCGGCACTTTTCAAGGAATCAACCCAGGAAGAAGCAAGCCGAAAGGGAAGATCACGTTGCCGGTAACATTTGGCAGCGAGCTAAACTTCAGGACTGAGAGGGTCACGTTCAACGTCGCTGATTTTCCATTGCCCTATAATGGAATACTTGGCCGTCCGGCACTCGCCAAGTTCATGGCAGCCTCTCATTATGCATACAACCTACTCAAGATGCCCGCCCGATAAGCGTCATTTCTGTTCATGGCGACAAGAAAGATGCTCTTATCTGCGCCGACAAGATTTACGGAAGCAGCAGCTGCGACAGATAGCAAATCACTTGCATTTGAAGCTCCGGGGAAGAAGAAGACCAAGTCCGGCAAGAGCTCGATGCCCACTCCGCAAGCGCACCTCTTCGAGTGTTGCGCTACCGTCGAGGACGCACCATCGAGCTCCACCGCAAGTGCAAGAAGATGATGGCAGCTCCGCCAAAGACCAAGAAGGTGCCGCCAAGGAGGACGGCACTGGTGGTACCTTCACCATCGATTGCCACGCTTGACCCTAAATAGGAAGGCGCTTTCGTTGCTTTCCTCTGGGCGAATGTCGGCGTGTTCGCATGGCAACCGTCGACATCCCGGTGTTCCTGTGAAAGTGATTGAGCATCACCTAGCTGTCTGTCCTCATCGCGCGCCCGTCAAGCAAAAAGTCGGGAAGCGAGCGGTGGGCGCCAAGAATTTATAGCAGAAGAGATCAAGAAGTTGGAAGCAGCAGGCCTTGTCAGAGGAGTGCTCCATCCCACGTGGTTGGCCAATCCGGTTGTTGTACGAAAGGCAAATGGGAAATGGAGACTCTGTATCGACTTCACAGATGTTAATAAAGCCTGTCCCAAAGACCCATTTCCCTTGCCGCGTATAGACCAGATTGTTGACTCCACGGCTGGATGTGATTTGCTTTCGTTTCTTGATGCATACTCCGGATATCATCAGATCTTCATGGCAGAAGAGGATGAAGAGAAAACCGCATTCATTACCCCATGTGGCACATACTGCTTTATACGGATGCCTTTTGGGTTGAAGAATGCTGGTTCAACGTTTGCAAGAGTAGTCCATGACGCTTTTGAACCACAAATGCACAGAAATGTAGAAGCTTACATGGATGACATAGTGGTCAAAAGCAAGGACAAAACAACGCTGGTTCAAGATTTGGATGAGACCTTTGCAAATCTGCGCAAGATCAACCTCAAGCTCAATCCCAAGAAGTGCGTGTTTGGAGTTCCCTCCGGCAAGCTTCTCGGGTTCTTCGTGTCTCAGAGGGGAATTGAAGCCAATCCCGACAAGATCAAGGCCATTGAGCAGATTGAAGCACCAAAGCCCGTCAAGGATGTAAGAAGGCTTGCCGGTTTCGTGGCTGCTCTCAGCAGGTTTATCTCTAGGTCACTGAGCGCATACCGCCATTTTTCAAGATTTTGAAAAAGGCAGGTCAATGAAATGGACTCCCGAAGCGGAGGCTGCGCTGCAGGATTTAAAGAGGTACCTGTCCTCCACTCCAATACTTGTCGCACCTAAACCACAAGAGAAGTTGCTGCTTTAGATAGCGGCAACCAATCAAGTGGTTAGTGCTGCGTTAGTAGCGGAAAGGGAGGCAGATGATGAGCCGGCAACCGAGGCAGATGCATCCAGCGACAAGCAGGGGGCTTCGCCGTCAAGCTCTGGTCCCGACAAGGACGGATCTGCACAGGATTGCGACAAGATGCAGAAAAGGATGGTGCAGCGCCCGGTTTACTTTGTCAGTTCCCTCCTGCAGGGGGCTAGGTCAAGGTACTCTGGTGTGCAGAAATTGCTTTTCAGCCTCCTCATGGCCTCGAGAAAGCTGCGCCATTACTTCCAAGCACATGAGATAACAGTCGTCACTCGCTTTCCGTTGAAGAGGATATTGCAAAATCCAGAGGCAACAGGCAAGATTGTCGAGTGGGCACTGGAACTGTCAAGCTTTGGCCTCAAGTTTGAGAGCACCTCAACTATCCAGAGCAGAGCATTGGCAGAATTCATAGCAGAGTGGACGCCAACACAAGACGAAGAGATTCCGGAGACGAGCATCCCCGTCAAGGAGGCAGGCAAGGAGTGGCTTATGTACTTTGACGGTGCTTTTTCGCTGCAAGGCGCCGGTGCCGGCGTGCTGCTTATCGCACCCACCGGAGAGCACCTCAAGTACGTAATCCAGATGCACTTTCCCAAGGAGCAAGCAACAAACAATACTGCAGAGTATGAAGGTTTTCTTGCCGGTCTCAGGATCGCAGTTGACCTTGGGATAAGGAAGCTCATTGTCAGGGGTGACTTACAGCTTGTCGTCCGCCAAGTGAACAAAGATTATCAGAGTCCGTTGATGGAGGCCTACGTTGATGAAGTGAGGAAGCTAGAGGAGCACTTTGACGGCCTGCAAATGGAACATGTGAAGGAAATATGCCCTAGAGGCAATAATAAAGTTATTATTTATTTCCTTATACCATGATAAATGTTTATTATTCATGCTAGAATTGTATTAACCGGAAACATAATACATGTGTGAATACATAGACAAACAGATAGTCACTAGTATGCCTCTACTAGACTAGCTCATTAATCAAAGATGGTTGTGTTTCCTAACCATAGACATGTGTTGTCATTTGATTAATGGGATCACCTCATTAGGAGAATGATGTGATTGACATGACCCATTCCGTTAGATTAGCACTTGATCGTTTAGTATATTGCTAATGCTTTCTTCATGACCTATACATGTTCCTGTAACTATGAGATTATGCAACTCCGTTTACGGAGGAACACTTTGGGTACTACCAAACGTCACAACGAATCGGCTGATTATAAAGGAGTACTACAGGTGTCTCCAAAGGTATTTGTTGGGTTGGCGTATTTGAGATTAGGTTTTGTCACTCCGATTGTCGGAGAGGTATCTCTGGCCTTCTCGGTAATACACATCACATAAGCCTTGCAAGCATTACAACTAATGAGTTAGTTGTGAGATGATGTATTACGGAACGAGTAAAGAGACTTACCGGTAACGAGATTGAACTAGGTATTGGATACCGACGATCGAATCTCGGGTAAGTAACATACCGATGACAAAGGGAACAACGTATGTCGTTATGCGGTTTGACCGATAAAGATCTTCGTAGAATATGTAGGAACCAATATGGGCATCCAGGTTCCGCTATTGGTTATTGACCGAGAATGGTTCTAGGTCATGTCTACATAGTTCTCGAACCCGTAGGGTCCGCACGCTTAACGTTTCGATGACAAGTTCATTATGAGTTTATAAGTTTTGATGTACCGAAGGTTGTTCGGAGTCCCGGATGTGATCACGGACATGACGAGGAGTCTCGAAATGGTCGAGACATAAAGATTGATATATTGGAAGCCTATGTTTGGACTTGGAAGGTTCGGATGAAAACAGGAAGTTACGGAACACCGGGGTTACGGAACCCCGGGGTCTATGGGCCTTGATGGGCCATAGAGAGAAGAGGAAGGGCGGCCAGGGCAGGCGCGCCCCCTCCCCTCTAGTCCGAATAGGACAAGGAGAGGGGCGCCCTTCCTCTTCCCTCCTCCAATCCTAATCAAACTAGGAAGGGGGAGTCCTACTCCGGTGGGAGTAGGACTCCTCAGCGCGCCTTGGGCTGGCCGCACCCCTTGCTCCTTTATATACGGGGCAGGGGGCACCCAGAACACACAAGTTGATCTACGGATCGTTCCTTAGCCGTGTCGGTGCCCCTTCCACCATATTCCACTTCGGTCATATCGTCGCGGAGCTTAAGCGGCCTCGCGCCGAAGAAGTCATATCGTCATGAGCTTAGGCGAAGCCCCGCGTCGGTGGAGCATGATCATCGTCACCACGCCGTCGTCGACGGAACTCATCCCGACACTTTGCTGGATCGAGTCCGGGATCGCCATCGAGCTGAGCGTGTGCAGAACTCGGAGGTGCCGACGTTCGGTGCTTGGATCGGTCGGATCGTGAAGGCGTCGACTACATCAACCGCGTTGTTATAACGCTTCGCTTTCGGTCTCACGTGCGTGGACATACACTCTCCCTCTCGTTGCTATGCCATCACCATGGTCTTGCGTGTGCGTAGGAAAATTTTGAAATTACTACGTTCCCCAACGATGGTATCGAGCCTGGTTTTATGCGTTGATGTCATATGCACGAGTAGAACACAAATGAGTAGTGGGCGATATAAGTCATACCGCTTACCAGCATGTCATACTTTGGTTGGCGGTATTGTGAGATGAAGCGGCCGGACCGACATTACGCGACGCTTACGCGAGACTGGTTTCACCGCTTGAGCACTAGTTGCTTAAAGGTGACGGCGGTGTCCGTTTCTCTCACTTTAGTTGAACCGAGTGTGGCTCGCCCGGTCCTTGCGAAGGTTAAAACAGCACCAACTTGACAAACTATCGTTGTGGTTTTGATGCGTAGGTAAGAACGGTTCTTGCTCAGCCCATAGCAGCCACGTAAAACTTGCAACAACAAAGTAGAGGACGTCTAACTTGTTTTTGCAGGGCATGTTGTGATGTGATGTGGTCAAGGCGTGATGCTATATTTTATTGTATGAGATGATCATGTTTTGTAACCGAGTTATCGGCAATCTGGCAGGAGCCATATGGTTGTCGCTTATTGTATGAAATGCAAGCGCCATGTAATTGCTTTACTTTATCACTAAGCGATAGCGATAGTCGTAGAAGCAATAGTTGGCGAGGCGACAATGATGCTACGATGGAGATCAAGGTGTCGCTACGGTGACGATGGTGATCATGGCGGTGCTTGGCGATGGAGATCACAAGCACAAGATGATGATGACCATATCATATCACTTATATTGATTGCATGTGATGTTTATCCTTTATGCATCTTATCTTGCTTTGATTGACGGTAGCATTATAAGATGATCTCTCACTAAAATTATCAAGAAGTGTTCTCCTGAGTATGCACCGTTGCCAAAGTTAAGTAGTACCCGGACACCACGTGATGATCGGTGTGATAAGTTCTCGTCCATCTACAACGGGTGCAAAACAGTTGCACACGCGGAATACTCAAGTTAAACTTGACGAGCCTAGCATATAACAGATATGGCCTCGGAACACGGAGACCGAAAAGTCAAGCGTGAATCATATAGTAGATATGATCAACATAGTGATGTTCACCATTGAAACTACTCCATCTCACGTGATGATCGGACATGGTTTTGTTGATTTGGATCACGTAATCACTTAGATGACTAGAGATGTCTGTCTAAGTGGGAGGTTTTAATATGATTAATTAAACTTAAATTTATCATGAACTTAGTACCGATAGTATTTTGCTTGTCTATGTTTATTGTAGATAGATGGCTCGTCTTTGTTGTTCCGTTGAATTTTAATGCGTTCCTTGAGAAAGCAAAGTTGAAAGATGATGGTAGCAATTACACGGACTGGGTCCGAATTTGAGGATTATCCTCATTGCTGCATTGGAAGAATTACGTCTGGAAGCACCGCTGGGTGCAGAACCTGCTGCAGAGAGCTACGCCGAAGTTGTGAGCGTCTGGCGAGCAAAGCGATGACTACTCAATAGTTCGATGTGCCATGCTTTACGGCTTAGAACCGGGTCTTCAACGACGTTTTGAGCGTCATGGAGCATATGAGATGTTCCAGAGTTGAAGTTAATATTTCAAGCAAATGCCGGATTGAGAGATATGAAGTCTCCAATAAGTTCTATAGCTGCAAGATGGAGGAGAATAGTTACGTCGGTGAACATATACTCAAAATGTCCGGGTATAATAATCATTTGATTCAACTGGGAGTTACTCTTCCGGATGATAGTGTCATTGACAGAATTCTCCAATCACGCCACCAAGCTACAAGAGCTTCGTGATGAACTATAATATGCAAGGGATGACCAAAACAATTCCGAGCTCTTCGCAATGCTGAAAGCAGCGGAGGTAGAAATCAAGAAAGAGCATCAAGTGTTGATGGTCAACAAGACCACTAGTTTCAAGAAAAGGGCAAAGGAAAGAAGAAGGAAACTTCAAAAGAATAGCAAGAAAGTTGCTGCTCAAGAGAAGAAACCCAAGTCTGGACCTAAGCTGAAATCGAGTGTTTTACCGCAAGCGATCGACCTCGAAGCGGAACTGCCCCAAGTATTTGGCGGATAAGAAGGATGGCAAGGTGAACAAAGGTATATGTGATATACATGTTATTGATGTGTACCTTACTAGAGCTCGTAGTAGCACTGGTATTTGATACTGGTTCATTGCTAATATTTGCAACTCGAAGCAGGGACTACGGAATAGACGAGCATCGGCAAAGGACGAGGTGACGATGCGCGTGGGAAAGCGGTTCCAAAGTCAATGTGATCGCGGTCGGCACGCTACCTCTACATCTACCTTCGGGATTAGTTTTAGACCTAAATAATTGTTATTTGGTGCAGCGTTGAGCATGAACATTATATCTGGATCTTGTTTGATGCGAGACGGTTATTCATTTAAATCAGAGAATAATGGTTGTTCTATTTATATGAGTAATATCTTTTATGGTCACGCACCCTTGAAGAATGGTCTATTTTATTGAATCTCGATAGTAGTAATACACATATTCATAGTGTTGAAACCAAAAGATGCAGAGTTGATAATGATAATGCAACTTATTTGTGGCAATCGCCGTTTAGGTCATATCGGTGTAAAACGCATGAAGAAACTCCATCTTGATGGGCTTCGGAATCACTTGATTATGAATCACTTGGTACTTGCGAACCGTGCCTCATGGGCAAGATGACCAAAACGCCGTTCTCCGGAACTATGGAGCGAGCAACTGATTTGTTGGAAATCATACATACCGATGTTTGTGGTCCAATGAATGTTGAGGCACTTGGCGGGTATCGTTATTTCTCACCTTCACAGATGATTTGAGCAGATATGGGTATATCTACTTAATGAAACACAAATCTGAAACATTTGAAAAGTTCAAAGAGTTTGAGTGAAGTAGAAAATCATCGTAACAAGAAAATAAAGTTTCTACGATCGGATCGTGGAGGAGAATATTTGAGTTACGAGTTTGGTTTACATTTGAAACAATGTGGAATAGTTTCACAACTCACGCCACCGGAACACCACGGAGAAATGGTGTGTCGAGCGTCGAATCGTACTTTACTTGATATGGTGCGATCTATGATGTCTCTTACCGATTTACCGCTATCGTTTTGGGGATATGCTTTAGAGGCGGCCGCATTCACGTTAAATAGGGCACCATCTAAATCCGTTGAGGCGACACCGTATGAACTGTGGTTTGGCAAGAAACCAAAGTTGTCGTTTCTTAAAGTTTGGGGCTGCGATGCTTATGTGAAGAAACTTCAACGGATAAGCTCGAACCCAAATCGGAGAAATGTGTCTTCATAGGATACCCAAAGGAGACTGTTGGGTACACTTTCTATCACAGATCTGAAGGCAAGGTTTTCGTTGCTAAATTCGGATCCTTTCTAGAGAAGGAGTTTCTCTCGAAAGAAGTGAGTGGGAGGAAAGTAGAACTTGATGAGATAATCAGATCTGCTCCCTTATTGGAAAGTAGTTCATCACAAGAAACGGTTCTGTGACAACTACACCAATTAGTGAGGAAACTAATGATGATGATCATGAAGCTTGGATCAAGTTTCTACTGAACTTCGTAGGTCAACCAGAGTAAAATACGCACCAGAGTGGTACGGTAATCCTATTCTGGAAGTCATGTTACTTGACCATGGCGAACCTACAAATTATGAAGAAGCGATGGTGAGCCCAGATTCCGCGAAATGGCTGGAAGCCATGAAATCTGAGATGGGATCCATGTATGAGAACAAAGTATGGACTTTGGTTGACTTGCCCGATGATCGGCAAGCCATTGAGAATAAATGGATCTTTAAGAAGAAGACTGACGCCGATGGTAATGTAACTGTCTACAAAGCTCGACTTGTTGCGAAAGGTTTTCGACAAGTTCAAGGGGTTGACTACGATGAGACTTTCTCACCCGTAGCGATGCTTAAGTCTGTCCGAATCATGTTAGCAATTGCCGCATTTTATGATTATGAAATTTGGCAAATGGATGTAAAACTGCATTCTTGAATGGATTTCTAGAAGAAGAGTTGTATATGATGCAACCAGAAGGTTTTGTTGATCCAAAGGGTGCTAACAAAGTGTGCAAGCTCCAGCGATCAATTTATGGTGCAGTGCAAGCCTCTCGGAGTTGGAATAAGCGCTTTGATAGTGTGATCAAAGCATATGGTTTTATCTGAGACTTTTGGAGAAGCCTGTATTTACAAGAAAGTGAGTGGGAGCTCTGTAGCATTTCGATATTATATGTGGACGACATATTATTGATTGGAAATGATATAGAATTTCTGGATAGCATAAAGGATACTTGAATAAAAGTTTTTCAATGAAAGACCTCGGTGAAGCTGCTTACATATTGGGCATCAAGATCTATAGAGATAGATCAAGGCGCTTAATTGGACTTTCACAAAGCACATACCTTGATAAAATTTTGAAGAAGTTCAAAATGGATCGAGCAAAGAAAGGTTTTTACCTGTATTACAAGGTGTAAGATTGAGTCGGACTCAATGCCCGACCACAGAGAAGATAGAGAGAAAATGAAAGATGTTCCTATGCTTCAGCCATAGGCTCTATCATGTATGCAATGCTGTGTACCAGACACTGACGTATGCTTAGCTGTAAGCTTGGCAGGAAGGTACCAAAGTAATCAGAGTGGATCATCTGGACAGCGGTCAAGAACATCTGAAATACGAAAAGGACTAAGGATATGTTTCTCGTATATGGAGGTGACAAAGAGCTAGTCGTAAATGGTTACGTCGATGCAAGCTTTGACACCGATCGAGACGATTCTAAATCGCAAACCGGATCGTGTTTTATTAAGCGGTGGAGCTGTCGGTTGGTGCAGTTCTAAACAAAGCGTCGTGGCGGGATCTACATGTGAAGCGGAGTACATAGCTGCTTCGGAAGCAGCAAATGAAGGAGTCTGGATGAAAGAGTTCATTTCGATCTAGGTGTCATACCTAGTGCATCGGGACCAATGAAGATCTTCGTGACAATCTTGGTGCAATTGCCTTGGCAAAGGAATCCAGATTTCACAAGAGGACCAAGCATATCAAGAGGCGCTTCAATTCCATTGGGACCAAGTCCAAGTGGGAGACATAGAGATTTGCAAAATACATACGGATCTGAATGTTGCAGACCGTTGACTAAGCCTCTTCCACGAGCAAAACATGATCAGCACCAAGACTCCATGGGTGTTAGAATCATTCTTGTGTAATCTAGATTATTGACTCTAGTGCAAGTGGGAGGCTGAAGGAAATATGCCCTAGAGGCAATAATAAAGTTATTATTTATTTCCTTATACCATGATAAATGTTTATTATTCATGCTAGAATTGTATTAACGGAAACATAATACATGTGTGAATACATAGACAAGCAGATAGTCACTAGTATGCCTCTACTAGACTAGCTCATTAATCAAAGATGGTTGTGTTTCCTAACCATAGACATGTGTTGTCATTTGATTAATGGGATCACCTCATTAGGAGAATGATGTGATTGACATGACCCATTCCGTTAGATTAGCACTTGATCGTTTAGTATATTGCTAATGCTTTCTTCATGACCTATACATGTTCCCGTAACTATGAGATTATGCAACTCCGTTTACGGAGGAACACTTTGGTACTACCAAACGTCACAACGTAATCGGGTGATTATAAAGGAGTACTACAGGTGTCTCCAAAGGTATTTGTTGGGTTGGCGTATTTGAGATTAGGTTTTGTCACTCCGATTGTCGGAGAGGTATCTCTGGGCCTTCTCGGTAATACACATCACATAAGCCTTGCAAGCATTACAACTAATGAGTTAGTTGTGAGATGATGTATTACGGAACGAGTAAAGAGACTTACCGGTAACGAGATTGAACTAGGTATTGGATACCGACGATCGAATCTCGGGTAAGTAACATACCGATGACAAAGGGAACAACGTATGTCGTTATGCGGTTTGACCGATAAAGATCTTCGTAGAATATGTAGGAACCAATATGGGCATCCAGGTTCCGCTATTGGTTATTGACCGAGAATGGTTCTAGGTCATGTCTACATAGTTCTCGAACTCGTAGGGTCCGCACGCTTAACGTTTCGATGACAAGTTCATTATGAGTTTATAAGTTTTGATGTACCGAAGGTTGTTGAGTCCGGATGTGATCACGGACATGACGAGGAGTCTCGAAATGGTCGAGACATAAATATTGATATATTGGAAGCCTATGTTTGGACTTGAAAGGTTCGGATGAAAACAGGAAGTTACCGAACACCGGGGTTACGGAACCCCTGGGGGTCTATGGGCCTTGATGGGCCATAGAGAGAAGAGGAAGGGCGGCCAGGGCAGGCGCGCCCCTCTCCCTCTAGTCCGAATAGGACAGGAGAGGGGGCGCCCTTCCCTCTTCCCCTCCTCCAATCCTAATCCAACTAGGGGGGGAGTCCTACTCGGTGGGAGTAGGACTCCTCCGACGCGCCCTTTGGGCTGGCCGCACCCCTTGCTCCTTTATATACGGGGCAGGGGGCACCCTGAACACACAAGTTGATCTACGGATCGTTCCTTAGCCGTGTGCGGTGCCCCTTCCACCATATTCCACTTCGGTCATATCGTCGCGAGCTTAGGCGAAGCCCTGCGCCGGAGAAGTCATATCGTCGCGGAGCTTAGGCGAAGCCCTGCGTCGGTGGAGCATCATCATCGCCACCACGCCGTCGTCTTGTGGAACTCATCCCGACACTTTGCTGGATCGAGTCCGGGATCGTCATCGAGCTGAACGTGTGCGAACTCGGAGGTGCCGACGTTCGGTGCTTGGATCGGTCGGATCGTGAAGACGCACGACTACATCAACCGCGTTGTTATAACGCTTCCGCTTTCGGTCTACGAGGGTACGTGGACAGACACTCTCCCCTCTTGTTGCTATGCCATCACCATGGTCTTGCGTGTGCGTAGGAAATTTTTGAAATTACTATGTTCCCCAACAACATGTTCCAAGAGCTCAGAACGATATTGCAGATGGCCTGTCAAAGTGCGCCGCACTCAAGTTACCTGTGGAACCAGGGATTTTTGTGCTCAAGCTGACTCAACCAACTGTAACGCCATCAACTGGACAGAGCAAGAAGAGGAAGTTGCTACGGAGACTACTTTCCGCAGAGCTCCCGAAGCCGCCGCCAAGAAGGTCCCCAAAATCAACGCAGATATCGCTGAGGAGCAGTCTGCTCCGACAAGCCTAAGGGTTTGTTTCGTTGAAGCAGACGCTCCCGACAAGTTTTGCTCCGGCAAGCTTGTCGGGGATCATCAAGCTCCGGCTGAGCCGCAGGTTCTTGCCGTAGAAGCTGATGTTCCCGCAGCGGCAGATGTGCCTTTAGTCCTTGTTGTCGAGCCGCAAGCTCCAACATGGGCACAACAGATCGTCCATTTCCTTCAGACAGGAGAACTTCCCGAAGAGCAAGAAGAAGCGGAAAGAGTAGCCCGGCAGTCAACTATGTACCAGTTTGTTGATAGCATCCTGTACAGAAGAAGACTCAACGGTGTGAAATTGAAGTGCATTTGCCGGGAAGGTGGACAGAAGCTGTTGGAAGAGATACATGGAGGCATATGTGGTCACCACATTGGCGCAAGAGCACTTGCCGGCAAAGCTTTCCGGCAAGGTTTCTTCTCGCCGACAGCCCTCCAGGATGCAACTGCACAAGTAACCAAGTGTGAAGCGTGCCAGTTCCATTCAAAGCAGATACACCAGCCAGCTCAAGCTCTCCAGACGATCCCTTTATCCTGGCCTTTCTCGGTCTGGGGGCTCGACATCCTCGGCCCCTTCCCCCGAGCTGTCGGGGGCTTTGAGTACATGTACGTCGCGATCGACAAGTTCACAAAGTGGCGGAAGTGGAAGCGATGAGGAAGGTGACAACGGTCGGCGATCAAGTTCTTCAGGTCAATTGTTTGCCATTTTGGGATTCCTAACAGGATCATCACCGACAACGGCACACAATTCACGAGCCGCACCTTCATGCAGTACGTCCAAGATCTTGGCGCCAAGATATGCTTTGCTTCTGTTGCTCATCCGAGAAGCAACGGTCAAGCAGAGAGGGCAAATGCTGAAGTGATGCGTGGGCTCAAGACCAGAACTTTCGACAGGCTGCACAAGTGCGGAAGAAACTGGATTGAGGAGCTGCCGGTGGTTCTTTGGTCGATCAGGACGACGCCAAATCGAGCCACCGGGTCGACACCTTCGCTCTAGTCTATGGAGCGAGGCAGTTCTCCCCACGGAACTCGTATGCGGATCACCTCGAGTGCTCGCTATGATGAGCTCGAGCAAGAGCAGCTGCGATAAGATGACTTGCTCCTTGAGGAGGATCGTCTTCAGGCCGCTGTACGAGCTGCTCGTTATCAGCAAGCTTTGCGTCGCTACCATAGCCGCAAAGTTAGTGCCAGAAGTTTCGAGGAAGGCGACCTTGTTCTTCGGCGCGTTCAATCCGCCAAGAATTCCAACAAGTTGACGCCGAAGTGGGAAGGCCCTTATCGGGTGAGACGAGTCACTAGGCCTGGCGCTGTCCGCCTTGAGACCGAAGGTGGCATTCCGGTGAGCAACTCCTGGAATAGCATCTTCGTAAGTTTTACCCGTAGGGCGCGGTTGCCGGAACCTGTTCCGGCAACCACCTTTTGTACAAGTCTTGCCGCTGTTGCATGTAATCCTTTGTACAAAGCCGGGCGCAGACCCCGTGCATCAGTAAAGCTCATGTGTTGCGCACAACTTGTCAATTTCATGCTTTCATCATTATTTTGCATGTGTTATCTGACATTTTGTGCAGCATCCACGCCCGGTAAGCGATAACGGGCCACAAGGCTCCATAACTTTATTTTCTCTTCTTTCTTCTTAAAAGAAAGGAAGGTTCCTTCGCCCACAAGTTAGCCGGGGAGGAAGGAGAGGATAATGGTGTGGGCCACCAAGTGTCGCTCGAGGAAGTATCGCCTTGCCGGGAAGCAAACGACAGAAAAGCTAAGTTGCCAAAGCTTGAGCAATCAGTTTTTAAATTTTTTTAAGTTATCTTCCTCGAACGATAGTACTTTGTATGGAAAACCTGTGCGCGGAGGAACCAACTCGTAGCTAGTTTGCACCCTTACTTTGTTTCGAGTCCGCTCAACAACTTAAGTGAGCTGCAACTAGTTGCGACAAGGTTGCTTGTCGGAGGCGGCACCGCCAGCAGGCTGCTGATGTTCCGCACTCAACGCTCGCGGCAAAGGTGCCCGTGCCGACAAGTTCCCTAAAAGCGTAGGGTACAAATATACAAAGGAAAGAATCAAGTAGAGGAAATAACATTGCAATCGATACCTAAGATAGAGTATATTACAAAATGACTTGTCGCAGATCTAATAGAATGTTCTCCTAAACATGATCTACAGCGACAAGGGAAAGATAAACTTGGCGGCCTAGTCCACGCGGTCGCCATCGACCCTCTTGACTCCGCTCACCCTGTCCACAATGGGTGCGACAAGGGCCTTGAGCGCTTCAACGTCAGCGGTTGGCGGCAGCGACTTGAGGACGTTGGCGAAGCTGACGCCTGGATTGCGAAAGGCCACCTTCATCAGCACCTTCTGGAGAGCCCCGGCGCAGACTTGGCGAGACTCGTCGGCCAGCTGCTTTGGGATCTCCTCCCGGAGCCGCTGGAGACCCGTCAACACACCTTTGAAGAACAGGCTGAGCTTGGCGCTGGGTTGAAGGCGCTCGTCGGTGGAGTACCCGAGATCCGCCATCCCCAGCTCCATCAGATCATTGTGGATGGCGGCGGCAGTATCCACAAGACCCTCTGTCCAGTGCATCACGCTCTCCCTGAGGGTATCCTGGGCAGTCGCAGCATTCGCCAACAGCTCCTCGTTGGCCTTGATCTTCTCCAACAAACCTGCTTCCCGCTCCTTGGCGCCGTCCAGTGTCTCCGTCAGGGTGGTCAGCTTCAGCTCGAGATCGGCCTTGGAGTCCTTGGCGGCATCGAGCTCTTTGATCCTATCAGCGAGGCGGCCCTGCAACTCGCCAAGAGTGTAAGCATCCTTCTCGTGCTCGCGCTTCAGCCCGATGACCTCCCCGCCGCTCTTTTGGAGGGTGGCCTCCAGCTGCGCCACCCTCGTCTCCAATTCCTTCTTGGCGGCCTCGGCAGCTGCGGCAACGTCCTTTGCCTCCTTGAGTGCTCCGCCAATTGATTGCTCGCGCGCGGCAAGATCTTCCTCATAGCTATCGAGGTTGATCTTCCGCTGCGCCAGCTCACCTTCTTGCGCAGAGAGCTTCTCGCCGGCAAGCCTTTGCTGCTCCTCGACCTCGGCCTTCTCCAAGATGAAGGTCGTGCGCTCCTCAGCAAGTTGCTCCCGCGCTTCTGCTACATCCCGGAGAGTTTCTTTGTTGGCGCGCCGGAGCTCTTCTGCGCGCTTCTCCATGTCAGCTCCCGCCCTCGCGACAAGTGCTTCCCGCGACTCCAGCTTAGCTTGTCGGGCGCGGTAGAGCGACAGCAGCTTCTTCAGCAGCTACTCCTCCTCAGACTCGCCACTGCTGCTGCTTGGCGCGTCAACTAGCGATAGCCCAGCGGAGGCGAGCAGCTCCACGTCGAAGGTCTCTCCCTCGACCGGCGCCCTGGAGCTCGACGCCCATGGAAGCTTGATGAAGACACCGTCGCCGGCCTTCAGATAGGCGCCGGGCTGGGGCTCTTCGAGTCCGGTGCTGCATCGGTGGACAGGGGATCGGCGGTCGGCGTGGCGCTTAGCGCTCCTGCGGCCTCGGGGTGTCCAAGACGATCACCAGACCCCTCCCAGCCTCTGCGCCCAAGCAGCCTTGGCAACCTCCGCGCGGGCGGACCCATCGGCGCCCGCCTCCTCCTCCATGTTGGCGGCGTCGTCATTGTTGCCGCGCGCGTCCTCCTCGCCTGCAACCTCAATCTCCATCGGCTCTCCGGCAGATGGATCTGACGATCAGAAAAAGAAAGAACAGTCAAGCCAAATGTTCGAAAAGAAGAACAGAAGAAAAAGAACCCAAGGGAAATTTTCATGCAAGGAGGTTACCTGCAATGGGATCTGTGACCGCGGTCTCCACCACCGGAGGGTCGTCGACGCTGCCCCTTGTCGGAGAGGCCTCCCTTGCCGGAGAGCGCTCCCTTGCCGGAGAATTCTCCCTTGGCGGCGTAGTTGAAGCAAGCAGAACTTCGGGGGTGACTTCCGGGGCCTCCTGATGAGGTTGCTCTGCTCCTACACAAAATCAACAATTCAGATATCAGTAGAGAAGGAGCATCCAAGCACACCTAACCGTAAGAAATAAACCAAATACTTACGCTGGGGGCTGTGCTGGGGGCTGCTCTGAAGGAGGGTTGCCGGGTCCGGTAAGGTCGTCTCAGGCGCGCCTCCTGTCGCCACGGGGGAATCGTCTTCAACGACAACCACCGGGGTCTTGGCCCTCTTCGACGCTCTCTAAGCCAGCGTCCTGAAAAAGGAAAAGAGTTCAGAATGAAGCAAGTCAGATACAAGATAAAACAGCAAATTGAAGAATTACAAATTCAGCGACAAGATCTTACTCTTCTTCTTCTTCCTCCTCGGAGCTGAGAGCGGAGAAGTCAAATTCCGCTCCGGTGCGACGAGCTGGAGGAGTAGGATCCCTCGGACGTTTGGCGGGTGCGGGAGCCGTGGTTCCCAAGACCCGCCCGCTTCTTTGTGGCGGCGGGGCGCCCTGGCCGTCAGAGCTTGTCGCGTAAGCGCTGCCGCAGCGATGAGACGGCTGTTGGCCCGTCTGCCGCCCCGCCACTTCTCCGGTCTTGCGGAGGCGCCTTCTTGGTTGGGCCGCGGGCTCCTCCCGCTGCAAGCTACTTGAAGGCGGAGGGGAGGCGCCCGGCAGGCTCGCTCGCTCAGCGTCGGGCTCGGCCTGCTCCTCCTCGCCGCAAACTCCTCTCGATCGGCAAGGCTTGCCGCCTCGGCTGCCTCTGCCTCTTCCACGGTGAACCCAAACACGCCAGCGGGCGGTAGCTGCCGCCTCCTCCAACCTTGTGGCAATGCGCACCATCTCTTGCTCGGTGGTGTCGCTGGTGAGCCACTTCGCTTTCGTCGGGCGCGGATCGGCACTTCTTCCAAGTTGTCGAAGAACTGCTGCACAACGTCGTCGGCGGGCTTTTGCCAAGTTGGAGCGATTCCATGGGAATCGCACAACGGCATCATCACGCGGATGCGGTCAAGCGACGAGTTGTTGCACAAAGGCACGACCCCCCTCGGCAACATAAACCACTCGGGGTGATCTGCGTCGTGTTTGAACAGCTACCACAGCATGCCATCCAGCTCCAAGACAGTGAAGTTCCAGTTCAGGCCCGGGCGCAGCCTCATGATGTCCGCCGCGTTTTGGAACTCCCAAGCAGGCCTCCTCCTCTCCTGCAAGGGCGCAATGCGGCGGCGAAGGAAATCCGCGCCAACAGCTCCTACGGTAATCCCGGCATGCCTGAGGCGCAGGATTCGGGTCATGGCAATCTTCAACTTGGCATCCTCCGGCGCCAAGTTGCTCCAATCGTTGCCGCGCACTATGGGAGTTTGGCGCAGGGCAGTGAAAGGCTGCGGCTTCTCCTCTATGATCCAACACCAATCGGCTCTCCACTCCTCCCACTTGCTGCTCAGCTCTCCATCAAGATAAGCTTCTTTCTTGCCGATCCTAGAGATCCAAGCAATCCCTCCGGCAAGTGGCTCTCCTCTCTCAATGCGGGGCATGAAGTAGTGGCGGAAAAGGGCTACATTTGGGTGGACTCCGACAAAGTTCTCGCAGAGGTGTGCGAAAACCGCCATGGTCAGGACAGCGTTGGGGGTGAAATCAAGGAGGCGGAGGCCGTATGTGTTCATGACGTCGCAAAAGAATTCGGAAAAGGGGGGGGGGGGCAGAGCCCGCAGTGGAAGAAAAGCGCGAAGAAAGGGTACCCGACGGAAACCTTCTCGGATGTAGCGGCGGAAATCACCCTCGTGTGCGGGTGCGCCCGCGTCTCCGTCGACCAGAAGAGGTAATACAGCTCTCGCAGCTCCTTCGCTTCGAGCAGGGGGTCGAAGATGGCCCGCTCCTTCCGCAGCGCCGCGAGCCGCTGCGCCTCGGCTGACTTCACGCCCTTCCCCTTGTCGGCTTTCGGGCCCATGGCGGAGGTGGTGGAGGAGGCCGACGGCGTTGGTGGCACCGGTGGCAATGGGGGAGCGGGGTGTCGCTCTCTTTGGACTTGAGGAGAAGGGGGGAGCGGCGGTGGTTTTCTTGATGTGACAGCAATGGCAAGGTGGGCGTCCTGCCCCTGTTTCCCCTGCTTATAAGGGGGGAGGGGGGCGGACGTTCCGCTTTTCCCATTAAAGAAAGCCCCCACGATCTCTCCCACGACGCCACGTTCAGTTCGTGCCGTTCGTGGGAGACGTGGTGGGTCCGGAGCAAGTAACGGCACGATCGGGCGCTGCGTCTGCAGATGCCTTTTTTGGGCCTGGCCCAACAGCGCTCGGCACCGTGTGTGGCCCAGCCCGGCTCTGCCGGTGTACTAGAGTAGGGTACCCCGGTATCCCGAACTTCGTGCACAGGCAGTTGCAGCACCAGCGGCAAGGTTTGCCTAGTGACCGCCAAGGTCATCCATGGCTCTTTTGGAGCCATTCAAGAACAAAGTATTCAAGGCCCCGGAAAGAGGAGCTTGCCGAGAAGGCCACTCAAGGCACTAAGGAGACAAGACCCCGACAAGAGGAGCTTGCCGGGAAGGCTCGGTGAGCGACAAGCTTCCGAGTGCGACAAGGGTTCTGCGGCAAGGCGCTTGCCCGCGGCAGTAACCTCTCTTCATCTCCGCCCACTCATCCGCCAACGTGTCACCATGGGGCTATTCCAGCACACGTGTCAAGGGGCTGTGCAGCCAGCGGAGAGCAGCGATAAGCGGCTGACGATGTAAGGCCATCGTGGTGGACGGTGGCACACTTGACGGTCCTCGTTACCTTCGTTTCAAAGCATGGGACGGGCATTTATTGATCTTGTCCCTTGTCGTCGAAAGTTAGGTATAATGCACTGTACAGACATCGCATGTTGGTGTACCAACTACTGTTTTTCCATTTGTACCCTTATCTACGTTGCCACCTGTGGTGACCCCTTGAGCCTATAAAAGGAGGCCCATGTGCAACGTAGAAAGGGTTCGGTTCATTCGACTCATACGAGACCACACTCACTCAGGCTAGGTTTTGTAGCTCTCATTGCTCCCTAGCAAAAGCACAATACAATCAACCAAGCAGCAGTAGGAGTATTATCTCTCCGGAGAGCTCCGAAGCTGGGTAAACTGCTCGTGTGCATCGCCTCGATCTGCTCTTTGTGCATTCTCCGCCCCCCACCGAACCACAAGGGACTCGGTCCCATAGGTGTTCGTGGGAACGATCAGCCTCCCCGACAGGTGTGATGGATCTGGAAAGGCAACATCATAATCCCCTGTTCTAATTGATGGATCTGAAAAGGTAACATCATATTTCCATGTTCTAATTGATGTATGCATGAGTCCTGTAGAACATAGCTGAATTATTCTCTATGCTATCATTGAATCATTCTGACCCTATATTATTTCCAGCCTGTTTGTGTGGAAGGCTATTGATTACAGCAAAATCATGTCAATTTTTTTGTGAAACATAGCACACAGCTTTAGAAAATCATGTCATTTCTTATTTGGCCAAAATATTTTGTGGTTTGAAAATTCAGACAAGGTACAGAGATGTGCCTTTCAAACAGAGGGGTACTTTTGTCTATTCCTATTTCAATATGTTAGTTATACACTAACAAAGTTGTTAACAATGCCAAAGGGGGGTACCAGCAACAAGTAGACGGAACTGGGGGGGTTCAGAGGAAGGCAAACGAACAAAGGGGCTTAAGATCAAAGGCGCGCGAGCTGGGGGGGTTAAAATCAATTCTCCCGTACCACCCATGGTCTTTTCATATAATTATATGGTGTTATTTTGTATGGTTTTGTGGTTCTAAAATGGCAATGGCTATGTTTGTCTGTGGTCATTGACTTGATGGTGAGTACTGAAATTGTAAAGGCTGGTTTGCAAACATTGGGTGAAAAAATGTTCTATTGCTGGAAAACCCTTCAGTCCGCACCCTAGTAATCTGTTCTGTTAGCTGGCACAAGAATGTAATTAGTAGCTTACATTCTACTATCAGGCAATAGAACATGGTGAACCATATAACCAACCTAACTATGCCTATTAGTACAAAGGACAGATTGCCTAGCTTCCCCTTCCAGGTCAATATGCTCTCAAAGAACCATATCAACTAATGCACTCATCGACGGACCACTACAGATCACTGGATCCAATATATCTCTACAAACTTTGGTCTAAACTTTAACTGGATTATCGAATTCTTGACTTCACCAACAATAGTGCCACCCACAATAGATTTCAACTATTTTAGTTCTACAAGGCATTGGCGGCTACAAAAGCACACCAAAAAAAGAAATGCAGACTTGGCCACTTTTTCCGTCCAACTGACTGATATTCAGTAAACTGCCTCTAATAGTCCTCAGATATCCTTGCAAAATACTCATCACTAATTTCAGAAGCCGCCAGCAAGAGGATTGTGGCAGGTGACTTAATACCCTTCCAGAGTTGCTTCTCCACTGAACACATTTGCTTATGTGTCTCCGGAAACATTATTGGCTTTACACGCTCCACGCCGTCGCGGTTGATACATGTGAGCCTATCATATAGGTACACATCCCCTAGATTCACCGCTGCTTTCATGACACGCCTCACATGACTCACCATGTACTCTTCAGACTGGAAGCAGAAGATGGCTATCTTGGTGAGCCAATGATGCTTGAAATTTGAGGTAGGTGATTACCACTTGATGCCCTTGTTCTCGCTGTACATTTTTTCCCTCCTCGCCTCCTCATCCATTTCCATTTCACACGGATGATAAGCTACCTACATGCCACCCATAGGACAAAGGTAAATGGAACAGATTAATTTTGGACTCCAAGTGAAAGCACAGGTGCATGTGTGCAATCATGCAATGGAGAATAGAGCAACCCCTCAAAAAAAGCTATAGTTAAAGAACAAACGATCATGTGGAGCTCCTCCAGGGACGGCGCCACTTCCAAGAAGAACACTGTCCAAGTGAGATCATACCTTCAGGAATGATAATTAGATTGAGAATCCTTAGTTGGTGAAACACATATGCCTTCCTTCTGGTCAAACACTCCGATTGAACCCAAATCTGCAACAATAAGCACGTGATAGGATGAATAGTGAACAAGTGAAGCCGGAACAAAGAAATCATCCCGACTTACCTTTCCACATTTAAACCCCAACTTGAGATCTCGAACAATAATACCTTGACCATTTTGAAAGGCTCATCTTGTGCCAACTTGAGTAAAACAAGTTAAGTACATTTTGAAAGCTTGAGGTCTTGAACAATAATACCTTGACCATTTCACATTTTGAAAGTACATTTCTTCAGTAAAACAAGTTAAGTACATTGAGGTCTGAAGAAATATACTTAACTTGACCATTTTGTGCCAACTAAGACCCACATTTGAAAGGCTCAGAACCTCGAGCAATAGGACATAGCCAAATGACAGTGGTTGTTCTTTGAAAGATATCCAAAACTCAAATGGTAGACAGGTGAGTTTTTAGAGGAAAGGCATACGCCCGACTTTATAGATAAAGCCATAAGGCAAGGAGCAACCACAAGCAAATCGTCTCACACGTCAAACAGACCCCAACCACGGGTGGAACGAAAGAAAAAACAGTCAGGTACATGGCTCCCTCGCCAGTACACGGCACGCAGGCCGGAAGAGCAAAGCCCAAGCGCAACTATGGGGTCAAAAGGTAAACGACTAAACATCCTGCTCTTGTCTGCATAATTGGGAAGCCGAGGCCCGAACCTTGGAGATCAGCATAGAGAGCGCATCCTGGTCGTCGTCCCTAGTCAATGATTTCCACTACTGCAAGAGAGCACACGCTTTAAATAAGCAATCGGCAGGTTTAGTCGGAAACACAAGCTCAATAGTAAATTTGTTCCTCGTCGTCCAAAGGGACCAGCATAGAGCCCCCAGGCCCACCCAAAAGATGCGCTTGGAGACTCCAGACAGGTTCGAAGCTAAGCTACGCAACTCGGCAAAGGAGGCAGGAGCCCAATAAATACAAAGCCATCTCACACAACTCCAAATGAGCTTAGCCAAGACACAGTGGGAAAAAAATGCTCAGTATCCTCCAAAGCACCACAGAGGACACAGAACTAGGAGCCCGGCCCATTTCTCTTGCGAATCTGATCAGCCGCAGGCAACCTGCCTCTAAAGGCTTGCCATAAGAAAATCTTAATCTTAGGAGGGATCCGGGCCTTCCAAATCTGGGAGAAACGATTAGTAGGGGTACCGCCAACAAGCTTAGAGTAGAGCGACTTAACAGAGAAACGCCCAGAGGCAGACAGCGGCCAAGTCACCGAATCCTTGTGCGTCGAGAGCGAGGGGAAGAAGGCAGTAAGGCGCTGCCAGTCTTCAAACTCTTCAGGCGACAAGGATCGGCGAAAGGCCAAGTTCCACTCAAGGGACGCAAGCTCCGCAATGGAAATATTCGGATCATCACAATAGGAGAATAAGGTGGGGAAAGTCACCGAGAGGGGTGAGTCTCCACACCACCAGTCCAGCCATAACCTAATAGAAGAGCCATCCCCAACTACAAATCTAACAAAAGACTGGAAAATAGGCCTCACTTTGACCAAGGACTTCCAAAACTGAGCACCACCGCGAGAGTGGGCAAACATCGGGCTTGAGGAAGGAAAATACTTAGCCTTATGAATAGATATCCAGAGAGTCTGGTCCTCAGCACTCATAATCTTCCACCACCATTTGATCAGCAAGCACTGGTTCATGATGGAAGTGTTAATAATCCCTAACCCCCCAAGGTTTTTGGGCCTACACATCAGCTTCCATTTAACAAAACGGTATTTACGACGGTTATCAGCAGCGTTCCAGTAAAACGCACCATGGTGTTTATCAAAACCAGCATGAATCCCACCCGATAGTAGGTAGAAGCCCATCAGGAACATGGGGAGGGAAGGCAGACATGCATTGATCAAAGCCACTTTTCCCGCATTGGTATTATACCTCCCACGCCAAGGAAGGACCCTGCTGCCCACCTTGGTTACCAACCGGGCAAAATCTTTCGCATGAAGTGCGGGGATATGGGAAGGCCCAAGTATTTGAAAGGGAACGATCCTAACTTACAATTAAGAAGGTGTGCCACCCGCACAGCTTCAGACTCGTCCACACCAGTAACTATAACTTCACTTTTTGCAAAATTGATCTTATGGCCCGACATCGCCTCAAAGCATAGGAGAATAAATTTAAGATGGGCGAGGCAGGCATCGTTCAACTCAACCATAATGATAGTGACATCCACATACTGAAGGTGGGTTATCCCGTGGGGGAGGAGATTAGAGCTGACCAGAGAGATGTGCCCATGAGCAGCTGCCCTGGAGAGTAAACGGGATAAGGCATCCGCCACAAAGTTGAACAAGATGGGCGAGGCCGGATCACCTTGCCGAAGGCCCCTGCCGTTGGCAAAAAACTTACTAACCTGACCATTAACAGAGATAGCAGTATGGCCTCCCGAGACCAACTGCATGATTCTATGAACACAGTGCCCTTCAAACCCTTTAGCCAATAAGACCCTCCGCAAGAACGGCCAGCTCACCGAGTCGTAGGCCTTCTCAAAATCAAGTTTAAGGATCACCGCTTTAGACTTACGAATTTTAAGGTCATGCACAATTTCATGTAGGCAGAGAACCCCATCCAAGATGAAACAGCCTTTAATGAAGGCCGATTGAAAAGGACTGATAGTGCGATGGGCAATGGGGGAGAAGCGCGTGGCGAGCCCTTTGGCTGGAAATTTGGCAAAATTATTGATGAGGGCAATAGGCCCAAATTTTGAGATCAGGTCAGCACCCTTGACTTTAGGAATACGAGAGATGGCAGCATAGTTAAGGCGAGAAATATCCATAGTCCCCAGCCAGAAACCCTGGATGATCTTGCAAATGAGGACCCGCAACTGCGGCAAGAACTTCTTAGAGAAAGGAATCGAGAAACCATCAAGCCCAGAAGCAGCATTCGGATTAGCCAAGCTTATCACCTGCCAAATTTCCTCCTCAGTTAAAGGGACCATCAATCCCAAGTTTTCATCCGAGGAGATCTTACACCTAGCATCCCAAAAGTCAGAGGAGAGGACGAGCCCAGGATCTGGCTTAGAGCCGAGAAGATTAGAGTAGAACTCAACAATGTGGTTAAGAATGATAGAATGATCCGAGCTCCTGACACCATCAATAATGAGACTGTCAATGAGACATGTCCGGCGCCTACCATTAGCGATCGCAAAGAAATAAGCCGTCATCACATCCCCCTCCAGGGTCCAATTAAGAGCATCGCGTTGGCGCTCTGATTGCTTATGCAACTGCATCAAAGCATCTTCCAGGGAATAACGAGTGGCCCATTGAGAAGCAGAGAGCCCAGACAGGTCCACAGTGAGATCCAGATCCCGGAGCTGGGATTCAAGAGCCTCTTTGTCCCTGCGTTGATCTGCGGCCCAATTACGAAACCTACCCCTCAAGAATTTACGAAGCTCATAGGACATCTTATGCCAGTCATCCATGGGGCCAAAGGAGCAGTGAGGGGAGGAAAGGATGTTAGAAATTTTGGAAGCCAACATCTCACAAAATCCCTCCACCACAAGCCAGGGCGCGTCAAATTGG
Source organism: Aegilops longissima (assembly GCA_021605205.1). Classification (NCBI taxonomy): domain Eukaryota; kingdom Viridiplantae; phylum Streptophyta; class Magnoliopsida; order Poales; family Poaceae; genus Aegilops; species Aegilops longissima. The sequence goes on from CM038680.1 coordinate 27,593,108, forward strand.
AAGCGGGACAGAGACGCAGAAAAATGCAGGACCGCATCCACTACGAGGGGAACATGATCGGAGCCCACCGCAGGCCTGGCTTTCAACACCGCACGAGGGAAAAGCAAGTCCCATCGCTCACAAACAAAGACCCGATCCAGCACCGACCGGACAGGGGAGGATTGATGGTTAGACCAGGTGAACCGCGCCCCCACCCTAGGGAGTTCATGGAGCGCGCAGTTACTGATGAACTCGTTAAAAGCGTTAGCAAGGGGGCCAAGAGAAATTAGTGCTATTTTTATCCGCCGGGGAGCGTAAGAGGTTGAAGTCACCACCAATTATAAGAGGGATATTACAGGATTCAATCTTAATAGAGAGCTCATCTAAAAACAGAGGGGCAAGGGAGTGATCCGCGGGGCCATAAACCACCATAAATTCCCATAACTTGTTAAGCTGACGATGATGAACCACACAGCTCGCCCAAAAAATGCCATGATCAAAGGCGATGAAATCAAATACATCACGTTTAGACCCTAACAAGATGCCCCCCGAGTGGCCCGACGCAGGGAGAAAGTGCCAGTCAAACCTATCCATGCCAGCCACAGCCGAAAGTTCAGGATGGGAAAAGGATTCCTTAAACGTTTCAACAAGACCTAAAATATCAATATGCTCACCACAAACCAGGTCATGGATCTGGTCTCGACGCCCCCTAGCACCAAAACCTCTAACATTCCAGAAGAGGGCTTTCATTTATAGGAAAGATTTTTAATGCGGAGGCTTTATCTGCACGGAGCCAAGCAAGGCTTAGAGCGCTTGGACGGGCCTCTCTTGACTTGAGTGGAAGGTGGAGGTGACTGGCCACAACCAAATGTCGCCCCACCCTCCCCAGACTGGACCTGGGCCCCGCAGGCCCGGCAACAGCCGCGACCTCCATGGCCTTGGCAATCGCTGCCTGGGCGGCCTCGTTGGCCCTAATGACAGAAAGGAGACGATAGGGAGAGCCCAAACCCGGTGCAACTGACACCCCAATATCAGACTTAACATGAAGCAAGTGATCATCCGAAAGCGAAGGCAAAACAAGACAAATAGGGGAAGCAGGGGGATGAACGGACGAACTTGAAGGAGGGAGATCCCTGGCCGCAGCTCGCCTCTCAGCCCTCAGCCACCGAAACCCCAGAGTCACGCACACGCCGCCCCTTGCGCGTCGTAGACGCCGGGGAGCGCAGCGACGGAGAGCACCGCACCGGCGACGCCGGACCTGGGCCAGAGCCCGAAGTAGAGCCCAGGTCCTTATCAAGACGGCGAGCCAGACTAGCCACAGACTGCTTGGAGCCCAAAGAAGCCCTGCTCTTAGCTGAGAATTTCCAGACCGATGACTTCTTCTTCTTCTTCTTAGTTATAGGCTCGGATGAACACGGGGTGGAAGAAGGTAAGTCCTCGATCCCAGAGAAGGAGGGAGACAGCGGACGAGCAGGCACGTTGGAGCAGACACCAGAGAAGGGTGTGCCCTTGTTAGCAGCAATCACACGAGGAGCTAGATCATCCTTCTGAGGGTTAGCTACTGGGGCATTGTCCTTGAGCATCTCCTGTTCATCAGGTTCCAACTTATCCCATTCCGACTGAGTAAAACAGGGATCTGAGCCACCACTAGGGTTCTGCCCACCAGCCGAGTCGTCCCCCTGCTTATCATCACGAACCGACGGCTTGGGAGGAGGAGGCGGAGGAGGGACCTGGAAGTCAGCACCCTCGACCCGGACACGAAGACGAACACCATCAGGAGAAGGGAAAACATTCACCGCATCGTGAACACAGACAGGATCAATGCACCACACATTGAGGCGAACCGGACCAACCTTGCCCAAAGATTCCACATCAACTTCCACGGGCTTGCCAATTAGATTCCCAAAAGCCATCATGAACTCAGCAGCGTGTAAACCAACTGGCACGTCATCCACTAACACCCAGATCTTAGATAGAGGGCCAACCGCCTTCGCACCACAAGTAGCCGCTTTGACTGACACCACCAACTGGTTTAGAGGCAGAGTAAAGCTAGTACACGAAGAGATCATCCTTAGACACTCCTTGGAAGGAAAAACCACAACAAACTCAAATTCTAACAGCTGCCGCACCTGCCAGTCCCAACTCCCATCATCCCAAATCTTCAGACCATCCAGGAGGATCAAGGAGAAATCGACTGACCGCAGACGGTAATGATGGCCGCATTAGAGAGGGATGGCGCCGCCACCACCACAGGCACATCAGAATCCAAAGCAAAGAAGGAACAGCCTGGCAGCCCCAACCCAAACTGAATGAAGGAGGGGCTCTTGGAGCGATTGCGGCAATCCACCGTCAGGTGACCATCCGAGCGACAGATGAGGAAAAAGGGAGGATTGGTGCACCTGGACTGGAAGTGGCCCGGACGATGACAGACAAAGCAGGTCAGAGACGGGGAAGGGCTTGAGGCAGCAGGATGCTGGCAGGGAGGGGGAGGCGGAGGCGGGGGTAAGATGCCATCACCAAGGCCAGCAGACGAAGCACCCGGAGCAGAAGCAGGAGCACGACGATCCCTAACCATAGAGGAAGAAGCACCAGGACCGAAATGCAGGCCAGAGCGAGAGGCAGCACCAGCCGCAAACGAGCGAGGAGGCGGCCGCGGCGGGGGCCCCAGACCCCTGGCCGGAGCCGTACGCGACACCAACGAGGAGGAACCACCACCAGCCGAGGCAACAGCAGCATCCCAAGGATCCGGACCCGACGCCGCCGCACCACCAGGTCCAGGGAGCGTCGGGCCAGATCTAGCAGCCGAGCGCTCCTGCTCGTCATGCTGGAGCCACTCCGGCCCAGCCGCCCAGGCCTCACGCTCACGTGACACCTCGCACGAAACCATCTCAGCCTCCAGCTTCGAACAAAGCTCTGCTTCATAGGCCAGATCAACTCCGTTGCCCGGCGAATCCTCACGCGCACGCTTGCTACCCGAGAGGGCCTCGGAGGAAGAGCCCCTGGACTTGTCCATGGCGAGTGCTTCCACGAAGGAGAGGTGGAGAGGAGGAGGGGAGAGGATGGATCGGATAGGGCGACGGACTCTGCGAATATCAGCGGCGGAAGCCGGAAACCCTAGGAGGGGGAGGGAACCACGTCGCACCCATAAGTAGCCAAGGCTGGCCAGGCCACACTGGGCCGGAGCGGAATAATGGGCCGGGGGAGTGGGGACATGCGGGACACAGGCCACAACCAGCTGTCCCGGGGCCACAGAAGGGAGGAGGGGAATGCTTCGAGAGAGGACAAAACCGGAGGCCCAGGCGGCCCAACCCGATCCCGACCAAGAACCGCCAGGCCCAACTGCTCACGGGGGCCCATCGCCCCCACAGGACTGTTGGAAATATGCCCTAGAGGCAATAATAAATTAGTTATTATTATATTTCCTTGTTCATGATAATCGTTTATTATCCATGCTATAATTGTATTGATAGGAAACTCAGATACATGTGTGGGTACATAGACAACACCATGTCCCTAGTAAGCCTCTAGTTGACTAGCTCGTTGATCAGCAGATGGTTACGGTTTCCGACCATGGACATTGGATGTCGTTGATAACGGATCACATCATTAGGAGAATGATGTGATGGACAAGACCCAATCCTAAGCCTAGCACAAAGATCGTAGTTCAGTATGCTAAAGCTTTTCTAATGTCAAGTATCATTTCCTTAGACCATGAGATTGTGCAACTCCCGGATACCGTAGGAATGCTTTGGTGTACCAAACGCCACAACGAATCGGGTGGCTATAAAGGTTCATTACAGGTATCTCCGAAAGTGTCTATTGGGTTGGCACGAATCGAGACTGGATTTGTCACTCCGTAAACGGAGAGGTATCTCTGGGCCCACTCGGTAGGACATCATCATAATGTGCACAATGTGACCAAGGGGTTGATCACGGATGATGTGTTACGGAACGAGTAAAGAGACTTGTCGGAAATGAGATTGAACAAGGTATCGGGATACCGACGATCAAATCTCGGCAAGTACAATACCGCTAGACGAAGGGAATTGTATACGGATCGATTGAGTCCTTGACATCGTGGTTCATCCGATGAGATCATCGTGGAACATGTGGGAGCCAACATGGGTATCCAGATCCGCTGTTGGTTATTGACCGACAACGCCTCGGTCATGTCTCAGATGGTTCCCGAACCCGTAGGGTCTACACTTAAGGTTCGATGACGCTAGGGTTATAAAGGAAGTTTGTATGTGGTTACCGAATGTTGTTCGAGTCCGGATGAGATCCCGGACGTCACGAGGAGTTCCGGAATGGTCCGGAGGTAAAGATTTATATATGGAAAGTTGTTGTTCGGGTTCCGGAAAAGTTCGGGTTTTTCGGTATTGTACCGGAAGCTTCGAAGGTTCCGGAGGATTCGGAGGGGTCCAGAGGTCCGGAAATTGTTCCACCACGTCCAATACAGTAGCATGGGCTGTGGGGCGCCCTAGCCCTAATGGGCCAGGGGCACCAGCCCCCAAGGCCCATGCGCATGGGGGGGGGAACCCTAAGGGGAGGGCCTCCACTTGACTTGGGAGGCACTCCTCCCTCTTGGCCGCCCCAAGTCCCATCTAGGGCTGGCCGCACCCCTTGGGGTGGAAACCCTAAAGGGGCGCAGCCCCTTTCCCTATATATACTTGAGGTTTTGGGCTGCCCAACACACATGAGTTCTCTCCTCTTGGTGCAGCCTGCCTCTCCTCCTCCTCCTCTCCCTTGGTGCTTGGCGAAGCCTCTGGGATTGCCACGCCTCCATCACCACCATGCCGTTGTGTTGCTGCTGGATGGAGTCTTCCTCAACCTCTCCCTCTCTCCTTGCTGGATCAAGGCGTGGGAGACGTCACCGGGCTGTACGTGTGTTGAACGCGGAGGTGCCGTCCGTTCGGCACTAGGATCTCTTGTAATAGGGATCACGACGAGTACGACTCCTTCAACCCCGTTCTCATGAACGCTTCCGCTTAGCGATCTACAAGGGTATGTAGATGCACTCTCCTTCCCTCGTTGCTAGCTTCTCCATAGATAGATATTGGTGACACGTAGGAAAATTTTGAATTTCTGCTACGTTCCCCAACAGTGGCATCATGAGCTAGGTCTATTGCGTAGATTCTTTGCACGAGTAGAACACAAAGTAGTTGTGGGCGTTGATATTGTTCAATATGCTTACCGTTACTAGTCCAATCTTTCTTTGACGGTATTGTGGGATGAAGCGGCCGGACCGACCTTACACGCATTTCCACGTGAGACAGGTTCCACCGATCGACATGCACTTGGTGCATAAGGTGGCTAGCGGTGCCGCTCTCCCACTTTAGTCGGAACGGATTCGATGAAAAGGGTCCTTATGAAGGGTAAATAGAAATTGGCATATCACGTTGTGGTTTTGCGTAGGTAAGAAACGTTCTTGCTAGAAACCCATAGCAGCCACGTAAAACATGCAAACAACAATTAGAGGACGTCTAACTTGTTTTTGCAGGGTATGCTATGTGATGTGATATGGCCAAGAATGTGATGAATGATATGTGATGTATGAGATTGATCATGTTCTTGTAATAGGAATCACGACTTGCATGTCGATGAGTATGACAACCGGCAGGAGCCATAGGAGTTGTCTTTATTTATTGTATGACCTGTGTGTCATTAAACAACGCCATGCAATTACTTTACTTTATTGCTAACCGGTAGCCATAGTAGTAGAAGTAATAGTTGGCGAGATAACTTCATGAAGACACGATGATGGAGATCATGATGATGGAGATCATGGTGTCATGCCGGTGACGATGATGATCATGGAGCCCCGAAGATGGAGATCAATGGAGCTATATGATATTGGCCATATCATGTCACTACTATATAATTGCATGTGATGTTTATTATGTTTAAGCATCTTGTTTACTTAGAACGACGGTAGTAAATAAGATGATCCTTACAACAATTTCAAGAAGTGTTCTCCCTAACTGCACCGTTGCTAAAGTTCGTCGCTTCTAAGCACCACGTGATGATCGGGTGTGATGGATTCTTACGTTCACATACAACGGGTGTAAGACAGATTTACACACGCCAAACACTTAGGGTTAACTTGACGAGCCTAGCATGTACGGACATGGCCTCGGAACACGAGAGACCGAAAGGTCGAGCATGAGTCGATGGTAGATACGATCAACATGAAGATGTTCACCGATGATGACTAGTCCGTCTCACGTGATGATCGGACACAGCCTAGTTGACTCGGATCGTGTAATCACTTAGATGACCAGAGGGATGTCTATCTGAGTGGGAGTTCATAAGATGAACTTAATTATCCTGAACATAGTCAAAAGACCTTTTGCAAATTATATAAAAGCTCGCGCTTTAGTTCCACTGCTTAGATATGTTCCTAGAGAAAATATAGTTGAAAGTTGACAGTAGTGATTATGCGCATGTAAGAAAGCTTATGTCCTTAATGCACCGCTCGGTGTGCTCAACCCCAAACGTCGTCTGTGGATGTTGCGAACATCGGACATACACGCTTTGATAACTACGTGATAGTTCAGTTAAATGGTTTAGAGTAGAGGCACCAAAGACGTTTCTCGAAACATATAAGATATTTCGAGGGCTGAAATTGGGATTTCAGGCTCGTGCCCACGTCAAGAGGTATAAGACCTCCGACGATTTTCTTAGCCTGCAAACTAAGGGAGAAAAGCTCAATCGTTGAGCTTGTGCTCAGATTGTCTGAGTGCAACAATCACTTGAATCGAGTGGGAGTTAATCTTCCAGAGATAGTGATGTTTCTCCAAAGTCATTGCCACAAAGCTGCTAGAGCTTCGTGATGAACTATAACAAATCAGGGATAAATATGATGATCCTTGAGATATTCGCGATGTTTGACACCGCGAAAGTAGGAATCTAGAAGGAGCATCAATTGTTGATGGTTGGTGAAACCACTAGTTTCAAGAAGGGCAAGGGCAAGAAGGGATACTTCATGAAACGGCAAATCAGCTGCTGCTCTAGTGAAGAAACCCAAGGTTGAACCCAAACCCGAGACTAAGTGCTTCTATAATAAGGGGAACAGCCACTGGAGCAGAATTACCCTAGATACTTGGTAGATGAGAAGGTCGACAAGGTCGATAGAAGTATATTGATATACATAATGTTAATGTGTACTTTACTAGTACTCCTAGTAGCACCAGGTATTAAGATACCGGTTCGGTTGCTAAGTGTTAGTAACTCGAAATAAAAGAGCTACGGAATAAACGGAGACTAGCTAAAGGTGAGCTGACGATATGTGTTGGAAGTGTTTCCAAGTTTGATGTGATCAAGCATCGCACGCTCCCTTTACCATCAAGATTAGTATTAAACCTGAATAATTGTCATTTGGTGTTTGCGTTGAGCATAGACATGATTGGATTATGTCTATCGCAATACGGTTATTCATTTAAGGAGAATAATGGTTACTCTGTTTATTTGAATAATACCTTCAATGGTATTGCACCTAATAGGAATGGTTTATTGAATCTCGATCGTAGTGATACACATTTTCATGCCAAAAGATATAAGATAGTAATGATAGTACCACTTACTTGTGGCATCGCCATGTAAGTCATATTGGTGTAAACGCATGAAGAAGCTCCATGTTGATGGATCTTTGACTCACTCGCTTTTGAAACGTTTGAGACATGCAAACCATGTCTATTGGTGTATACGCATGATGAAACTCCATTCAGATGGATCATTTGGACTCACTTGATTTTGAATCACTTGAGATATGCAAATCATACCACATGGGCAAGATGAGTGAAAAGCCTCGGTTTCAAATAAGATGGAACAAGATAGCAACTTGTTGAAGTAACACATTTTGATGTGTGCAGTGCAATGAGTGCTGAGGCATGCAGTGAATATCGTTATGTTCTTACTTCACGGATGATTTAAGTAGATACTGAGTGTATTTACTTGAAACACAAGTCTGAATTATTGAATGGTTCAAGTAGTTTCAGAGTGAAGTGATCATCGTGACAAGAGGATAAAATGTCTATGATATGATCATTGAGATGAGTATCTGAGTTACGAACTTTGGCACGCTATTAAGACATTGTGGAAATTGTTTCACAACTAATACCGCCTGGAACACCATAGTGTGATGGTGTGTCCGAACATCATAGTTGCACCTTATTGGATATGGTGCGTACCATGATGTCTCTTATCGAATTACCACTATCGTTCATGGGTTAGGCATTAGAGACAACCGCACTCACTTTAATAGGGCACCACGTAATTCCTTTGGGATGACACCGTATGAACTATGGTTTAGAGAAACCTAAGCTGTCATTTCTTAAAAGTTTGGGGCTGCGAAGTTTATGTGAAAAAGTTTCAGGTTGATAAGCTCGAACCCAAAGCGGACAAAATGCATCTTCATAGGACACCCAAAACAGTTGGGTATACCTCCTAATTCAGATCCGAAAGCAATAGGGATTGTTTCTTGAATCGGGTCCTTTCTCGAGGAAAAGTTCGTCTCGAAAAGTTGAGTGGGAGGATGGTGGAGACTTGATGAGGTTATTGAACCGTCACTTCAACTAGTGTGTAGCAGGGCACAGGAAGTAGTTCCCGTGGCACCTACACCAATTGAAGTAGAAGCTTATGATAGTGATCATGAAGTTTCCGATCAAGTCACTACCGCACATCGTAGGGTGACAAGGATGCGTACTACTTTAGAGTGGTATAGTAATCCTGTCTTGAAGGTCATGTTGCTAGGCAACAATGAACCTACGAGCTATGGAGAAGCGATGGTGGGCCCAAATTCCGACAAATGGTTAGAAGCCATGAAATCCGAGATAAGATCGATATATCAGAACAAAGCATGGACTTTGGTGGACTTGCCCAATGATCGGCAAGCCATTGAGATAAATGGATCTTTAAGAAGAAGACGGACGTGGATGGTAATGTCACCATCTATGAAGCTCGACTTGTGGCGAAGAGTTTTTCACAAGTTCAAGGAGTTGACTACGATGAGATTTTCTCATCCGTAGCGATGCTTAAGTCCGTCGGAATCATGTTAGCATAAGCTGCATTTATGAAATCTGGCAGATGGATGTCAAAATGAGTTTCCTTACCAGTTTTCGTAAGGAAAGGTTGTATGTGATATAATCAGAAAGTTTTTGTCGATCCTAAAGGATGCTAAAAGGTATGCTGGCTCCAGCGATCCTTCTAAGGACTGGAGTAAGCATCTCGGAGTTGGAATGTGCGCTTTGATGAGATGATCAAAGATTTTGGGTTTATACAAAGTTTATGAGAAACTTGTATTTCCAAAGAAGTGAGTGGGAGCACTATAGAATTTCTGATGAGTATATGTTGTTGACATATTGATGATCGGAAATGATATAGAATTTCTGGAAAGCATACAGGGTTATTTGAAAGATGTTTTTCAATAGAAAACCTGGATTAAGCTACTTGAACATTAAGCATCGAGAACTATAAGGATAGATCAAAATGCTTAATAATACTTTCAAATGAGCACGTACCTTGACATGATCTTGAAAGTGTTCATGATGGATCAGTCAAAGAAGGAGTTCTTGCCTGAGTTGTAAGGTACGAAGTTAAGACTTAAAGCTCGACCACGGCAGAAAAGAGAGAAAGGACGAAGGTCGTCCCCTATGCCTTAGACATAGGCTCTACAGTATGCTATGTTGTGTACCGCACCGGAAGTGTGCCTTGCCATGAGTTAGTCAAGGGGTACAAGAATGATCCAGGAATGGATCATTGGACAGCGGTCAAAATTGTCCTTGGAGTAAATAAGGACATGTTTCTCGATTATGGAGGTGATAAAGAGTTCGGCGTAAAGGGTTACGTCGATGCAAGCTTTAACACCTATCTGAATGACTCTTAGTAGCAAACCGGATACGTATAGTGGAGCAACCATTTGGAATAGCTCCAAGTGGAGCGTGGAAGCAGCATTTACAATATGACCTAGAAATTTGCAAAGCACACACGGATCTGAAAGGTTCGGACTACCGACTAAAACCTCTCTCACAAGCAAAACATGATCAATCCTCGTAACTCATTGAGTCTAAATCACATGATGATGTGAACTAGTTTACGACACTAGTAAACTCTTTGGGTGTTGGTCACATGGCGATGTGACCTATCGCTGTTAATCACATGACGATGTGAACTAGATTATTGACTCTAGTGCAAGTGGGAGACTGTTGGAAATATGCCCTAGAGGCAATAATAAATTAGTTATTATTATATTTCCTTGTTCATGATAATCGTTTATTATCCATGCTATAATTGTATTGATAGGAAACTCAGATACATGTGTGGGTACATAGACAACACCATGTCCCTAGTAAGCCTCTAGTTGACTAGCTCGTTGATCAACAGATGGTTACGGTTTCTCGACCATGGACATTGGATGTCGTTGATAACGGGATCACATCATTAGGAGAATGATGTGATGGACAAGACCCAATCCTAAGCCTAGCACAAAGATCGTAGTTCGTATGCTAAAGCTTTTCTAATGTCAAGTATCATTTCCTTAGACCATGAGATTGTGCAACTCCCGGATACCGTAGGAATGCTTTGGGTGTACCAAACGTCACAACGTAACTGGGTGGCTATAAAGGTTCATTACAGGTATCTCCGAAAGTGTCTATTGGGTTGGGACGAATCGAGACTGGGATTTGTCACTCCGTGTAAACAGAGAGGTATCTCTGGGCCCACTCGGTAGGACATCATCATAATGTGCACAATGTGACCAAGGGGTTGATCACGGGATGATGTGTTACGGAACGAGTAAAGAGACTTGTCGGAAACGAGATTGAACATGGTATCGGGATACCGACGATCGAATCTCGGGCAAGTACAATACCGCTAGACGAAGGGAATTGTATACGGGATCGATTGAGTCCTTGACATCGTGGTTCATCCGATGAGATCATCGTGGAACATGTGGGAGCCAACATGGGTATCCAGATCCCGCTGTTGGTTATTGACCGGAGAACGCCTCGGTCATGTCTCAAGATGGTTCCCGAACCCGTAGGGTCTACACACTTAAGGTTCGATGGACGCTAGGGTTATAAAGGAAGTTTGTATGTGGTTACCGAATATTGTTCGAGTCCGGATGAGATCCCGGACGTCACGAGGAGTTCCGGAATGGTCCGGAGGTAAAGATTTATATATGGAAAGTTGTTGTTCGGGTTCCGAAAAGTTCGGTTTTTTCGGTATTGTACCGGAAGCTTCTGAAGGTTCGGAGGATTCGGAGGGGTCCGGAGGTCCGGAAATTGTTTCACCACGCCCAATACAGTAGCATGGGCTGTAGGGGGCGCCTAGCCTTAATGGGCCTGGGGGCACCAGCCCCCAAGGCCCATGCGCATGGGGGGGAACCCTAAGGGGAGGGCCTCCACTTGACTTGGGAGGCACTCCTCCCCTCTTGGCCGCCCCAAGTCCCATCTAGGGCTGGCCGCACCCTTGGGGTGGAAACCCTAAAGGGGCGCAGCCCCCTTCCCTATATATACTTGAGGTTTTGGGCTGCCCAACACACATGAGTTCTCTCCTCTTGGTGCAGCCCTGCCCTCCTCCTCCTCCTCCTCTCCCTTGGTGCTTGGCGAAGCCCTCGGGATTGCCACGCCTCCATCACCACCATGCCGTTGTGTTGCTGCTGGATGGAGTCTTCCTCAACCTCTCCTCTCTCCTTGCTGGATCAAGGCGTGGGAGACGCCACCGGCTGTACGTGTGTTGAACGCGAGATGCCGTCTGCTCGCACTAGGATCTCTTGTAATAGGGATCACGACGAGTACGACTCCTTCAACCCCGTTCTCATGAACGCTTCCGCTTAGCGATCTACAAGGGTATGTAGATGCACTCTCCTTCCCTCGTTGCTAGCTTCTCCATAGATAGATCTTGGTGACACGTAGGAAAATTTTGAATTTCTGCTACGTTCCCCAACAAGGACATGACCGATCTAGGGTTTGGCCACCTGCCACCCCAGCGCCCGCCGGCGAAACCGCCACGGAGGGCACCCATCCCAACCGGAGAGGAGAAGGATGATCGACAGCAGCAGCCAACGGTCCCAAAACGCATGGCGCCGCCGCACCAGAGGAGGGAGGAGGCCCGAGGAGACCACGGTCAGGAGACGGGGCCGGACCCCTGCCCACTTTGCGCCGTCGCCGACCGACACGCATCCACCCCCACGACCCACAAGGCTGCGCCACCGGCCGGCCCCTGCCCCCCGGGGCAAATTTCCGGACACGCCCCGCCACAGGAGCGGCCGGCACCACGCCCACCACGACGGACGATCCGCCGACCTCCGAATCAGTATCTGAGTCCTCTGAATCGCCCAACGCCCAGAAACGAGATCCAGGACAGGCCGAGGAGCCAGGCGCACCCACCGAGCGAGCCGCCGCGCTGACGGAGCAGGGGGAGCCACCCCGAGCAGCAGGCAGTGAGGGAGTCGACGGAGGAGAGGGGGAGGACAGGCGCAGCAGAGAGGGGCCATGGCCGCCGGCGAGATCTGGAAGGAAGGGGCGAGGAGCAGGGGAGAGAGGGGAGAGGGGAACCCATCGGCTGGTCTAGACAGGTGAGTTTGACCATGTCGAAACGGCAATTGACAATATATACTAAGCTCCTGAGTTGTGCGTGTTCAACCTGGAGCGTTATCCAACTCTTTGTCCGCAATTGAGAAAACCTAAATAATTTAGTTGCTTGCACGTGACGAGGATGTTGGAGACAAAGTCGGATTCAGCAAACCTCAAATTCTGCAGGTAGAGGCGCGTGAGACCAGCAAATGCATTCAGGCACTGGTTGAAAACGACACGAACCGTTTGCCATAGTTGAGCATATCACGGATGGTGCACTCTAGGCGTTCCTTCTGCACCAAAACTCTGAATTCGTCCTTGCCAATCTTAGTGTGTCGTCATGGCACTGCCAACAACACGCCCAACTGATAAGGGGGCCTCGTCTCTCAAATAGAACGTTGCACTGAGGAGCCGGATGGTTCACCCGCCCGGGACCCTCCGTGTCAGTATGATCTTTGTCGCTTTGACCACAGCTGCATTAGACATCTGAACCAATTCATCATCAGACATGCCGGTTTTGGTTTTTGAGGGCAGGAGGTTCCGACTCCTGAGCACTTATTGTGAGCCGTGAGAGCATGGCCGGAAGCTGTCTCCACCGTCTCGAGAGGGCACTGGTTCTCACAACAGCGCCGACATCGAGTCGGTCAAGAATGTTGACCAGGATGTCATCGGGCAAGCTGCTGACCCTATCATCTTGACTGACTTTCTGCATTTGTCACCGAAACAAATCAGAGTTGATCAAATACGCAAAATTGAAAGTCTCAAAAGTGCAAGTTTGATAGTCGCAGGCAGAGATACAATTTGTTTACTGTCATAGAGATGCACCTTTGATCTATTTAAGATAATAACACAACTTTGATTTATTTAATTTTGGTACGAAAACAAAAGTAGATTCCGATAGGCTAAAGTTAAAGATGCGATTTGCGAACAAACCTGTGATTGGATGGTTAGAGGGACAGTGGTATCTCGAGCCCATCTAGTGCTCTCATTATTTCTGAATTTATTTCAGGATTTCCGGCGATGTGCCCTCAGTGGGAGGAGACGTTCTCGTCGACGATGATGCGCCTACGGTGACTTCGTAAATTTCAAGATGACATGCTGGCTCAGTCTCTCGGAGGTGCTCATAAGGATAGGGTGTGCGTGTGTACATTCATAGGAATGAGTGTATGCGCGTATGTATGAGCGCTTGTGCTTGTACTGATGTTTGAAAAAGTTAAAATTGCGATTTTAATGCTGCACGATAGACTGAAAGGAAAATAAGATAGGATAATCAGAGAAAGGAGAGGACAGGAACTCACCCCCATGGCCGAACCGGACTGCTTGGCCATCAATTTGGCAGCCCGTCGCCAGCGACTAGACCTCCCCATCGCCCGAGTTGTTGGTCACTCTGAAAACTGATGTCTAGGGAGTTGTTGCTCGTGGTCTCCTCTTAAAACTGGCGAGTACCACGGTGTCCAGTCCGCCACCGCCATATAGCTGTGACTGCGAGGTTCCAGGGAAACTCGTTAAAATTCTATCCATATTGGAGTACAATGGAAAATATCAACCTAAAATCTAATTAGTGCGCGTGCACCTTCTGGTAGAATCGAGCGGCCGAACGCTCGCCAGCTCGATCAACTCAGATCGTGTAGCCTCACGAGGCCAGGTGTTACCTGGTCGGGGAGCCGCGAGCGGCCACACTACACGACAAACCCCATCCTCTTCTCCACCTTCTCCTCTTCAGTTGCGCCCCATCCTCCCCCGTCGTTCCCCTCCTCCACCTGCCCCGAGCAGCAGGGAGCACAGGCGCCTGTGCTGCTTCGCCATGGATGGCCGGCCCGAGCAGCATCCAGCAGGCAGCGAAGTGAGGCCGGAGGTCCTCTCCTCCCCACGATCCAGGTGACGGCGAGATCCAGCAGATGCTGACCAACCGCGGTTGCCGTTGCCACGACACGCGGCTCTCCTTCCCATGGTGGAGCTGCTGCTTTCCGACGCGGATCCGGACGGGGGTCATCCTCGTCGCCCCAGCCTCTTCCTGCAGGCTCCAGCGTCCGCCACTGCAGGGCGCTGTGGTCGAGCGCCTTCACCCGATCTGCCTCGCAAGCAACAGCAACATCCTCTGCTCTTCTATGTGTCTGCAGTAGCAGATCGATTCATCGAGGCGCGGCCACCGGCAAAAGCTAGCTGAGAACCTCACAAGCAAGCAGCTTAATTGATTTGGGTTTGTCTATGCCACATCTAGATGTGAGATAATATCTCACATCTAACATGATGTCACATTTTGTTTGTGGCTTTTTCATTGACAACTTTTTACAGCTGATTCGTTTTTTTCTTTTATGGTTGTCCAGCCAAGTTTCTCCGTTGGTGCTAACCAAGCTGAGTGCGTCTCGAGACTGGGCCGGTATACACAGCTAGGCACCGAAGCTTGTTTCTTTTTTTTATCAGGCACCGAAGCTTGTTGGTTTGTAGCACACAGGAAAAAAAATCCTACGTGTGTTGTTTCATCTTAGAAAAAGACAAGAAAAAATTGCAAGACAAAAGCCACAGTTAAGAAGGAATCGAACTACTAAGCTCCAACTACTTAAAGCGTGCCTTCTAGCCACTAGAACAAATGGATGTTTGTGACAATTAATCAGCGTGGATATTTAGGAACTCACTACATTGTCAACTGTGAAACTTTTTTGAACATTTATTAAAAAAAATTGAACAAATTTATAGATGCAGAATATTTAATAAAAATGTGAACAATATTTGTAGTTGCAAACATTTTTGAGAACACAAACAATTTTTTAAAACACGAACAATTTAAAAATCTCAAAAAGTTTTTTAAATGCAATTAATTTTTTAAGATTTTGAATATTTTCTGAAACACCAACACTTTCCCAAAAACACGGACAATTTTTTTTTTGAATTGTTATGTCACATCTAAGTATGACATCATCCCACGTATAGTCTCTTGTTTGTTTGTCCAAAAAAATCACAATAGCAGACGAGTGTGCCTGGGCCAGTCCCTCCGCACACGGACAATTGTGAGTCGATGGTTGACTTGTAATTGGGGCCCCTACAAAATATATGCCCCCTAGTTGCGAGTCGAAGGTTGACTTGCAATTGGGCCCCTAAAAAAACTACAAGCCTCGAGTTGCAAGTGGGGGGTGGACTTGCAACTAGGGTGAAAACAAAGCAACACCCCCGAGTTGCGAGTCTAGGGTGGACTTTTAACTTGAGTGAATACAAACTACATCCCCCAAAGTTGCGAGTTGAGGGTGGACTTGCAACTAGAGCAACTACTAAACTACATCCCCGAGTTGCGAGCACATGGTTAACTTGCAACTGGGCCGAATACTTAAACTATATCCCTCGAGTTGCAAGTCGGGAGTGGACTTGCAACTGGGCCGACAAAAAACCCTAGTCACAGGTCGAGGGTCAAATTGCAACTACCATGAAACAAGAAAAAAAAACACCACCTGAGTTGCGAGTCGAGGGTGGACTTGCAACTAGGGAAACTACAAAAACTACATCTCGAGTTGCGAGCACATGGTTGACTTGCAACAGGGGCGATGACAAACTACATCCTCTCGACTTGCGCGCGAATCGATTCTGGACTTGCAACTGGAGTGAATAGAAAATACATCCCCCCGAGTTGCGAGTTGAGCGTGGACTTGCAACTAGGGCAACTACAAAACTACATCCCCGAGTTGCAAGTCGGGGGTGGACTTGCACTTGGGCCGACAGAAAACCCTAGTTGCAGGTCAAGGGTAAAATTGCGACTACCATGAAACAAGAAAAAAAACACCCCCCGAGTTGTGAGTCGAGGGTGGACTTGCAACTAGGGCGACTACAAAAACAACATTCCCGAGTTGCAAGCACATGGTTGACTTGCAACTGGGGCGATTAAAAACTACATTCCCTCGAGTTGTGAGTCAATTGTGGACTTTCAACTGGGGCGACAAAAACCCCTAATTGCATGTCGGGGGTCTAATTGCAACTACCACGAAACAAGAACGAATGAACCCCCCCCCCCCCCCCAAGTTCTGAGTCGAGGGTGGACTTGCAACTAGGTCAACTATAAAACGACATCCCGAATTGTGAGTACATGGTTGACCTGTAACTTGGGCGATTACAAAAACTACATGCCTCGAGTTGCAAGTCGGGGGAGGACTTGCAACTGGGGGTGAAAACAAAACAACACCCCCCGAGTTGCGAGTCGAGGATGGACTTGTAACTAGGGCAACTATAAAAATGCAACCCCGAGTTGCGAGTACATGGTTAAATTGCAACTGAGGCTATTGCAAAAACTACATCCCTCGAGTTGCAAGTCAGGGTGGACTTGCAACTGGGTCAACAGAAAACTCTAGTTGCAGGTCGAGGGTCAAATTTCAACTACCATAAAACAAGAAAAAAAAACCAAGTTGCAAGTTGAGGGTGCACTTGCAACTAGGGAAACTACAAAACTAGATCCCGGAGTTGCGAGCACATGGTTAACTTGCAACTGGGGTGATTACAAACTACATTCCCTCGAGTTGCGAGTCGATTGTGGACTTGCAACTGGGCAGAAAGAAACCCCTAGTTGTAGGCCAAGGGTCTAATTGAAATTAGCATGAGAAAGAAACACCCCCCGAGTTGCGAGTCGAGGGCGGACTTGCAACTAGTGCAACTACGAAACTACACCCCCGAGTTGCGAGTACATGGTTGACTGGCAACTGCAGCGACTACAAAAATTACATGTCTTGAGTTGCAAGTAGGGGTGGACCTCCAACTAGGGTGAAAAAAAATAACACACCCCGAGTTGCGAGTCAAGGGTGGACTTCCAACTGGGCCGATAGAAAAATCCTAGTTGTGGCTCGAGGGTCAAAATTGCAACTACCATGAAACAAGAAAAAACCGCCCCCCTGAGTTGCGAGTCGAGGATGGACTTGCAACTAGGGCAAGTACAAAAACTACACCCCGGAGGTGTGAGCACATGGTTGACTTGCAACATGGGGCGATTACACACTACATTCCCTCGAGTTACGAGTCGATTGTGGACTTGCAACTGGGCCGACAGAAACCCCTAGTTGCAGGTCGAGGGTCTCAATTGCAACTATGATGAAACAAGAACCAAAAAACTACCCCCGAGTTGCAAGTCGGAGGTGGACTTGCAACTAGGACAACTACAAAACTACATCCCTGAGTTGCGAGTCGAAGGTGGACTTGCAACTGGGGCGATTACAAAAACTACATGCCTCGAGTTGCAAGTTGAGGGCGGACTTGCGACTCGGGCGATTACAAACTACAATCCCTCGAGTTGCGAGTCGATTGTGGACTTGCAATTGGGCCGATAGAAAATTCTAGTTGGAGGTCGAGGGTCTAATTGCAACTACATTAAACAATAACAAAAACACCCTGTTGCGTGCCGATAGTGGACATGCAAAATGGGGGAAACAATGAGGTCGGGGCCTATTTCGTACCATGGGTGGACTTGCAAAATGGTACAAGAAAAAAGGCCCCCAATGTGACAAAAATGGATCGGTCCAGTTGGGTAACAAAGGTGGACTGGCAAATGATGGAAAAATTGGTCGGGTCTATCGAAGGTAGATTTACAATTGGTAAAAAAAAATACATTTTAGTGTTGGAGTTCCAAGTAGAAGAACAAATTGGTGGCACCCATTTTGAGTTCAAGATGGACTTAAAACTAGGACAAAAAAACGGATCGGACCTAATTGCGTATCGACCGCAGGGTAAAGCCTATCTTTTTTACAAAGCATGTATCATCAGCATTGAACTTAAAATAAAATAGAAATAGGCAATGACAACTGACATACCATGTTTCTTACACTTCTACAACACAGAACAGATAAAATAAGGCCACAAGAGTGCAAGAAAAAAAAAGTCCAACAAAAAAAAACAGACATGCACCACGAACAGGTCAACAGCTGGAGAAAATAGAACATACGACGCATGAATACATTAGCCGATGATGCGAGATCAAGAATTTGCATTAAAATTATCCAACAGACGACAACTTAGATGAGACATTGCTAAATCTCATATTTATGAAGTTTAGAAGGAATGGGGGGATAGTGTCAAAATGATCCGGAAAGACGACGACGATGATAGAGCATATTTTAATTTTATTTTCTCTTCAAATTCTATGTCACCGACTAAAAACAACACAAGAAACGGATTGCTAGTGGGCTGTGATAATGGGCCGACAAAAGCGAGGCTAAACAGGCCTAGACCAACAAACAGGATACACAAAAAACAAACAACAACAAGCAGTACGAAAAAGAGGGCTTGCATAAAATTATGAAAACTAAATCAAGCGATGAAAATTTAGATGAGACATCATTTAAGAAATAGTTGGAAATTTAAAATATGCTTATAAAATTTTAAAAATCATGGATTTTAAATGATAAAAAAATAAAAAGAAATTTAAAACCCAAAAGAAAAATTGGGAAAAAAACAAAAGAACAAAAAAAAAACAAGAGTCGTGTTCCAAAAGACCGAACAAAAAATACGAGTTGGCACCCTAGCGTTCTATAACTCACGGAACTACATAAAAAAACACGGACCTACCAGTACCTTGTCTTGCCTTTCTCCACTCTAAATCACATTGCATCAAAAAAGTATACAGACAACAAATACGCGGACAATCCAGTCCAAACAATACGTAGAAAGGAGACAAAAAAGGAGTCCACAATCGAGACAAACAACGGCTGCTAGCCTGAGTCCGCGAACTAAAAAGGAACAACAACGGCCACGGCCCACCTCCATTTGCATGGCCGGGACACAGGCCGCTGCGGCAGACAACGCGAAGGGAACGGGTGCGCCAGGCGAGACAATCATGTTTGCGCGAAAATTAAAGACAAACAATATCAACGGTTCTGGACTTAGATGTGAGATAAGTATTTCACATCTAGATGTGAAATAGCAAACCTGAATTGATTTTGCTGTTTATAACATGCATGCCTCGCCGTAGACTTTTGCATGTGTACGCTGGGCTGGCTAGCTTTGCTCTTGATCGATTTACGTGACGACATCGCAGAAAAATATCTCTCTACTAGTATTGCACAAGCATCGTTTTGTAGATGGATATTGACTGTCAGTTAGTTGGCCAAAACAGATGATTAAGTTGCACATCCTAATCCTAATGATAGGGGTATTTGAGACAAGGGTGTGCCGGCAGCGGTCGTCGATACTAGATTCATTATGGTTGGGGTTAGCAGGTCGTCAGGGAGACCCTGATTTTGGAGTCATTGACCATCTATCCTCCATGCATTTTCTTCTATAGGGAGACATTGATGTTTAATTGGCTTGTAATGTTGTCTAGTTGCACATAAATTGATATTTAGTTGACAATAAGACTAGTTACACACATATATACTCAGTTGGCTTGTAATTTAGTCTAGTTGCACACATATTGATGTTTAGTTGGCTTATAATGTAGTCTAGTTGCACACACACTGATATTTAGTTGGCAGAAAGACTAGTTGCACACACATATATGCTCAGTTGGCTTGTAATGTAGTCTAGTTGCACATGTATTGATGTTTAGTTGGCAGGACACTAGTTGCACACACATATGCGCAATTGACGTGGCACTGTAGTCCAGTTACACACACATTGATATTTAGTTGGCAGGACTAGTTACACACATATATGCTCAGTTGGCGTGGCAATGTAGTCTGGTTGCACACGCATTGATGTTTAGTTGGCAGGACTATTGGCGCACACATATACTCAGTTGGCGCGGTAATGTAGTATAGTTGCACACACATTGATGTTTAGTTGGCAAAAGGACTATTGGCACACGCATATGCTTAGTTGGCGCGGCATGTAGTCTTATTGCACACATATTGATATTTAGTTGGCAGGAAGACTAGTTCGTCGAAACATCCTCATATGGGATCCAGTTTTGAAGAGCACGTCGCGAGAGTTCCAACGGTGAAAGCGGATCTTAATTCCGAAGCATGATCTAAAAGTTATGACTTTTAAAAGATTTGAAAACCCATAATAAATGCATTCACATCTGTTCACATGTTTGCTTTTATAGTACTTTTTTAGTACGTGGCATTTTTTCTAATTAGAATTGTTTTATCAATTGAAAGGAACAAATTATTACCTTATGAATTAGGGATCAAAATTGTCTGTTTTAGACCGACCGTTCGGGACGACTAGCGAGCAGCCGGCCACTCGCTAGATCGGTCCAAATATCAAGGGGCGGCCTGTGATGGATGGCCCGGCAGGTCCGTATGCTTCACATATGAACAAGTATAGTACAACTAGCTCTCCTTTCCGGTTAGAACCTTCGAGAGTGATTTTTCTCCACCCTCCTTAAGTGTATTCATGCAAGAAACACATAGCAAATATTTCAAAAAATTGTAAAATTTTGTGAGAATGATCATAAACAAATTTTATGGTGGCTTGCAAAGTTTGCTGGTCAAATAACATTCGAGGAGCTACGTAAAAAAACATAAAATTATTGAAAATGTAAATGTGGGAATGATCATCTATAAATTTTATGGTCGCTTGCAAAGTTTGATGGTCAAATGACATTCGAGAAGCTATGTACAAAAAGACAAAATCACAGAAAATTAGTCAAAATGTAAGTGTATTGATTGAGCAGATTTTGTAATTAGACAAAATCACTGAAAACCATAACATTTGTTAATGATCATTTTCACAAATTTTCAGATTTTTTTAAATATTTTGCTATATTTTCTTGCGTGGGTGCAGCCACTACTTTCCCTAGAACCTTCCCATACCCCTTTTGTGCTTTTTTTTACTTTTACATTTTTGTTTTTCTTATATTTTTTCATTTAAATATTTTATTTTAATTTTTTCATTCATGATTATTTTAATGTAGTCTAGTTGCACACGCATTGATGTTTAGTTGGCAAGACTATTGGCGCACATATATATTCAGTTGGCGCGTTAATGTAGTCTAGTTGCACACACATTGATGTTTAGTTGGCAGAAGGACTATTGGCACACGCATATGCTTAGTTGGCGCGACATGTAGTCTAATTGAACACATATTGATATTTAGTTGGCAGAAAGACTTGTTCGTTGAAACATCCCCATATGGGATATATTTCTGAAGAGCGCGTCGCGAGAGTTCTAACGGTGAAAGCAGATCTTAATTCCGAAGCGTGATCTAAAAATTATGACTTTTAAAATTTTTGAAAACCCACAATAAATGCATTCATATCTGTTCACATATTTGCTTTTGTAGTACTTTTTTAGTATGTGGCACTTTTTCTAATTAGAATTGTTTTATCAATTGAAAGGAACAAATTATTACCTTTTATGAATTAGAGACCAAAATTGTCTGTTTTAGACCGACCGCTCGGGACGACTAGCGAGCAGCCGACCGCTCGCTAGACCGGTCCAAATATCAAGGGGCGGCCTGTGATGGATGGCCCGGCAGGTCCGTATGCTCCACATATGGACAAATATAGTACAACTAGCTCTCATTTCCTGTTAGAACCTTCGAGAGTGATTTTTCTCCACCCTCCTTCAGTGTATTCATGCAAGAAAACATAGCAAACATTTCAAAAAATTGTAAAATTTTGTGGGAATGATCATCAACAAATTTTATGGTGGCTTGCAAAGTTTGGTGGTCAAATAACATTCGAGGAGCTATTTAAAAAAACATAAAATTAGTCAAAATGTAAGTGTGGGAATGATCATCTACAAATTTTATGGTCGCTTGCAAAGTTTGATGGTCAAATAACATTCGAGAAACTATGTACAAAAAAGACAAAATCACAAAAAATTAGTCAGAATGTAAGTGTATTGTTTGAGCAGATTTTGTAATTAGATAAAATCACTGAAAACCATAACATTTGTTGATGATCATTTCCACAAATTTTCAGAATTTTTTAAAATGTTTTGCTATGTTTTCTTGCGTGGGTGCAACCACTACTTTCCCTAGAACCTTCCCAGACCCCTTTTGTGCTTTTTTTTACTTTTACATTTTTGTTTTTTCTTATCTTTTTTCATTTTAATATTTTATTTTAATTTTTTCATTCACGATTATTTTAATATAGTCTGGTTGCACACGCATTGATATTTAGTTGGCAGGATTATTGGCGCACACATATACTCAGTTGGCGCGGTAATGTAGTCTAGTTGCACACACATTGATGTTTAGTTGGCAGAAGGACTATTGGCACACGCATATGCTTAGTTGGCGCGGCATGTAGTCTAATTGCACACATATTGATATTTAGTTGGCAGGAAGACTAGTTCGTTGAAACATCCTCAGATGGGATCTACTTTTGAAGAGCACGTCGCGAGAGTTCCAACGGTGAAAGCGGATCTTAATTCCGAAGCGTGATCTAAAAGTTATGACTTTTAAAAAATTTGAAAACCCACAATAAATGCGTTCATATATGTTCACATGTTTGCTTTTGTAGTACTTTTTTAGTACGTGGCACTTTTTCTAATTAGAATTGTTTTATCAATTAAAAGGAACAAATTATTACCTTTTATGAATTAGGGACCAAAATTGTCTGTTTTAGACCGACCGCTCGGGACGATTAGCGAACAGCCGGCCGCTCGCTAGATCGGTCCAAATATCAAGGGGCGACCTGTGATGGATGGCCCGGTAGGTCCGTATGCTCCACATATGGACAAGTATAGTACAACTAGTTCTCCTTTCCAGTTAGAACCTTCGAGAGTGATTTTTATCCACCCTCCTTCAGTGTATTCATGCAAGAAAACATAGCAAACATTTCAAAAAATTGTAAAATTTTGTGGGAATGATCATCAACAAATCTTATGGTGGCTTGCAAAGTTTGGTGGTCAAATAACATTCGAGGAGCTATGTAACACGCAGACCAGTGCTAAGACTGAGACCGGCGCTGAAACTCAGACCGGCATCGAGACCGCGCTGAGACTGAGACCGATGCTGCCTCGGGGAGCGGAGCCGGTACTGTAGAACCGAAAGCAAAGAGGCAGCGGCTTCCTAACAAACTCAGGACTACTAGACTGGTGGTCACAGAGGTGGACGACGGCATTTTTGAGCCAACGGCGCCCGAGGAAGCGCGTCGATGCTACGGTAATCAAATAGGCTGCATCGTACGGACATTCGCCACCATCAACAATGAGAAACTACAGAAGATAGAAAATATGAGGAGCTCCCTCCTAAAGAAGTTTCACCAGATATTCTTGTTCCCGGACCGGAATGAGAAGGATTATGAAGATCCAGACGAGGTCCCGTCAATGAAGAAGATAAACAAACACGCCATGACCAAGTTTAGCGACGCATTGGCCGCCTGGAAAACTCGAGTGAAAGCAAGGATCATCGACAAGAAGGAACCCTACTCCGAGATTGTAAAGGATAATCCGACAATCACGGAAGAGCAGTTTCAAATATTCAAGGAGGCTTGCGAGGCCGAAGCTGCCAAAAAAAGTCTAAGTACATGAAGGGGCTTCAAGAGAGGAACATTGGGATCCACCACTTCGGAAGCCGTGGTTACGACGGAAAGAGGTCCAAATGGGCCAAGGAGGACGCGGAAGCCGCGAGTCTGGGCATCCCAGACCCCTTGGCGGATTTCACCGTCCCGCAGGAGCGTGACGTCCTGAGGGCCCGGCACCGTTGGGACCCAGTGAAGAAGGTTTACGAGACAACTCCGATCATTACGGAGTTCATGAGACTGCTGGTAATTTTAGTTTCTGATCAATTCGACTGCACACGTTAGTCATATTTGTAAACGATCCTTGTGCCTTTTGCAGAGAGAGCAGCACCGGATTGAGGTGTACTTATTTTGCGCAGCGGCGGGCGCGCCGTCCTCATCATCCTGTACCCCCGATTCTCCCACGCTCTTTACTTGGACTCGTCAAAGAACATTCACAAAAAGTATTACACCCACATCAAGGATGTTCTCGATAGTGCTATGTTTTACTACCAAGCAAGGGGTGGAGAGGTTAGGGACAAGAAGAGAAGGGGCGGCAGGCTCGCCTTCGGCCATAAGACCGACTTCTGCTGCATCCAGCAACCGAAAGATTCTCTTAATGATGGATTCTATGTCCTGCACCACATGTTGGAGTACAGACGGGATCACCAGAACCTTCGCATGTCACCTACATCTGGCGATGCCCATATTCTGCAATGGGCAAAGAACGTAGGAGATATCGAGGATCATCGACTTCGAGCCGAGTTCTGTCACATCCAGCGCGAACTTGCCCAAATCATCATGAAGGAGGTCGTCGGAAAAACAGGGATGTTCTACGAAGAAGGACAAATGTCGCGGGAAGACGTCCGAACATGGGTAGCCGCTCAGCGTCTCGACTGAAGCCTTTCACTAGGCTCGGGACTATCTCCCGACATGGATGGATGGAACGACATGTTGGAGTGATTGTCGATATATGACAATGTGTCCGTTTAGTCCATACTTTCTGTATGTCAAAACTTTGAGTTATGCACGGTGAAACTTTATTTGTGATGTAATTAAACCGTCCTCCTCCTCGACTAGCGAAAATCACTCTAGTTAGGGCATTTTGGTGTATGATGAACTTTGTTATTTATGCTTATGATATGTTGTTTCTATTTTTGCCAAGTCTGTCTCTTTCTGTTGCTCAACTATTTATATATGTTGCATATCATCGACTCATGTGACGATGCAGGTGCATAGATCATCGATGGTGAATAAGTGCTACGCTAGGAGTATATATACGACAAGTGGCCAGAGTGTCAGGCCCAGGTGTACCGGTTTCCGGTTTCCGAGCGACAGGCAGTGGTTAGTTTAGGTTCACGCTAATGCAAAAGAGGGATACGAACTCATGTACTCAAAGTGATAGCTCTTCTCACGTATATCATTGTTTAGATGGATGACGATGTATTTGCAAGTAATCGAGACTTGTATCGCTATTTTTGAGATGATGACGAGAGACCACTTTGTGTTGGATGATGATTATGATGAGACTATTTGTATG
This sequence comes from Aegilops longissima, assembly GCA_021605205.1. Classification (NCBI taxonomy): domain Eukaryota; kingdom Viridiplantae; phylum Streptophyta; class Magnoliopsida; order Poales; family Poaceae; genus Aegilops; species Aegilops longissima. The sequence goes on from CM038680.1 coordinate 27,618,559, forward strand.
TATATGCTATGATTACATTTGTGGTCTCGCAGGCATTTGTATGTGTATCATGATGACATTTGTATGTGCTAAAGATTCTTCTATAAAGCCTGTTCAAATACAAAACAAATATTCGAAAAAACAAAAACTACTAAAATTAGCGAGAGCGAGTGTATGAAAGTTAGCAGCAGCGCTTGCGATAGCGATGAGGCGTCAAGCCGAGCGCGCTAGAGCTACTAGTAGTAGCGAGCTTCCACTAAGCGCGCTGCTGCTACACTTGTGTAGCAAGAGCGCTGGTGAGCACGCCGCCATTGCTATGTGTTAGTCAGAAGCGCCTTATTAGTAGCGCCACTCCCCGCGCTACTGATACACCTAAAACCCACGCTGCTGCTAGCCTTTTCCCAAGTAGTGTTAGTTCGGATTCCTGGATATGATAACGGACATGACGAGAAGTCTCGAAATGGTCGAGATATAAAGATCGATATATTGGACGACTATATTTGGACATCGGAATGGTTTCGGGTGAAATCGGGATTTTACGAGAGTACCGGGAGGTTACCGGAAACCCCCGGTAAGTGTATGGGCCTTATTGGGCCTTAGTGAAATAGAGGAGGAGGAAGCCTAGGAGCGCCCCCCCCCCCCAAGCCCAATCCGAATTGGGTGAGGGGGTCGGCCCCCCTTTCCTTCTTCTCTCCCTCCTCTTTCCTACCTCTCCTACTCCAACTTGGAGGGGGGGGGGGGGAATCCTACTCCTGGTGGGAGTAGGACTCCCCTATGGCACTCCCAAGAGAGGGCCGGCCCTCCCCCTCCTCTACTCCTTTATATACGGGGGAGGGGGGCACCCCATAGACACACAAGTTGATCATTGATCTCTCTTAGCCGTGTGCGGTGCCCCCCTCCACCATAATCCACCTCGATCATATCGTAGCGGTGCTTAGGCGAAGCCCTGCGTCAATAACTTCATCAACACTGTCACCACACCGTCGTGCTGACGAAACTCTCCCTAGAAGCTCTACTGGATCGTGAGTTCGCGGGACGTCACCGAGCTGAACGTGTGCTGAACACGAAGACGTACGACTACATCAACCGCGTTGTCATAACGCTTCCGCTTTCAGTCTACGAGGGTACATGGACACACTCTCCCCTCTCGTTGCTATGCATCACCATGATCTTCCGTGTGCGTAGGAATTTTTTTGAAATTACTATGTTCCCCAACAGTGTTATCAGAGCCAGGTTTATGCGTAGATGTCACGTGCACGAGTAAACACAAGTGAGTTGTGGGCGATACAAGTCATACTGCTTACCAGCATGTCATACTTTGGTTCAGTGGTATTGTTGGATGAAGCGGCTGCTACGTCTTGAGCTTGCGTTGGTTTTCCTTGAAGAGGAAAGGGTGATGTAGCAATAGTAGCATAAGTATTTGCCTCAGTTTTTGAGAACCAAGGTATAAATCCAGTACGAGGCTCCTCAAAAGTCCCACGCACCTACACAAACAAACAAGAACTCGCAACCAACGCAATAAAGGGGTTGTCAATCCCTTCACGGCCACTTGCGAAAGTGAGATCTGATAGAGATAATATGATAAGATAAATATATTTTTGGTATTTTATAATATAGATTGGAAAAGTAAAGATGCAAATAAAAGTAGATTGAAAGCTTATATGATAAGAGATAGACCCGGGGGCCATAGGTTTCACTAGTGGCTTCTCTCAAGATAGCATAAGTATTACGGTGGATGAACAAATTACTGCCGAGCAATTGATAGAAAAGCGCATAGTTATGAGATTATCTAGGCATGATCATGTATATAGGCATCACGTCCGTGACAAGTAGACTGACTCCTTCCTGCATCTACTACTAATACTCCACACATCGACCGCTATCCAGCATGCATCTAGAGTATTAAGTTCATAAAGACCAGAGTAACGCATTAAGAAAGATGACATGATATAGAGGGATAAACTCATGCAATATGATATAAACCCCATCTTTTTATCCTCGATGCCAACAATACAATACATGCCATGCTGCCCCTGCTGTCACTAGGAAAGGACACCGCAAGATTGAACCCAAAGCTAAGCACTTCTCCCATTGCAAGAAAGATCAATCTAGTAGGGCAAACCAAACTGAAAATTCGAAGATACTTGCAAAGATAACTTAATCACACATAAAAGAATTCAGAGGAGATTCAAATATTTCTCATAGATAAACTTGATCATAAACCCACAATTCATCGGATCTCGACAAACACACCGCAAAAAGAGTTACATCGAATAGATCTCCAAGAAGACCGAGGAGAACATGGTATTGAGATTCAAAGAGAGAGAAGAAGACATCTAGCTAATAACTATGGCCCCGAAGGTCTGTGATAAACTAATCACAACTCATCGGAGAGGCCTTGGAGATGATGTAGAGGCCCTCCGTGGTCGATTCCCCCTCCGGCGGAGCGCCGACAAAGGCTCCAAGATGGGATCCCGCAGATACAGAAGGTTACGGCGGTGGAAATAGTTTTTTGTGGTCGCTTCTGATGTTTTCCGGGTACGTGGGTATATGTAGGAGGAAGAAGTAGGTCGGTGGACGCCTGAGGGGCCCACGAGACAGGGGGCGCGCCCAGTAGGGGGGGGGCGTCCACCCTCGTGGCCGCCTTGATCGTTTCTTGACTTCCACTCCAAGTACTCTGGATCACATTTGTTCCAAAAATCATGCTCCCGAAGGTTTCATTCCGTTTGGACTCCGTTTGATATTCCTTTTCTTCGAAACACTGAAATAGGCAAAAAAAACAGCAATACGGGATGGGCCTCCGGTTAGTAGGTTAGTCCCAGAAATGATATAAAAGTGTAAAGTAAAGCCCATAAACATCCAAAACGGGTAATATAATAGCCTGAAACAATAAAAAATTATGGATACATTGGAGAGGTATCAAGCATCCCCAAGCTTAATTCCTACTTGTCCTCGAGTAGGTAAATGATAAAAACAGAATTTTTGATGTGGAATACTACCAAGCATAATTATCAATGTAATTTTCTTTATTGTGGCATGAATGTTCAGATCCAAATGATTCAAAATAAAAGTTCGTATTTGACATAAGAAATAGTAATACTTCAAGCATACTAATCAAAGCAATCATGTCTTCTCAAAATAACATGGCTAAAGAAAGTTCATCCCTACAAAATCATATAGTTAGGCTATGCTTCATTTTCGTCACACAAAAATGCTCCCATCTTGTACACCCCCGATGACAAGCCAAGCAATTGTTTCGTACTTAAATAATCTCAAACTTTTTCAACTTTCACGCAATACATGAGCGTGAGCCATGGACATAGCACTATGGGTGGAATAGAATATGATGATGGGGATTGTGTGGAGAAGACAAAAAAGGAGAAAGTCTCACATTGACGAGAATAATCAACGGGCTATGGAGATGCCCATCAATTGATATCAACATGAGGAGTAGGGATTGCCATGCAACGGATGCACTAGAGCTATAAATGTATGAAAGCTCAACAAAAGAAACTAGTGGGTGTGCATCCAACTTGCTTGCTCACGAAGACCTAGGGCATTTGAGGAAGCCCATCGTAGGAATATACAAGCCAAGTTCTATAATGAAAAATTCCCACTAGTATATGAAAGTGACAACATATGAGACTGTCTATATGAAGAACATGGTGCTACTTTGAAGCACAAGTGTGGAAGAAAGATAGTAATATTGCCCCCTTTTTTTTCTTTTGGGCCTTTCTTTTTTTCTTTTGGCCTTTCCCTTTTTTTTTCTTTTTTTCTCTTTTTTTTCTTTGACCTTTTTTTTTCTTTTTGGCCTTTTTTTATTTAGGGACAATGCTCTAATAATGATGATCATCACACTTCTATTTATTTACAACTCATGAATTACAACTCAAAACTAGAACAGGATATGACTCTATATGAATACCTCCGGCGGTGTACCAGTATGGGCAATGAATCAAGAGTGACATGTATGAAAAATTATGCATGGTGGCTTTGCCACAAATACGATGTCAACTACATGACCATGCAAGGCAATATGACAATGATGATGCATGTCATGATAATAAACGGAACGGTGGAAAGTTGCATGGCAATATATCTCGGAATGGCTATGAAAATGCCATAATAGGGAGGTATGGTGGCTGTTTTGAGGAAGATATAAGGAGGTTTATGTGTGATAGAGCGTATCGTATCACAGAGTTTGGTTGCACGGGCGAAGTTTGCACCAACTCTCAAGGTGAGAAAGGGGCAATGCACGGTACCGAAGAGGCTAGCAATGGTGGAAAGGTGAGAGTGCGTATAATCCACGGACTTAGTCAAAAAAGAACTCATATACTTGTTGCAAAAATATACAAGTCATCAAAAACCAAGCACTACGCGCATGCTCCTAGGGGGGTAGATTGGTAGGAAAAAGACCATCGCTCGTCCCCGACCGCCACTCATAAGGATGCACAATCTAAGAACACCTCATGTTTCAAATTTGTTACACAACTTGTACCATACATGCATGCTACGGGACTTGCTAACTTCAACACATGCATTCTTTAAATTCATAATCACCCAACTAGCATGACTCTAACATTACCACCTTTATATCTCAAAACAATTATCAAGTATCAATTTTATCATAGTATTCAATGCACTCTATATGATAGTTTTTATTATACACAACTTGGATGCCCATCATTCTAGGACCAATTTTATAACCATAGCAAATACCATGATGTTCTAAAAGACTCTCAAAATAATATAAGTGAAGCATGAGAGACAAACAATTTCTACAAAATTAAGCCACCGCTATGCTCTAAAAGATTTAAGTGAAGCACTAGAGCAAAACTATCTAGCTCAAAAGATATAAGTGAAGCACATAGCGTATTCTAATAAATTCCAATCAAGTGAGTTTCTACCAAAAGGTGTGTACAGCAAGGATGATTGTGGTAAACTAAAAATCAAAGACTAATATCATACAAGACGCTCCAAGCAAAACACATATCATGTGGCGAATAAAAATATAGCTCCAAGTAAAGTTACCGATAGACAAAGACGAAAGAGGGGATGCCTTCCGGGGCATCCCCAAGCTCAGGCTTTTGGTTATCGTTGAATATCTTGGGGTTCCATGGGCATCCCTAAGCTTAGGCTCTTGCCACTCCTTATTCCATAGTCCATCAAATCTTTACCCAAAACTTGAAAACTTCACAACACAAAACTCAACAGGAAATCTCATAAGCTCCGTTAGTGAAAGAAAGAAAAACCACCACATAAGGTATTGTAATGAACTCATTCTTTATTTATATTGGTGTTAAACCTACTTTATTCCAACTTCTCTATGGTCCATACCACTTAATACTAGCCATAGATGCACTAAAATAAGCAAACAACATACGAAAAACAGAATCTGTCAAAAACAGAACAGTCTGTAGCAATCTGTAACTCTCGAATACTTCTGGAACTTTAAAACTCCTACCAAAATAGGAAGTCCTGGGAAATTTGTCTATTGATCTACAGCATTAAGAATAAACGCAAAAGCATGTTTCTGTGCATTACTAAAATTATTTTCGTGCGTGCAAAGTTTCTATTTTTCAGCAGAATCAAATTAACTATCACCATAGGTTATCCTATAGGTTGTACTTGGCACAAACACGAATTAAAACATAAAAACACATATAAACATATGGTAGATGAAAAATTTATTACTAAACAGAAGAAAAAACAAAAAACAAATATAAAATTGGGTTGCCTCTCAATTAGCGCTATCGTTTAATGCCCCTAGCTAGGCATAAAACCGAGGATAGATCTAAGTAGTGCCATCTTTGGCACTCAATTCATAAGTAGCTCGCATGATAGATTCATAAGGTAATTTGACTTTATTTCTTGGAAAGTGCTCCATGTCGTTCCTTAATGGAAATTGGAATCTAATATTCCCTTCCTTCATATCAATAATCGCACCAATCGTTCTAAGGAAAGGTCTACCAAGAATAATAGGACAAGAAAGATTGCAATCTATATCAAGAACGATAAAATCTACGGGCACCAAATTCCTATTCGCAACAATAAGGACATCATTGATCCTTCCCATTGGCTTTTTAATGGTGGAATCCGCAAGGTGCAAATTTAAAGAGCAATCATCAAGATCATGGAAACCTAGAATATCACATAAAGTTTTCGGAATCATGGAAACACTAGCACCCAAATCACATAAAGCATAACACTCATGATCTTTAATTTTAATCTTTATAGTAGTATCCCACTCATCATTAAGTTTTCTAGGTATAGAAACTTCCAAATTAAGTTTTTCATCATAAGATTGCATCAAGGCATCAACAATATGTTTGGTAAAAGCTTTATTTTGACTATAAGCATGAGGAGAATTCACAACGGATTGCAAAAAGGAAATACAATCTTCTAAAGAACAATTATCATAACTAAATTCCTTGAAATACACTCGGTTCAATACTATTTAAAGTCTTGACCTCTCCAATCCCACTTTTACTAAATTTAGCATCAAGATCTAAGAACTCCGAATTATTGGGACGCCTTTTAACTAAAGTTGACTCATCTCCAGTCCCATCATTATTAAGATTCATATTGCAAAAGAAGGATCTAATAGGATACACATCAATAACTTTTAGATATTCATCACTATTTTTATCTAACTTTTCTGGTTTGGCAGCCATCTTATTGACTAAGGTAGCTTGCTTGTCAGAAATTTGGGCTATAGAATTTTCAAGCCAAGTAATTTGAGAGTTCAAACCATAAAATTCTTTAGACATATTATCAAGATCTTTGTTCATAAACCCCAGAAAACTTTTTTGTTCTTTAAGCTCCTTTCTGAAAAAATTATTATGCTCAAATTGTAAAGTCATAAAACTTCTAACGTTTGATTCAATATCTTCCAACCTTCTAAGATGAAGGTCGGTGCTCTTAGGCAAAGCCATAAGAGAAAACAGGCACACAAGAAGACAAGCGAAAGAGAGAGAGAGGAGATTGGGAAAGAGAGGGCGAATAAAACGGCAAGGGTGAAGTGGGGGAGAGGAAAACGAGAGGCAAATGGCAAATAATGTAAATGCGAGGGAGATGAGTTTGTGATGGGTACTTGGTAAGTCTTGACTTGAGCGAAGACCTCCATGACAACGGCGCCAGAAATCCGTCTTGCTACGTCTTGAGCTTGCGTTGGTTTTCCTTGAAGAGGAAAGGGTGATGCTGCAATAGTAGCGTAAGTATTTCCCTCGGTTTTTGAGAACCAAGGCATCAATCCAGTAGGAGGCTCAATAAAAGTCCCACGCACCTACACAAACAAACAAGAACTCGCAACCAACACAATAAAGGGGTTGTCAATCCCTTCACGGCCACTTGCGAAAGTGAGATCTGATAGAGATAATATGATAAGATAAATATATTTTTGGTATTTCATAATATAGATTGGAAAAGTAAAGATGCAAATAAAAGTAGATTGAAAGCTTAGATGATAAGAGATAGACCCGGGGGCCATAGGTTTCACTAGTGGCTTCTCTCAAGATAGCATAAGTATTACGTGGGTGAACAAATTACTGTCGAGCAATTGATAGAAAAGCGCATAGTTATGAGATTATCTAGGCATGATCATGTATATAGGCATCACGTCCGTGACAAGTAGACCGACTCCTGCCTGCATCTACTACTATTACTCCACACATCGACCGCTATCCAGCATGCATCTAGAGTATTAAGTTCATACGAGCAGAGTAACGATTAAGAAAGATGACATGATGTAGAGGGATAAACTCATGCAATATGATATAAACCCCATCTTTTATCCTCGATGCCAACAATATAATACGTGCCTTGCTGCCCTCGCATCCTTTGGGAAAGGACATCGCAAGATTGAACCCAAAGCTAAGCACTTCTCCCATTGCCAGAAAGATCAATCTAGTAGGCCAAACCAAACTGATAATTCGAAGAGTCTTGCAAAGATAACTTAATCACACATAAAAGAATTCAGAGGAAATTCAAATATTTCTCATAGATAAACTTGATCATAAACCCACAATTCATCGGATCTCGACAAACACACCGCAAAAAGAGTTACATCAAATAGATCTCCAAGAAGATCGAGGAGAACATGGTATTGAGATTCAAAGGGAGAGAAGAAGCCATCTAGCTAATAACTATGGACCCGGAGGTCTGTGGTAAACTACTCACAACTCATCGGAGAGGCCTTGGAGATGATGTAGAGGCCCTCCGTGGTTGATTCCCCCTCCGGCAGAGCGCCGGCGAAGGCTCCAAGATGGGATCTTGCAGATACAGAAGGTTACGGCGGTGGAAATAGTTTTTCATGGTCGCTTCTGATGTTTTTGGGGTACATGGGTATATGTAGGAGGAAGAAGTAGGTCGGTGGCCGCCCGAGGGGCCCACGAGACAGGGGGCGCGCCCAGTAGGGGGGCACCCTCCACCCTCGTGGCCGCCTCGATCGTTTCTTGACTTCCACTCCAAGTCCTCTGGATCACGTTTGTTCCAAAAATCACGCTCCCGAAGGTTTCATTCTGTTTGGACTCAGTTTGATATTCCTTTTCTTTGAAACACTGAAATAGGCAAAGAAACAACAATACGGGCTGGGCCTCCGGTTAGTAGGTTAGTACCAAAAATAATATAAAAGTGCAAAGTAAAGCCCATAAATATCCAAAATGGGTAATATAGTAGCATGAAACAATCAAAAATTATAGATACGTTGGAGACGTATCAGCGGCCCGGACCGACATTACGCATACGCTTACGCGAGACTGGTTCTACCGACGTGCTTTGCACACAGGTGGCTGGCGGGTGTCAGTTTCTCCAACTTTAGTTGAACCGAGTGTGACTACGCCCGGTCCTTGTTGAAGGTTAAAACAACACTAACTTGACGAAATATCTTTGTGGTTTTGATGCGTAGGTAAGAACGGTTCTTGCTCAGCCCGTAGCAGCCACGTAAAAACTTGCAACAACAAAGTAGAGGACGTCTAACTTGTTTTTGCAGGGCATGTTGTTATGTTATATGGTCAAGACATGATGCTAAATGTTATTGTATGAGATTATCATGTTTTCTAACAGAGTTATCGACAACTGGCAGGAGCCATATGGTTTTCGCTTTATTGTATGCAATGCAATCGCCCTATAATTGCTTTACTTTATTACTAAACGGTAGCGATAGTCGTAGAAGCAATAGTTGGTGAGATGGCAACGATGCTATCATGGAGATCAAGGTGTGGCGCCGGTGACGATGGTGATCATGGCAGTGCTTTGGAGATGAAGATCAAAGGCACAAGATGATGATGGCCATATCGTATCACTTATATTGATTGCATGTGATGTTTATCCTTTATGCATCTTATTCTGCTTTGATTGACGGTAGCATTATAAGATGATCTCTCACTAAATTTCAAGGTAAAAGTGTTCTCCCTGAGTATGCACCGTTGCGAAAGTTCGTCGTGCCGAGACACCACGTGATGATCGGGTATGATAAGCTCAACGTTCACCTAGAACGGGTGCAAGCCAGTTTCGCACACGCAGAAATACTCGGGTTAAACTTGACGAGCCTAGCATATGCAGATATGGCCTCGGAACACTGAGACCAAAAGGTCGAGCGTGAATCATATAGTAGATATGATCAACATAGTGATGTTCACCATTGAAAACTTCTCCATCTCACGTGATGATCGGTTATGGTTTAGTTGATTTGGATCACGTGATCACTTAGATGATTAGAGGGATGTCTATCTAAGTGGGAGTTCTTAAGTAATATGATTAATTGAACTTTAATTTATCATGAACTTAGTCCTGATAGTATTTGCATATCTATGTTGTAGATCAATAGCTCGCGATGTAATTATCCGTCTATATTTGATATGTTCCTAGAGAAAATAAGTTGAAAGATGTTAGTAGCAAAGATGCGGACTAGCTCCGTGATCTGAGGATTATCCTCATTGCTGCATAGAAGTATTATGTCCTTGATGCACCCCTAGCTGACATAACTATTGCAGGAGCAGATGCAGACGTTATGAATGTTTTGACAAAAGCTCGGTATGATGATTACTTGATAGTTTAGTGCACCATGCTTTACAGCTTAGAACCAGGGCTTCAAAAATGTTTGATCGCCACGGAGCATATAAGATGTTCCAAGAGTTAAAATTGGTATTTCATACTCATGCCCGTGTCTAGAGGTATGAGACCTCTGACAGTACTTTGCCTACAAGATGGAGGAGAATAGCTCAACCAGTGAGCATGTGCTCAGATTGTCTGGGTACTACAATTGCTTGAATCAACTGGGAGTTAATCTTCCAGATAAGATAGTAATTGACAAAGTTCTCTAGTCACTATCACCAAGTTACTAGAACTTCGTGATGAACTATAATATGCAAGGGGTGAAGAAAACAATTCCCAAGCTCTTCGCGATGCTAAAATCGGCGAAGGTTGAAATCAAGAAAAACATCAAGTATTGATGGTTGACAAGACCACTAGTTTCAAGAAAAAAGGGCAAAGGGAAGAAGGGGAACTTCAAGAAGAACGACAAGCAAGTTGCTGCTCAACGGAAGAAGCCCAAGTCTGGACCTAAGCCTGAGACTAAGTGCTTCTACTGCAAAGGGACCGGTCACTGGAAGCGGACCTACCCCAAGAATTTGGCGGATAAGAAGGATGGCAAAGTGAACAAAGCTATATTTGATATACATGTTATTGATGTGTACTTTACTGGTGTTTATAGCAACCCCTCGGTATTTGATACTGGTTCAGTTACTAAGAGTAGTAACTCGAAACGGGAGTTGTAGAATGAACAGAGACTAGTTAAGGGTGAAGTGACGATGTGTATTGGAAGTGGTTCCAAGATTGATATGATCATCATCGCACACTCCCTATACATTCGGGATTAGTGTTGAACCTAAAATAAATGTTATTTGGTGTTTGCGTTGAGCATGAATATGATTGGATCATGTTTATTGTAGTACGGTTATTCATTTAAGTTAGAGAATAATTGTTGTTCTGTTTACATGAATAAAACCTTCTATGGTCATACACCCAACGAAAATGGTTTGTTGGATCTCGATTGTAGTGATACACATATTCATGATATTGAAGCCAAAAGATGCAAAGTTAATAATGATAGTGCAACTTATTTTTGGCACTGCCGTTTAGGTCATATTGGTGTAAAGCGCATGAAGAAACTCCATGCTGATGGACTTTTGGAATCACTTGATTATGAATCACTTGATGCTTGCGAACCATGCCTTATGGGCAAGATGACTAAGACTCCGTTCTCCGGAACAATGGAGCGAGCAACTGACTTACTGGAAATAATACATACTGATGTATGCGGTCCGATGAGTGTTAAGGGTCACGGCAAGTATCGTTATTTTCTGACCTTCACATATGATTTGAGCAGATATGGGTATATCTACTTGATGAACACAAGTCTGAAACATTTGAAAGTTCAAAGAATTTCAGAGTGAAGTGGAGAATCATCATAACAAGAAAATAAAAGTTTCTACGATATGATCGCAGAGGAAAAATATTTGAGTTACGAGTTTGGACTTCAGTTAAAACAATGTGAATTGGTTTCACTACTCACGCCATCTGGAACACCACAGTGTAATGGTGTGTCCGAGCGTCGTAACCGTACTTTATTAGATATGGTGCAATATATGATGTCTCTTACCGATCTACCACTATCGTTTTGGGGTTATGCATTACAGACAGCTACATTCACATTAAATAGGGCACCATCTAAATCCGTGAAGATGACACCGTATGAACTGTGGTTTGGCGAGAAACCTAAGCTGTCGTTTCTTAAAAATTTGGGACTGCGATGCTTATGTGAAAAAGTTTCAACATGATAAGCTCGAACCCAAATCGGAGAAGTAAATCTTCATAGGATACCCAAAAGGAAACTATTGGGTACACCTTCTATCACAGATACGAAGGCAAGATCTTTGTTGCTAAGAATGGATCCTTTAAAGAGAAGGATTTTCTCTCGAAAGAAGTGAGTGGGAGGAAAGTAGAACTTGATAAGGTAATTATACCTTCTCCCGAATTGGAAAATAGTTCATCACAGAAATCAGTTCCAGTGATGCCTACACCAATTAGTGAGGAAGATTAATGATGATGATCATGAAACTTTAGATCAAGTTACTACCAAACCTCGTAGGTCAACTAGAGTACGGTCCGCATCAGAGTGGTATGGTAATCCTGTTCTGGAGGTCATGTTACTTGACCATGGCAAACCTACGAACTATGAGGAAGCGATGATGAGCCCAAATTCCGCAAAATGGTTTAAGGCCATGAAATCTGAGATGGGATCCATGTATGACAACAAATTATGGACGTTGGTTGACTTTCCTGATGATCGGCAAGCCATTGAGAATAAATGGATCTTCAAGAGGAAGACGGACGCTGATAGTAGTGTTACTATCTACAAAGCTCGAATTGTCGCGAAAAGTTTTCGACAAATTCAAGGTGTTGACTATGATGAAATTTTCTCACTCGTAGTGATGCTTAAGTCTGTCCGAATCATGTTAGCAATTGCTGCATTTTATGAAATCTATCAAATGGATAACAAAACTGCATTCCTTAAAGGATTTATTAAATTAGAGTTGTATATGATGCAACCAGAAGGTTTTGTCAATCCTAAAAGTGCTAACAAAATGTGCAAGCTCTAGCGATCCATCTGTGGACTGGTGCAAGCATCTCGGAGTTGGAATATATGCTTTGATTAAAGCATATAGTTTTATACACACTTGCGGTGAAGCCTGTATTTACAAGAAAGTGAGTGGGAGCACTACAACCTTTTTGATAAGAATATGTGAGTGACATATTGTTGATCGAAAATGATGTAGAATTTTCTGGAATGCATAAAGGAGTGTTTGAAAGGAGTTTTTTTTAAGGAAAGACCTCGGTGAAGCTGCTTACATATTGAGCATCAAGATTTATAGAGATAGATCAAGACGCTTGATAAGATTTTTCAATGAGTACATACCTTGACAAGATTTTGAAGTAGTTCAAAATGGAACAGTCAAATAAAGAGTTCTTGCCTGTGTTGCAAGGTGTGAAGTTGAGTAAGACTCAAAACCCGACCACGGCAGAAAATAGAAAGAGAATGAAAGTCATTCACTATGCCTCGGCCATAGGTTCTATAAAGTATGCTATGCTATATACCAGATCTATTGTATACCCTGCCCTGAGTTTGGCAAGGGAGTACAATAGTGATCAAGGAGTAGATCATTGGACATTGGTCAAAATTATCCTTAGAGGACTAAGGAAATATTTCTCGGTTATGGAGGTGACAAAGAGTTTGTTGTAAAGAATTATGTCAATGCAAGCTTTGACACCGATCTGGATGACTCTGAGTCTCAATCTGGATACATATTGAAAGTGGGAGCATTTAGCTAGAGTAGCTCCATGCAGAGCATTGTAGACATAGAATATTTGCAAAATACATACGGCTCTAAATGTGGCAGACCCGTTGAATAAACTTCTCTCACAAGCAAAACATGATCACACCTTAGTACTCTATGGGTGTTAATCACATAGCGATGTGAACTATATTATTGACTCTAGTAAACCCTTTGGGTATTGGTCACATGACGATGTGAACTATGGGTATTAATCACATGGTGATGTGAACTATTGGTGTTAAATCACATGGCGATGTGAACTAGATTATTGACTCTAGTGCAAGTGGGAGACTGAAGGAAATATGCCCTAGAGGCAATAATAAAGTTATTAAAGTTATTATTTATTTCCTTATTTCATGATAAATGTTTATTATTCATGCTAGAATTGTATTAACCGGAAACATAATACATGTGTGAATACATAGACAAACAGAGTGTCACTAGTATGCCTCTACTTGACTAGCTCGTTGATCAAAGATGGTTGAGTTTCCTAGCCATAGACATGAGTTGTCAATTTATTAACGGGATCACATCATTAGGAGAATGATGTGATTGACTTGACCCATTTTGTTAGCTTAGCACTTGATCGTTTAGTTTACTGCTATTGCTTTCTCCATGACTTATACATGTTTCTATGACTATGAGATTATGCAACTCCCAAATATCGGAGGAACACTTTGTGTGCTACCAAACGTCACAACGTAACTGGGTGATTATAAAGGTGCTCTACAGGTGTCTCCGATGGTGTTCGCGGAGTTGGTATAGATCAAGAATAGGATTTGTCACTCCGATTGTCGGAGAGGTATCTCTGGGCCCTCTCGGTAATGCACATCACTATAAACCTTGCAAGCAATGTGACTAATGAGTTAGTTACGGGATGATGCACTACAGAACGAGTAAATAGACTTGCCGATAACGAGATTGAGCTAGGTATTGAGATACCGACGATCGAATCTCGGGCAAGTAACATACCGATGGCAAAGGAACAACGTATATTGTTATGTGGTTTGACCGATAAAGATCTTCGTAGAATATGTAGGAACCAATATGAGCATCCAGGTTCTGCTATTGTTTATTGACCGGACGTGTCTCGGTCATGTCTACATAGTTCTCGAACCCCTAGGGTCCGCACGCTTAAAGTTCGGTGATGATCGGTATTATGAGTTTATGTGTTTTGATGTACCGAAGGTAGTTCGGATTCCCGGATATGATAACGGACATGACGAGGAGTCTCGAAATGGTCGAGAAATAAAGATCGATATATTGGACGACTATATTTGGACATCGGAATGGTTCCGAGTGAAATCGGGATTTTACGAGAGTACCGGGAGGTTACCGGAACCCCCCGGTAAGTGTATGGGCCTTATTGGGCCTTAGTGAAATAGAGGAGGAGGAAGCCTAGGAGCCCCCCCCCCCCCAAGTCCAATCCGAATTGGGTGAGGGGGTCGGCCCCCCTTTCCTTCTTCTCTCCCTCCTCTTTCCTACCTCTCCTACTCCAACTTGGAAGGGGGAATCCTACTCCTGATCGTGAAGACGTACAACTACATCAACCGTGTTGCCATAACGCTTCCGCTTTCGCTCTACGAGGGTACGTGGACACACTCTCCCCTCTCGTTGCTATGCATCACCATGATCTTGCGTGTGCGTAGGAAAATTTTGAAATTACTACATTCCCCAACATTTGTAGAGGTGCCAGAGCTTGATTTTGAAATAGAGATAAATAATATTTTGGGTGGCATACTTTCATTGTCAACATAACAACCAAGAGATCTTCCATGCTACACACATTATAGGCGGTTCCCAAACAGAATGGTAAAGTTTATACTCCCCCTCCACCAACAATCATCAATCCATGGCTTGCCCGAAACAACGGGTGCCTCCAACTAACAACAATCCTGGGGGAGTTTTGTTTGCAATTATTTTGATTTGATTTGATCATGGGACTGGGCATCCCAGTGACTAGCCATTTTCTCATGAGTGAGGAGCGGAGTCCACTCCTCATGAGAATAACCCACCTAGCATGGAAGATATAGACATCTCTAGTTGATACATGAGCTGTTCGAGCATACAAAACAGAATTCACATACAAATTTACTTGGAACGGCAGGTAGATACCGCATATAGGAAGGTATGGTGGACTCGTATGGAATAACTTTGGGGTTTACGGAAGTGGATGCACAAGCAGTATTCCCGCTTAGTACAAGTCAAGGCTAGAAAGAGACTGGGAAGCGACCAACTAGAGAGCGACAACAGTCATGAACATGCATTAAAATTAATCAACACTGAGTGCAAGCATGAGTAGGATATAATCCACCATGAACATAAATATCGTGAAGGCTATGTTGATTTTGTTTCAACTACATGCGTGAACATGTGCCAAGTCAAGTCACTCGAATCATTCAAAGGAGGATACCACCCTATCATACCACATCACAACCATTTTAATAGCATGTTGGCACGCAAGGTAAACCATTATAAACTCCTAGCTAATTATGTTGGAAATATGCCCTAGAGGCAATAATAAAAGGATTATTATTATATTTCCTTGTTCATGATAATTGTCTTTTATTCATGCTATAATTGTATCATCCGGAAATCGTAATACACGTGTGAATACATAGACTACAACATGTCCCTAGTGAGCCTGTAGTTGACTAGCTCGTTGATCAATAGATAGTCATGGTTTCCTGACTATGGACATTGGATGTCATTGATAACGGGATCACTTCATTAGGAGAATGATGTGATGGACAAGACCCAATCCTAAGCATAGCACAAGATCGTGTAGTTCGTTTTGCTAGAGCTTTTCCAATGTCAAGTATCCTTTCCTTAGACCATGAGATCGTGTAACTCCCGGATACCGTAGGAGTGCTTTGGGTGTACCAAACGTCACAACGTAACTGGGTGACTATAAAGGTATACTACGGGTATCTCCGAAAGTGTCTATTGGGTTGACACGGATCGAGACTGGGATTTGTCACTCCGTATGACGGAGAGGTATCTCTGGGCCCACTCGGTAATGCATCATCATAATGAGCTCAAAGTGACCAAGTGTTTGGTCACGGGATCATGCATTACGGTACGAGTAAAGTGACTTGACGGTAACGAGATTGAACGAGGTATTGGGATACCGACGATCGAATCTCGGGCAAGTAACGTACCGATTGACAAAGGGAATTGTATACGGGGTTGCTTGAATCCTCAACATCGTGGTTCATCCGATGAGATCATCGTGGAACATGTGGGAGCCAACATGGGTATCCAGATCCCGCTGTTGGTTATTGGCCGGAGAGCTGTCTCGGTCATGTCTGCATGATTCCCGAACCCGTAGGGTCTACACACTTAAGGTTCAGTGACGCTAGGGTTATTAGGAAGACTTGTATGTGATTACTGAATGTTGTTCGGAGTCTCGGATAAGATCCCGAACGTCACGAGGAGTTCCGGAATGGTCCGGAGGTGAAGATTTATATATGGGAAGCTGTCATACGGTCACCGGAAAGTTTCGGGGGCATATCGGTATTGTACCGGGGCCATCGGAGGGGTTCCGGGGGTCCACCGGGAGGGGCCACCTCTTCCGGAGGACCTTATGGGCTGTAGGAGAGGGAACCAGCCCAAGTGGGCTGGGCGCCACAACCCCTAGGGCCCATGCGCCTAGGGTTGGGGGGAAACCCTAGTGGGGCGCCTTGCTTGGGGGCAAGCCCCTCCCTTGGCCGCCGCCTCCTCTAGATCTCATCTAGAGGGGCCGCCCCTTCCCCCTTCCCCTATAAATAGAGGGGCGAGGGGAGGGCTGCAAACAACATGCAAGGCGCAGCCCCTCCCCTCCCCAACACCTCTCCTCCTCCGCGTGAGCTTGGCGAAGCCCTGCCGGAGAACTGCCACTCCATCACCACCATGCCGTTGTGCTGCTGTTGGAGCCTTCTTCCTCAACCTCTCCCTCCTCCTTGCTGGATCAAGGTGCGGGAGACGTCATCCGCTCCGTACGTGTGTCGAACGCGGAGGTGCTGTCCGTTCGGCACTTGGTCATCGGTGATTTGGATCACGACGAGTACGACTCCCTCAACCCCGTTCTCTTGAACGCTTTCGCTCGCGATCTTCAAAGGTATGTAGATGCACTCCTATCACTCGTTGCTAGATGAACTCATAGATGGATCTTGGTGAAACCGTAGGAAAATTTTTTATTTTCTGCAACAGTCCCCAATAGTGGCATCATGAGCTAGGTCTATGAGTAGTTCTCTTTGCACGAGTAGAACACAATTTGTTGTGGGCGTAGATGTTGTCAACTTTCTTGCTGCTACTAGTCTTATTTTGCTTCAGCGGTATTGTGGGATGAAGCGGCCCGGACCGACCTTACACGTACGCTTACGTGAGACAGGTTCCACCGACTGACATGCACTAGTTGCATAAGGTGGCTAGCGGGTGTCTGTCTCTCCCACTTTAGTTGGAGCGCATTCAATGAAAAGGGTCCTTATGAAGGGTAAATAGGAGTTGACAAATCACGTTGTGGCTTTTTAGTAGGTAAGAAAACGTTCTTGCTAGAACCCTATTGCAGCCACGTAAAAGATGCAACAACAATTAGAGGACGTCTAACTTGTTTTTGCAGCAATTGCCTTGTGATGTGATATGGACAAAAGTTGCAATGAATGATGAATGATATATTGTGATGTATGAGATCATGTTCTTGTAATAGGAATCACGACTTGCATGTCGATGAGTATGACAACCGGCAGGAGCCATAGGAGTTGTCTTAATTATTGTATGACCTGCGTGTCATTGAATCAACGCCATGTAATTACTTTACTTTATTGCTAAACCGTTAGCTATAGTAGTAGAAGTAATAGTTGGCGAGCAACTTCATGGAGACACGATGATGGGGATCATGATGATGGAGATCATGGTGTCATGCCGGTGACAAGATGATCATGGAGCCCCAAGATGGAGATCAAAGGAGCTATATGATATTGGCCATATCATGTCACTACTATTTAATTGCATGTGATGTGTATTATGTTTATGCATCTTGTTTACTTAGAACGGCGGTAGTAAATAAGATGATCCTCATAATAATTTCAAGAAAGTGTTCCCCTAACTGTGCGGCGTTGCTAAAGTTAAATCGTTTCAAGCACCACGTGATGATCGGTGTGATAGATTCCTACGCTCACATACAACGGTGTAAGACAGTTTTACACATGCAAAACACTTAGGTTAACTTGACGAGCCTAGCATGTACAGACATGGCCTCGGAACACAGAGACCGAAAGGTCGAACATGAGTCGTATGGAAGATACGATCAACATGGAGATGTTCACCACTGATGACTAGTCCGTTTCACGTGATGATCGGACACGGCCTGGTCGACTCGGATCATGTAACACTTAGATGACTAGAGAGATGTCAAATCTGAGTGGGAGTTCATTAAATAATTTGATTAGATGAACTTAATTATCATGAACTTAGTCTAAAATCTTTGCAAATATGTCTTGTAGATCAAATGACCAATCCTCATGTCAACATGAACTTCAACGCGTTCCTAGAGAAAACCAAGCTGAAAGATGATGGCAGCAACTATACGGACTGGGTCCGGAACCTGAGGATCATCCGCATAGCTGCCAAGAAAGCATATGTCCTAGAAGGACCGCTAGGTGAAGCACCCATCCCACAGAACCAAGGCATTATGAACGCTTGGCAGTCACGTGCTGATGATTACTCCCTCGTTTAGTGCGGCATGCTTTACAACTTAGAACCGGGGCTCCAAAAGCGTTTTGAGCAACACGGAGCATATGAGATGTTCGAGGAGCTGAAAATGGTTTTCCAAGCTCACGCCCGGGTCGGGAGATATGAAGTCTCCGACAAGTTCTATAGTTGTAAGATGGAGGAAAATAGTTCTGTCAGTGAGCACATACTCATAATGTCTGGGTTGCCCAACCGCCTGTCCCAGTTGAATATTAACCTCCCGGACGAGGCGGTCATTGACAGAATCCTTCAGTCGCTCCCACCGAGCTACAAGAGCTTTGTGATGAACTACAATATGCAGGGGATGGTGAAAACTATTCCTGAAGTATTTTCAATGTTGAAGTCTGCAGAGGTAGAAATCAAAAAGGAACATCAAGTGTTGATGGTCAATAAAACCACCAAGTCCAAGAAGGGAAAGGGTAAGAAGAACTTCAAGAAGGACGGCAAAGATGTTGCCGCGCCCGGTAAGCCAGTTGCCGGGAAGAAGTCAAAGAATGGACCCAAGTCTGAGACTGAGTGCTTTTATTGCAAAGGGAAGGGTCACTAGAAGCGGAACTGCCCCAAATACTTAGCGGACAAGAAGGCCGGCAACACTAAAGGTATATGTGATATACATGTAATTGGTGTGTACCTTACCAGTACTCGTAGTAACTCCTGGGTATTTGATACCGGTGTCGTTGCTCATATTTGTAACTCACAACAGGAGCTGCGGAATAAGCGGAGACTGGCGAAGGACGAGGTGACGATGCGCGTCGGGAATGGTTCCAAGGTCGATGTGATCGCCGTCGGCACGCTACCTCTACATTCACCTACGGGATTAGTTTTAAACCTCAATAATTGTTATTTAGTGCCAAGTTTGAGCATGAACATTGTATCTGGATCTCGTTTAATACGAGATGGCTACTCATTTAAATCCGAGAATAATGGTTGTTCTATTTATATGAGAGATATGTTTTATGGTCATGCCCCGATGGTAAATGGTTTATTCTTAATGAATCTCGAACGTGATGTTACACATATTCATAGTGTGAATACCAAAAGATGTAAAGTTGATAACGATAGTCCCACATACTTGTGGCACTACCGCCTTGGTCACATTGGTGTCAAGCGCATGAAGAAGCTCCATGCTGATGGACTTTTAGAGTCTCTCGATTATGAATCATTTGACACATGCGAACCATGCCTCATCGGAAAAATGACCAAGACTCCGTTCTCCGGAACAATGGAGCGAGCAACCAACTTATTGGAAATCATACATACTGATGTGTGCGGTCCAATGAGTGTTGAGGCTCGCGGAGGATATCGTTATGCTCTCACTCTCACTGACGACTTAAGTAGATATGGGTATGTCTACTTGATGAAACACAAGTCTGAGACCTTTGAGAAGTTCAAGGAATTTCAGAATAAAGTAGAGAATCAATGTGACCGAAAGATAAAATTCTTACGATCAGATCGTGGAGGCGAATATTTAAGTCACGAATTTGGTACGCACTTAAGAAAATGTGGAATCGTTTACAACCGACGCTACCGAACACCTCAAGCGTAACGGTGTGTCCAAGCGTCGAATCGCACTCTATTGGATATGGTGCGATCTATGATGTCTCTTACTGATTTACCGCTATCATTTTGGGGATACGCTCTAGAGACAGCTACATTCACTTTAAATAGGGCACCGTCTAAATCCATTGAGACGACACCGTATGAATTATGGTTTGGGAAGAAACATAAGCTATCGTTTCTAAAAGTTTGGGGATGCGATGCTTATGTCAAGAAACTTCAACCTGAAAAGCTCGAACCCAAGTCGGAAAAATGCGTCTTCATAGGATACCCTAAGGAAACCATTGGGTATACCTTCTACCTTAGATCCGAAGGCAAGATCTTTGTTGCCAAGAACGGATCCTTTCTGGAAAAAGAGTTTCTCTCGAAAGGAGTAAGTGGGAGAAATTAGAACTAGATGAAGTACTACCTCTTGAACTGGAAAGTAGTGCAGCTCAGGAAAATGTTCTTGTGGTGCCTACACCGACTGGAGAGGAAATTAATGATGATGATCAAGGTGCTTCGGATCAAGTTGCTACTGAACTTCGTAGGTCCACAAGGACACGTTCCACACCAGAGTGGTATGGCAACCCTGTCCTGGAAATCATGTTGTTAGACAACGTTGAACCTTCGAACTATGAAGAAGCGATGGCGGTCCCATATTCCAACAAATGGCTTGAAGCCATGCAATCCGAGATAGAATCCATGTATGAAAACAAAGTATGGACTTTGACAGACTTGCCGGATGATCGGCGAGCGATAGAAAACAAATGGATCTTTAAGAAGAAGACGGACGCGGATGGTAATGTTACCATCTATAAAGCTCGACTTGTCGCTAAGGGTTATCGGCAAGTTCAAGGGGTTGACTACGATGAGACTTTCTCTCCCGTAGCGAAGCTGAAGTCCGTCCAATCATGTTAGCATTGCATTGCCGCATACTATGATTATGAGATATGGCAAATGGACGCCAAAACGGCATTCCTTAACGGTTATCTTAAGGAAGAACTGTATATGATGCAGCGGAAGGTTTTGTCGACCCTAAGAATGCTAACAAGGTATGCAAGCTCCAGCGATCCATTTATGGGCTGGTGCAAGCATCTCGGAGTTGGAACATTCGCTTTGATGAGATGATCAAAGCGTTTGGGTTTATGCAGACTTATGGAGAAGCCTGCGTTTACAAGAAAGTGAGTGGGAGCTCTGTAGCATTTCTCATATTATATGTAGATGACATACTTTTGATGGGAAATGATATAGAACTTTTGGACAGCATTAAGGCCTACTTGAATAAGAGTTTTTCAATGAAGGGCCTTGGAGAAGCTGCTTATATATTAGGCATCAAGATCTATAGAGATAGATCGAGACGCCTCATAGGTCTTTCACAAAGCACATACCTTGATAAGATATTGAAGAAGTTCAATATGGATCAGTCTAAGAAGGGTTCTTGCTCTGGTTGCAAGGTGTGAAATTGAGCTCGGCTCAATGTCCCACCACGCAGAAGATATAGAAGAGATGAGTGTCATCCCTATGCCTCAGCCATAGGGTCTATTATGTATGCCATGCTGTGTACCAGACCTGATGTAAACCTTGCCGTAAGTTTGGTAGGAAGGTACCAAAGTAATCCCGGAAGGAACACCGGATAGCGGTCAAGAATATCCTGAAGCACCGAAAAGGACTAAGGACATGTTTCGTTTATGGAGGTGACGAAGAGCTCGTCAGAAGGGTTACGCCGACGCTAGCTTCGACACAGATCTGGATGAATCTAAGTCACAAACCGGATACGTGTATATGTTGAATGGTGGAGCAAGAAGCTGGTGCAGCTGCAAGCGAGCCTCGTGGCGGGATCTACATGTGAAGCGGAGTACATGGCAGCCTCGGAGGCAGCGCATGAAGCAATTTGGGTGAAGGAGTTCATCACCGACCTAGGAGTCATACCCAATGCGTCGGGGCCGATCAAACTCTCTGTGACAACACTGGAGCTATTGCACTTGCCAAGGAGCCCAGGTTTACAAGAAGACCAGGCACATCAAGCGCCGCTCAACTCCATTCGTGAAAATGTTCAAGATGGAGACATAGAAATTTGCAAACTGCATACGGATCTGAATGTCGCAGATCCGCTGACTAAACTCTCTTCATGAGCAAAACATGATCAACACCGAACTCTATGGGTGTTCGATTCATCACAATGTAACTAGATTATTGACTCTAGTGCAAGTGGGAGACTGTTGGAAATATGCCCTAGAGGCAATAATAAAAGGATTATTATTATATTTCCTTGTTCATGATAATTGTCTTTTATTCATGCCATAATTGTATTATCCGGAAATCGTAATACACGTGTGAATACATAGACTACAACATGTCCCTAGTGAGCCTCTAGTTGACTAGCTCGTTGATCAATAGATAGTCATGGTTTCCTGACTATGGACATTGGATGCCATTGATAACAGGATCACATCATTAGGAGAATGATGTGATGGACAAGACCCAATCCTAAGCATAGCACAAGATCGTGTAGTTCGTTTTGCTAGAGCTTTTCCAATGTCAAGTATCCTTTCCTTAGACCATGAGATCGTGTAACTCCGGATACCGTAGGAGTGATTTGGGTGTACCAAACGCCACAACGTAACTGGGTGACTATAAAGGTATACTACGGGTATCTCCGAAAGTGTCTGTTGGGTTGACATGGATCGAGACTGGGATTTGTCACTCCGTATGACGGAGAGGTATCTCTGTGCCCACTTGGTAATGCATCATCATAATGAGCTCAAAGTGACCAAGTGTTTGGTCACGGGATCATGCATTCTGATGCGAGTAAAGTGACTTGCGTAACGAGATTGAACGAGGTATTGGGATACCGACGATCGAATCTCGGGCAAGTAACGTACCGATTGACAAAGGGAATTGTATACGGGGTTGCTTGAATCCTCGACATCGTGGTTCATCCGATGAGATCATCGTGGAACATGTGGGAGACAACATGGGTATCCAGATCCCACTGTTGGTTATTGGCCGGAGAGCTGTCTCGGTCATGTCTGCATGATTCCCGAACCCGTAGGGTCTACACACTTAAGGTTCGGTGACGCTAGGGTAACTAGGAAGACTTGTATGTGATTACCGAATGTTGTTCGGAGTCCTGGATAAAATCCCGGACGTCACGAGGAGTTCCGGAATGGTCCGTAGGTGAAGATTTATATATGGGAAGCTGTCATACGGTCACCGGAAAGTTTCGGGGGCATATCGGTATTGTACCGGGGCCACCGGAGGGGTTCCGGGGGTCCACCGGGAGGGGCCACCTCTTCCGGAGGACCTTATAGGCTGTAGGGAGAAGGGAACCAGCCCAAGTGGGTTGGGGCGCCACAACCCCCTAGGGCCCATGCGCCTAGGGTTTGGGGGAAACCCTAGTGGGGGTGCCCCCTTGCTTGGGGGGCAAGCCCCCTCCCCTTGGCCGCCGCCTCTAGATCTCATCTAGAGGGGCCGCCCTTCCCCTTCCCCTTCCCTATAAATAGAGGCGAGGGAGGCTGCAAACAACATCCAAGGTGCAGCCCTCCTCCCAACACCTCTCCTCCTCCGCGTGAGCTTGGCGAAGCCCTGCCGGAGAACTGCCACTCCATCACCACCACGCCGTCATGCTGCTGTTGGAGCCATCTTCCTCAACCTCTCCCTCCTCCTTGCTGGATCAAGGTGCGGGAGACGTCATCCGCTCCGTACGTGTGTTGAACTTGGAGGTGATGTCCGTTCGGCAGGTCATCGGTGATTTGGATCACGACGAGTACGACTCCCTCAACCCCGTTCTCTTGAACGCTTCCGCTCGCAATCTACAAAGGTATTAAGATGCACTCCTATCACTCGTTGCTAGATGAACTCATAGATGGATCTTGGTGAAATCGTAGGAAAAAAATTTATTTTCTGCAACATTCCCCAACAAATTAAGCATGGCATAAGCAACTATAATCTCTATTTGTCATTGCAAACATGTTTATTCATAATAGACTGAATCAGGAACGATGAACTAATCATATTTACAAAAATAAGATAGGTCGAGTTCATACCAGCTTCTCTCATCTCAATCAGTCCATCATATATCGTCATTATTGCCTTTCACTTGCACGACCGAATGGTGTGGAAAATAATAATAGTGCACGTGCATTGGACTAAGCTGAAATGTGCAAGCATTCAATTCAAGGGACAAGACAAGTTAATATGGGCTCTTGGTTAAGTCAACAATAATGCATATGAGAAGCACTCAACATTTTCATCGTGGTCCTCTCCTCTCGACCCCCAAAGAAAATAAAAGAAATAAACTATTTTCACGGGAAAGCTCCCAACAAGCAAAAGAAGAACACGAAATCTTTTTGAGTTTTCTTTTAATATTACTACTGCAAGCATGGAAAATAAACTAGCTAAAATCTATAACTAACTTTTTGGTATTTCTTAAGGTTATTCAAACACACAAGAAGAAAGCAAGAAAAGAAACTAAACTAGCATGGATAGTATAATGAAAAAGTATGAGCACCGACTACTAGAATGAGTGTGTGAACATGAATGTAATGTCGGTGAGAAATACGTACTCCCCCAAGCTTAGGCTTTTGGCCTAAGTTGGTATATGCCCATGGATCGTGGCTATTCTCTCAAGTGTACTAAGGAGTGTCGTCTGAGTGCCACTGGCGGGCGATCTCCTCCGGATCCCACTGATAAAAGGACTATCGATAAGGGTCAAGTGGTGGTTTCGGCTCGGACTCTGGAGCTAGTGTCTGGCTCCGGTATGCGTGAATGGCCTCCGGCAAGATGAGGTACGTGCCTGAAGATAAGTCAAACATAGAGGGTGCAGGCAAGATAATAGTCTCACTGTGAGTTTTATGAAATCTCAAATTATACTTAAGCATCTTCTCATCATTTTTAACAATAAACTCATGTGCTACCATGCTCTTCTAATCTAGAAAGGTAGGTGGCAGCAGCTTCTCCTCTTTCTCATAGTGCCTAATAGGTATCCTAAAGTGTTTAGCAAGGCGTGAAGCAAAGACGCCTCCAAAGATGGGGCCCTTTGTATGATTCAGACTTAATCGTTTAGCAATAATAGAGCCTAAACTAATAGTGTTATCACAATACAAAGCATGGCACAAAATAACAATATCAGGGGCACTAAGGTTTCCACAGTTCCCACGACCAATTAGGCATCTACTAGCAAATATTGCAAAGTAACGTAAGACAGGAAAGTGTATGCTAGTAATTCTTGCATTGGAAACCTTCCTCGTTTCCCCTACAGTAATCATATCAATAAATCCATCCACATCTCTACAGTGTGGTTCCTCTAGGCTGCCCTCGAAGGGTATCTTGCAAACCCACAAAAGTCACGTAGTGACATCTCCCTAACCTCATCATATAAATGAAACTCCACCGAAGGTGGGGATTTCTTAGCATGAAAGAAAATTTTTTTCCCGAAAGTATTAGTGAGTAAGAGATATTGTTCGAGCTGGTCGTGGAGGAAGTCGGTGAGGCCCGCATTATCAGCCAAAGAATAGAAATCATCATGAATCCCGACTGCTCTTAAGAACTCATCACAAGGCCATTCACACGGCCGAACCTCCGCGACACGAGGGAGATTATACTTGGGATTCTTATTCTCCTTACTTTGTTTATCCTTCGAACTTTGGCTTGAAGTGCCCCTCAAAAATCTCTTCATTATTTTATGAAAATTTCTGAAATTTTTAGTAACCCAAAATGAACGTGAACCAAACTCAACAAAATTGATAGAAACTACTCCCACAAGTTCCTAGAGACTATATCATGCATTAGAACTACTTAGGACCAAATAAATTTGACATGCAAGCTCAAGAACATGGTCAACTCAGCAACAAAAATTTGCAATGAATAAAGCACTAGAACATAAACTAATTGGACCATTGGAGGAGTCACATACCAAAGATCAATCCCCCAAAGCAGTTTTGTGAGTGGAGCTTTGAGCAAGGAGATCGAAAATGGCAGCAAGATGGGCTCGAACTCGTGCTTCAGTTGGATAGTGATTTTTTTGGGAGGAAGAAGTGTGTGGGTGCAGGAATAAGTGGAGGGGGGCCACCATGGACCCACAAGGCAGGGGGCGCGCCCCTGACCCTCGTGGCCAGGTGCTTTCCCCCTCTGTTGTGTTCTCAATGCCAGATATTCTCAAATATTCTAGAAAAAATCATATTTCATTTTCAGGGCATTTGGAGAACTTTTATTTTCGGGGTATTTTTTATTGCAAGGATAATTCAGAAAACAGACAAGAAACACTATTTTTGCTTTATTTAATATAAATAACAGAAAGTAAAAAGAGGGTACAGAAGGTTGTGCCTTCTAACTTCATCCATCTCATACTCATCAAAAGGAATCCACTAACAAGGTTGATCAAGTCTTGTTAATAAACTCATTCAGAATCGCATGAAACCGGAGAAATTTCGAATAACGCTAGGTTACCTCAACGGGGATATGCACATTCCCAATAATAAGAATATCATATTTCTTCTTGACAGTAGGAAGAGGAAATTCAAAGCCTCCAATAATAATCGATGGTATTTTTCCAATAGAATTGATACTGTGAACTTGAGGTTGTTTCCTTGGAAAGTGTACGGTATGCTCATTACCATTAACATGAAAACTGACATTGCCTTTGTTGCAATCAATAACAACCCATGTAGTAGTCAAAAAGGGTCTTCCAAGGATAATCGACATACTATCGTCCTCGGGAATATCAAGAATAACAAAGTTCGTTAAGATAGTAATGTTTGCAACCACAACAGGCAGATCCTCACAAGTACCGACAGGTATAGCGTTTGATTTATCGGCCATTTGCAAAGATATTTCAGTAGGTGTCAACTTATTCAATTCAAGTCTACGATATAAAGAGAGAGGCATAACGCTAACACCAGCTCCAAGATCACATAAAGCAGTTTTGACATAGTTTCTTTTAATGGAGCATGGTATAGTTGGTACACCTGGATCTCTGAGTTTCTTAGGTATTCCACCCTTAAAAGTATAATTAGCAAGCATGTCGTAAATTTCAACTTCCGGTATCTTTCTTTTATTAGTAACAATATCTTTCATGTGCTTAGCATAAGGATTCATTTTAAGCACATCAGTAAAACGCATACGCAAAAAGATAGGTCTAATCATTTCAGCAAAGCGCTCAAAATCCTCATAATCCTTTTTCTTGGATGGTTTAGGAGGAAAAGGCATGGGTTTCTGAACCCATGGTTCTCTTTCTTTACCGTGCTTCCTAGCAACGAAGTCTCTCTTATCATAACGTTGATTCTTTGATTGTGGGTTATCAAGATCAACAGCAGGTTCAATCTCTACATCATTGTTATTGCTAGGTTGAGCATCAACATGAACATTATCATTAACATTATCACTACGTTCATGTTCATCACCAGATTGTGTTTCAGCATCAGGAATAGAAATATCATTGGGATTCTCAGGTGTGTCTACAACAGGTTCACTAGAAGCATGCAAAGTCCTATCATTTTTCTTCTTCTTCTTAGAAGGACTAGGTGCATCAACATTATTTCTCTGAGAATCTTGCTCAATTCTCTTAGGGTGGCCCTCAGAATACAAAGGTTCCTGAGTCATTTTACCAGTTCTAGTTGCTACTCTAACAGCATTATCATTTATCTTATTATTTAATTCATTGAGCAAATCATTCTGAGCCTTAAGCACTTGTTCTACTTGAGTGGTAACCATAGAAGCATGTTTACTAATGAGTTTAAGTTCACCTTTAACTCTAGACATATAATCACTCAAGTATCCAATCATAAAAGCATTTGTTTCAGTTTTCTACGAACATAAGCATTGAAATTTTCTTGTTTAGCCATAAAGTCATCAAACTCATCCAAGCATTGGCTAGCAAATTTAGTAGACGGAATTTCAACTTTATCATATCTATAGAGAGAATTTACCTTTACTACCTGTGTCAGGTTATCAAGACCATGTACTTCTTCAATAGGTGGTATAGTAAGGCCATGTATTTCTTCAACAAGAGGTAAATTATTAACATCTTCAGCTTTAATACCTTTTTCTTTCATAGATTTCTTTGCCTCTTGCATATCTTCAGGACTGAGAAATAGAACACCTCTTTTCTTCGGAGTTGGCTTAGGAGTTGGTTCATGAAGTGTCCAATTATTTTCATTAGTCAACATATTATTCAATAGCAATTTATCTTGGTCAATAGTCCTTTCCCTGAAAACACAACCAGCACAACAATCCAGGTGTCTCTGGAAGCATTGGTTAGTCTGTTATAAAAGATATGAAGTATTTCATTTTTCTTGAGAGGATGATCAGGCAAAGCAGTAAGTAATTGGAGAAGCCTCCCCCAAGCTTGTGGGAGATTCTCTTGTTCAATTTGCGCAAAATTATATATTTCCCTTAAAGCAGCTTGTTTCTTATGAGCGGGGAAATATTTAGCACAGAAGTAATAAATCATATCCTGGGGACTACGCACACAACCAGGATCAAGAGAGTTAAACCATGTCTTAGCATCACCCTTTAATGAGAACGGAAATATTTTAAGGATATAGTAGTAACGAGTTTTCTCATCATTAGTGAACAGGATGGCTATATCATTTAACTTAGTAAGATGTGCCACAACAGTTTCAGATTCATAGCCATAAAAAGGATCAGATTCAACCAAAGTAATTATCTCAGGATCAACAGAGAAATCATAATCCTTATCAGTAACACAGATAGGTGAAGTAGCAAAAGCAGGGTCATATTTCATTCTAGCATTCAGAGACTTTTGTTTCAGCTTAGCTAATAATTTCTTAAGATCAGATCTATCATTGCAAGCAAGAAATCTCTAGCAGTTTCTTCATCCATAACATAACCCTGAGGCACAACAGACAATTCATATTTAGGGGGAGAATTTTCATCATCACTTTCATCAATATTATCAGTTTCAATAATTTCATTCTCTCTAGCCCTAGCAAGTTGTTCATCAAGAAATTCACCTAATGCACAGTAGTATCAAGCACAGAAGTAGATTCATCATAAGTATCATGCATAGCAGAAGTGGCATCATCAATAATATGCGACATATCAGAATTAATAGCAGAAGCAGGTTTAGGTGTCGCAAGCTTACTCAAAAAAGAAGGAGAATCAAGTGCAGAGCTAGATGGCAGTTCCTTACTTCCCCTCGTAGTTGAGGGAAATTTTTTAGTTCTTTCGTCTTTCAAGTTCCTCATAGTGATCAGCAGATATAAATCCCAAGTGACTCAAAGAATAGAGCTATGCTCCCCGGCAACGGCGCCAGAAAATAGTCTTGAAAACCCACAAGTATAGGGGATCGCAACAGTTTTTGAGGGTAAAGTATTCAACCCAAATTTATAGATTTTACACAAGGGGAGCCAAAGAATATTCTCAAGTATTAGCAGTTGAGCTGTCAATTCAACCACACCTGGTTAACTTAATATCTGCAGCAAAGTATTTAGTAGCAAAGTAGTATGGAAGTAACGGTAACAGTAGCAAAAGTAACAGTAGCAGTTTTGTAGTAATTGTAACAGTGGCAACGGTAAAGTAAATAAGCAAAGAGCAATATGTGAAAAGCTCGTAGGCATTGGATCAGTGATGGATAATTATGTCGGATGTGATTCCTCATGCAATAGTTATAACATAGGGTGACACAGAACTAGCTACAATTCATCAATGTAATGTAGGCATGTATTCCGAATATAGTCATACGTGCTTATGGAAAAGAACTTGCATGATATCTTTTGTCCTACCCTCCCGTGGCAGCGGGGTACTATTGGAAACTATGGGATATTAAGGCCTCCTTTTAATAGAGCACCGGACCAAAGCATTAACACTTAGTGAATACATGAACTCCTCAAAACACGGTCATCACTGAGAGTGGTCCCGATTATTGTCACTTCAGGGTTGTTGGATCATAACACATAGTAGGTGACTATTGACTTGCAAGATAGGATCAAAAACTCACATATATTCATGAAAACATAATAGGTTCAGATCTAAAATCATGGCACCCGGGCCCTAGTGACAAGCATTAAGCATAGCAAAGTCATAGCAACATCAATCTCAGAACATAGTGGATACTAGGGATCAAACCCTAACAAGACTAACTCGATTACATGGTAAATCTCATCCAACCCATCACCGTCTAGCAAGCCTATGATGGAATTACTCACGCACGGTGGTGAGCATCATGAAATTGGTGATGGAGGATGGTTGATGATGACGACAGCGACAGATTTCCCTCTCCGGAGCACTGAACGGACTCCAGATCAGCCCTCCCAAGAGAGATTAGGACTTGGCGGCGGCTCCATATCATAAAACGCGATGAATCCTTCTCCCTGATTTTTTTCTCCCCGAACGTGAATATATGGAGTTGGAGTTGAGGTCGGTGGAGATCCAAGGGGCCCACGAGGCAGGGGGTGCGCACCCACCCTCGTGGACAGGGTGTGGGCCCCCTGACGTTGATTATTTCGCCAATATTTTTTATTAATTCCAGAAAGTTGCTCCGTGGAGTTTCAGGTCATTCCGAGAACTTTTATTTCTGCACAAAAATAACACCATGGCATTTCTGCTGAAAACAGCGTCAGTCCGGGTTAGGTCCATTCAAATCATGCAAGTTAGAGTCCAAAACAAGGGCAAAAGTGTTTGGAATAGTAGATACGACGGAGACGTATCAGTGTGGTCTGTGTGATGTACGCTCTTTTGTGTGCCCAAATTAGTAAGCGGTGTTAAATTATGCAATGACGTGGTTGAGGACAGTACCCGGGGAAATTTCCACCAAAATTTGAATTATCAAACTCATCCCATGCGCGTAAAGCAGAAGAATCGTTTGCGATGCACACAATCGATCAAAGCGAATGGTGTCCGACGGCACCATGGGAAAAGTTTCCCTCCACATTTCGAAATTTTTGGCCTACCGCCGAAATATCTACCCTGCCCCCCTTCCACACCCCCTTTTCTCACCGACCACAAGTCACATTTCCCCTGTTTCCTCCTTCCTTCCTAAGCTATAGTTGTTTCCTCGCTTTCCTTGCTCTCGCCATCTCGCATCCTACCGCCGGGGTTGCCATGGTCTTCTTCAATGACCTCTCCAGCGGTTTCTCCTCCGATGATGACTCCTTCACCACCCAGGTATGCCTCTCTTCTCTCTCTCGAGCTATGACTTGGAATGAAGGATTTTAACCCGGTGGTCAATTTGAGTCATTTCTTCCTCTTGTAGCTCCCTAGGACCGTCAGTTGCAACGAATGGAGTGGGGTGGATGAAGATCTGTCTGCTCGTTGTCACCATCAATCTCCACGCGTGAAGCTAGTTGCGTTGAATTTGTGGACAGTGGGAGGAAGTTTCTGACATGTGCAGAGAAGGTTAGCCCCTCTTTCGTTGTTACAAATCATTTGTTAGATGTGATTCAGACACTGTCACAGTCCCAACCCATTCATACCACACCTTCAACCAAACACATCCTAAGACGGTCTCACAGTTTGTACCTAGTATCTAAAAATGTTGCCATCTCATCAGCGGTTCCATTAGAAAATTATTTGGCACCGCTTCAGCAGTTTGTGCAGCCAACTTTGGTCCACACATCCGAGCAGCCAAGTAGTAAAATACTAAATCTGTATGGCACGAAGGAACTGGGCATCGGAGCAACTAGGTGCTCCAGAGTCCGGGTCCCTAATTTTTTCCCGCTGCATCGGCTCGCAAGTGCAAGGCACCGGTGCGAAATGTAGCAAGAGTTGTCTTTACACCGGTTTTGGCATACATAGTGGACGGCCATAGTGCTATTAGTTCTATGTTACTAAATTTGTGCATGTACACACCTATTAGTATCAATTTGCTTTCATCCAAACACTGTTGCTATGCTGTTGCAGTTATATTTAGCTTCCTCACAAAATGTTCAATTTGTTATTTATAGGACATGAGTAAGAACTTGTAGCATTGTTGTAGTTAATTATAGCTTCCGATGTTTCAGAATTTGGTTGCTGATCTAGTTTTAAATATTGTAGGATGAACGAAA
The DNA here is from genome assembly GCA_021605205.1 of Aegilops longissima. Taxonomy (NCBI): domain Eukaryota; kingdom Viridiplantae; phylum Streptophyta; class Magnoliopsida; order Poales; family Poaceae; genus Aegilops; species Aegilops longissima. The sequence goes on from CM038680.1 coordinate 27,651,206, forward strand.
GTGTTCTTACTTGGAGTGGGTTGATCAAGAGTGGCCACAGTCTTTGAAGATGTGCCTAGCAAAGCTTTGGAGCATGTATGAGGAAGAGAACAGAGGTAGGTGATATGTCTCCAACGTATCTATAATTTTTTATTTTTCCATGCTGTTATATTATCAATCTTGGATGTTTTATAATCATTTCACTACTAGGGAAAATGTTATACACAGAGGTATAGCAGTAGCGTTGGTCAAACCTCGGCGCTAGCGCTACTTAGTAGTAGCGCTTGTTTCAAAACCACGCTACAACAATTGTTTTAGCAGTAGTGCGTCCTCACAGAAAAGCGCTACTACTAAAATTCCTTCACTAATGACGGTAGGCTAGGAATAGTAGTAGCGGTTCTCCCAGAAGCACGCTACTGCTAAAAACTTTGTAGTAGCGTGTTTATGCTGTCGAGCGCTACTGCTATGAAAAAAATAGAAAAATAAGTAGAAAAGTAAATGAAAATGAAAGAAATAGAAAAAGGAGAAATGAAAAAAAAGAAAATGTAAAGAAAACAAAAGAAAAAGAAAAATAAAACAGAAAGGAATAGCTGTAGCGCGTTTCTCTGGAACACGCTATAGCTAGCTTCGCTATAGCGCGTTTCGGCAAAACGCGCTACTGCTAGTTCGACTCCCGCAGCCCGGGCTCAAAATTTCGCTAAGTCCTCCCCCCCTCTCTACTCCCCCCTGTCCCCCAACTGCTCCATCGCCGCCGTCGCCCTGCCGCCTTCGACCACGCCGTCGCCGCCCGCTGCCTTCGACCACACCGCCGCTGCCCGAGGCCGCCCTCGACCTCACAGCCGCCACCCGAGGCCGTCGTCGACCTCACCGTCGCCTCCCTCGAGCTCACGCCGCCGCCCTCCACCTTACCGCCACCGCCCGAGCCAGAGCCTGCCCTCGCCGCCAACCGTAAGGCTCTGCCTCTCCTGTCCCCTACCCTCCTCTCTCTCTCTGCTAGGGCAATTCATATATATGTTGATACTGTGTTAATGTTCATATGAACCCTATGTGTTCATATGAACCCTAGATTTTTTAGGGCAGTAGGCATTTTAAACATTTAGGAAAAATGATTAGCAATTTTTTTAGGAAATTAGCTAGGGCAATTTTTATGAAAATGCCTAAACAGTAATTCCATTTAACTTTAAACTAATAGAGGGTATATAAATAATAGTAGCATTTAGATTTAAATTAACAGAGGCTATAAACAAAAAACACTTAGCTATAAAAAAATATTTTGACTACGGACCTGAATTTGTTCCAAATTTCATTCAAATGAAATTTGAATTATTTGGACTATGGACCTGAATATTTTTGAAGAAGTTGGGTGTAGGTACTAAGGTCTTGCTGTGGAAATTTTGGTGAGGTCAGAAGGGTTAGAGAAAATGGAGTTCCTAGACTTTTAGCTTTGGACAAAAAAAAGTATTTAGCTATAAATAAAAAACAATAGCTATGGCATTTAGCTATAAACAAAAAACAGAATTGTTTTTCTTTTCAAAAACTTGGTCAAACTAATTGTTGCTATGTAAACAAAAAACAAGATTGGTTTTATATGATATATGTCATTGATGTTCATTTGCATATTCCATTATTGTTGATTATATCTTTTCATTGAAGTGGCCATGTTATATGCAAATTCCTCAATAGTGTTTGCTCATGTTATATCTTTTCATTGAAGTGGTTCGATTGTGCCCAAGTGGCTTTGTTGTTTCAGGGAATGAAGTTGAGTGGTTTATGTTTTGCCGAATGTTGATTCATTTCTGTTCCGGCAAATTTCAGGTTCTCGATTTGTCCACTTTTTAGCAAAGGTCATGCCGAAATTTTCCGTGAATTTCGGCATGACTTGTGCTACAAACTAGGACATATTGAGTGCCCGGGATTTGCCGCACCAGGAAGGAGTCAACGTTCCTGCAAAACAATAGGCCTTTTTTATGTCATTATTCATTTTATTAGGTCTAGAATTAATTGACTAGATTTAATCATAGGAAACATGGCTAGCAATGATGAAGGACAGGGTTCTGGTGATTGCGACGACGTCTACCGGGCGGCAGACGAATTTTTTAGCCTTGCCAACGATCAACCGATGTTGTTGGCTGGGCCCACCGATGGCATCGGGGACTGAGACCGACACGCAGACCGGTGTTGAGACTGAGACCGGCGCTGAGACTCAGACCGGCATCGAGACCGGCGCTGAGACTGAGACCGGCGCTGCCTCGGGGAGCGGAGCCGGTGTAGAACCGAAAGCAAAGAGGCAACGGCTTCCTAAAAAACTCAGGACTACTAGACTGGTGGTCACGGAGGTGGACGACGGCAATTTTGAGCCAAAAGCGCCCGAGGAAGCGCGCTCGTGCTACAGCAATCAAATAGGCTGCATCGTACGGACAACCACCACCATCAACAATGAGAAATATAGAAGATAGAAAATATGAGGCGCTCCCTCCTAAAGAAGTTTCACCAGATATTCTTGTTCCTGGGCCGGAATGAGAAGGATTATGAAGATCCAGATGAGGACCCGGCAATGAAGAAGATAAACAAACACGCCATGACCAAGTTTAGCGACGCGTTGGCCGCCTGGAAAAATGGAGTGAAAGCAAAGATCAACGACAAGAAGGAACCCTACTCCGAGATTGTAAAGGATAATCCGACAATCATGGAAGAGCAGTTTCAAATATTCAAGGAGGCTTGCGAGGCCGAAGCTACCAAAATAAAGTCTAAGTACATGAAGGGGCTTCAAGAGAGGAACATTGGGAGCCACCACCTCGGAAGCTGTGGTTACGACCGAAAGAGGTCCAAATGGGCCAAGGAGGACGCGGAAGCTGCGAGTCTGGGCATCCCAGACCCCTTGGCGGAGTTCACCGTCCCGCAGGAGCGTGACGTCCTCAGGGCCCGGCACCATTGGTACCCGGTGAAGAAGGTTTACGAGACAAAACCGGTCATTACGGAGTTCATGAGACTGCTGGTAATTTTAGTTTCTGATCAATTCGACCACACACGTTAGTCATATTTGTAAACGATCCTTGTGCCTTTTGCAGAGAGAGCAGCACAGGATTGCGGCCGAAAGCGACTCCCCGTCTGAGGCATTGGCGAGGCCCAAGTGGGACACTCCATTCAACCGGGCGTTGAACATATTGAAACGACAACCGGTGGATACTCGATCGTCGTATGGACGCATGCACGGTGTTGGAGACGGCACCACGTGGAAGAAGTATTACCGTGAGACCACGGAGGAGAGAAAGGAAAGACGGAGGTTAACTGAAGAAAACATCGACAAGAAGGTTGAGATTGCGGTTGAGAAGAAATCATCTCAGAAAGTCGCAACAGCGGTAGCTGCCGCAAAACAGGCGGTTGCAGATTTGTCTACTTCCTTGGTTCCGGACGTTTTCACTTGGACAAGGCAAAATCCAGAAAAAAATGCAGAGGCTTTCCCCTTGCTGACTTCTTGGGGAGCACCTCGACAAGCGTTGCACCAGCACCTGCTCTCGCACCGGCTCCCGCATCGGCTCCCGCACCGGACGTGCTCGGTGGTGCTTCGTCTTTGGCTGAGCTCGACGCCCTCACGGTATCTGTCACACCGGCCCCCTTCAATATAAATGTATAATCTCTTCGGATGTCTCACGTCGCAGACTTTTCTTTGCAGGCCGACGAAACCCCGTGCACCATATTGTACACCATCGGCGACCAGAAGGTGGACGTGGGAAGGCGATGATAATGGAGCCGAAGGAACTATTGTTCCACAACCGGCCGATCCCCCCGAACGTCTTCAAGGTTTCCATGGCCAGTGTCAAACCGGGCCACAATAATTTTCCTCCTCTAATACTAGTGGGGGATGACGACGAGATCTCGCGGCGGCTTGGTGATTGTTGCAATGGGTGGGTCCTGTTGTGGCCAAAGAGTTCGCCGTCCCGAGGCGGCGGGAGCACACCCACGAGCACGCAGCCTCAGCAAGGTATGAACATCAACACCCCACCTACCCAATTAGCGTCGGGTGTCGGGTTGGGTGATAGCGGACGGGGTAAGGAGGAGGCTCCATTAGTCGCTGATGACGTCGTCATGAATGAGGATGAGGATGACGATGGCACTGAACAGTATGTCTATACTGGCGCCTCCTCAGGGTTTCAGCGTCATGAGTCGGTGCCTGAATTTCCGTCTCAACGTATTATGGACGACCTTCCGGTAGTAAAGAAGTCTAGGAAGAGAGCGAGGAAAGGCAAAAAAAAAAGCTGATTCTATGATCCAGCCGCCTCAGCAGCCTCGCCTTCAGGACCGTATAGATATCCCCGATGCGGATAAATGGCATATCCCCGGTCAACCAATCCTACCTGCAATAGCGCTACGGGCCAGATTCGGCGATCTAAGGAGACTTCATGACAATGTGCTGCGGGTAGAGAAAGACCTCATCGCCTCGAAAGATCCAGGATACCCACTCTACGTGGTTAACGTTCCGCAGCAAATGCCGTACGTCGAGTGCTTCCCCGCGGATAAGTTCTTCCTCCAATTCAATTACATTCGACATGTTTCACGTGAAGAAGCTGGATTTTACGTGTGTCCGCCTTTATGCCTTGCACATGAACTACATCATCGGGGTTGATCAGATACCTTGTATCTGTGTCGCTGACCCGTACTACATGCACGAGGGCTTCTTGGGAGTCTGCGCAAAGCACGGTGAATACGCGAGGGATTACATCGTCAGTTTCATGCTCGCCAATAAGGACAAGGAGGCGATTCTCGTGCCTTATCATCCCGTGTAAGTCATCCGCCCTGCTATACTTCCTTCGATTTCAATCATTCATTTACACAGTGGAAGCTAATTAATTTGAGGTGTACTTATTTTGCGCAGCGGCGGGCGCGCCGTCCTCATCATCCTCTACCCCTGATTCTCCCACGCTCTTTACTTGGACTCGTCGAAGAATATTCACAAAAAGGATTACACCCACATCAAGGATGTTCTCGACAGTGCTATGTTTTACTACCAAGCAAGGGGTGGAGAGGTCAAGGACAAGAAGAGAAGGGGCGGCAGGGTCGCCTTCAGCCATAAGACCGACTTCTGCTGCATCCAGCAACCGAACGATTCTCTTAATGATGGATTCTATGTCCTACACCACATGCTGGAGTACAGACGGGATCACCAAAACCTTAGCATGTCACCTAGATCCGGCGATGCCCATATTCTGCAATGGGCAAAGGTCATAGGAGATATCGAGGATCATCGACTTCGAGCTGAGTTCTATAACATCCGGCGCGAACTTGCCCAAATCATCATGAAGGAGGTCGTCAGAAAAACAGAGATGTTCTACGGAGAAGGACAAATGTCGCGGGAAGACGTCCGAACATGGATAGCCTCTCAGCGTCTCGACATGAAGCCTTTCACTAAGCTCGAGGACTATCTCTCTGACATGGATGGATGGCACGACATGGTGGAGTGATTGTCGACATATGACAATGTGTCTGTTTAGTCCATACTTTGTGTATGACAAAACTTTGGGTTATGCACGGTGACACTTTATTTGTGATGTAATTAAACCATCCTCCTCCTCGACTAGCGAAAATCACTCTAGTTAGGGCATTTTGGGTACGATGAACTTTGTTATTTATGCTTATGATATGTTGTTTCTATTTTTGCCAAGTCTATATCTTTCTGTTGCTCAACTATATATGTTGCATATCATCGACTCATGTGACGATGCAGGTGCATAGATCATAGATGACGAAGAAGTGCTACGCCAGGAGTATATATACGACGAGTGGCCGGAGTGTCAGGCCCAGGTGTACCGGTTTCCGGTTTTCGAGCGACAAGCAGTAGTTAGTTTAGGTTCACGCTAATGCGAGAGAGGGATACAAACTCATGTACTCAAAGTGATAGCTCTTCTCGCGTATATCATTGTTTAGATGGATGACGATGTATTTGCAAGTAATCGAGACTTGTATCGCTATTTCAAGATGATGACGAGAGACCACTTTGTGTTGGATGATGATTATGATGATGACATGATTTGATGAGACTAATTGTATATATATGCTATGATTACATTTGTATGTGTATGATATGCTAAAGATTATTGTATAAAGCCTATTCAAATACAAAACAAATATGGAGGGAAAAAACTAATAAAACAGTAGTAGCGAGGGGTGGAATTTAGCAGTGGCGCCGCCTTACCAGTAGCGCTTCCTTGTAAACAGCGCTGCATATAATATCAGCAGCGCCCTTCTCTAAAGAGCGCTACAGCTATTCATGTATAGCAGTACCGTGGGACGACAGGAGCTACTGCTATACGTTAGCTGTAGCGCCTTATTAGTAGCGCCGGTCCCCGCGCTACTGATGGGCCTAAAACCCGTGCTGCTGCTAGGCTTTTCCCTAGTAGTGTTTTATAGTCATTTTATATTATTTTTTGGTACTAACCTATTGACATAGTGCCAAAGGCCAGTTGCTGTCTTCTGCATGTTTTTTACATCACAAGAAATCAATACCAAACGGAGTCCAAATGACACAAAACTTTACGGAGATTTTTTATGGACCAGAAGACACCCAATGCACCAAGGTTGCGCCTGGGGGTGCTCCGAGAGGAGCACAACCCACCAGGGCGTGCCAGGAGGCCCAGGAGCGCCGTAGTGGGTTGTGCCCACCTTGGGTGCCCCCTGAACCGCCTCTTTGCTCTATAAATACCCCAATATTCCAGAAACCCTAGGGGAGTCGACGAAAATCAATTCCAGCTGCCGCAGAGTCCAAAAACACCAGATCCAATCTAGACACCATCACAGAGGGGTTCACCACTTCCATTGTTGCCTCTCCGATGATGCGTGAGTAGTTCTTTGTAGACCCACGGGTCCGTAGTTAGTAGTTAGATGGCTTCCTCTCTCTCGCTTCATTCTCAATACAATGGTCTCTTGGAGATTCATATGATGTAACTCTTTTTGCGGTGTGTTTGTTGGGATCCGATGAACTTTGAGTTTATGATCAGGTTTATCTTTTTATATCCATGAAAGTTATTTGAGTTTCTTTGGTCTCTTATATGCATGATTGCTTATAGCCTCGTATTTCTTCTCTGATATTTGGGTTTTGTTTGTCCAACTTGATCTATTTATCTTGCAATGGGAAGATGTGCTTTGTAGTCGATTCGATCTTACTGTACTTGATCCCAGTGACAGAAAGGGAACCGACACGTATGTATCATTGCTACTAAGGATAAAACGATGGGTTCTATCTCTACATAGATAGATCTTGTCTACATCATGTCATCGGTCTTATTGCATTACTCCGTTTTTCCATGAACTTAATATACTAGATGCATGTTGGATAGCGGTCGATGTGTGGAGTAATAGTAGTAGATGCAGACAGTAGTCGGAATACAAATCTTGGACGTGATGCCTATATAATGATCATTGCCTGGATATCGTCATGATTATTTGAAGTTCTATCAATTTCCCAACAGTAATTGTTTTCCCACCGTTTGCTATTTTCTCGAGAGAAGCCACCAGCGAAACCTACGGCCCCCGGGTCTCTTTCTCATATTATTTGCCTTTGCGATCTATTTTCCTTTGCTTTTATTTTCATATCTATTAAACCAAAAAATACAAAAATACCTTGCTGCAATTTATTTTATTTGGCGTTCGATCTATCAATATTACAACTCTCTCACGTCCGTTTGCCTATCTTCAGGTGGCGCTACCCGAAAGGGATTGACAACCCCTTTTACACGTCGGGTTGCGAGTATTTGTTATTTGTGTGCAGGTGCTGTTTACCTTGTATTGCTTCGTTCGATAACCTTGGTCTCATAACTGAGGGAAATACCTACCACCGCTGTGTTGCATCATCCCTTCCTCTTTGGGGAAACACCGATGTAGCTTTCAAGCGCATCAGTAGGCTTAGAGAAAGTGTTGTCAACGCTGAAGAATATCTGAAGATGCGGGATAAAAAGAGGAAGGTGGAGAATGAGCTCAGATTTTTTAAGTCAGACTTTGCTAAGATGGTGCTGGTGAAGGAGGAGGCACTTTCCCAGTTGGCCAATGCAAAACAGGTTCTTACTGAACTGAAACCAGAGGTGGATAAGACGATCCTGGATGATCTCGATTAGGGAAATGAATATATTGTTATAATATTCTTCTTATGAAGCTGAACTAGCTATATGTTGTATTGTGTTGTTTTCAGGTAGCTATCGTATTGTGATGTTAAAATATATTATATGCCTGATATGAAATTGGCAAACAGTTGTTCAATATGAAATGTGAATTTGTGTAATACTAGAATTATTAATTGTAAAATAATAAACTTGCTAAATGGGTCATGGAACTTTGCAAATGGTTCTAGCAGTAAAAGCGCTTGTGATGGATAGTCCAATGCCACACAGTTTTCTTCATCAAATCATGTGTGATGTAGTTGAATAAAAGCACACGGTCAACCGAGGCAGAGCATGTGTGATAGTTACACCTATCACACATGAGCCTATACATAAGACTGTTTTGGATGTACATACGAACGGAAACGTTTTCCCTGGATTGACTGTGTGGGATGCACATACGAACGGAAATGATTTCCCTGGATTGACTGTGTGGGATGTACATAAGAACGAAAACGTATTCCTTGGATTGACTGTGTGGAATGTACATAACAAACATATACGTTTGTTTAGGACTGACTGTGTGGGATGTACTTCTGACGGGAACCGATTGGGCCTGTATAATCTGCGGCACCCCGGCTCAGAGCAACCGGTTTACCTTGTATTGCCAGCCCAGAGATCAAGTCTTCTGGCAACACACAACCACTTGGTACAGAAACCAACCGCTTTATTGAGGCTAGCGGAAACATAGGTTCGATATTACATCAAGTAGCAAGGCCAAGCGGCACACACGGAATCCATGGCCTCTGTAGAGGTTAGCACATTGTACCCACACCATGGAATCCATGGCCTCGCACTCCCATTCGGGTGGACCAACGACATTCCGACGAAACTCTCCCATTGCCATGATACTCTCTCGGCCACTCCGACCAACTCCCCTCTAGGCTAAGTCATGGGTGGCCCTGGCGTTTACCAAAGACATCCAACAGCCACCGTCGTGGCAAATCAACGGTCCCAAACGGGGACAAGGTACCATAACAAAAACGGTCACACAAGGTTATGTCTACTTACCGGGCCAGGGTAACGCACGCCCATAACCTTCCCTCATTGGAGGCACCGACCAGAGGCATGACAACGGACCGAATAAAGGCCTTCCCATAAAGGAAAATATGGTTGCACTGGGAAAGCTCGATTCAGTGGCACCATGACTCGATCAACATTATGTTCAAGTTGAGTTAACATCAGGTTTATCTTGAAATGAAAATAACTCGAGTCACAATATGCCATGAACATGCAACTATCCGACATGCATCATATTCACATATCACTTAAAATAAACGGATCAACATCATAGAATCAATCTACTTGCACTACTCATCCCTTTAATTCACTGGTTTCAACTTCACTGGTTTTAGATGTCATCATTTTAGTTATGCCATTAACATATTAAAATCAATACTCCATACGAAAATAATACCGATCATATCCATATCACAAGCATACACTCAAACTAACTATACTAACTTACATTAGTCCATACATTCAAACTCTACTGTAAACTAAGCATTTCAAACATGTCAAAGCAATTAAAATAAACAATATTCATTTCATAATTAAATGCATGAAATAACTCATATTCAAGTTGGAAAATCATAAATATTGAAATGACACCATGCAAATGTTGGTGTGTCTTGTCTTAGTGCAGAGGAGTTTCACACTCCTCCTGGTTCTCTTCAAGACAAGCTTCTCCATCTGAAAATAATTAAAAACAACAAAAGAAAATATCAAGAATCATACCGAAATTCACCAGAACTTCTAGACAGCAGAGAAAAATCCCCAATTTGGTGTGCTGCTAGAATATTCCAAGATAAACACAATGCAGAAAGAATCAATTCATTTGGACTTATGGTTTAAAAGTTATGGATGGTCAAAGTTGCTGGTCAAAATATTTGAATTAATTCAAATAAAAGAAAACCAGAGGGTGACGTTAAACACGTTTTTGGAGAGTACGCCTCCACTCGTACTGCTTCGGGCGCGAGTGGAGAGGCTTACAGTGGGCCCTGCCTGTCGAGTGTGGAGAGAGGGAGAGGGAAACAGAGGGGTGGCGGTGCTCCGCCGGAGCTCTCGTCGGCAAGGAGGGCTCGTCGGAGGACTTGAGAGGGAGGGATGGCTAGGGGGGGTCACGGCGCACCTACCTGTACCCATGGCACGTCGAGAGGTGGCCGGAGCAGCTCGGAATCGTCGTCTCCAGGGGCGGCTGCGGACGGATTTCGCTGGAGATGAAGAAGATGGTGAGAGGAGGCGATTCCAAGGGCTCCAACAGAGCAGCAGGCACCAACGGACCACCAGGGAGGCACCGGAGAAGTCGATGAGGCTCGAGGGGCAGGAGAGGTGGGAGGCAAGCAGAGGGATCGCCGGCGAGCTCGGGCTGAGGTCGGCGGCCAGAGGCCTGCCCGGCCGGGCTGCGGCTTCGCTACTACTTGTGGGTGATGGTGGAGTGGATTGATGAGCTCGGAGAGGTCAGGGGGGTCGCTATTTATAGGTGGAGGGGGGTGGGGGTCTCGGTTCCGCCGGAGTGCTCTGGGAGGTGGGGTACGTCAACGAGGAGTGCCAGGGATGGGTCGAGAGAGTGCAGCGACCACACGGACACTGTGGAAGCTCGCGGACGAGCACATGAACTCGTGCGCGGACGAAGACAGTGGCACGGGCGCACTGTGGCTTTGGCTGTGTCGTGCCCGTGCTCGCTGCGGCGGCTCCGGCGTCGGGGAGAGGTCAAGGGCGATGGGTCGAAGCTGGTGGCGCAGTGCGGCAGTCGGCGGCGAGCGTTGAACAGGAGCTCAGGCACATTGCAGAGCGCGTCGAACGCGTGCCATAGCCCGTGTCCAGACGCGGTCACCACGCTAGCTCGGCCAAACCGGAGCCCAGTTGATGCCAAACCATGTCCAGCGTGTTGTCCGTGTAGTGTTCAGTCTAGGAGACGAGATGGCACACTGCCAGGCCGACCGGATTGAACGTGAGCTAACCAGCAAGTTTCTGGACAGAAGTTTGGGCACTGTTTTTGGAGAGGTTCTAGAAGGAGTTAGGGCTAATCTCTTGGGGTTAAGGTTTTTTAGGAGGGTAATGAAGCTCAAAACTTTTCAGCTCCATTGGGTTAAGTAAAAATGCACTTCCTGTAGAAACTGCATTTTGAGGCCAGAACAGAAAAGGTTTTCTATAGCAAAAATATTCCAAATAAGTATGAAATATTTTTGCACAGCGAGGTGTGCGAAGGTTCAAAGAATATTTGGGAATTTTCTCAGATTTTATGAGCAAGAAAAATGAGGGTTGCTTTGGAGCATATGTGACTGAAATAATTTTCAGAGAAGGAAATGAATATTTTTCATTTATGAAAAATATTTCTAGGGCCACTTTGGGATACATCAAAGAGGAAATGATGGTTTTGAGAGAGATGGGTCACTTGAGTGAAAATCAAGGACATGCCCAAGTGATTAAGTCCAATTGAGTTGATTCAAAAACTCCAACTTCAAATCAAAAGGCAAAGAAATCCGGAAAAAGGAGAAGACAAAAACCATGCTGTCATATAATCATATTTAAACGCTCGCCCGTCGCACACAACCTCATTTTACCGAGTGTGTGTGCTAGGAGAGCCTATCCCTGACGGTTTTTGAGTCGTGTGGGAAGGACCCCCTGTCGCCCACACTCACTAGGCGATGGTTCAAAAGCCGTCGTGGAAAGGGGTTAGAAACCGTTTGTATAGCACCTCGTTGTACCAGTGCTTCCTAGTGGCGCTACACACTAGACATACGTGCGTCGTCTAGATGTTAAAATACCATTGGATGAGTTACTTTTTATTGGCACTGGAAACATATCACCCCGGGGAATCAAAATAAATATAAATATTCGTACTAAATGTTATAAGAGATTTTTGGTCAAAGTACAATCGCATCTAATTATTATTATGTGAAAACCATATTTGATAATAAGCTTACATTGTTTAATACATTATGCATTAAAACATATTAAAATGAATTCCAGTTAATTTTGAGAAAATAAGAAATGAAAGACCACATGTTTTTATTTATTTTTATTTGTGAATCTTACGTTATATAATGTATATGTATGTGTGTATCGCTACCAATCTTTGTAGAGATATATAAATTGGGCGGTAAAAAATATCTCGCAGGTTTATGATTAGATATACACACACACAAAAACCTAGAGTACATGAGACATTTGCGGTGAGCTTGGTACCTACTAATTGTCACATTGTTTTATTCATATTTTCTGGACAAATGTCTCTATTGGGTTCAACAACCTGTTGATGATGTCTATCTGCTCTGTACTTGGTACCGAACTATATCTCTCTAAGATAACATTTAATACGACTTGTAAATCATTCACCGAAGACAAACTAGTAACGTAGCTAAACTTATTGATGATGCGTATCTTCGTTGTACTTGGTACTGTACTATTCATTTCTCTGTTCTTCGAAAAATAGGTTCTTTCGAGAATTTTATAAATAATCTCCCATTCACCTTTCTTGCCGATCAAACACACTTTGAACTACTGACATTCTTAAGCCATCTCCATTCATACAAGCGAATTAACATGCACAAAGAGGTTGTAAGCGGTTGGTGGTCACTGCTATCTGCCATCCCCTCATTGTGCATGGGATGTTGCATGCAAAATTTACACAAGAGCGATAGGTGCAAACGGGAGAAGCCGGGATAAGGTTAAGGAGATGCTACATATATACAATCCTCGCCTCCTTCAAAATCAAAAAAGCGATCGGCATCCTTCCAAAAATGCTACCAAGAAAGAAACCTACCCCCCCCCCCCCCCCTCTAATCAAGGTGGACACGGTCCGGGCCAGTCCGGTCCCGGTTCGAGCCGCCGTTTGGACCGGATGCCGGCGGTCCGGGCCGGACCGTACCGAGCTGTGCAGCGGTCCTGATTTCAGGGACCGGACCGGCTGGCATGAAGCTCGGTGCGGACCGGCGGTCCTTGCGGTCCTGGCAACATCTAGTCACTGCCATGTGGGCCCAGGACATCGGAGAGGTGGTCGGAGTAGCAGCACGGTGGCCGGAGCCGGAGAAGAAGCACCTGATGCACGAGGCAAGAGAGAAAGGCACGGGAGAGAGAGGGAGCAGTACGGCGCGAGGCAGAGGCATGGTGGCGCGAGGGAGAGAGGGGGAGCAGCCGCGCGAGGGGGCGACGGCGAGAGATAGAGGCGCGGCGGCGCGAGGTTGTGCCGGGGAGAGGAAGGCGAGGAAGATGGCGGCGCAGGGGAGGAAGAGGGGCGGCGCGTGCGAGGAAGAGGAGGCTGTGGCAGTTCGCTAGGTCACGCACGCACGATATATGTGTTTGGGCTCTTCTGATTAGCTTTAATTGGGCTGGGCCTTCGGTCCTCCGAGCCGGCCCGAGCTTTAACCGGACCGGGCCGACCGAATTTCGGTCTCGTTTTCACGGACCGGACCGACCATATTATCTAGCGAGCCAAGACCGTACAGTCTGGTCCATAACGGGCCGCGGTCCGGGCCAGAAGCCCGCTCGTCCTGTCCACCCTGACCCCCTAAGGCCTTGTTCGGTTTCACAGGGTTTCAAGAGGTTTGGACCAGATTGGCAGGGATTAAATCCCCAGCAAATCAAAATCCACATCAAACCCCTCCAATCCTCTCCAATCCCCTTGTGGTGGGGATTAACCGAACAATGCCTAAAGAAGATTAAGACAGATGATGTCAAAAAAAAGAAGATTAAGACGGAGATTTTTTTTTTATCCCACAAAAATATATTTTTTAGTCTGAAGGTGCGATGTGGGCACTCTATCGTGCCGACCGTCCTGGGGTGGATGAAGCATCCCCAGAAATTAAGTAACGGCCTATACTGGGAAAACCACACAAAATTAAGCAACTGAACCTGTCCCGTCTCTGTAGGCGAAAAGATAGAAGCCCCCATGTGTCTCTGTCACCACCGACGAGCTTAATTAGCATGATTCAGACTGGGTCTTCTGCCCAAGTCAAGTATAATACTACTAGGATCAAGTCTAGGTGTCAGTTGGCTTAGATATATAAGTAACTTGCTAGATGGGATCATGAATTTAACTATTTAAGGGAAGCGTACTCAGCTGCCCAAGGCAAGTAGGTAGTATCTTATTAAGACAGACACTGAACTCGATGTAATATGAGAAGTTCAGTAGGCATGTGATGACACTGCACAACCATGTGGTGTACATACTACTAGTACATAGAAAGGATAAACAGGCCAGTAGTTGGCATAGATAGAAGTCATGGCCGTTACTGATGCCGCAAATCATACATTTAGACAGGTTAAGAAATGTTTTAGGGATACGGATGTATATAGATGCATTTTAAAGTGTAGATTCACTCGTTTTGCTCCGTATGTAATGTATAGTGAAATCTCTCCAAAAGGAGTATATGATTAAGCCAGACACTCGACTCTGATGTAAACATTATTATAAGAAGAAATACAATAGGCATATATACATATAAACCAGATAAGCATCTTGCTAGATGCAGACCATACATACATTAGTTAAAGGCAAGACCAAGAAACTATTTGGCCAAGTCAAGGAAAATATAGCCAGCCTCCCGATGTATGTGTTTTGGTATAAGAAACATACATTGGAGGAGTAAGGGGTGAGTCTGAAGCAGCGGAGAGAGAGAGAGAGCAAGAGCCAAACACAAAGATGGGCATCTCTAGTGCTGTGGATTGGTGGGAGGAGTGGCAGCTGCGCATCCTCGTCCTTGGCAGCCTGCTGGTTCAGTGGTTCCTCTTCCTCTCCGCCCCTCGACGTAAGCTTGCAATACCTTCATGGTTCAGATCCTTAATATGGCTTGCGTACTTAGGCGGCGACGCTATAGCCATATATGCTCTTGCCAACCTCTTCAGCCGCCAGAGAAGACAAGATTGTAGCTCTGGACAAGGCAATAGCATCCTGGAAGTGGTGTGGTCGCCGGTTCTCCTGATGCACCTCGGAGGATCTGAGTCCATAACCGCCTACAACATCGAAGACAACGAGCTGTGGACGCGGCATGTCCTCACTGCCGTGTCCCAGATTACCGTAGCCATCTATGTGTTCTGGAAAACATGGCCCGGCGGCGACAAGAGGTTGCAGCAGGTAGCCATCTTGTTATTCACCCCTGGAATCCTCAAATGCTTAATGAAGCCTTTTTCTCTCAAGAAGGCCAGCATCAATAACCTAGTCTCCTTTTATGACCCGCCTGGTCCGGGGATGACTAGCGAGGTGGGTGAGATCAATTCTTTGGAAGAGTATGTGCAGAAAGCAAGGGATTTTTTCAAGGTCTGCGATGGTCAGGGTGAAGGAGAAGGCAATGCAGAGGACCTAGAGGCCAACCGTCTTCATCAAGCAAAAGGAGACGGCAATGAACCGGAGCTTGATCCCGACCACCATCCTCAGATGTCAACCACGAAGAACTCTTGGGAAGAACAAATAAGATCACGAGAAGAGGAAAATAGACTGGTCAGTGGTTTCTATAAGCTATTTGTAGACCGTGCATCATCGTATCCTGATCGGCTTAGAATCCTAAAGAAGGTATGGGTTCGTAATGATGAAGGTGCTTATTCTTTTCTGCACGGAGTGCTATCTGACACATTCGACCTTCTCTACACCAACAGAAGTAGTACTATAGATGGAGTGTCGGATGATGTGGCAGTTCTTCTTCTCTACATACCGATGGCAAGTATGATTTTTCCATTCGCAGCCATTGGGCTCTTCCAAAAGTGTCACAGAGGAGCTTATGATGTTAACGATGTCAAGGTTACATATGCCTTAATCTGTTGTACTGGTGTTCTGGAGTTTTTCTCCTTTTATCATCGAATGGAAGGTAGTAAGCTGACATTTTCTGACATGGTTGCCCAGTATAGCCTAGTAAGTTTCTTTGTCCGCAACAAAAGGCACAGCAAGAAGATGTGCATCCTTAGTTCCTTCAACTGCAAGGACTTTGTTGACCAGCGTTGGTGCATGAAGCCATGCTCCTCATCTTTCAAAATTACAAAGTTGGTTATTGGACATGTGAAACGCTGGTGGAACGAACACATATTAGATGCTGCCAGTTACAGGAGGTTCAATGATCACACGGGGCGCAACCAGGACCAGGAATGGGGCTTAGGCAGGCCGTTCGACGAGAGTGTCCTCATCTGGCACATCGCAACAGACTTGTGCTTCTACAAGAAGTTTGACGCAGCAGCTAGTGATGAAAAAGCCAAGGGATGCAGAGAAATCTCCAACTACATGGTGTACCTACTGTTTGTCAATCCTGAGATGCTATTGCCCGGCACGAACCGGAATCTGTTCAAGGCTGCTAATACTGAACTCAAGGAGATCCTCAAGGATGACAAGCCATTCCTCGAGTTCCTCAAGAGAAAAGGGCCATCGCCTAAGGAAATTGAGAAAGTACTTATGGACAGAATTATTGCTAAGTTGCAGCCGCCTGAATGCGGAGAAGAAGATCCAGGAAACAAGAGTCCAACATGCTGTAAAGGAGAAGAAGATCCAGGAAACAAGAGTCCAACAGGCTGTAAAGGTTTCATCCACGCCATCAAGTTGGATATAGCAAAAGAAAAACAAAAAATAAAAGAGGAGAATGAAGCAAAAGAAAAACAAAGAGAAAAAGAAGATCCAGGATGCACAAAATTGCCAGTGGACACACAAAAAGCTTTTATCCAGGATGCCTGGAAGATTTCTAAAGGATTGTTGGCTTTGGGTGATGAGAAGACGAGGTGGGAGGTGATTGAGGGCGTGTGGGTAGAGATGCTCTGCTTCTCGGCCAGTAGGTGCCGAGGGTACCTACATGCCAAGAGTTTGGGCACTGGTGGGGAGCTGCTCTCATATATCTGGCTCCTGCTGTCGTCCATGGGGATGGAGACCTTGCCCGAGAGGCTGCAGAGGACGGAGCCTTCGAGTGCAGAAGGAAACGCTGGTGCCCCTCCGTCGACTTCCCAGGTCAGCATTTCAATCTCAGTTGCTTATTTGCTTACTCGTGGAAGCTTGTTTTAATTTGTTGTTCGATCGTTATGATGTTCCGTTTATGGTTGTGGTTTTCTAGTGTTATTGTTCTTCACTGATGCAAGTTTGGAGATATTATAACTTTGTGAGTATGTGATCTACCAGGTACCTGGGAGCGAAGATCCACGACCCCTGAAACGCCGGAGGCCTCATGAAGTTGCTGCTGCTGGCGCATCTACCTCTGGACCTCAAGAAATACAACAAGCTTTATAACATGAGAAATCTCTGTAGTGGTGTTCAGTCCATACATGGAAATAATCGTGTGTCTGTATCACCCATCTGTCGTTCGTTTCCTTCGGTTCATTGCTTGCAGCTGCTCCGTTACGCAGCGCTTGATGCACACTAGTCCAGTTTGATGCCTGGCAGTGTGTTTGTAAGAGTGGATTTGGTGTGATTAATTTAAAGTCATTTGAACCGATTGTTTATCTGGTTGATGTAATAAATGTATTGCTACCCAAAGTTCAGAGAAATTGCAGTGGTGTTTATTTTCCTCGATCTCCATGATTTTAAAGCTCGCACTGTTTTTTCTACTGGTAAGTGGTAACTGGGATGTGAAGGAAGACTTTGGCCAATAGGCCATTAGGTGTACCCCAATCGGCCAATCAACATATCATAAGTTCCTGGTTACAAAGAAAACAAACCCTAGTCATTCATTCAACAGCGGCCATCTGACATATGATCTCAGTTCAGAACTTCAGGTTATGTTACCGAAAAATACTTTCGCCCCGCTTTATATATAAAGCACCAAACCACAAGCACCCAGTACAAATACACGCCACGCCACCGCAACACACACACACATCCAGGACAAGATACATAGGCGCTGAGCACAGCAACACCACCCCTAACACTACCATAGTTTTAAATAGCGCGCTAAACATCCTAGCGGCGGACCTCTTCCAAATGCTATAGCGTGCTTAGCAGAGCTATAGCGCGCTATTTAAAATGTTTGTTCATTTGTTTGGATCAAAATTTCTTAGCGCAAGACCTTTTGTAAACGTTATAGTGTGCTATAGCGGAGCTATAGCGGGCTATTTAAAACAGTGAACACTACCACCCCGAAGAGATGAAGCTACATATGACGAACCATGCGCTCCAAGGCGACGCCTTCAGGAAGGATACGACACCGGAGCGCCGCCACCATCCGATCCAAGGACCAGAGTTTCCCCCGGAGTCGCATGACAGGCAATGAGAGCCACGACGACGCCTTCAAGAAGGGAACGATCTTCGCCGCCGCCGGTCCGTCCGAAGATAGAGCAGGTTTTCACCTCGACCAACATTCACCGCCACCGAACGACATACCCCGGCAACCACGCTGCCCACACGACCATGGTGACCGGGCAGCACCAAGGCACGGGCTCTGCCCAAGAGCACCGCGCAACCACCACCAGGGCCGCCGCCCAGCATCCAAGACCTCGACACTACCTCACCCGAGACCCGCCGCACCCCAACGAAAGAGACGAGCGGAAAGGTCCCACCTTTCGCGCCCCTGGGCAACCCCCAGCGTCGAGACCCAATAGGTCGGCCAGAACTGGCATCCACCGACCCATCCTGCTGTCCCCAAGCGCGAGACGAGCCCAGTCCTGCAGCAACAAGAGGGAGACGAGCTCGGTCCTGCTGCATCGTGCGCGAGACGAGCTCGGTCTTGGGGTTTCCGTTCCCTGAATATATATGTAGCTTTTGTCTGATCGAGCAAGCAAGCAAGCCGTTGGCGAGCAAGCAAGCGTTCAGGTTCACGTGCAAATCGATCTGATCCAGCCGTTGGGGCCAATATTATAAGATCCATTGTTTTTTTTCCTCTGGTGTATACTATATATGCTATGGGCACATGCATAGCTCACAGTCTACAACTCATTTGTCTATGCACAAATACCCTACGTAGTAGTATTAGCACATATACTAATGCACTCAGGGGCGGAGCTGGAATCAACGCCACCCTGATGCACCACTTTAAGTCTTTAACAGGACGTAAAAAAATTAAGCAATGTTGTACTATATGGAAGTGTTTTCTAACTTCTGTCATAAATCATCACACACAATATAAGATAATATTTAAATACAAAATGTAACAATCAAAATTCTTAATAAAACAAAAGAAAAATCTTGAAAAATATGTCTTGCATTTTCAAATTAAACCAACTTTCAGTAACCTACAAAGATAAAGTAGTATCAAGTTTTCAAGTGGAACCCACTAGAATGGCCAATTGAGAGTGCTTAAGTAGCTAAATATTTGAGCATTAGCTTTTAGTATATTCACTTTCTAGTCATTGAAATTATCATAGCGAATTGAGTAAATTAGAATTTAAAACCATAGCCAATGCCCCATGTCAGACAAGACACAAAATAGAAGTTTAATCTACTACACTAGTGTCTAAAAACGTCTTATATTATAGAACAGAGGGAGTAGTTACGAATGCATACATACAATTGTCGCAACTTGTAAAAATCGTTAAAAACGGCAGCAAAGACAAAGGATACCGGCACAGAATCCGGATCGACTTATAAAGTTAATCTAGATGAAGAAACAGATTGATAAGAGAGAGCTAGGAAATTGCGGTGTGGTGGCCTGGTCGTGTGGCCGTGAGGCCTGGACGTGGGCGCTGCACTGGCAGGCGTCGTCGGCTCATCGTCGATTGGTGGCCGCTGCGTACGGTGTGCCAGCCGCCAGGCATACACGTCTACGGGACAGACGAGACGATCGATGAATCAGTTGATCGAATAAGCGCGTTTGCCGGTGTGCGTTCGTGATTGGGGGTTGCGGGCGTAACCTGAAGTGGGCTGTAGGCCTGCCGGGCCGCGGTAAGACGAGAAGACGGGCCCTGATGCACTGCTGCCGGCCGGGCCACCCTGATGCCCAGGGCCTTTTATGTGACAGTTACTACTAAAATTATTTTTGGACCCTGATGCCTGTGCCACAGGGTCGGCCCACTGGGCTCCGCCCCTGAATGCACTTCAGGACCCATTCATCTCTAATCTCTTCAGCTGGAGTAATTATGAACAAAAAAATGGAGTTGCATACTACTCCAGTCCTGGAGTAATTTGAATAAACAAACTGCAGTATTGGATTCGAGACCATAGCACAGCTTGCCCACAAAAAAGAAAAAAAGCTGTACAGCACAGCTCATGCTGGCTTGTAGTCCGTGCTACTGAACAAGTCCAAAATTAACGGCAACGGATGGATCTGATAAACGCACAGCACGACCCGTAAGACTTCCAGCTAAGCTCGCCAGTCGTCATATTTTACTATGTTTATTTGCTACAACTTCCATGTTTTGCTTTGCTTTGATCTATATATAAACGAAGCTCCACCTCTAGGGCTTTCACAAACTGTGAACAACAGTACGAAGGGCAGAGGAATTCAACCACTCCAAGGTAATTCACTCAGACATACTCCCTCCATTCAGAATTACTTGTCACAAAAATGGATGTATCTACAACTAAAACGAATTTCTTGGACGAGTAAGTAATTCCGAACGGAGGGAGTACTAGTTTGTTGCGCACTTCAATAGTTTAACGCACTAGTGTACTGCTTTTGTTTGTCTATTTTCTTTCATCCGCGTGGCGTATGCACACCTCCTCAGCTCTTTCTAGGCCTCCTGTTAACTAGTACTAATTACTTGCTGTGCGCAACTTAACAAAGATCCATCGTTCTCAAAAGATTGTCTCCATAGTTTGGTGTCTTTTTCTAGGTGATATGTCGCTAGCTTTTTCTAACATGAATGTATGGGATTGATTGCTGCTAATCTTAACAGTTGTTTCCATATTTCATTATGTCAACGGAAACGAGCTCCCTGCTATGGCGGGGGTTTTGGATGCTTTAGCATCCTACGTGGCCAGTATGCTTGCCGAGATTTGCCAAAGAGGAGGTGGCCATGTTGATCGGCGTGTCCGACGGGACGTCATGGGACATGCAGCCAAGGCCGACGCGCTCTTGGGCTTCTACTCCAGCCTCCTAGGCCGTGACGACGCCCGTCTGGCGTTTCGACGTGGCGGGCCTCCTTGCTGCGGCCCCCCGCATCCACGGGCCCTCACTTGTGGCTTCTTTTTCCTCCGACGAGATCAGGCGTGCGGCTCTCTGCCTCGACCGTTCGAGCGCACCGGGGCCCGACGGGTTGGGCCCGGCATTCTACTAGGCCGCCTGGGTTGCGGTCGGGCGCGACATCGAGCGTCTGTTCGCCGCCGTCCACGACGGGACGGCGCGGCTCGACGGGATCAACAGAGCGTTTATCGCCCTGCTCCCGAAGAGTGATGGGGTCCCGACGCCGGGCGGTTTCCGCCCCGTCTCCCTGCAAAACGCCGACATCAAGATCCTGTGTCGTGGGCTCACCACCAGGATGCAGCGGCAGATCAGGCTGCTGATCGACGAGGACCAATCCGGGTTCATCCCGGGGCGGAGCATTGCCGAGAACTTCGTCTACGCTGCTGAGATGGTGCAATGTTGCCACAAGCGTGCCGCCCCTACCATCGTCTTCAATCTGGACTTCTTCAAAGCCTTCGACTGCATCAACTGGGAGAGCCTGCGTGTGATCGCACTGGCTAGGGGGTTCCCTGAGCTTTGGTGCGATTGGATGGACTTGATCCTCCGCTCCTCGCGCTCCGCGGTCCTGCTCAACGGCGTCCCAGGGAAGTGGTTCCCCATTCGCTGCGGGCTGCGGCAGGGGGATCCCATCTCCCCATACCTCTTCCTCCTCGTCGCCGACGTGCTCTAGAGGCTGATCTGCCGTGACGATCTTCTACGTCACCCACTGCTGGAGGGGGGGCCGCCCCTTGTGCTGCAGTATGCGGACGACACGTTCATCATCATGCGTGCGTGTGCGTCCGCGGCGGCCCGGCTGCGCTCCATCCTCGACGACTTCGCTGCGGCTACCGGCCTCGTCATCAACTACTCGAAGAGCACGTTGGTCCCGATGAACGTGGATGCGAACACACTGGCAGCGATCGTGGCGGCCATGGGGTGTCGGGTGGAGGGGTTCCCGCAGACGTACCTTGGGCTCCCGCTGTCATGCCACAAACTCTCCCTGGCGGATTTCCATTACATCATCGCCAAGGTCGACCGGTACCTGGCCGGCTGGCGTGCCCGCCTCCTCTCCCCGACCGGGCAGCTGGTCCTCATCAACGCCGTGCTGGACGCCATTCCGATCTATGCCATGGGCGCGCTCAAGCTGCCTCCCAAGGTGGTGCGAGCGCTGGACTCCCTCCGCCGCTCATTCCTCTGGAACGCGGCCGAGCGAGCCTCCGGTGCGCAGTGTCTCGTCGCCTGGGAGCGGGTGTACCGCAGCAAGGAGGAGGGAGGCCTGGGGGTCCGTGACCTCGCCACGCAGAATGACGCCCTCCTTCTGAAGATCCTGCACCGACTCCACTCTATCCCCTTGTCTCGCTGGGCGACCTGGGTTTGGGGCACCTTGGGGGAGCGTCTTCTTCTGGACCCCCGTAGCTCGGGGCTCGCTGGCGAGCTCTGGGGCGCTCTCCGCGGGCTCATGCCTGTCTACCGCGCTCTCACCCGTGTCGCGCTGGGGGACGGCAGGATGACGGCCTTCTGGGAGGATCATTGGCTGCCCTGCGGGCCCGTGCGGTATGCTTTTCCGGCTCTGGCCTCGCATGCGACCTGCTCGGAGGTCTCGGTCTGGGCTGTCCGCAACCTCGGGCTGGACGCCAGAGGTTGGCTCTTCTCCACCTCTCCTCTCCCACCTCTCTCCTCTCCCACCTGCTGTCCACCAACAATGGAGATTTCTAGATTCCTCTGCCATGGAAGGCCTTCTGCATTGGGATTTTGCTCCTGGTTTGTCCCTAGCCGATCAGGTGAGACGTAAGTTTGGTTCTACAGTGCACTTCTCTCCCTCCCGAGATGCCAAGGAGTTATTTTTGGTCGTTTCCTTCTCTTCGGCTTCGTTCCCCCTCACTAATGATTCGGCGGGATTGGCTTTGCAATGCTGGATTGGCGGGATTTGCTCTGGTTTCAAAGTTGTGGCCCTTTCCTCACGATCATTTCGTTTTTTTGTGGCCAACAACAAAGTGGGGCATTTCATTTATGGATTAAAAGATCGTGTTTGGCCAGACTTTGTTTGCCACTTCCATCTGTTCAATGGTCGTTTTGCTAAGCGTTTCTCTGCCTCTCATTGGCATGCTGGTCAAGAATTGGTTGAGGTATTGGATAGACAGCCCGTGGCCATCTCTACTTCTCTGGATTTCTTGCGGAAGGGGCAATCTCTTGATCATTCATCAGCCAAAGAGCTCAGCAAATTCAATCTGGTTTCTTTGAAGCAATGGAATTTTTCTAGATCAAATGATCATAAGGCTTCTTCTTCTTCGTTGGTGAAGAACACAGATAATATTCGCATTCAAGTTGATTTGATCCAACCGCAAACTCAGCTCGGCGACCTCAACGATATTCCCTCTGGCTCCATTGATCGTATAGCATTAATGGAACTTTTCTTGTCTGAGGCGGAAATGGAGGCTAGACAATCTCCCAATGACATTATCTTCGGGGCCTTTAAATGCCCCTTAAATACCCCATATCCGCCCTTACCACGCTGTTTTTTGAAATCTGCTCTCAGCTATGCACTGGAACATACTACGTGGCCTCCTTCTCTCAGTGCTAAGCACAAAGCAGATTTGGCCCAGGCCCATTATACGCTACCGGATATTATTAATTTGTCTTCTAATTGGGCCTCTCTTTGTTCTCGTTGCCTGCAATGGGGCCACTGTAAGATTGCTTGCCAGGCCAGATTGATTTGCATTCAATCCGCACCTGACCACAAGGCAAGTCACTGCCCTGGCATTGGTAAGTCTTCTCTAATTGATGAACATAATTTGGTGACTAGCAATCTGGGCGCGACTGGATCCTCTGCTCCTGCTAATTTCATAGCCGCCCCCACCAGAGATAACAATCGCACCGTCCGTTGCACGGCCTGTGGATTTTATGGACATATGGCACGATCCTGCCACAAACGCATCCGCGCCCAAAGATGGAAATGGATTCCCAAATCTGCTCCGCTTTCCATTCCTACCCCTCACGCTCCGTCTCCCTCCTTGAGTTCTCAACCGACGCGCCCCTGCCCAGTCCCATCACCAGTCTCGCTCACTGGCCAAACATAGCCGCCCCCGCAGCCCTTGACAATGGCGAACTACCCTCTAAATCCAGTGCCGTTTCTTCCTCCGGGGTTCGCCGTCGAGCCAGGTCCGGCGGATCGTGTGGTGCGCAGTGGGATGATCGTTGGCCCCATTCCTCCGCTCAGTCACGACTTCTTGGCCATCGCGGAGGACAGTGAATACGTTCCTCTGCATCGCCGGGCTGCTGTTCGCAATGCCATTGTAGGTCAGCTCCATGCCTCTCAGCTCTTTCCTACTGAAGTCAGTGACCATCCTCTTGGTATTGGTATCTTTGGCTTTGCAGATTCTTTCTTGCGTGACACTGCTGTCAACACACCCATTGAGCTTGAATATGAAGATCTACTGATCAACTTTGTGCCGCACAATGAAGCTCTCAATCGCCGCACAACTACTTTCGGACCAGAGGTTTGGTTGATGTTCTTTGGTTTTCCTTATGACTATCAGACAGATTACTACATTACCAAGGCTCTAGGCGGATACGGATCTCTAGTGTCCTGGTACAATCCTCGGCAAGATCGACGCTACATGCTGATCAAAGCCCGTGTTCTTCGCTTGCGTCTGATCCCAAAGAGTTTCGTCGTCTGGCAGCTTGGGGGAGCCAGAGACTGCTGGACTGTCCAAGTTACCATTCTTCGAAGCAATGACTGGAATGGCTTGCTCCCTGAAGTTCAGCCTGCTGGTGAAGAACCACCGCCGCCGGATGGTAACCCGCATCCGCAATTTGGCCCTGAACTCACCGCTGAGCAGCTGTATCAGCAGCAAGTTCATAACTGGCTGGTTCAGAATGCTGCTCCTGCTGAACCCGACGAGGCTGTTGACAATGGCAACAATGGTGGTGACAATGCTGCTTGGGGGGGCGTGGCCACAACCACCTGCACCTCCCCTCCCACCCCTCCCGCCGCATTTGGTCAATTACCAAGCTTGGCTGGCTGCCCAAGGTCTCGCAGTCCAAGATGGCATTCTCCCTGAAAATAACCTGACGGACAGCCCAACACAAGCCTGGAATGATTCCTTCTCCACCTCTGACGAAGACAGCCGCTCGGCTACCACTGATATGATCTTTCTCCCGCAGCAAACTCCACAGCCGCATAACCCTTCTATGCCATCTGAATCATTTGCTGTGTCTGTGGTTCTGCATGAGCATGGAATTCAGTTTGGTCTTTCCACACAAGGCTCTGCTCTCCTTTCTCTGCTGATTGAAGACCCAATTCCCAGGCGGTAGCTCAATATGTTTATATTTGATGCTCTTCGGCCAATGATTGCAACTATTGGGCCATGGCGCAATGCTTTCGGTATGAGGATTGTCAATGCTGCAGTCTTGGTATTGGTTTCTTCGGATCACAATGGAATTCACTTCGAGCAGCTGCCTTCTTCGTCAGTGATCATTCAGGAACTGCAGCCTGATGATAGTGGGTCTTCATTTGCACTGCCAGCTCCTTCGGCTGCACAAATTGAGTCCGCTGTTTCTGAAGATGAGACTGCTCCAGCTTCAAACCCCCACTCTGCTGTCTCTGCAGCTTCGCATGTAAACCAACTGTTGTCAAGCTCTGATGCACAGCCTAGTCTCCAGGGCCCTGGTTCCTCCTCCTCACAACTGATGGAACCCATACATGATGGTCTGGGCCTGGCAACTGTTAGCATTGAAATACCCTCTGGACCCCTGGTGACCCGTGGCCGCCGTTCCAAAACTGCTATGGCGCCAATCTCCACTGTTGAAGTTCGCCGCAGCACCAGGACCAACAAGTACAACGGTTTCAAGATCAATATGCCCACTGATACCCGCCCAACCACTTCCAAGGTCAAGCCCAGAATCATACCTGAGGTGGACTCCTCCTCCTTCGCGCAGGTGGAGGACTCAGATGATATCCCTCCACCCACTCCCATTGCTACTCTGCAATCTGTCGGAGTCAACAGGTGCGCTATCCCAGCTGCAGAATTAACTGAAGAAGCTCTCCTGGCAACACCAACTGTTGTGATGTCTGTCGAAGATTCTGAAGCTGCCACTGACGCTGCGGTTGCTGGAGGCAGTGGTACTTCCACTTCCGCCTAATTTACCTGCTTTTAATGTCTCTTTTGCGCTCTTGGAATGTCCTTTCATGGAATATTCGCGGTCTGAATTCTGAACCTAAGCAGTTAGCGCTCCATAATGCGATTGTCACTAGTGGTTGTGCGATCGTTTGCTTGCAAGAAACCAAAAAGACGTCGTTCGATCTTGCTTTTATCAAATCATGTTGTCCCAAACAATTTGATCGTTTTGCCTTTGTGTCTTCTCGTGGTGCCTCGGGTGTAATTTTTACGATCTGGAAGAGCTCAATGTTTACCGGCTCAGTTTTATTCTCTGATCATTTTGCACTCGTTGTCACCTTCACCAGCACGCAGTCTCGGCAATCTTGGACGCTAGCCAATATTTACGGGCCCTATGCTGGGGATGAACGGATCACCTACACAAACTAGTTATATGATTTAGATATTCCCGCCTCTCAAGACTGGCTTTTGCTCAGGGATTTCAACTATATTCGGGCGCCTGATAACCGCAATAAACCTGGCGGTAGTACCACTGACATGTTCACATTCAATGACATTATCCGTGCGCAAAACCTTATCGAGCTTCCAGTTAAGGGTCGAACCTATACGTGGAGCAACATGCAACTTGATCCCCTTCTCGAGCAGCTAGATTGGTTTTTTACCTCACTGCATTGGACCAACGTTTACCCCAAAACTCTGTTTAAGCCGCTTGGTAAGCCCGTCTCCGACCACATACCCTGCGTTTTCTCAATCGAAACGTGCATACCACGAAGTAAAATTTTCAGGTTCGAGTCTTATTGGGTGCTACACCCTGGTTTCTTTGATGTGGTGCGTACCTCATGGAACAAACCGGTGAAATCACATAACGCGGCCACTGTCCTTTGTGCTAAGTTTAAAAGGCTTCGTCACGCCCTCAGGACTTGGAGTAAAAACATTTCTCGCTTGACGGTCGCCATTCATAACTGCAACCAAACCTTGGCTCATCTAGACAAACTGGAAAACAAAAGACCTCTAACGATCCCTGAAAGCAACTTCCGTACCATCCTCAAGAACCATATTATGAGGCTTTCACAATATCAAAATTTATACTGGAAGAAACGGTGCACAATCCGTTGGATCAAATTTGGTGATGAGAACACGAAGTTCTTTCAGGCGGTGGCCACCGAACGCTACCGTAATAACAATATCGCCACCTTCCTTGACAATGAGGGCACCTTAGTGGAGGATCACACGAGCAAGGAGGCCCTCCTCTTTCAGACATACAAAAATCGCCTGGGCTCTGCGTCTACAGATGAAATGAAATTCGACTTGCCTTCTTTATTGCGCCGTTCCAATGATCTTGATCACCTAACAGCTCCATTCACACATGACGAGATTGATGCTGTGGTGAAGGAGATGCCCTCTCACCGAGCACCTGGCCCGGACGGATTTAGCGGTGCATTCCTCAAGGCCTGCTGGCATCTGATCAAGCATGATTTTTACAACCTATGCACCCAATTCCACGCGGGTGATCTTGATCTAACAAGCATCAATGATGGCCTTATTACACTGATCCCAAAAGTTCGTTCGCCTGAAACAGTTAATGACTACAGACCGATTACTCTGTTGAACTGTTGCCTTAAATTGATCACCAAACTTTTGGCTACTCGTTTGCAAAAGATCATCCTGAATATAGTCCATCGCAACCAGTACGGCTTCCTAAAGGGCAGGACCATCCAAGATTGTCTGGCCTGGGCTTTCCAGTATATCCACCAATGTCATGCATCAAAAAGGAAAATCATTCTGCTGAAACTAGACTTTGCAAAGGCATTTGACACTATTGGCCATGAACCTATGATCAACATCATGCGGCATATGGGTTTTTCTGACAAATGGCTCAACTGGATTAACTGCATCTTCTCGTCTGGGCGTTCATCTGTGCTCCTTAATGGCGTCCCCGGCCGCCAATTCCATTGTAAAAGTGGAGTGCGCCAAGGTGATCCTCTGTCCCCCCTGCTATTTGTCATAGCGGCTGATCTGCTTCAAGCTGCCATCAACGATGCGTTTAGGCAGGGGAGGATCGATCTGCCTTTTCCCTGCCCAGGACAATCTGATTACCCCGTCATTCAATACGCCGACGATACCATCTTGGCTCTCCCAGCCTGCCCACATCAAGCTGAAACTGTCAAGCGAATTCTCTCGGATTATGCTTTGTCCGTTGGCCTTAAGATCAACTTCAGCAAATCCACCTTGATCCCCATAAACCTGGACGATAATTCCACTGCTGAGCTCGCTGCCATATTTGGTTGTTCGGTTGGCGCCATGCCTTTTACGTACCTTGGACTTCCCATGGGTACCTCAAAACCTACGGTGCAAGACCTCATGCCTCTGGTTTGCAGTGCTGAACGACGCCTCACTGCCACAATCTCTATGATGTCGTATGGGGGGAAGCTTTCATGGCTTAATGCAACCGTGACGTCCCTGCTTATTTATGTCATGTGCACTCTAAAGTTACACCCACAAATCGTTGAGATGCTAGATAAGATCCGGCGCCACTGCCTTTGGAATAAGAAGACTGAGCACGGGGATAAATGTAACTCTCTGGCTGCCTGGAGCCTGGTCTGCCGGCCCAAGAAAAATGGTGGTCTCGGAGTGATTAATCTGAAACTTCAAAACAAAGCTTTGCTCATGAAATTTCTTCACAAGTTCTATAACAAGAAAGATGTCCCTTGGGTGCACCTGCTTTGGGACACGTATTATACAGACAAGGTTCCGCACGCCATGGATGCAGTGGGCTCATTCTGGTGGCGTGACGTTCTCAAACTTACCCCTAAGTACCGCGGCGTTTCGTGCGTTCAGGTGGTGGACGGGACAACTGCTCTCGTTTGGAAAGATCTCTGGCTTGATAACACCTTGGAGTCCTCGCACCCCCGGGCCTTTTCCTTTGCCCTGCACGAAGACGCGTCTGTCAAAGATTTCCTCGAGAGCACGTCGCTGCATGGCCTTTTCCACCTACCGCTCTCTCCTGAGGCCCTTTTGGAAGTCCGGGATATGCAATCCATTACCACGCACATGCGCCCGTCCACAGCCACAGCTGACGTGTGGCACTATACCTGGGGACAATCTGAGTTCAAAGCTGCTGACTACTACAAATTCTGCTTCAGGTTGGCGCCGAGACACCCCACCTTTGGGCTCCTTTGGCGATCTAAAAACACCATGAAAATCAAAGTTTTCGGCTAGCTGCTGGTTCTGGACCGCCTGAGCACTAGGAACATGCTGAAGCGCCGTCACTACAACATTGGTGAGGTTTTTGACTGCCTCCTCTATGGACAACATATTGAAGAGACGGTGGACCATATGATCTTCACATGCCCCTTTAGTAAAGCTTGCTGGGAGAGAATTGACATTGCATGGCCAGATTTTGACTCTAGGCTTGACATGCTCACACAAATAAATGAATCTGATCGTCGACATCTCTTCATGGAAATTTTTCTCACAGCAGCTTGGAGCTTGTGGAAGGAGCGCAATAATAAACACTTCAGAGGGGTCAACCCAAGCACTGATTCCTGGTTGGCACGCTTCAGAACTGATTTTGGCCTACTCCAATACAGGGTGAAGGAGACACAAATATCTTTTGTAACTAACTTTTGTAACTCACTAGCCTAAACTACCCCCCTGTCTTTGTATAGCCATTTCTTGTTCTGGGTGATCATCTATAATTGCACTCCCCACCTGGGGGGTGGGAGGATGATGACACACCACCATGTATTCTCCTATGTAACATTGTAATCAGTTACAAAAAAGGGAAGTAATATATACAAACAGTAGGAGCCTCTCCTACTGGATTTCTCAAAAAAAAAACCTCGGGCTGGACGCGGTGCTCGTGCCCCGGCTATCCACTGCTGCCGCCAGGGAACGCCTCCTCCTGCTCCCACTCATTGGGGGCGCGGGGGAGGGAGAGGGCGAGGCTGGCCATCAAAGCTTGGTCCTCTGTGATCAGAAAGGCGGGCGGCTGGCGTCGAGCGCAGCCTATGGCCTCTTCCGCCTGGGCGGTGAGGTTGTGGAGAACGCCGCCTTTCACTGGAGTACGTCGGCGCCCTCCCGGGTCCGGTTCTTCGCCTGGCTGCTGACGCTCGGCCGTATCCACACTCGGGACAATCTTCTGAAGAAACACATCGTCGAGCTGCAGGGCGCCGGGTGCCCGGAGTGCGGGGCGAGCTTAGAGACGCCTGATCACTTGATCTTCGGCTGCCCCTTCGCGCGTGCGTTCTGGTGCTCTCTGCGTCTTCCCACTTCAGGGGCCTGTGTGCGCGACCTACACCTGTTCGACGCCTCCATGGCGGTTGGCGCTGCCTCACCGCATGCGTTCGTGCAGCTATGCTGCTGGCACCTCTGGAAGCGGCGGAACGCGGTGGTGTTCAAGCGGGAAGCGCCGTCCCTGGCTACCACTTTGAAAGCCTGCCGTGACGACGCCATCCTCTAGCGCGGCCGGTTTCGCTCTACGGATTGTGGACATGTTGATGCATGGCTACTGGCCCTGCGTGGATAGAACAAAAACTGCATGTAACATAGCAGATGGGGGTTCGCCCCCTGCCTCCTCCCCCCCTCTGCTGCCTCCCCGGCATTTGTACCATTGTACTGGGTGTTGGGTTTGAGAAATATATTCAGGTGGGGAGTTCTCCCCCGGTGAAAATTCAAAAAAAAAAACCTGAGCATCAAGCTTGGGGACCTCAAGAGTTTCCTTGCTGACGCTGATAGAAGGAACATCACCGATGAGAGTGTGCGGAGGTGGGTTGGGGAACTGAAGCGTGCCATGTATCTCGCCACCGACATCATCGACCTATGTCAGCTCAAGTCCATGGAGCAAGGTCAAACCAAGGACAGGGGGTGCCTTAACCCTCTGCTCTTTTGCATGCGGAATCCCCTCCATGCCCATGACATCGGCACCCGCATCAAGGCACTGAACAAGGACCTGGATAACATCTGCGAGTGGGGCAATAAATTTAAATTTGCCAAGCTAGATGCCTACCAAGACACGAAGACGACTCGATTTCTCGCCACTGACCTCAAAACAGATTCATTGGTGGAGCGTTCAGGTGTTCTTGGCGAGAAGATCGAGGAGGACACAAGAGCACTCGTGGAGGTTCTTACAAGGGAGGCGGGCAGCGATAAGACTGGTCGCTTGATGGTGGTCGCCATTGTTGGTGTCGGCGGGATTGGCAAGACAACCCTCAGCAAGAAGATCTTCAATGACGAGGCTATCAAAGGCAAGTTCACTAAGAAGATATGGCTTAGCATCAAGCATCACACAAGATTTCATTGATGCTGAGCTATTAAGTACATCCATCACTGCCGCTGGGGGAGACCTTCCTAGAGGTAGTGGGCCTCTAAATCGGGCCCTACTTGTCGATGCTCTCAAGAACGCCATCGAGAACAAGAAATTCCTTCTTGTGCTTGATGATCTGTGGGGAGTTGATGCATGGAACAAATTGCTAATGACTCCCTTTGGCTATGGTAGCCCTGCCAGCCGAGTCCTCATCACCACAAGACATGAGACTATCACGAGAAACATGAAAGCTGCACACTGCCACCACATTGACAAGTTAGGGCATGAAGATGCATGGTCACTGCTCAAGAATCAGGTCAGCACTGCCTCAAACTCAACACACACACTGTTAGTTTAACTTGAGCTGGATTTAGAATTTTAGATATGTATCTTTGTTGGATCAATACGTAGTGATTCCAGGTTAACGTATGTGAGATGAACTTTTGACTACATGGTGTTACAATCAGTTTAAATATAATTTATTGTGTCCCTCCATGCCGTCTAGTGCGTCACTGTGTGTCTTCAGTTGATTGATGACTAGTATTAGTTACTAATAATTGTTTGTTAGAAGAATAGCATGGGTACCGTTGTACACCATGCAACATTAATGCCCTTGCCGTAAGTTTCAGTTTTAACACGAGTTCACCTAAATACGATTCACATATATTTAATTGTTTGTGCAAATAATAATTAACTAGTAGTATCTATGATCCGAAATCTTGATCCTTATTAGAATTTTATGAGACAAGTATCTCTAATTTTGACCATCTATAAAGAAAATACTATGATCCGAAACATCATTCATATTATTTACTACGAAAAATGCCCGTGCATTGCAACGGGAGAAGAAAAATATGACATGCCGTTAGCCTATATTCATGTCTCAAGACCCTCCCCCACCCCCTCAAGCACACACCTCTATTTCAATCAAGCTTGTTTTATGATATCACCATTTATGTAACTAATAGACCATTCCTACCACTTATGTAAGTTCATTGTAGCTCGGTAACTTCCTAGTATCTATCACCAGCTGAATGACCAAAACGTAGCTAACAATTCCAAAGAAAATCCATTATGTTACCTTGAAGTCTTTGAAAATCCATTATGTTATTCATCCATAACATAACCCTCAGCACAACAGGTAATTCATATCTAGGGGGAGAATCTTCATCATCACTTCCATCAATATTATCAGTTTTAATAATTTCATTCTCTCTAACCCTAGTAAGTTGTTCATCAAGAAATTCACCTAATGACACAGTAGTATCAAGCATAGAAGTAGTTTCATCATAAGTATCATGCATAGCAGAAGTGGCATCATCAATAACATGCGACATATCAGAATTAATAGCATAAGCAGGTTTAGGTGTCGCAAGCTTACTCAAAACAGAAGGCGAATCAAGTGCAGAGCTAGATGACAGTTCCTTACCTCCCTTCATAGTTGAGGGAAAAATCTTAGTTATTTCGTCTTTCAAGCTCCTCATAGTGATCAACAGATATAAATCCCAAGCGACTCAAAGAATAGAGCTATGCTCCCCGTCAACGGTGCCAGAAAATAGTCTTGATAACCCACAAGTATAGGGGATCACAACAGTTTTTGAGGGTAGAGTATTCAACCCAAATTTATTGACTCGACACAAGGGGAGCCAAAGAATATTCTAAAGTATTAGCAGTTGAGTTGTCAATTCAACCACACTTGGATAACTTAATATTTGCAGCAAAGTATTTAGTAGCATAGTAGTATGGAAGTAACGGTAACGGTGGCAAAAGTAACAGTAGCAGTTTTGTAGTAATTGTAACAGTAGCAACGGAAAAGTAACTAAGCGGAGAACAATATGTGAAAAGCTCGTAGGAATTGGATCGGTGATGGAGAATTATGTCGGATGCGATTCCTCATGCAATAGTTATAACATAGGGTGACACAGAACTAGCTCCAGTTCATTAATATAATGTAGGCATGTATTCTGAATATAGTCATACGTGCTTATGGAAAGAACTTGCATGACATCTTTTGTCCTACCCTCCCGTGGCAGCAGGGTCCTATTGGAAACTAAGGAATATTAAGGCCTCCTTTTAATAGAGTACCGGGCCAAAGCATTAACACATATGCCTTAATCTGTTGTACTGTTGTTCTGGAGTTTTTCTCCTTTTATCATCGAATGGAAGGTAGTAACCTGACATTTTCTGACATGGTTGCCCAGTATAGCCTAGTAAGTTTCTTTGTCCGCAACAAAAGGCACGGCAAGAAGATGTGCATCCTTAGTTCCTTCAACTGCAAGGACTTTGTTGACCAGCGTTGGTGCATGAAGCCATGCTCCTCATCTTTCAAAATTACAAAGTTGGTCCTTGGACATGTGAAACGTTGGTGGAAGGAACACATAGTAGATGCTGCCAGTTACATGAGGTTCAATGATCACAAGGGGCGTGACCAGGACCAGCAATGGGGCCTAGGCAGGCCGTTCGACAAGAGTGTCCTCATCTTGCAGTATGTCTCAATGGAGTAGCATGAGTGCACCAAGTCCTCAGGTGGAATTCTCATATACCTTGCAGCAGCCACCCCATGACAGCATGGAATTACAGTCAAATCCCATCTCCTGCAACTACACCTCTTGGATATGATATCAACTTTGAATTGTGCACCTCTGTCATGAGCTTCAAAAAGACCATGCCCTGCTGGATCTGCATCACAAGTGTTAGCCGCCTCAACATGCCTCTGCAGTCTTTTTTTGATTTTGGGACATATGGTTCCTGGCCACTTCACAACTTCCTCTTGCTTACCACACACTCTTCCCATTAACTGCCCCTTTATTCTCTGGATCATGGTTAAGAAAGGTAATTCTCTTGCTTCCAAAATATACTTATTGAACACCTCACAATTATTGTTCAATAGTACATCACACTTCGGAAACTCACTCTGAAATGCCCTAACCCATGTTTTAGGATCGAGCTCCTCCAACCAATCATGAGCCTCTTTATTCAAAACAAGCATCTGATCCATGTTGGCCCTCCATTGCCCCTCTGTAGTACTCCTAGCACATCTCCACAGTTGGTTCTTCAAGATTTCCCCCTTGAAATTTTTATTAAAATTCTGCCATAGATGTCGAACACAAAATCTATGTTCTGAGTCACTAAATAATTCCTTCACTGCCTTAATTAACCCCTGTTAAAAAATCAATTGATATCATTTATCTTATGTATTAACCAACTCAATGTAAAAAACTAATTACACAACTATGCAAACATGACACTTATTTTTTGCTTGTCTAACATAATGGTCCATAGAGAGGTATCGACAATGTGAAGGTCTTGTTTAAGAGCAGTCAGAAACCACCTCCAGCTTTTGGTGTTTTCAATGTCCACAATAGCGAAGGCCACTGGAAAGATGCAATCATTGGGATCCATTCCTATAGCTGTTAAGAGGATGCCTTTAAATTGAGTTTTCAAATGGCAACCATCAAGGAAGATAACAGGCCTACAAGCGAAAGAAAACCCTCTTGCATGCATCTAGTGAGAAATAACATTTCTTGAACTCTCCATCATCCATGAGTTCAAGAAAAATGTACTTCCTGGGTTGGATCTCCTAAACTCATGTGCATAGTCCCATAACAGATTATACTGTGCTATTTCGTCTCCGTATATTATGTTGAAAGCAATTTTCCTTGCTCTGCCAAGCTTGCCCCTCTTGATTTTCATGTTCCAATCTTTCTGCACTAGTTCTCCAAAGCCCTTCAATGTCATCTTCTCATTTGCTCTAAGCTTGTCAAGAAACTTATGGGCTATGTATCTTGCAAATAAAAGCTCTAACCTGCCACTTCTTGCTGCAATTGTGCTCGTCTTTGAATGTCTTGATCATAAATGATTGTGTCCGGTTGTCATAAGATGCATACAAGTACCAGGGGCATCCAACATCACACTTAGCACCAAGCCTGATTTTGTCATTCTTCGGAAAAGTGATGTTTAACCTCTCCTTGCAACTATACTCCCTAATTGCTTTTCTCAACTGGTCTATAGATGAGAAGACTTGGCCCACATGGAACTTGGGTTCATTCATATCTGCATCTGTGAAATATTTGAAATTGAATTTCATATCTTCGTCATCTGAATCTGGAAGCTCAAGTCTGTCATCTTCAGAATTGTCATCTTCCTTAAGTTGCTTTCCTTTTCCTTTCCCTTTATTCTCTTCACCAGTTTGACTGTTCTCATTAACCAAATCCTCATCCCCTTCCTCCAAGTCATAGTCACTATCGACTATTTCTGGCTCATAGTCAGAGTCAGAGGAGTCATCATCACTCCCCTCCTCTAAATCATCTTCAAAAACCTCTGCACTTGCTCTACTTCTACGTATTCCTCTGCCGGCCCCTTCTACAGTGTTGTCATGTGCAGAACTGCATGCCACAATGTTCTGATCTGCCCCACTACCCCTATTCTGCTCCTCCTCCCTTCTGCCCTTGATAGGACTGATAATAGTAGGTAGGTGTGTAGCAGGGTTTTGCACACCATCATCCCTTTCAGCACTGATGTTATCTACATGCTCTAGATAGAACATAAGATACCTATGTCCATCTCTAACCATTGAACTAATGCAATTTGTGTCACTGTTATTCGAGATCAACCGAAGGCCATCTTCATTTATTTGCATACCAGGCAGTAGCAAATAGGTCTTTATTCTCCCTTTGTGCTCATATCCCAAATCCTCAATGAGATCATCCAAAATTTCCATACATGCTGTACTGGATTGGCAGAAATCATAGCAAACCTTCTTGCTGTTCACATATGACTTATTGCCTCCGTGTCCCATGAAAAAAACCCCATGAACAAACTCCGCAGTGAAATGATCAGTGTGTTGTGCTGAAAAAAATTCAGAGAAAAAGACATGTTCAGTTCATCTGATCAGAGATACAATTTTGACTAAACCGAAACTAATTGGAACCGAATCAATGAAAAACGTATAGCAGACAAGAGATACATTGTAAAGGAACATAATTGAGATTCTCAGACTGAAAAATCCCAAGCCTATGGCCGAATGGAACTCACCGTACTCGGGAACGTGCCCCTGTTCATGCTGCCGCATGGGCGCCATCGCTGCCGCTCACGCAGCGGCGACGCGATGTGGTCGCCCCCAACACAGGATCCCTCAATGGACGTCTCTAATAGGTCCTCCGATGACGGCGATCACCGGGCACCGCAGCCGCCCTAATCGCCCGTGCGTGGGTCGAAAGAAAGAAAAGGGTACGCTGGAAGTGCTTAACTGCAACGAGGAAGGGTGCGGGGGTTGATCTGCAACGAAGAAACACTCAGGGTCTGTATGGCAAAATGGTCCGCTGAACGTGCGGAGCGACGGGCTCGCTGCTGAGTGCTGACGTGTCCCGTGGCGTACCTGCTGCGCGTCGCTAGGACCGTCGCTAGGACCGTACATGGCCCGTATTATCAAGTACAAGGACTGTACTGAAGCATTATGGGAGTACCAGGACTGTTATAGATATGGCCTGCAAGTTGAAGGATCGGAGATGCATTTTACTCCCAAAAACCAGAGAAAACCGCCCCCAGAAAAACCAGGGGAACCTTTTAGCGTCCTTGTGCCGTTTAGGGACCTCCTACTCCCCGCGGGTGCGGAGGAAACACAGTAAACACGCAACCCTGTTTTTTTGGAACCTCATAAAAGGTTCTTCTTGTTTTTTATTGGCGTATTTTTTTTTCTGTTTTTCCTTTTTACTTCGAAAATGCCCTCGGATCCCCAATTCGAAAGAAATATCAGTATTTCAAAAAAAATCCATAATTCAAAGAAATATCAGCAATCTTTTTTAGTTTTTCATATGTTGTTTTCTTTTTTCTACTTTCATATTTGCACTTTTTTTCATGTTCATTTTTCTTAAATTAGCAAATTGTTCTCAAATTCATGAGCACTTTTTAGATCCATAAACTTTTTGATTCCATGTTTTTTTGTGAATTCATGAACTTGTTTCAAATTCGTGATCTTTATTTTAAAAAATAACTTTCCTCAAATTCATGAACTTTTTCCATATTCATGATTTTAAAAAATTATGAACTTTTTAACATTCATGATCTTTTCCCAAATTTTGAACCTATTTCAAATTGATGAACTTTTTTTTCAAATTGTCTAACATCTCCAAATTTTGTGGATTTTTTTAAAAATTGAATTTTCTTAAATTTATGCTTTTGTAGATACATGTTTTTTTTAAGTCAACCGGTCAAACGTCACATGGTCAATCACTCAACTTTTTTTGTTGAACATAGTACAGACGCGAGTGCTCATATACAGGCGCATACACTCACCCCTATGAACGCACACACGCACACCTTACCCCTATGAGCACCTCCGGAAGACTGAGCCGGCAAATCATCTTAAAATTTACAAAGTCACCGTAGTCACCTCGTCGTCGACCTGAACGTCTCCTTTCAGTAAATGCGCATCGCCGGAAATTCCGAAATAAATCTAGAAATAAATATGAGCACCATGACTTGAACCCTGATGGGTTGGGAATACTACAGTCCCTCTAACTATCCAACCACAGGTTGGTTCGCATCACTCAACTAGTTAACCAGTCAATGTTCAACAGTAGCAGTAAACAAAACCAGAAGAAAAAGGCGAGCGGGCGAGGCTGGTGCAGGAGCAAACGTGAATGTTTGGGCCGCGGGCCACTCCTTACGCGTGCGAGCGCTGCCGAGCGACCTGGCTCTTCTTATTTCTAGACTAGAAAACCCTATGCGCCGCTCGCAACGCACAGGCGAAAGCCCGCATCGCTAGCAATGGGCCGGGCCATTATACGAAATCTAGCCAGCCGGCTTTGAGAACCTTTTATTGACCGGTTTTCTTATTTCTTCTTGGGTTTTCTTGTTTTTCGTTTGTTCTTTTCTTTGTCCGCTTTTCTGTATCTTTTTTTGTTTCTTTTTATATATATTTGTCTTCTGTTTTCTGTTTGTTGTTTTAGCTTTTAAAAAAATTATTTTATTTTTAAACACCTTTCTTTGAAAGTTGTTAGAAATGTTCGAAAAATGTTCCTGTTTTGGAAAAATGTTGAAAATTTCAAAAATCTTCGTATTCTTAAAATTGTTCTTAATTTCTAAAATGTTCAATTTTTTGAAAGTTATTCAGAATTTCAGAAAATTTTCATGTATTACAAAAGGTTTGAATGTGTTCTTTTAAATTTTTTGAAAATTTTAAAGATATGTTCCTGTTTTAAAAAATTATTCACAGATTTTAAAATTGTTCACGTTTCACTTTTCTCAGGCGTTTCAGAAATTTTCCGGTTTAAAAAATGTTCACCAGTTTCTTAAAAATATTGTTCATATTTTATTCAGGAATTTCAAAATATGTTCGAGTTTCCCAATTTTGCTTTGGAATTTGGAAAAATGTTTTCGTTTCCAAAAAATTGTTCATGAATTTCAAAAGATGTTCCAGTTTTGCAAAAATCTTATAGTTTTCCAAAATATTTTTCACAATTTTCCAAATTGTTTGCGTCTCACAGATCATTCTGTTTTTCGAAAAAGAAATTGCTTTCGTAATTCCTAAACTTATTTGTAAGGTCATTTCCCTACTTTGTGTTTTGGATGATGATGACAACTCTCTGTTGGTCTAATCTTGTGTTAAGTGCTTCAGGTTCTTGATGATTAGACTTGCATCGGTGAGTTATTCTCTTTGGAAGGAAAAGATCGAAGACGGTGTTTGTCTACATGTTTATCTCTTTGGTCGTAGGAAACCCGTACTATTAAGAGGGAATCCACATCTGAAAGATTGTGGATGTCGCCTAGAGAGGGGGGTGAATAGGCGCTTTAAAATAATTACGGTATAGGCTTGAACAAATGCGGAATAAACCTAGCGGTTAATTTGACAAGCACAAAACCTACAACAACTAGGCTCACCTATGTGCACCAACAACTTATGCTAAGCAAGATAAACAACTAAGTGATAGCAAGATTATGACAAGAAACAATATGGCTATCACAAAGTAAAGTGCATAAGTAAAGGGCTCGGGTAAGAGATAACCGAGGCATGCGGAGATGACGATGTATCCCAAAGTTCACACCCTTGCGGATGCAAATCTCCGTTTGGAGCAGTGTGGAGGCACAATGCTCCTCAAGAAGCCACTAGGGCCACCGTAATCTCCTCACGCCCTTGCATAATGCAAGATGCCGTGATTCCACTAAGGGACCCTTGAGGGTGGTCACCGAACCCGTACACTTTGGCAACCCTTGGGGGCGGTCATCGGTACCTGTCAAAATGCTCGGGGCGATCTCCACAACCTAATTGGAGACCCCGACGCTTGCCCGGAGCTTTGCACCACAATGATTGAGCTCCGAACACCACAAACCGTCTAGGGCGCCCAAGCACCCAAGAGGAACAGCTCAAGGGTTCCAAGCACCCAAGAGTAATAAGCTTCTCAACTTGTAACTTCCACATATCACCGTGGAGAACTCAAACTGATGCACCAAATGCAATGGCAAGGGCACACGGAGTGCCCAAGTCCTTCTCCCTCAAATCCCACAGAAACAACTAATGCTAGGGAGGAAAATGAGAGGAAGAAAAAGAAGGAGAACACCAAGAACTCCAAGATCTAGATCCAAGGGGTTCCCCTCACATAGAGGAGAAAGTGATTGGCGGAAATGTGGATCTAGATCTCCTCTCTCTTTTCCCTCAAAAACTAGCAAGAATCCATGGAGGGATTGAGAGTTAGCAAGCTC
Source organism: Aegilops longissima (assembly GCA_021605205.1). Classification (NCBI taxonomy): domain Eukaryota; kingdom Viridiplantae; phylum Streptophyta; class Magnoliopsida; order Poales; family Poaceae; genus Aegilops; species Aegilops longissima. The sequence continues at coordinate 27,691,458 of CM038680.1, forward strand.
GAAGAAGGTCAACAATGGGGGAAGAACACGAGCTCAAAGGATAAGGTTGAATGGGGAAGAAGACCCCCTTTTATAGGGGCTCCCGAATCCAACCGTTAAGGCTCAGTCCGCGCACGAGCGGTACTACCGCTTAGGGGAGCGGTACTACGCCAGCGGTAGAACCTGAGAGCGGAGCAAAACAGAGGGCGAGGCAGAGCCGAATGAGCGGCACTACCGCTGGAACCAGCAGTACTACCGTTGGCCGCTGGGACCGCGCACAGCGCCTACCACGAGCACAGGGAGAAGGAACAGGGAGGAGGGCCATTGAGCGGCACTAGGGGCGGTGGTAGCCGCGGTACTACCGCACATGAGCGGTACTACCGCTCCTACTGCCGCTGAACCCGACACGAGAAAACCACGTCTCGAGTCGAGGCGGTACCAGCGCGGAATCGGAGCCGTACTACCACTTATGGCCATGGGCGGTACTACCGCTGTGGGACAGTGGTACTACCGTTTGTGGCGATAAGTGGTACTGCCGCTCCGGCCCAGCGGTACTACCGCTGGCGCCATCCTTATGCCACTTCCACGAAAGCAAGTATACTCCACGGAAAAACAGAACTGCCATAACTCCTGCATATGAGCTCTGAATTGAGCAAACTCAAGCTTGTTGGAAACAAGACGACGAGTAGCATAGAAGATGCTTACCATAGAAGAGGCAGGGGAGGTATGCCTAACAAATGGAGGAGTGAAACTTCCAACAGAGAAGAACGGGCATAACCTCCAACATCGAAAACATCATAGAAGATACAAGTGAACTCCGTTTTCGATAAACTCGAGCTTGTCATCAAGATTACCATAAGCTCCAAAACTCTCAAAGAGAACCAAACAAGAAACAAGAAAGATGATGCAAGGATGCAATAGTTTGAGCTCTCAACGAACGATACGATCAAGCTACTCATCGAGAGCCCCCCTTGATAGTACGGCAATCGATCCTATAACTCGGTCTCCCAACTACCACTATGAGACCGGTAAAATAGAAAACCTATCAAGGGCAAACCTTTGTCTTGCACATAGTCCACTTGAGCTAGATGATGATGATCTTGACTTCCTCAAGTTGGACCACCTTTCTTGATTGTGTTGGCTCGATGAAGACTAGTTGATTGCTCCCCCGTACTCCACTATGGGTGAGCCACTCTTCGGCATATCTTCATAAATCCATTGTTACCATAATGAACGGCAAGCTTCAAGCATTTGATCTCTTCATGATGCTCCACTTGAACTTGCACATCGCTACCTAACCCCACAAAGAACTCTCACGAAAACCATGGGTTAGCAAACAAAGCGTAATGGACAATGCTTACCATACCAGGGGATCACTTGATCCCTCAGTACATCCTATATGCTTTGTGTGTTGATCAACTTGATTCATTCTTGACTTAATCTTGATCAACCTTGAATCTTTCCAATTATCTTCATTTGGATGATGTCTTGAAGGTAGACATGAATGATCACCCAATCTTCTTCTTCAAGACATGCTTGCAATAAGCTCAACACTCACATGACCAATCTTTGGATAATTCCTTTAATAGCGCCTTGGTCGACTCAAACTCTCCTTGAAACCAACGCATGTACTCCAAGAAAAGCCTATGGACAAAACCTTCAAAAATAACTCAAGGCAACCATTAGTCCATAGAGATTGTCATCAATTACCAAAACCAAACATGGGGGCACCGCATGTTCTTTCAACATCGGAAGGAGTTGGGTGAATCATTGCACGTACACATCTTCCTCACCCACCGCTGCCTTCTGGTTCTTGCTTGAGAGAGAGCTCCATTTCTTTTTCAACTGTTGCTATGAACTCTCAGTGGTTGTACCGCTCGCTCGAGCGGTTGTACCGCTGGCCCTTGGTACCGGCCCAGCCACCACTCCGGGGGTGATACCCTGGGGTTGAACATCCCAGTGCATATCTAAGTGGTTGTACTGCTGCCCCCGGGCGGTGGTACCGCGCCGCCCCATGCTTAAAATTTCTGTGGTGTTCATCGGCGGTTGTACCGGCCAGGTACCGCTCAACAACCGGTTACGGTACTGTTTTCATGCGGTACTCGGGCGTTGGTGGCCCGGTTGTTCCGGTTGTGCTCCGCACACCGGTACCACCAGTGCCCTAAGAGGTTCTACCGCTTAGGACTTAGCCACCCAGGGTACCAGGGCCAGGCGGTTGCACTGGCGCACTGCCGCTCGATCACCGCTCACAGGGGTGTCTCCCGTCTGTTTCATAGCGGTGGTTGTGCGGTTGTTCCGGTTGTTCTTCACAACCGGTACTGCCGCCCGGTTGTCCGGTTGTACCGCATGTTAGGGTTCTGCAGTATATCCGTGAGTCCCGGTTGCAGCGGGACAAGGAGCGGTTGTACTATTTTCGCAGTAATGGTTGGATTTTAGGGTTTGCTATATAAGGGAGGTTCTTCCACCTACCACACTTACCTCTTGCCTCTCTCACTCCATCATTAATGCCATTCAAGCTTTCTTACCCGATCTCTCTCTCTAGCCACTCAAACTTGTTGATTTGCTAGGGATTGAAGGAGACCTAGATCTACACTTACATCAAAGGATATTTGATTCCTCCATACTTTCTTGTGTGGATTTTGTTACTCTTGGGTGTTTAAGCACCCTAGACGGTAGAGGTCACCTCGGAGCCACATTCCATTGTGGTGAAGCTCCGTGGTTTCGTTGGGAGCCTCCAATTCGGTTGTGGAGAGAGCCCTAACCTTGTTTATAAAGGTTCGGTCGCCGCCTTCAAGGGCACCAATAGTGGAATCATGGCATCTTGCATTGTGTGAGGGCGTGAGAAGAATACGGTGGCCCTAGTGGCTTCTTGGGAGCATTGTGCCTCCACATCACTCCAACGAAGATGTACTTCCTCTCAAAGGGAAGGAACTTCGGTAACACATCCTCATCTCCACCGGCTCCACTTTTGGTTATCTCTTACCTTTACTTGTGCAAGCTTACTTACTGCTGTATTCCTTGCTTGCTTGTATGCTTGTTGTTGTTGCATCATATAGGTTGCTTACCTAGTTGCATTTCTAGACAACCTACTTTAATGCAAAGTTTAATTTGGTAAAAAAAAGCTAAAAATTGTTAGTTGCCTATTCAACCCCCCCCCCCCCCTCTTCTAGTCAACTATATCGATCCTTTCATTATTCAAATCTCTGTAGCGTGTTTGATTTGGTTCTTTATGTTTGATGCTTCAGTATGGTCAGATGCGGCTGCTAGCTCAGGTGGTAGGAATGTGTCGATAAGTGCGTGTTCTGTATGGGTTGCTATCTTTATAGGTAGGCCCAGTCGAAGACCCGCCTGGGTGAAACCTCAGCAACTTATGCAGAGCGCGTCACATGAGGGGACATGCTATATGCCGCTCCGTGTGGCAAGTAGTTGGCCAATCGCACAAGGGCTTTCTACTAGGGCCGGCCCATTGCGGTGCACAGCGGAGCGAGGGTAAAAAAATCGCAAAAAATGGTTCGCATTTTCTGGGATTAGAATGTGCGACTACACACCGGTCTGCCCTTGAGGAAAGCCAGCTCAACAGAAGTGCCCTTGAGGCAGATATACATCTTGAAACTAAAAGAACATGGAACTATCGAACTTCAATCTTCTTGAAAAAATCACGAACAATTCTGTAAACTTATGAAGAATTTTTGAAATATTCTTAAATTGTGAACTCATTTTGAAATTCCCGCACTTTTTTCTAGAAACGTGAACATTTTCAGATTTTTGAACAAAATCTGAAAACGGGAACAAATTTTTGACTAAATTTGTTTTTTGAAAGCATGAACACTTTAAAAATAATACGAATAAATTCTGAATTCCCAAGAATTATGAACATTTTACGAATACATGCACAAACTATTGAAAACCATACTTTTTTACGAATACATGCACAAACTGAGAGCTCGTCTGCTCTCAGTAGGCGGTGCGAGGTTGCTGCATCGCCTCGGCATACTCGACGAGCCTCTGGACGCGCGGCATGATCGGCTCGACCGCGTCCAGCGTGCATAAGAGCTCCCCCCATGCGGCCAGCAGCGGGGTGGTGGTCAGGTCCAAGGTCTGGAGCCCACCCATGCATCTCCTCCGTCGCGCGCATCGAGCCGAGGAGGCCGCCGAGCATGATGTCCACATAACGGGGCCCATCCCTGCCGCTGAAGAACCTCGCCTTGGACTCCCTCAACACCCCCTCCAAGGTTTCCACGGCCGCGGCTGCCTTCTTCCTCCTCTCCTCCTTCTCCTGGCCCGTCTCGCCACTTAACGCCTGGCTCCGCACCTTCAAGAGCTGCACTGAAAACGGTATACATGAACGCGGCCATGTGAGAGTGAGGTAGTAACTAGTAAGCTATATGTACCTACCGTGTCGTCGATGAAAGCGGCCCAGAAAAGAGCGACGGCTCGGCCGTAGGGGTCGACCGGGACGAGGGACGGCCCGGCGTCGGAGAAGGCTTCATAGATGTACGTGGACAGGGTTGGACCTGAGGAGCAGCTCGCTCTTGCTCTGCAGGTCCTCCTCCACGTACTCGTAGCTGAGGCCCTTGAGGCGGAGCGCGATCTGCACCCGCACCACGAACTGGCTCGCCCACATGCCCACCAGCTTCAGCTCCCCTCCGCAGCCGGCCATTCCCTTCCTACCCTTTGCCTTGCTTTTGCTACTCTCTCAACATCGATCTCATTTGCTCGTTTCTTAATTGCCGGCCTTGTTGATTGATTTTCTTGACTTTAAGGACTCAATGACCAAGCACGTACTGCTACACTATAATAATCAATGACAGTGATGGGTAATTAGAGCGTTCAACGTGTTTGGTGCTCAATATTGGAGCGATTTAAACCGCTAGATAACATGATTTGACGGTCGAGATAGTTTGGATCAGCTCATTTGGGTCTTTTTATATTGGTATAGATAGATATAGATAGGACAACACTAACGCCCACACGTGTGGTGGAGCCAAACCCGCCCACACGTCCTATAACACACAGACTGTGCCACATCACCGCATGCATGCATGTGGGAATCGTTTTGAATTTTTCAGATTTTAAAATGTTTTATCTCTTAAATGAAAAATCCGATTGAAGATCCGTTTTTACCATTAAATCCCTCACTACGAGATCTTCGAAACTAGATCTCGTATCAATATATTTTGACGATTTTTTTGTTAAAAGTTATCATGTCTTTTGCACATGAATTGCCATGATGTTTGCACTGAAGTTGCCATGACATGTTTCAGCTACTTTCTTCTACATTTAAAAGTAATTTTGACATATTATGAAACGGGGAATTAAGAAACTAGACTTGACATGAACCATAAACTAAAATTGTCATGATACATGCACTTAAAATGGCCATGGTTCATATAAAAAATAATTTTCATGATCAAAGTATAGGAATTGCGATCATCAAAAAACTAAAATTGACATGCTCTACAAAGTTTAAGCACTATGGCAACTACAATTTAAACATCATGGTTATTTTTTGGCAAAAAAAAGTTGTCAAAACATATCAACATGGGGTCTAGTTTTGAAGATCTCATCGAGACGAATTTAATGGTGAAAACGGATTTTTAATTCAATTTTTTAATTAGGAGATAAAACATTTTTAAGCCGAAAACCAAAAAAATTCTTGCTGATTTCATTTGTTCATACGTGGCAAAATGAATGGTGATGAAGGCGTGTGGGCGATGAGCAAGATGCCACACGTGTAGGCATTAGTTTTTTTTCTAATAATATCGTATGAAGTCTCATGCTTACCTTCTGTACACTATACATGACCGGATACAATCGATGATAAGCCCTCTAAGGCCATCAAACAGAGCTTTGAGCACCGTGTCAAGGCCGGTCCGGACATTTCCTCTTGGTGATATTTAGTTTACCTTACAAAATTATGTCTAGTCTAGTTTATTTGACTATTCGCCGTGACCTTATATAATAATCTCAGGTTACTCGTACGACTCAAACACCTACCCATCCGCTAATTACAAGTTTAACTGTAGTACAACCTGTGCACATATATTCGCTGGCGCCGTGTGTGTGTGTGTGTGTGTGTTTTGCGGGTGGCGTGTGGGTATTTAACCTGAACCGAGCAGAGGAGTTGGCAGGAATGCGCATGTATCTGAATCTAACCTGTTCTTCTCTGCCTCTCATCTTCTTTCTCTTTTCAAGTCCAGTCTCTTTGGGTATTTAACCTGAACTGAACAGAAAAGTTGGCATGAATGAGCATGTATCTGAATGAAACCTGTTGGCATGAACAGATCAAATTACTGAGTAATACTTCCACTAGAATAGCTCTGACGGCATGCCTTCCATTCAGTTAGGCCAATAGCTGTCTCTGGTGTTCAGAGGAACGAAGCGCTGTGCTCGCACGTGTTGTGGGATGATGAAAAGTAAAGAGACAAACAAATGATACTCCCTCCGTCCTATAATATAAGAACGTTTTCTACACTACTGTAGTGTCAACGGCGTTCTTATATTATGAGACGGAGGGAGTAAGTTACTATATAAATGATGGTGAAAAAGAAAAGAGACAAACAAGCGAGGAGATTTACAACTGTAGTTCTTATTGCAGCGTGGGCGCCCCACTTATATATATTCCTATACATGTTTTGCCTTCTGGGTCATGCTCCAGTTATACACATACACGATGAGGGGTGGTGCTCCGTCATCTCCGTCAACTCATCACATGTTTATTTCTTTCTTTTTTCTAAACAATATATACTACTCCCTTCGATCAATATTAATTGATGCACATATTGCATGCACAATGATAAGAGATATAACAGCAGTAAATAAAGGCAAAATAGACGTACACTAACTAGGCCGAGCGGGACGGGGACCCCCCTGTAGGCTCATCTTGATGCCGGCATACATGAGCAGGACGCCTAGTACGAGCGTGGCGCCGAGGCCGGACACGAGGACGACGCGCACCATGGTGAGCGGCAAGGCCTCCCAGCATGTGACCACCAGCCCAAGCACACTTGGGTGGTGCGCTTTCACATACAAGCCAAGCCCCGCCGTCATGAGGTTGATGATCCCGGTGGTGGTGACCACGCGGGCGTTCAGCCACGCCAGCGGCTGCACAGCATAAAAAAATACGACGAATTAGTACTCAGAGACCAATTGGATTCGCAGGGTCCAGCCATGTATGCTGCGCATATCCGTGTTGTTTTTTCCAAAAAGAACAATAAATGGTAAAAAAAATGTATCATGGAAGCAGAAATGATCACCTTTTCCCCCTCCCCGCACGGTCTACAGCTATCCTCACATTCCTTGCCATCGTCTCCAACTTCTACAGGTTTGGCCTACAAGTTTGCGCGGCCACGATGTCGATTAGTAGCAATAAATTAACAACCGGAAAAGAAAAGAAAACCAGTTGCAGTAACAACAAATATCAAATTTATCCGAGTAATACCTCGACCGGTTCATCTCCGACGTCATCACTTCCGCTGGAACAAAAAGACGACCAATGGTTAGGGATCTCAAATTACCTTAAATTAAAAATTGTATATATCTATCTGAATGTACTCGAGCAGGATTTCTATGTCAAGTTAAGCTAATTTATTAGAAGGGTTACTTTCTGCAAAATAAAATAAAAATACAAAGGTTACACATGACAAACAAATCGGTCTCGAACTGTTTCCACAGGAGTACAGATGATGAATAGAACATAGACGTTCAATTAGTTTTTTTTTGCCTACTGAGATTAGACAGGAGAATGTACAAAGTCACATTTTCTATGTATGAGTATTCCTCTCCCATCAAAGGTTCTAGAAAAAGTAATCATGAAACAATAACCCGGTACAGGAACAATGTATTTACTGAAACTGTTGTTTGACTTTGAGTACCTGTGTAGAACAAGGGCTTCTTTTCCATGAGAATCATATATGTGTTTGAATTCGGTAATATTCATCCGGCCAACCTGCACAACAAGAAGTGACAAGAAAGGAAATAGAATATCTACTATCATGTGTTGGTTGAAAAATCACGATGCATACCAGTTCTGCAAACTCTTTGAAGCTTCCCTGCTCCTTCGGCAAAAATGTAGGTAATACCGCTTCTGGTTTTCGACCAACATCAGGAAGCTCGGTTACTAATCTAAGTGTATCAAAGTTCATATTTGCACCGCTACTTATTGCAACCACAGTTTCCCCTTTCAAACCGTAGTATTTGCAGTAAGCTTCAGCCCCAGCCAAGGCAAGGGCCCCAGAAGGTTCAAGGATATTCCTGTTCTCCTCAAACATATCCTGTGCCCATGAAAAACAACATTTTCAGTATGAATAACATTGTTAGTGCAGAACATCCACAACAATCTAGCATAAACAGTCCACAAGCATGATGACGGTAAGATTGGCATAGAACAAACTGCAGAGCTAGAATTTCCACCGTCCTATTTTTGAGCAATGTTATCAGAATGATTATGCGTAGTAAATTTTAAAGAAGACACAAAAAATACCAATATCCACAGCAAGAACTGAAAACTACTCCCTCCGTTCGGAATTACTTGTCTCGGAAATGAATGTATCTAGAACTAAAATACGTCTAGATACATCCATTTCTGCAACAAGTAATTCCGAACGGAGGGAGTAGAAAACAAGGCCACATTATCACATAATACACACCATTATGACACTTCTGTTCAAATGAAACTGAAAACTTCAATTCAAGGCGGATCAGACATATAATAAGTTGATCACTCTCACCTTTATTGAAGCACAGATAGCATCTTGGCTGACCAGGACAATGCCATCTACAAAATCTTGACACAAGGGAAATGTCTCCTTGCCTACAACTTTGACAGCTACACCATCAGCAAACCCTCCAATATGTTCTAACATGACCCTCTGGCCATGAAACAAGGACAATGCCATGGCATTTGCATCTGAGGGCTCCACTCCAATTATTTTGACCTGCACCAGAATTGTTGTAAACATACAAGAAAGGACAGCCTGAATACGAAAATTTTACCCCGAATGTAACCAAATGATGTATTGTGTTCAATCTGGAGAAGGGTTACAGTTAGGTGATTGGATGAAAACAATTGATTCCCAAATGCACTTAAAATAGGGCCATTTACTTTAATGGCATTTAAAAAGAACTTACATAGAAAAAGAAAACACTCCTGTGTTTGAAAGCTTACCTCAGGGCAGACCCGTTTCACATAGGCAGCAATTCCAGCAATTAATCCACCACCTCCCACAGGTACAAATATTGCATGTAATGGACCTTGCAATTGGCGAACAATTTCCATGCCAACAGTTCCTTGTCCAGCAATAATGTCGGGATGGTCAAAAGGAGGTATGAATGTGAGGCCTTCCTCCTCACAGCGTAGTTTTGCATATGATTGAGCTTCGTCATATGAGTCTCCTTTGAGAACGACTGTCGCACCCAATTTCTCCACTGATTGCCACTGGATTAAGTTATATGTTAATAGCTGCTGATAATAACTTAGATATACCATATAAACGGCATATTTTAGGTAATGTCATCGAGAGATCGATAACCTTGTTTTCTGGTGTTGTCACAGGCATGACAATAATGGCATGACAGCCCAATCTTTGGGCAGAAAGAGCAACTCCTTGAGCACCGGCGGAGCGTCGTGGAGATGAAACTGGGCCACGACCCCCCCTTTCTGAAGTGAAATTATTTTTTACTAGGTATGCTTGCGATCTGGCCCAGCCCATCAGGAGATATGTCCACTGTCCAGAAGACGCAGCCCATTTGCAGCACCGCTCGACAGCACAGATCGAGACAGCCAACACCTCGTTGTGAGTCAACGAGTCGTTCCCCAAATCCCCAATCCCCACTCTGCTGCCTCCCTGCCTCCGCGTCCGGCATCGCTGCGTCGGCGACATAATTCCTCGACAACGACGGTCGGCGGCGGCGCGGCGGCAACTGACGACGGCAGTCGGCGGCGGCGCGGCGGCAATTGACGATGGCAGTCGGCGGCGTTCCCCTTCTCAGTTGGCTGCTCAAGCGGCCGTACCCGCGAGCGGCGCGCCCAGCGGCCAGCGGCCACACGCCCACACCCAGTTCGCCTACGTTCACAGCGCCTCCTCTGCTCGTCTAGTTCACAGCATCTACACGTCCGCTTCTTGCTATTGCTAGGTACGTGCTTTCTCGAGCTTGAAGATAATCAAGTCAAGGCTACGTAATACAATGGAAAATGATTTTTTTGCAGACAGTCTGTTGCTACAAATTGAACGAGAAATTGCATCAAAATTCCTTGTGAAGATATAATTGCTGATTTCAAAAGTAGGAAGAATAGAAGATCGTATCTTTAGTTGGCAGTAGTACTAGTTGGTTGACAGCACTACTGGTTGGCAGTAGTGCTAGTTGGTTCTGTTTATTTGTCTTTTGGTCATTTGGTGTCACTACTGTTTGGTGTGCTATGTTCTTTTGGAGCACCAAAATTTACCTATCAACAATGCTTAGGTATGTGCGAACCTGCTTGTGAACCTGCTGTATTTGTGTGTACAATATATATATATGGTCCTCTAATTGTCCTTGCATATGTTCTACAACTTAGTGGGTTTTTATGCATATGGTGTGTTCTTATATGAAATCGGCCCCCTCTTGAGATTTGGTCACGCTCCGCCACTGTCCTTGAGCATGGTTTCCAGCAGAGGAGCAGATAACGCCGTTGTTTAACTGCTCTTGGGAGAGCTTTGCCATCATATTATATGCACCCCTCAACTTGAATGAAAATGCCTATGCATATAAGAAACAAATTTTACCTAGGTATGTAAATAGCAAATGACACAGCCAGTAACAGCTCCATGTGCATTAAAAAAATAAAAAGTAGTGGATACTTGAGCTAGTCATTCAACCTAAAATTAAAAATTTGTTAGACAATAAAAGCTGAGGGCAAGAGGACCCTGTTAGCAAATCCTATAGAGATGCACATAATTAAACAGGCTCACAATGCATGCACTGTTATTCTCTGACGAAACTGAAGAAAATTAACACTAGACTAACTGAAAAAGTGCAGCAGGATTAATGCGGCTAACAGTCACTGCGATAGTACTATGATGTGAACACCAAGGTGAGAGAGGAATCTAAACATCAGTACTAATCAAGATAGAACCTCCGCAAAACCCACACAGACACTGACCGAAGCTTGAAGCGCCAGGAAACGAAGGGCTGAGCCCGCATGTCATGTATACAAGGACAAAATTGCAAAATAGGCTACGGGGTTGGCTTGGTGATTGATTACCGGCTCAGGCTGCAGATCCTCGCGCTTGATGTGGAGGTCGACCCCGAGGCGCTCGGAGAGCTTGCCGGCGCGCTCCAGCGGCGTCTCGACGGCCACGTCGTAGACCTTGGAGGCCAGCACGGCCGTCAGGTACTCCATGGTGCCGGGCCCGTCCAGGTCCCCAGTCCCGCGGCTCGGCACGCCCACGAGGGACCCGCTCGCGGCCTGCAGCGACTCGGGCACCACCCGCATCAGCGGCACGGCCCTGAGGGGCGTCGCGGCCACCCGCGAGCGAGCCAAGCAGGCGACGCGGGGCGCGGGGCGGAAGGGGGTCATGGATGGGAAGGAGGAGGCGGCGGCGGCGGCCTCCATCCTCGGTCACTCTTTCTCGGTGCAGCGCTTGGGTGGAGTGTGGAAGGTGGTTTCCTTCCAAGGAGCGCCCGACGGGGTCGCGCGGGGCGGGATATGGTCGGCATTTCTTTCTTGGCGCGTGGTCGACCTTTTCCCTTTCTGCCGTCCTTTTCGCGATCGGCGAAGTTTAGTTCCAGCTCCAACTAAAACGAGAGTCGAGTTTGGATTCTTTTCGGACACGCAGGTGCTAGTTTTGTCTTGCTTCTTTTTTCGCGGGTTATTTTTTCAATAATAGCAACTCCAATGTAGTGACCCATTTCGTCCGCGGCCGTCCGTTTGGGTCGGCGCAAACAGAAAAGGCGGCCCAACGTGCCGACCCAAACGGACGCGCGTCCGTTTTTCGTCCACGGGCGACCCATTCCTGGCCCATTTTTAACTTGATTTGGGTCGGCGCGGACACGCGACGGACGCGCGCGCTCCTACTCCTGTCCCCGGGCCCGCTGGTCCGTGGCACATTGGCCTTCCCTCCCCCGGCCAATAAGCAACCCTCGCCCCCGCCTCCTCCGTCACCGACGACGCCGCCCATTTTTGCCGGCGACTCTTCCAGCTGCCGCCGCCTCCACATCCGCCAAAGAACGCCACCTCGCCCCCATCACCCGCCACCGCCGTTTTTTTGCCGGGAACAAAGCGGTTCCGCCGCCGCTCCCCCCGCCACCGCTTCCCGCCACATCGGCCAAGCACGCTCATCCGATGCCGTCACACTCGTCGGACTCCGGCAGGGCAGCTAGCTGGTCTGTGGGCGCCGCGTATCCCCTCGACGGCCATCTCCTTCTTCGACGCCCGCAAGCTGTTCGACAATTTGCCAAGGTACGAAAATGGACTCCGTCGACGAGTTCTTTTTCCACAATTTCATTTGCGACTCCGACGATTTGTCGTCTGACGACGAGGAGGAGATATTGGCTGCCGTGTTGGTCCATTACCACCTCAACAACCAGCGGCCGGTGTTCCGTGGCTCCATTCCGGGCCACCTTCGTTGAATCGTAACCGGGAGAACGGGCATTTCCTTCTCTGGAAGGACTACTTTGATACAACAAACCCGTTGTTCAAGCATCACAAATTCCGCTGCCGGTTCCGTATGAGTAGGCATGTTTTCAACCGTATTAGAGAGGGAGTGGTCGGCCATGATGACTACTTCGAGTGCAAAGAGGATGCCGTTGGCAAGATTGGTTTCTCCTCTTATCAGAAATGCACCGCCGCCATCCGAATGCTTGCATACGGAGTGCCCGGTGATCTCATTGACGAGTATGTCCGTATGAGCGAGTCTACATGCCTAGAGTCCCTGTATAAGTTCGCAAGGCTGTGATTCTTGTGTTTGGCCCTGAGTACTTAAGAGAGCCGACAAGCGAAGATACTGACTGTTTGTTGGCGATGAATGCTAGCGGGGGCTTCCGGGGATGCTTGGCAGCATAGGCGCATGCTTTGGAGTCGAAGAACCGCCCTTACGCTTGGCAAAGGGCGTATAAAGGGACATGTCGGGGCTTGCCTTTGTCATACTAGAGGCCGTGGCGTCTCAAGATCTCTGGATCGGCACTCTTTCTTTGGCATGGCTGGATCACACAATGATATCAACGTGCTTCAGCGCTCGCCGGTGTTTGCTAGGCTTGCCGAAGGCAACAGCCCACTGGTGAACTTTACTGTCAATAGCCACCGATACGTCTTCGTCGTATCTACTTTTCCAAACACTTTTGCCCTTGTTTTGGACTCTAACTTGAATGATTTGGATGGAACTAACCCGGACTAACGCTGTTTTCAGCAGACTTTCCATGGTGTTATTTATGTGCAGAAACAAAAGTTCTCGAAATGACCTGAAACTCCACGGAACATCTTTTTGGAAAATATTAAAAATACTGGAAGAAAAATCCATGTCAGGGGGTCCACACCCTGTCCACGAGGGTGGGGGCGCGCCTGCCCCCCTTGGGCACGTCCCCCTACCTCGTGGGCCCCCTGCCGCTCCACCGACCTCAACTCCAACTCCATATATTCACTTTCGGGGAGAAAAAAATCAGAGAGAAGAATTCATCGCGTTTTACGATACGGAGCCGCCGCCAAGCCCTAAAACCTCTCGGGAGGGCTGATGTATACTACGCAACCTTCTTCTTGTAGACGTTGTTGGGCCTGCAAGTGCACAGGTTTGTAGGACAGTAGCAAATTTCCCTCAAGTGGATGACCTAAGGTTTATCAATCCGTAGGAGGCGTAGGATGAAGATGGTCTCTCTCAAACAACCCTGCAACCAAATTACAAAGAGTCTCTTGTGTCCCCAAACACCCAATACAATGGTAAATTGTATAGGTGCACTAGTTTGGCGAAGAGATGGTGATACAAGTGCAATATGGATAGTAGATAAAGGTATTTGTAATCTAAAAATATAAAAACAGCAAGGTAACTAATGATAAAAGTGAGCGTAAGCGGTATTGCAATGATAGGAAACAAGGCCTAGGGTTCATACTTTCACTAGTGCAAGTTCTCTCAACAATAATAACATAATTGGATCACATAACTATCCCTCAACATGCAACAAAGAGTCACTCCAAAGTCACTAATAGCGGAGAACAAACGAAGAGATTATGGTAGGGTACGAAACCACCTCAAAGTTATTATTTCCAATCAATTCGTTGGGCTGTTCCTATAAGTGTCACAAACAGCCCTAGAGCTCGTACTAGAATAACACCTTAAGACACAAATCAACCAAAACCCTAATGTCACCTAGATACTTCAATGTCACCTCAAGTATCCGTGGGTATGATTATACAATATGCTTCACAAAATCTCAGATTCATCTATTCAACCAACACATAGAACCTCAAAGAGTGCCCCAAAGTTTCTACCGGAGAATCACGACGAAAACGTGTGCCAACCCCTATGCATAGGTTCATGGGCGGAACCCGCAAGTTGATCACCAAAACATACATCAAGTGAATCACGTGATATCCCATTGTCACCACAGATACGCACAACAAGACATACATCAAGTGTTCTCAAATCTTTAAAGACTCAATCTGATAAGATTACTCAAAGAGGAAAACTCAATTCATTACAGGAGAGTAGAGGGGGAGAAGAAACATAAGATCCAACTATAATAGCAAAGCTCGCGATACATCAAGATCGTGCCAAATCAAGAACACGAGAGAGAGAGAGAGATCAAACACATAGCTCTTGGTACATACCCTCAGCCCGAGGGTGAGCTACTCCTCCTCGTCATGGAGAGCGCCGGGATGATGAAGATGGCCACGGTGATGGGTTCCCCCTCGTGGTGTCTTGGAGCAGGCTCCCGAGAGGTTTTTGTGGCTCAGAGGCTTGCGGCGGAACTCCCGATCTATCTTCTGTTCGGAAGTTTTAGGGTATGCAGGTATATATGGGTGAAAGGAGTACGTCGGTGGACCGAGGGGGGGGGGGGCACGAGGTAGGGGGCGCCCCAGGGGGGTGGGCGTGCCCCCCACCCTCGTGAGCACCTCCCTTCTTTCCCGACGTGCACTCCAAGTCCATCGGGTGGCTTTCCTTCCAAAAATAACTTCTCCAGTTGATTTCGTTCCGTTTCGACTCCGTCTGATA
The DNA here is from genome assembly GCA_021605205.1 of Aegilops longissima. Classification (NCBI taxonomy): domain Eukaryota; kingdom Viridiplantae; phylum Streptophyta; class Magnoliopsida; order Poales; family Poaceae; genus Aegilops; species Aegilops longissima. Next base: position 27,706,619 of record CM038680.1, read on the forward strand.
TTCCTTTTCCTCGAAACACTGAAATAGGCATAAAACAGCAAATCTGGGCTGGGCCTCCGGTTAATAGGTTAGTCCCAAAAATAATATAAGAGTGGATAATAAAGCCCAATATTGCCCAAAACAGTAGATAATATAGCATGGAGCAATCAAAAATTGTAGATACGTTGGAGATGTATCAAGCATCCCCAAGCTTAATTCCTGCTCGTCCTCGAGTAGGTAAATGATAAAAAAGATAATTTTTGATGTGGAATGCTATTTGGCATAATTTCAATGTAATTCTTCTTAATTGTGATATGAATATTCAGATTTGAAAGATTCAAGACAAAAGTTTAATATTGACATAAAATAATAATATTTCAAGCATATTAGCAAAGCAATCATGTCTTCTCAAAATAACATGGCCAAAGCAAGCTATCCCTACAAAATCATATAGTCTGGCTATGCTCTATCTTCACCACATAAAGTATTTAAATCATGCACAACCCTGATGACAAGCCAAGCAATTGTTTCATACTTTTGACATTCTCAAAACTTTTTCAATCTTCACGCAATACATGAGCGTGAGCCATGGATATAGCACTATATGTGGAATAGGATGGTGGTTGTGGAGAAGACAAAAAGGGAGAAGATAGTCTCACATCAATTAGGCGTATAAACGGGCTATGGAGATGCCCATGAATAGATATCAATGTGAGTGAGTAGGGATTGCCATGCAACGATGCACTAAAGCTATAAGCATATGAAAGCTCAACAAAAGAAACTAAGTGGTCGTGCATCCAACTCGCTTGCTCATGAAGACCTAGGGCATTTTGAGGAAGCCCATCATTGGAATATACAAGCCAAGTTCTATAATGAAAGATTCCCACTAGTATATGAAAGTGACAACATAGGAGACTCTCTATCATGAAGATCACGGTGCTACTTTGAAGCACAAGTGTGGTAAAAGGATAGTAGCATTGTCCCTTCTCTCTTTTTCTCTCATTTGTTTGGGCCTTTTCTCTTTTTTTATGGCCTATTTTTTTATTTTTTTTATTTTTTTTTAATTTTATTTTTCGTCCGGAGTCTCATCCCGACTTGTGGGGGAATCATAGTATCCATCATCCTTTCCTCACTAGGACAATGCTCTAATAATGATGATCATCACACTTTTATTTTTCTTACAACTCAACAAATACAACTCGATACTTGGAACAAAATATGACTCTATATGAATGCCTCCGGCGGTGTACCGGGATATGCAATGATTCATAAGTGACATGTATGAAAGAATTATGAATGGTGGCTTTGCCACAAATACGATGTCAACTACATGATCTTGCTAAGCAATATGACAATGATGGAGCGTGTCATAATAAACGGAACGGTGGAAAGTTGCATGGCAATATATCTCGGAATGGCTATGGAAATGCCATGATAGGTGGGTATGGTGGCTGTTTTGAGGAAGGTTTATGGTGGGTGTATGATACCGGTGAAAAGTGCGCGGTATTAGAGAGGCTAGCAATGGTGGAAGGAAGAAGGGTGCGTATAATCCATGGACTCAACATTAGTCATAAAGAACTCATATACTTATTGCAAAAATCCACAAGTTATCAAAGCAAAATATTACGTGCATGCTCCTAGGAGGATAGATTGGTAGGAAAAGACCATCGCTCGTCCCCGACCGCCACTCATAAGGAAGACAATCAATAAATAAATCATGCTCCGACTTCCTCACATAACGGTTCACCATACGTGCATGCTACGGGAATCACAAACTTTAACACAAGTATTTATCAAATTCACAACTACTCAACTAGCATGACTCTAATATCACTACTTCCATATCTCAAAACAATCATCAAGCATCAAACTTCTCTTAGTATTCAACACACTCATAAGAATTCTTACAAATCTTGTATGCGTAGCACATTATGATTATTTAAGAAAATTACCATGCTATTTAAGACTCTCAAAATAATATAAGTGAAGCATGAGAGTTCATATATTTCTTCAAAATAAAACCACCATTGTGCTCTAAAATATATAAGTGAAGCACTAGAGCAAATGACAAACTACTCCGAAAGATATAAGTGAAGATCAATGAGTAGTCGAATAATTATACAACTATGTGAAGACTCTCCCATTTAATAATTTCAGATCTTGGTATTTTATTTAAACAGCAAGCAAAGCTAAATAAAACTACATTGCAAGGATAGCACAACTCATGTGAAGAAGCAAAAACTTAGGCTCAACCGATACTAACCGATAGTTGTTGAAGAAGAAAGGTGGGATGCCTACCGAGGCATCCCCAAGCTTAGATGCTTGAGACTTCTTGAAATATTATCTTGGGTGCCTTGGGCATCCCCAAGCTTGAACTTTTGTGTCTCCCTAATTCCTCTCATATCATGGTTTCTCTTTTTATCAAAAGCTTCATTCACAACAAACTCAACAAGAACTCGTGAGATAGGTTAGTATAAATCAATGCAAAACCTTATCATTTTCTACTGTAACAATTCACTAACATTATTATTCAACATTGCATACTAAATGCCTCTGCATATTTAATACTCCTATCCTTAAATAGAATCATTAAACAAGCAAACATATGCAAACAATGCAAACATAACAGCAATCTGCCAAAACAGTATAGTCTGTAAAGAATGCAAGAGTATCAATACTTCCCTAACTCCAAAAATTATGAACTAAAATTCCCACTGTAATAAATTTATCAGATCTCAATATGCAAAAAGATCAACATTATACCACTCGCTGAATTTTCTAGAGAATTTTTGCAACAGCGGTAAACTTTCTGTTTTCAAACAGCAACATGTATACTAGCAAAATAAGCATGGCAAAGGCTATCCTTGACATTTTTATTGGAACTAAAGATGCAAAACATTAATCTAATTAACAGCAAGCAAAAACTAACAAGAGCAAATGACGCTCCAAGCAAAACACATATCATATGGTGAATAAAAATATAGCTCCAAGTAAAGTTACCGATGAACGAAGACGAAAGAGGGGATGCCATCCGGGGCATCCCCAAGCTTAGGCTCTTGGTTGTCCTTGAATATTACCTTGGGGTTCCTTGGTCATCCCCAAGCTTAGGCTCTTGCCACTCCTTATTCCATAGTCCATCGAATCTTTACCCAAAACTTGAAAACTTCACAACACAAAACTCAACAGAAAACTCGTAAGCTCCGTTAGCGAAAGAAAACAAAACACCACTTCAAGGTACTATAATGAACTCATTATTTATTTATATTGGTGTTAAACATACTATATTCCAACTTCTCTATGGTTTATAAACTATTTTACTAGCCATAGATTCATCAAAATAAGCAAACAACACAACGAAAACAGAATCTGTCAAAAACAGAACAGTTTGTAGTAATCTATAACTAACGCAAACTTCTGGAACTCCAAAAATTCTAAAATAAATTGGTGGACCTGAGAAATTTGTCTAGTAATCATCTTCAAAAAGAATCAACTAATAGCACTCTCCAGTAAAAAGTTTTAGCTAATCTCGTGAGCGCTAAAGTTTCTGTTTTTTACAGCATGATCATAAAGACTTCAGCCAAGTCTTCCCAAAGGTTCTACTTGGCACAAACACTAATTAAAACACAAAACCACATCTAAACAGAGGCTAGATGGATTATTTATTCCTAAACAGAACCAAAAAGCAAGAAACTAAAATAAAATTGGGTTGCCTCCCAACAAGCGCTATCATTTAACGCCCCTAGCTAGACATTATGATTTCAATGATGCTCACATAAAAGATTGGAATTGAAACATAAAGAGAGCATCATGAAGAATATGACTAGCACATTTAAGTCTAACCCACTTCCTATGCATAGGGATTTTTTGAGCAAACAACTTATGGGAACAAAAATCAACTTGCATAGGAAGGTAAAACAAGCATAATTTCAAAACTTTAAGCACATAGAGAGGAAACTTGATATTATTGCAATTCCTACAAGAATATGCTCCTCCCTAATAATAATTTTCAGTAGCATCATGAATGAATTCAACAATATAACCAGAACCTAAAACATTCTTTTCATGATCTACTTGCATAGAAATTTTACTACTCTCCACATAAGCAAAATTCTTCTCATCAATAGTAGTGGGAGCAAACTCAACAAAATAACTATCATGTGATTGAAAATTAAGATCAAGATGACAAGTTTCATGGTTATTATTATTATTTAAAGCATACGTGTCATCACAAAAATCATCATAGTTAGGAGGCATGCTTACATCATAGTAAATTTGCTCATCAAAGCTTGGGGGACAAAAAATATTATCTTCATGAAACATAGCTTCCCCAAGCTTGTGGCTTTGCATATCATTAGCATCATGGATATTCAAGGAATTCATACTAACAACATTGCAATCATGCTCATCATACAAAGATTAAGTGCCAAACATTTTAATGCATTCTTCTTCTAACACTTTGGCACAATTTTCCTTTCCATCATACTCACGAAAGATATTAAAAAGATGAAGCGTATGAGACAAACTCAATTCCATTTTTTTGTAGTTTTCTTTTATAGACTAAACTAGTGCTAAAACAAGAAACAAAAAGATTCGATTGCAAGATCTAAATATATACCATCACTTACCTAGCCTCCCCGGCAACGGCGCCAGAAAAGAGCTTGATGTCTACTACGCAACCTTCTTCTTGTAGACGTTGTTGGGCCTGCAAGTGCACAGGTTTGTAGGACAGTAGCAAATTTCCCTCAAGTGGATGACCTAAGGTTTATCAATCCGTAGGAGGCGTAGGATGAAGATGGTCTCTCTAAAACAACCCTGCAACCAAATAACAAAGAGTCTCTTGTGTCCCCAACACACCCAATACAATGGTAAATTGTATAGGTGCACTAGTTCGGCGAAGAGATGGTGATACAAGTGCAATATGGATAGTAGATAAAGGTATTTGTAATCTGAAAATATAAAAACAGCAAGGTAACTAATGATAAAAGTGAGCGTAAACGGTATTGCAATGATAGGAAAGAAGGCCTAGGGTTCATACTTTCACTAGTGCAAGTTCTCTCAACAATAATAACATTATTGGATCACATAACTATCCCTCAACATGCAACAAAGAGTCACTCCAAAGTCACTAATAGCGGAGAACAAACGAAGAGATTATGGTAGGGTACGAAACCACCTCAAAGTTATTCTTTCCAATCAATCCGTTGGGCTATTCCTATAAGTGTCACAAACAGCCCTAGAGTTCGTACTAGAATAACACCTTAAGACACAAATCAACCAAAACCCTAATGTCACCTAGATACTTCAATGTCACCTCAAGTATCCGTGGGTATGATTATACGATATGCATCACAAAATCTCAGATTCATCTATTCAACCAACACATAGAACCTCAAAGAGTGCCCCAAAGTTTCTACCGGAGAATCACGACGAAAACGTGTGCCAACCCCTATGCATAGGTTCATGGGCGGAACCCGCAAGTTGATCACCAAAACATACATCAAGTGAATCACGTGATATCCCATTGTCACCACAGATACGCACGGCAAGACATACATCAAGTGTTCTCAAATCTTTAAAGAGTCAATCCGATAAGATTACTCAAAGGGGAAAACTCAATTCATTACAAGAGAGTAGAGGGGGAGAAGAAACATAAGATCCAACTATAATAGCAAAGCTCGCGATACATCAAGATCGTGCCAAATCAAGAACACGAGAGAGAGAGAGAGAGATCAAACACATAGCTACTAGTACATACCCTCAGCCCCGAGGGTGAGCTACTCCCTCCTCGTCATGGAGAGCACCGGGATGATGAAGATGGCCACGGTGATGGGTTCCCCCCGGCAGGTGCTTGAACGGGCTCCGAGAGGTTTTGGTGGCTACAGAGGCTTGCGGCGGCGGAACTCCCGATCTATCTTCTGTTCTGGAAGTTTTAGGGTACGCAGGTATATATGGGTGAAAGGAGTACGTCGGTGGACCGAGGGGGGGGGGGCACGAGGCAGGGGGCGCCCCAGGGGGGTGGGCGTGCCCCCCACCCTCGTGAGCACCTCCCTTCTTTCCTGACGTGCACTCCCAGTCCATCGGGTGGCTTTCCTTCCAAAAATAACTTCTCCAGTTGATTTCGTTCCGTTTCGACTCCGTCTGATATTCCTTTTCCTCGAAACACTGAAATAGGCATAAAACAGCAAATCTGGGCTGGGCCTCCGGTTAATAGGTTAGTCCCAAAAATAATATAAAAGTGGATAATAAAGCCCAATATTACCGAAAACAGTAGATAATATAGCATGGAGCAATCAAAAATTATAGATGCGTTGGAGACGTATCAAGCATCCCCAAGCTTAATTCCTGCTCGTCCTCGAGTAGGTAAATGATAAAAAAGATAATTTTTGATGTGGAATGCTATTTGGCATAATTTCAATGTAATTCTTCTTAATTGTGATATGAATATTCAGATTTGAAAGATTCAAGACAAAAGTTTAATATTGACATAAAATAATAATACTTCAAGCATATTAGCAAAGCAACCATGTCTTCTCAAAATAACATGGCCAAAGCAAGCTATCCCTACAAAATCATATAGTCTGGCTATGCTCTATCTTCACCACACAAAGTATTTAAATCATGCACAACCCCGATGACAAGCCAAGCAATTGTTTCATACTTTTGACATTCTCAAAACTTTTTCAATCTTCACGCAATACATGAGCGTGAGCCATGGATATAGCACTATATGTGGAATATGATGGTGGTTGTGGAGAAGACAAAAAGGGAGAAGATAGTCTCACATCAACTAGGCGTATAAACGGGCTATGGAGATGCCCATCAATAGATATCAATGTGAGTGAGTAGGGATTGCCATGCAACGGATGCACTAGAGCTATAAGCATATGAAAGCTCAACAAAAGAAACTAAGTGGGTGTGCATCCAACTCGCTTGCTCATGAAGACCTAGGGCATTTTGAGGAAGCGCGTCATTGGAATATACAAGCCAAGTTCTATAATGAAAGATTCCCAGTAGTATATGAAAGCGACAACACAGGAGACTCTCTATCATGAAGATCACGGTGCTACTTTGAAGCACAAGTGTGGTAAAAGGATAGTAGCATTGTCCCTTCTCTCTTTTTCTCTCATTTTTTTGGGCCTTTTCTCTTTTTTTTATGGCCTATTTTTTTTCTTTTTTTATTTTTTTATTTTTCGTCCGGAGTCTCATCCCGACTTGTGGGGGAATCATAGTCTCCATCATCCTTTCCTCACTAGGACAATGCTCTAATAATGATTCCCAATTAACGAAAGCATTCCCCGGCGTAACAGGCGCTAGTACGACTATTACGCCGGGGAAGCAGCGCCTTGGTGTTTATCTTAGGGGCGTCTATGGCCTAGGGCTACTGGCGCCCGATCTGGAGGTCGGTCGGGATTAAAGGGATGGCTTGGGGGTGCTGCCAAGCACGGCGGTGGTGTGAGGTCGATGGGAGGCGGGCGGCGGAGGCACGGGTGCAGGCCGGTGGTTCTTGGCGGTTCGAGAAAGATAAATCAACGATGGTGGCGGGAGGTAGAGCGAAGGCCATCTGCTCGTTCCTTATAGATCGGACGGTTCATTAAAAAATCGACCGACCTATTTATTTTCGATCATTGTTATCTTAGATATGACCACATGTGGTGGTGTCTTTGGAGGAGTACCTGCATTTCCTGTGCTCATATATTACAAAATCATACGGAGTAGAATCTAATTTTGTTTGCCATGCAATGTTCTAGAGCTATCATATGTCTCCTGTTATTTATTTTTCAGCCACCTGCTATCTGCTACTTTCACAGTGCACTAGTTCTGCACACACTTCATCTGTACTCTCACTATTGTGTTTTTATGCAAGGGTATTTTAGAGTCTGCCGAAAGGGAAGCAAAAAAGAAAAGAGACAAGTCGTGCCAGCTTTCTACGCGGCTAGGCACGACACGTTCTGGCGCTTTAAAGGGTGCGATGTCGTGCAGATGGAGATGGTAAGCGTTGCTCGAGTTGATGACCTCGCTGCAATGAACCACCATCCAGTGCTTGCTTTAACTTGCGGTGTCATATGTGGTTGCATGTTCCATATGGTGTCTAGCTTGTATTCGAAAGGCCGAAGTCGGTCTTTATTAAGATAAGGAAAGATATTTTTTACATGAACCACCATCCCGTGAGCACTAGAAGACAAATAGCTAGTCAGGGCACTGGCCGAGCCAGTGACAAGCCCAGCAAAGACAGGCATCACCTGGAAGCCAACTAAAAAGCCGCGATGGTGGCGAAGCAGCCCGCCTCCCACCAGGCTCTCGGATCCTAGATGATCATGTTCACCACTCCAGCCGGATGTCTAGCTTGTATTGCTTCCAATTTGGTTAAATTGCATCTGCTTAGCTTACACATTATACCTTTGAATATGACTTGCCTTTCTGTTTTTGGTACATACTAGTACATCTGTGTATTAACCATGTTCTTACATCAAATTAATGTTCTTGTGTATCCCTCATCAATCACTTATGACGAGGCGGGCAGGCAAGGGGACTACTCCTCATTTAAAGAATGCAGCGTCATCCTCCCGACATGATTCTCAAGAAACAGAAATGCTAGATGAAGATAGTGAACGTAGCTCTGTAGTTGATTACAGCATTTCCCCTACACTAGCATCGCAGGTGCTTGCTCTAACTTGGCAGCGTGATATGTGGTTGCATGTTGCATATGGTGTCTAGATTGTAATTCTTCCAATCTGGTTAAACTGCATGTGCTAGTCTGCTTAGCTTATACTCCTGTAAATGTGACATTATACTTGTTAATGTGACATGCCTTCCTGTATTTAGTACATAGTACATCTGTCTATTAAGCATGTCCTTCCATAAAACTATTGTTTTTTTGTATCCCGCATCAACAAATATGACGAGACACCTTTAGTATATGCAGTGCAATATTAGTTGCATCTTTCATATGATTTATAGCATGCGCTGCTTCTAATTTGTTGAAATTCCATTTATGATGGGACGCTTTTAACTTGGCAGAGTCATATTGGTTGCATCTTTCATGTGGTGTCTAGCTTGCATTGCTTCTTATTTGCTGGAATGGTTTCTGCTTAGTTTACACAAACAGTTGTGAACATGCCATGCCGTCCTGTTTTTCGTACATATTCCATCCTGGTATCATGTGTTTGCCTTATATCAAAGTAGTGATTGTCAGTATCATGCATGAATGAGTTCTGAAGAGAGAATTTTATTGCTTTTTCTTGTCGGCTTTACTTGACAATTCAAAATCAATAAAGCGGAAGGAAGTTAGCAAGGCAGCGGATAAAGGTGCTCCTTCCAAATGGAGGGCCTCTACAGTTTCTACTCCTCCACACCCCCAAGATGATTTCCAAGACAACACATGCATAGACACTCAACAAAGCTGTGTTTATGATGAGCACGTCTCCCCTAATGCAGCATCACTGGTGCTCCCTCTAACTTGGCACTGTTATATGTGGTTGCATGTTATGTGTGATGTCTAGCTTGTATTGCTTCTAATTTTTTTGAATTCCATCTGCTTACTTTACACATTATACTTGAATAAGACACGTGTTCCTGTTTCTAGAACATACAATATCTGTCTATCACACCATGTTCTTACATCAAATTACTACTGTTGTGTAACCTGCAACAATCACTTATCATAAGACATGTTTGACTTCGGAGTGTGATATAGGTTACATATCACATTCTTTTCTAGCTTGTACTACTAATTTGTTGAAATGGCACTTATGACGAGACAGTTTTAACTTGGTAGAGTGATATTCGTTGTATCTTTTATAGTGTCTAGCTTTCATTGCTTCTAATTTGTTGAAATGTCTTCTCCTTAGTTTACACATCATAAGCTGTGAATATGCAATGCTATGAATATGCAATGGCACTAATGACAAGAGATCTCTAACATGGTAGTGTGATGTTGTTTGCATCTTGCATATGATTTATTTCTTGTACTGCTTCACATTTATTTAAACGCCATTTATGCTGAGACACTGTTAACTTGGCAGAGCGATATTTGTAGCATCTTTCATATGGTGTCTACCTTCCATTGCATTGCTTCTAATTTGGTGAAATGTCTTCTTCTTAGTTTACACATCATAGTTCTGGTTATCTCTTCCGTCCTGTTTTTCATACATATTACATCCTCCTATTATGTGGTTGTCTAACATCAAAGTTCAGTTTGTCTGCATCACGCATCAATTTGTTCTGAAGAACTAAATTTCTATTCATTTTTCTTGTCGGCTTGACTTAACATGGCACAGAGAAAGAGGAAGAAACACAGAATGGCAGGGAATGAGAAGCGGATGAATCGTGCAGATTCTGCTGGTACTGATGGTACAATAGAAGGTGAAAGTCCAGCGGAAAATTCTACAAACACGACATCCCATGCTACACGAGCTGCAAAAAAAGCCAAACAGAAACAAATAGCTGCCACCAAACAAGCAGAGACAACCCTAGTTCTTGCAACACCTACCACAGTACTACCAGCTGCACGACATACTCGTGCGTCAACTGAGCTAGCAGCACGTTCCCAAGCTCCCTTGCCACCTGACACTACTTCCCAAGCACTCTTGACACAAGACGAGTTGGCAATATCAGATGAACCTTGTGAGCTTCAACAGCAAGAAGGTAGTTGCTGGAGTCAAGTTACAGTTGCATGCTTCTTTATATGTAGTCTCACAGTTTGATGTACACTAACACTTCCTATGTTCGTTGTTGGACTAGCACCTAGGCGCAAGAGGAAACAAACATCAGGAATAATGCTCGATAGGTTAACTAAATCTAAAGGAGGAAGAATGGAGATCCGTTTTGAGGCAGGTTTAAAAAGGCCACGTGATGCTACAGAGTCAGCCAAGTTAGTATCAGAGGCAGCGGTTGCCGTTAGGTGTCATGTACGTATCCTCCCAACATGGATTCAGTACAGGAATGACAAAGACGAAACCCAGTTCAACACCTTCCTCGACCATTTATCTGTAAGTATGGTTATGTATGGAAACTAGTAATATCGTCTTGCTCTGTCCCATACTTTGTAGGTTGTAGTGAGACTCCCATAATTTTCAACAGATGAGGTTCAAGTTGGATAGCCAAGATGCTGCAACCAGACAAGCTTGCACCCATGTTTTCAAGTCCGCTCTGCGACAGTGTCGTTATAACTTGAGGAAAACTCACTTTGAAGGCAAGGCTAACAGTGAACTTTCCCAAACATCTCCAGTGGAAAATATATCGGATGAAGACTGGAGGGGCCTTGTTAAACACTAGTCTGATCCAAAGTATCAGGTACATTATATATATGTGATCAGATCACATGTTGAAGTCCTATTGACGCATGTGCCACACAAATCTATCTTCTTGTAGGTGAACTGTTCAAAGAACAAGGCCAACCGCATTTAAAGTGAAATTCAACAGACAGCGGGATCTCGTAGCTATATTGCACACTGCGAGGCTCTTGTAATTAGCTGATGTTTCACTCTTTTTGCTGTACTATATTATCAGATCTATATTGACTTATTCGAAATGCAGAGGAAAGCCCGCAAGGACCAAAAAGTACCTGAACCAAATGTTGTGGAAATCTTCAAGGACTGTCACACCAGCAAGAAGAAGGGCATGACTACACCAGTCGAAGCCGCTGTTGTAAGTCCTTAATCCTCATGCCTTTTAACTACTACTTACTCTGACTTGTGCCTTGAACTGCATGGTTTGCAGCCAATGTCTATTACTCTTTTCAATTTTATACACAATTGTCTTAGCGCATCATTGCACCTTACAAGGTTTAAAAGGGAGGAGTGATGTTCCTTTGATCTTGACCCGTAATCTAGTTCCGTGCTGGACTTGCCCACACAATGTTACAATTGCCTATTTATGCATTCTCGGTTGTTTTGTGATATGAATGATGTCATACTATGCTTACCGTATTATAAACTTCGTCTCTTTATCCTTAGCCCTCAATACAATGTGAAGAAATAGACAATACATTAGCGATGGTACATGGTCATATGTTTGGACCTGGTTTTATTATGTACTTTGCAATAAAATACAACTGATATTTTGCATGGGTTCACCAGAATAAGTTCTGTATATAGACCAAAGCTATTTTGTTTGGTTTGGCTGCCTCCTTAATATCTTCTGTTCTGGTACTACTAATGTAAAACCTCAACTTTTCAGCGAGCTATGGAAAAAATGGTGGAACCGACACCTTTTGAAGGTGGCGAGGCAACTATAACCGCAATGTCAGCTCTTGCTGCAGTGGGTCGAGACTGTCCACTAACAGTGCCAAAAGCACGATCCTGCGTATCTTGGGTTGGTTGTTAAGGCAATATCGTCCAAACTGCCTCATGATCAAGATATGCAAGCTCAAAGCAATGATGTATCTGCGCTCGGACACAAGTCCATTCCCTAACAGAGGCCCTTTGTGAAACAAGGAGAAACATTGCCCAATGTCGTCAAGATATGCATGGTTTTGAAACAGACTATCGGACATTTGCTATGTTGTTCGAGAGCCTAGGGAAATGAAGGCGAGGTTATGGTGCTCCATCGGACAATACAACATGAAAAGCGTAATGGTCAGGTCAAATGAACCGAGCTTCTGAACTTCTGGTGGTGCATTTATCCGCTAGACTGTTAAGTTTTATGCCAACCTTCCTTTTGTTATATAGTTGTAATTTGTTTTGGTGCGATACAAAATTTATTCTTAACATGTAGCCACCGGCTGAAGAAAACAGCAAGCCATTTTTGTATAGTGTAGGGTGTACCCTATATTTGCACTGGTGGCGATCTTTGATGCCGAGTGGATGTAATCTGTGCAATCGCCTTAATAGCCTAGTGTTAGTTTCGGCCTTATTTATTTCCTGTTATTCTTTTTCCCTGGTTTGCTAGTGGCCGCAACTACCCATGGGCCATATACGGGCCGTAGGATCCATGGGTCTCATACGGGCCGTCGATAAATGGGCCTGTAATCGGTGGGCCTCGGGCCGTCGATAAATGGGCCTGTAATCGGTGGGCCTCGGGCCGTCGGATAAATGGGTCTACACGGGCCGTAATCGCACTACTAGGAAAAGGGCTATAGATAGGATTGACACTAATGGCGCACCAGGGATGCAGTGCGCCACTACTATATACTAATGGCGCACTAGTTGTTGATGCGCCATTAGTGTGGAAGACACTAATGGCGCACCAGAAAAATGGTGCATCACTAGTAATAAAGTTTTTTTTTATATTTTTACATACATACTAATGGCGCATCCGACCGAAGTGCGCCATTACTAGTTCTAACTAGTAATGGCGCACTAGATGCGAACGATCGCCATTAGTACATTTTTTTACTTTTTGCAAAACTACTAATGGCGCACCACCTGCAGGTGCGCCATTAGTAAGCATGCATACTAATGGCGCATTTGCTGGTGGTGCGCCATTAGTAACCTGGGACCCCAACAAGATATTTTGGACAGCCACACCTACCCACTCACTTTCCCCACTTCATTCCCTCCACCTCCTTCTTCAAACTTTCGGCTGCCTCCTCCTCCTCACCTCATTTGCACCATAGATTCATCAAAATTAAGTGGTGAAATTACCTTTTTTTTATAGGTAAGTAAGGGGAAAGCTATCTTCATGTTGCAGATCTACTTTTTTTCTCCCTAGCTCGCTCCAACAACGTGCACATGCACTTTTTGTGGCCTAGCTAGATCTATGTATGTTTGTGATGTTGCATATGTTTGTGGTGTTGCATATATGTTTGTGTTTGCAGGTACCGGTATTTGAAATGCGATAGTTGCCAATATTTTGCCGGAATATTGATTCATTTCCGTTTAGCGAGAATTTTGGCACTATGCATTCTTTTTAGTCCTATTTTAGGGAAGGTCATGCCAAAAATTTCTTGGTTCTAAAATATCGTTTTGCTCTACCCATGAGCGATCATGGTCCGCACGATGACCGAAGGCATCGTGAATAGGTTTTTGAGCTCCGGGAAGGCCGAGATGCTTCAAAAGAACGAGACGGAGATAAGATGTCCGTGTCGAAGATGCAAACTGAAGAGCCTTATTGCGGACCTGGATTCCGGGCAGGTGCGGGACCACCTGCTCTTGCGTGGTTTCATGGATGGCTATCAATGGCAAGGTGATGAAGATGACTATGAAGTCGTCCGTGGGGGCCGGGCAAGAAATGAGGAAGGGCAACAAGACAACCACCGCGGCGAGGGCGGGCGAGAAGACGACGAATCTCCAGGACATGATCACGGCGGTGATCTTTGTACACAGTCATCATGTAGAAGATGTCGTACATGACGATGAGGAAGATCAAGGCGAAGGGCATGATCATGAAGATGAAGATGCCGGAGCGGGACGGCGGTGGAGGCTGGGTGCAGGACCCTCATATTCAAGAGTTGCTTCTCAAGCGACAGATAACGCAAGAGCTGCCGCCGAGAGAAAGCCAAGCTGGATCAACGGAGATAGACGCGGTTACTCCATTGTATGAAGGATGCAGGCCGAGGATACCCTTTGAAAGTAATGCTCATGGCTCGGAGATGAAGGTAAAACACAAAATGACCGATGCATGCTTCGGCGAGAACATGTCATTACGCACTAACGTCTTCCCAAGGGGAACAAGTGCCCGACCAGTTTCGAGGAGGCGAAGAAAATCGTGTGTCCTCTGGATTTACCGCACGTGAAATACCATGTGTGCATGAACAATTGCATCATTTATCGGGACGAGCACGGAGTCTACCATATGTCCGGTGTCTTGGCGTCACTCGATACAAGAAGAGGAGAAAGCTCCTCGAAAATCGGTGTGGTACTTTCCGATCACTCCTCGTCGCAGCGGTATTTCATGGACCCTAAGGTAGCAAAGCTCCTATGTTGGCACGCGGATAGGGAGGAGAAGAAGCGGGAAGATAGCGGAAATGATCCGGAGATAAATAAAAAGACAAGATGCTAAGTCACCCTAAGGATGCGAGCGGTGGCAAGCGTTGAACCGAATACCCAGAATTTGGGAAGGATCCAAGGAACATCGTCTTGGGCGCGAGCACCGATGGAGTCAATCCGTTTGGCAGCCAGAGAAGCACACATAGCACCTGGCCTGTGTTTGTGTGGATGTACAACCTTCCCCTGGTTGTGCATGAAGAGGAAGTACATTCACATGAGTACGCTAATTGAAGGGCCGAAACAACCAGGGAACGACATCAATCTGTATCTGGGGCTGCTGAAGGAGGAGCTAGACACGTTGTGGAAAACGCCAGCCAATACGTGGGACGCCGCAGAGAAATAATATTTCCCTATGAGAGCCGCACTGCTCACGACGGTGCACGACTATCTCGCTTACGGATATCTCGCGGGGTAGGTAGTCCACGGTTTTCTGGATGCGTAAGGTGCATGGATGACACAACGTATCGCTAGCTAGATAGAGATCCCGGGTCTTCGAAAACCGTGTTCATGGGACATCGAAGGTGGCTTCGCGACGATGACCCGTGGAGGAAACGCAAGGATCTGTTCGATGGTGAAACCGAACCCCGAAAACGCCCGTGTACGAGGAGCGGCGAGGAAATAGACGAGCTGTTGAAAAATTGGAAAGACTTCCCACTGCCGGGAAAGAAGGAAAAGGCGCCAGAGCTGGGAAAGAAGCGAAAGGCGCCAGAGCCGCTGCTAAAGGTATGGAAAACGAGGTCTGTTTTACGGGACTTGCCGTCTTGGAAGATCCACCGTGTGCCTCACAGCCTTGATGTCATGCATATCACGAAGAGCGTGTGCGAGAGTCTGCTTGGTACCCTGCTCAACATGCCGAGAGGACCAAAGATGGGCGAAAGCAAGGCAGACTTGAAATCAATGGGCATCGGGCAGGAGCTTCACGCTAATGATGATGATGATGATGATGATGAGGCGAAGCAGGACACGTAAAGCCGTCGCAAAGGCAAAAGGCCAAGAACACGAAATGACTACCCTCCCTCGTGCTTCACTCTAAGTCGGGAAGAGATCGAGCAGTTTTCACCTGCCTCCTAGGAGTAAAACTTCCTTCTGATTCTGTGGGAAGATAAGCAGATACCTAGACCCAGTGAAGCGAAGTTCAGCGGGATGAAGTCTCACGGTATCACGTGTTGATGACGCAGATACTTCCGGTTGCAATCCGTGGGATCATGGACGCGCACGTCCGTGAAACGCTATTTGGCCTATGCAAATTTTTTCGACGTCATCTCGGAAGTAGATTGGCGTGAGGAAACTCGAAGGCTACGAGGAAGAGATCGTGGTGATACTATGCGAGCTTGAGATGTACTTCCGCCCGCATTCTTGACGTTATGGTGCATCTGCTGGTCCATATCGTGGAGGATATCATCCAACTCGGGCCGACGTTCCTGCACAGCATGATGCCGTTCGAAAGTATGAATGGTGTCATCAAAGGATACGTTCGCGACATGTCACGTCCAGAGTGAAGTATAGCCAGGGGCTTTCTGACCGAAGAGTGCATCTCCTACTGCACGAGTTATCTAGGCATCGAGAACCCCGTTGGTCTGCCCGTCAACGGGCACCTCGGCAGGCTCGCTGGATGGGGTCACCGAGAGGGTCGCCGCGAAATGCATGTCGACTTCGAGGGTCGACTCGCCGACTTTGAAAGAGCAAACCTAGTCGCGCTACAACACATAGACGTGGTCGATCCTTGGGTTGTAGAGCACAAAACCTTTATTGAGAAGACGTACAATGACCGAGGCCAACAGAGGACGGACGGAGATATAATCAAAGAGCACAACTCATGTTTCACGCGTTGGTTCAAGCAGAAGCTTCCGTCGTACCCTTTACATGAGGATTCTTCCGCGGAAGAACAACTCATATTCGCCTTGTCACAGGCGCCGAGCACAACCTGATGACCTATGAGGCGTCACGATATCAACGGCTACACATTCTACACGAGAACAAGGACATGAAGAGCGATGGTTATCGAACTCCGGGTAACGATGGAATCCTACACCGCAACGACAAGGACAGATACTACGGAAGGATCGAGGAGATCTGGGAGCTGAGCTCTGCTGGAGAGAAGGTCCCGATGTTCCGTGTCGAGATGGGCCAGAGCGTCCTAAAAGAAGACCAGTATTTCACCACCATGGTTATACGAAGCCAAATCCAAGACCCATGGGCATAAGCGTCACCGCGAAAAATGAGCCATGGTACTGGCTTCCCAAGTGGACCAATACTTCTTCATTACCGACCGCCAAAGCCCGGTCGTGTTGTCGTGAGGAGAGGCAAAAGGAAGATCATCGGAATGGATGGAGTAGCCAATGAGCAAGACTTGACAAGTATGGCGACCGAAGATCGAACATGGCGACGACGATGAAGTAGCAGCACACACCACAAGAAGAAGCGAGACCACCCTACCTAAAGGGCGTCCGTTCCACGTAAGAACTCCATTTGCGAAAAAGAAGGGCAAGAAGATTGTGAACAGATAGCTAGCTAAGATCGATTTTATTTAAATTGTAGTCTTCATTTCTCGGGCACTTTTTGATATCATGAATATTTTTAAATTTCATGGGAACTTTTTGAATTCATGAATATTTTGTCAAATTTGATGATATTTTTTCATATTCAATATGAAAAAATATTGAATATTCATGAGGACACTCGATCTCGATCCCCTCCTCTCGATAGCTATCCGATCCCCTCGCCAGATCCCCCCGCCGAAAGCACCCCGCACCTCCCTGCTCCACCCTTGCCGACACTCCGCACCCTCCCCCACTTTTTGATGATATTTTCAAATAACAAATTTGATGATATTTTCAATTAACAAAAATTGATGATATTTTTCAAAAAAAATTGATGATATCTTCTGTTCTAGTCCTCATGAAAATAACAAATTTGATAAAAAAACAAATTATTAGATGCAACAAGAAATAATGAAAAAAATATACTAATGGCGCGCCCTAGGTGGGTGCGCCATTGCTGTCAGAAAAAAAAGTTACTAATGGCGCACCAGAGGTGGGTGCGCCATTGCTATAAGAAAAAAAACTACTAATGGCGCACCAGAGGGTGGTGCGCCATTGCTATAGTGTGTACCCCTTCGCCCGATCCCCCCTTCCCTCTCCCCCTCGCCAGTTCCCTCTCCCTTGATCCACCGCGCCGCTCCTTCCCTCGTCCCTCCCTCCACCGCGCCGCCGCCGCCGCTGCTCTGACCCACTGCGCCACAGCCGCCCACGCGCCCCCGCCGCCTCCCTCTCCCCTTCCTCCCCCTCAAGCCCGCGACCTCCTCGGACGGACGGCGGCGCGAGCCTCCCCGCGCTCCTCGACGGACGGGCTCCTCGACGGACGGATGGACGGCGGCTAGCCTCGTCGGACGCACTCCTCGACGGTGGCGCGAGCCTCCCCGCGTGGCTGCTGCTCATCGACGACGGTTAGTCTCTGTCCCTCCCTCCCTCTCTCCCCCGCTCTGGCAACCTAGGGTTAGGAGCAGGAGCTCGCCGCCACCGCCCCGTCGTGCCGCTGCTGCTGCTTCTTGCGGCACGCCCTTGCATCTAGGAGGCGATCGAGCTCGTCAAAGGTGCCCCTCCCCTTCCCCCTCTGGATCCGATTTGATGGTGAATTGCAGGTCCAAGCCATTGTCTTTGATCAAGATTACAGATTTCTGATAATTATACTGAATCTTGAAGTGTACTGTCAACTGAATCTATTGGCAGAGTTCATATTTAGACTGAATGTTTACTACTCCTGTCAATAGCATACTGAATATTTAGACAAATTAATCTTGAAGTATAGACTGAATGTTTAGACAGAGTTCTTATTCATGTCTAATTGTATTGACAGAGTTCAATGTACTCCTGTCAATAGAATCAAAACTGATTTATTACCTTTCCATATGAACTTTACTGAAAAAATCAACTAAATTCAGTCACCATTCTGAATTTTGACAGTACTCTACAAACTGCTTCAAAATTAGTCCACACAAACAAGTGCATTTTTCTAGACCTGCTTGTACATTATTCCAGTTTGAAACTGAGATCTGCATGTAGTGTCATAATTTCCAGTTTGTATAATTAGAGTATTGAAGATGTGTATTTTCAATTTAGATAGGGGTAGGTTTGCTCAACAACAATCAGTAAGATCTCAATAATACTCATGCAACAACAATCAGTAAGATTGAGATCTTCTTGCAATCTTTGTTTACATAGCACAATGAGATTACCATTGAACTTTTACACACAAGCATGAATTTGTGTACTGTGACTATCTACCTAGCTACTGTTCGAATCTCCTATGTACTACTTCTTCCTTCTCCAAGATTATGACATGACAAGTGCTTAACAATTCAATTTATCAATAGCTCCATCTTAGAAATTTAATTGTAAAATGGCAAAGATTATGACATGACAAATGCCTAACATGTTCAATAAACTACACAGTGAACATCTTTCTCCAAGTAATTATTTGTATACCATGTGATTTATATATTTGAGGTGCACAACCTTTATGTTGTGAATATCTTGTCCTTGATTGTTCAAGTAGTTACAACTTGGTCATCTTTGTCTTTACCGGACCTATTGCAGATCTTGTGAGAATTGTAGTGCTCAAACTGTCTTTACGACCTATTGCAGATCTTGTGAGAATTGTAGTGCTCAAACTGTTCGATTTAAGAATCAGCTAGCAGATTTTAGTTAGTGTAGCGTGAGAGTGCCTGCTGATTAGTGTTTATTTGCTTTTTGGCGCTTAATTGGTTATTTATGCGAAGTAGTGTTAGTTACGATCATGATTGTTGTGCTTATGGCTTTAGAAACCGATAAACTGTTTGAATCGATAGGCAGGTGTCCTTTTAGATTTTGTTGGTAAATCTGTTTTATTCAATGGTTATTGACAGAGATTATCATTCCTATTTTAGGAAGGTCTATTCCTGCAATATCATTGTTACCTTTTATTGGCAAATCATTTGGTTCACATCCTAGAATCTTGTTGGATTTGTAACTTGGTCCACTCAACTTCTTTTGTACCATGTGAGTCATCATTGATGAAGTAGTAGTTTAAGGTCTGTTGGGTGTACCTAAATTACTCTAGTGATAGGAGTAGTAGTGGTGGCCATCTAGTTGGACTACTACTGCTAGGACTTGCTCCAGATTTTAGGACTTCTTTTCTTTTAGGATTTATTTTCTTCTAGGACTAGGTTTTTATTATTTTTCTGTTGTGATTGTTTTTTGAGATCTTTCTTTTTCATTTCCTACTATCCTTATCCTAATTATCTTAAATTGTTATGATGTTTGTAACATGATTATATCTTGGATTTGCTAGTGGACTTTGGGAGTTTCTTAGCCAGCTTGGTGACTCCATATTTTTCACTATTTCAGCAAGTCTTTTGTAAGCATTAAACTTTCAGCACTACATTTTTATCTTATGTGTACATCTGTTTGCTTCCTAAAATAGGAATGGGACTCCTTTCCTATATATGTGTATGATGATCCTCCTTTCCTAGAGTAGTATAGCACTTGCAGTAGTATGGCACTTGCAGTAGTGGTGCCTACGCAAGATACAGTTCAAATTTGAATTGTTTCAGAAATTGGTATGACCAAAGATGCTATTGTATATAAATGGGCTGCTGTAGAACTATTCTTCATCTTTACAGTGCTGTTGTGTAGAAATATGCTGAATTTTCTGCTCGATTGTTGCTCAAAGAAATTTAGCAAAAAATGGGGTCTGGGAGGCGCTTGCTGCTTGAGGCCCTTGAGAGGCCCTTCGTGTCGTGATGATTTTGCAGGTACCCGAGAGGCCCTTGAGTTTGCGGAATGTCGATTAACTTCCGTTCCGGCAAATTGGTACACCATATGTCCTATTTTCAGCAAAGGTCATGCTGAAATTTTCCGTGAATTTTAGCATGACTTTGCTAAAATCGGACATATGGGGTACTTACTACTAATGCATGGGCCGGGGTATCTTAGTACTTAATTAAGTAGGATCAACTGCCCCTTTATTCTTGCTGCATTAAACCATAGGTGGCAATAGAGCCAAGTGATTAGGCCCAACTTAGAATTCTCCTTAGCATCGATACACCCTAGATGATAAACCCAACATATGTGGCAATAGAGCCAAGTGATTAGTGCCAAGTGATTAGGCCCAACCTAGGGTGCCTCGGCATCGATAAACCCTAAATGATGAAAACTTAACTTAGCATTTAGGGTGCCTCGGCGTTGACAAACCCTAAATGATAAAACCTTGGCTTTTAGGGTGCCTCGGTGTCGATGAGAATCTAAATGATGTACACTTAGGCTTTTAGGGTGCCTCGGTGTCGACAAACCCTAAATGATAAAAGCTTAGCTTTTAGGATGCCTCGGTGTTGACAAACCCTAAATGATGAGACCATGATCTTGTTCCTTGACAATAACCAACTTTTTGACCAAACTGTTTTCCTATTTAGAGCGAAACATGGCCAACAACGATGAGGCCTGCGGTTTGGGCGGCAAGCAATTCTGGGAGCTGTCCCAGGAGATGGAGGAACAACCTCACCGCTATGAGGACGCCGCGGAAGACACTGATCCTGACTACACAACTCCTAGTGGCATCGGGGATGACATCACTGATAGTGCCGCCGAGGATGCCACCACTGATGATGGCGGCACACACACAGATGGCAGCCAACCGAAGAAGCAAAGGAAGGACCGGCGCCCGAATGCGCTTAGCACCCTCAAGGAGGAATTTACTCAAGTGGACTCCGACGGGCATCCAACGGAGCCCAAACATATAGTCAAGGGGTACTCGCTTCAGCTCGGGTGCATTCTCCGGAGCACCGTCTCGATCAACACCGAGAACCTTAGGCATAAGGACCGAGGGAATTTGCGCAACCTCCTCTTCACGAAGCTGCACGAACGATACAAGTTCCCCGCCGATTTTGAAAACACACGCCTCTCAGGGAATAAAGTGAACAGTGCCGCCCTCACGAGGATGAGCACGGCCCTGTCTACTTGGAGAAGCGCGGTGAAGAGAATGATTGATAAAGGTGATAGTTATGAGAAGATCAAGGCGAAATATTCTTCGATCAGTGAAGATGACTACAAGGAGTTCAAGATCAAGTGCGAGAGCAGCGCAACCTCTGAATCAAGTCAGTGGGGGAAAGAAATGCGGGAGTTGAACTTAGGGGAACACAAACTCGGTCCGGCGGTTCTGAGTGGCGGAGCCAATATGGGACAAGGAGGACGCGAGCGTGCCGAGCAAGGCCTACCGCCCGCCGAGAAATACAGCGGTGACAAGCAGACCAGGAACTTTGTCGGGGCCGGTACAAGGAGGACCCGATAACAAAGGAGCTTACCACGGATCCCAAGACCGGGAGCTTGAGCTTGTTCTGGTAAGGAATACACCCCCGTGTAATTAGCTCCATATGGTTGCACTCTAATTAATCCCCAATATTTCTAAATGGTTCACGTTCCTTCCGCAAGAAACTGAAAGCAGTAGCGCGGGGTCGTCTCAGAGCTCCCCTTTCGACACCCCTTTAAATAGGGCGTTGAACGTAATGAAAAACAAGGATAAGCTCACTAAGCCGACGTCAGTTGGTCGTGTGGCCGGCAAAGGCTTGTCCACAAAATGGGGGTCATACTATACCGCTGGTGTGCGGAAGGAGAAAAAGACCAGCTCGGAAAGCCAGACGCGCGAGGTTGAAGCACTCAAGGCACAAGTGGCACGGATTCCGGAGCTTGTCCAAGAGCAAGTGGAACAACAACTGGGAACGAAGCTCAACGCCATGGTGCCTACGTTGATTCATGGGCTGACGACGTGGATTGCGGGCGGCCAACAGAGGCCTCCCCCGGTTCCCAGCTTCACGGCCAGCAACTCGCACAGCGCGCAGGCGGCGCCATTGGTGGCTCCGACAACGCCATTGGTGTCTCCGGCGGAGGCGGTATTCGTGTCTCCGGCGCCGGCACGGGCATTGGAGCTTAATGCACCCGGGTGTACGCCGGCCGGCACCTCGCCAGCAAGAGCCCCCTCCGTCAGTTGCACGCCCACCGTTGGCGGTGCCTCAACATTAGCCGAGCTCGACGGCATCACGGTAACTAAGCCTCTCGGCCGATGACTTCATCTCCTTGCCTTTGACTGGGCATCCCTGACGCCCTACATGTTTTCGCAGGGCGCCGCCGACGTTCCTTGCACTCTTCTGCACTTCGTGGGCGGCGAGTTGGTCGATGTCGCTAAGGGCAGAATCGTTCAACCGGGCAACCGCATGTTCCACGGTAATCCGATGGCGCCCACAGTGTATAGAGTTGAAGTGGTTCAGGTGCTGCCAGGCTGCGACGAGCTGTTACCTCCGATTCGACCCGCTGGGGCCGGCGAAGAAGATGAGATGACCCTCGGCGCTGCGTAAATGGCCCTGCTTTGGCGAAGAGCCAGATTTGTTTGGGGCGGGGACACCACCCCACGACAAGACCGCCGATCGTGCGGCGCCAAGCCATGGAAGAACGCCGCAACGCTACGGACCTGCCGGACATCCCTATGGCACGGGATCCGGACAGCCCTATGGCACAGATCCGGACAGCCCTATGGCACAGATCCGGACGGCGGCGACAACGACGACGGTACATTTACCAAAGTTGATAAGTACTTTGCGAACATGGGTGCGCCGACGAGTTCTGCGGGCCTCTTTCTCAAGAACCCAACCAAGGCGACCGCGATCTAGCTAGTATGGCAGAGAAATCCAATTGCAACAGCGTAAATCGGTGTTGAGTTCTCGGACACGCCTCCAGCTCCGCCTTCACCGAGCCTCGAGATAGCTGAGGTGCGAAATATTATCAGCCCCAAAACGCTCAAGAAGGCGGTGCAGTGAGCAGAACTCGGTCCCATTACAGGAGATCAAGAAGAAGGGACGGAAATGAAAGACTAACAAGGGCGCCGGTGCGAGCCAGCCGGCACGAAGTTCGATCCGTGCTCGGGACGGGCCACCTTCACCTAAGGATATCTCGAGGAGGTGCATGTGGCGGGTAGGCGATGCTACCGCCAAATATGCTGAATGCTGCAACCGGTGCTATGCGGAGTCTGCCGCGACAGTGTTCTTTCTTTGGAGAAGCGGCGTCGAGAGAGAATGATGTGGCATACCGGTTTTCATGGCCAAGGTGCGGAGGGCAAGGGCTTTGTGGATGGCGACATCGGGGGTACGATCGTCCTACGGTTTGATGACATCTTTGCTATGTTTAACCTTCATCCGCTGCCTACACCTTCGTTCGGCTATTTTCGCTGAGTATGGAGATGCGGATCATTAGAGACAAGACCTCGGACATCGTGATAGTCGACCCCTTCTACATGCGTGCCAAGCACTTGAGCAGCGCCTGGGACCGCCAAGTTGCGAGTTCACACCTCGAAGGCGTCATTCGCAAACCGGATAAGGATAACTTCCTTGTGGCTTACTTTCCCGAGTAAGTCATCCCTTAACCGCCCCGTAACATATGATTTCTTAGATTTCAATCGTTCTTTTTTTTTCTAACATTCCGTGTTCTGTGCAGTGACACACATTGCACACTCATCCTCCTAAGCCCAAAATATTCCATGGCCACGTATTTCGACCCGAACCGTAACTCCAAGATAGACTACACAAATGTCAAGAAAGTTCTTGATGATGTTCTCCCACTAGTAGAAAAAGGGGCTATCGTCCAGGGCAGTTTAGCCCATTAGTCCCGGTTCAATCCAGAACCGGGACCAATGGAGCTATTTGCCCCGGTTCATGAGCCCAGGGGGCCGGCCGGGCCACGTGGGCCATTGGTCCCGGTTCATCCGGACCTTTTGGTCCCGGTTGGTGGGACGAACCGGGACCAATGGTCCTGGCTCCTGGCCCACCACTATTGGTCCCGGGTGGTGGCATGAACCGGGACCAAAGGCTTCCCTTTAGTCCGGCTCATGCCACCAACAGGGGCTAATGGTGCTGCCTATATATAGCCCCTCAGCAAGAGCGAGCACCTGCTCTGCTTTTTTCTGGCCGAGGGGAGAGGGCTTGGTGGTGCTCTAGCTCACCTCCTATGCACACAAGGTGTTCGATGGAATGCCCGAGCCACACTACTTAAGCTTTCTCCTCTCCAAGCTCGACTCTAACCTCCATTTTCCTCAATATTTGTCTAGGTTTAGCGGTCGGTCACGCCCGCCCCCGTCTTCACCGCCGTCGATCACCGCGCCGATCTCATCGCCAGCACCACCGTGGTGAGCCTCTTGTTCTTATCTTCTTTACGAAAGGAAAAATATTCTTACTTGTATTATTTTCTTACTTTTATTATTGCATCTTATATAGTGCGATGGTTTTGGTATCCGCCCGTCGGCCCTCGTCCTGCATCTATGATTCGGATGTGGTATATATTATCTTTTCATAACTATTGGTTCATTTATTGTTTATGAAAATTATGCCACCAACGTGACATAGATTTTATTTATCTAGGAGGTTGTTGAACGGAAATTCCAACCGACCCTATTGTCGAGAGGTTAAATTTAGTTGAAGAAGAAAAAATTTCTTGAAGGAAAAATAAAAAACTTGAGGAGGAGAAGATGATATTGGAGTTGCATGTTGCGGATGTAAATCGATGATCACAAGATCAAGATGGATGCAATGCGCTTGAAGATGAGAAAGATTAGAAAATATGCCATTCATACCGAGGCTTGGTATCATTATGCCGTTGGATTAGTTGTTACCTTGGTTGCGATTATGATCGATTTGTTTTCACATTGAAATGTTTTACATAGTTTCAATGTATGGTTTAATTAATTTAGATGCTCTGCAGAGCTTTATGTTGTTAGATGAGAACTATGTATGTACTTTGGTTTTATGTGATGATGAACTTCTATTAATTTGGTCACTTAATTATCTATTCATGATGTTTCTGTAATGATTTTTGACACACTTAATTATATATAATGCACGCAGATGAACCGGCAATGGATGTACGGTGATGCACACACCTCCAAGTACATTAAGGGCGTGCATGCTTTTCTCAAGTGGCTGAGGCAAACAAGCAGAATGGTTTTATGTGTTGTCCATGCCCTATATGTGGGAATACTGAAGTCTTACTCGACCGGAAAATCCTTCACACCCACCCGCTTTACAAGGGTTTCATGCCACACTATAATGTTTGGACGAGGCACGGAGAAATAGGGGTTATGATGGAAGACGGCGAGGAAGAAGAGTACGATGACAACTATGTGCCCCTGAATACGGTGATGCTATGAACATCAAGATGCACTGACGATGTGCACGATGGTGCTGCAACGGGCGAAGCTGCTGAAGATCAAGAGGAACCAGACGATGTGCCCCATGATGATGATCTCTGCCGGGTCATTGTCGATGCAAGGACACAATGCGAAAGTCAAATGGAGAAGCTAAAGTTCGATCGCATGTTAGAGGATCACAAAAAAGGGTTGTACCCCAATTGCGAAGATGGCAACACAAAGCTTGGTACCGTACTCAATTGCTGCGGTGGAAGGCGAGAATGCTGTGCTCGATAAAGGATTTGAGAAGCTCTGAAAATAATGAAGAAGAAGCTTCCAAAGGATAACGAATTGCCCGACAAGTACATACGCAGCAAAGAAGGTCGTATGCCCTCTAGGATTGGAGGTGGAGAAGATACATGCATGCCCTAATGACTGCATCCTCTACCGTGGTGCCTACAAGGATCTGAACGCATGCCCGGTATGCGGTGCATTGCGGTATAAGATCGACGAGATGACCTCGGTGATGTTGTGGCGAGCCTCCGGAAGAGGGTTCTGCGAAGGTGATGTGGTATGCTCCTATAATACCACGGTTGAAACGTCTGTTCGTAAACGGAGAGCATGCCAAGTTGATGCGATGGCACAGTGAGGACCGTAAGAAAGATGGGAAGTTGAGAGCACCCACGACGGGTCGAGTGGAGAAAAATCGAGAGAAAGTTGGGATGAGTTTGCAAAGGACCCAAGGAACGTATGGTTTGCTTTAAGCGCGGATGGCATTAATCCTTTCGGGGAGCAGAGCAGCAATCACAGCACCTGGCCCGTGACTCTATGTATGTATAACCTTCCTCCTTGGATGTGCATGAAGCGGAAGTTCATTATGATGCCAGTTCTCATCCAAGGCCCTAAGCAACCCGGCAACGACATTGATGTGTACCTAAGGCCATTAGTTGAGGAACTTTTACAGCTGTGGAATGGAAACGGTGTACGACGTCGGGATGAGCACAAAAGGAGGAATTTGACCTAAAGGCGTTGTTGTTCGTGACCATCAACGATTGGCCCGCTCTCAAGAACCTTTCGTGACAGACAAACAAGGGATACCACGCATGCACGCACTGTTTACTTGACACCGATAGTATATACCGGAAGCTGCGGGAAGAATGTGTACTGGCCATCGCCGATTTCTTCCGACCAACCATCAATGTCGAAAGAAAGGCAAGCATTTCAAAGGCGAGGCAGATCACGGAAGAAGCCCGCCATGCGCACCGGTGATCACGCACTTGCTATGGTCAATGATTTACACGTAATCTTTGGAAAGGGTCGGCGGACTAGCTGTTCGAATGACGCCGAGAATCACGCACCCATGTGGAAGAAGAAATCTATATTTTGGGACCTACCCTCATCGAAAGACCTAGAGGTCCGCTCTTTGATCAACGTGATGCACGTGACGAAGAACCTTTGCGTGAACCTGCTAGGCTTCTTGGGCGTGTATGGGAAGACAAAAGATACACCGAGGCACGAGAGGACCTGCAACGCTTGTAACGAAAAAGAGGGCATGCCTCCAAGCAAGATGAAGGTCCTGCCAGCCACGCTCTTACGAAAGAAGAGAAAGAAATATTCTTTCAATGCCTGCTCAAGATGAAGGTCCCGACCGGCTTTCGTCGAATATAAAGGGAATAATAAATATGCCGAGAAAAGTTCCGAACCTAAAGTCTCATGACTGCCACGTGATTATGACGCAATCGCTTCCGGTTGCATTGAGGGGCTTCTACCGAAAACGTCCGATTAGCCATTGTGAAGCTATGTGCATTCCTCAATGCAATATCTCGAAGGTGATCGATCCAGAAATCGTAGCAACGCTAAGGAGTGATGTGGCGCAATGTCTTGTCGGTTTCGAGCTGGTGTTCCCACCATCCTTCTTCAATATCATGACGCACGTCCTAGTTCATCTAGTCGACGAGATTGTCATTCGGGGCCCGTATTTCTACACAATATGTACCCTTTGAGAGGTTCATGGGAGTCCTAAAGAAATATGTTCAGAATCGTGCTAGGCCGAAGGAAGCATCTCCATGGGCCATCAAGCAGAGGATGTCATCGGGTTTTGTGTTGACTTCATTCCTGGCCTTAATAAGATAGGTCTCCCTAAATCGCGGTATGAGGGGAGACTGATTGAAAAGGCACGCTTGGAAGAGACTCAATAATATGCAGGACGGATATTCTTGGTCTCAAGCACACTACAGTTCTACGAACTCTACCTTGGTGACCCGTATGTCGATGAACACAAGAACAGTCTGCGCCCAAACACCGGAGCGGTCGACGACGATTGGATTACATGTGAACACATGTTGGAAACACGTCTCAGAGGTGACAGCACTGTTTGTGATGAGTTGTACTTGTTGTCCAGGGGACCATCTTCGACTGTAATGATTTGGAAAGGATACGAGATAAATGGGAATACATTTTACACGATTGACCAAGATGAAAAGAGCACCAACCAAAACAGCGGTGTCCGCTTTGATGCAGCAACCAACAAGGGAAATGACACATATTATGGTTAAATAGTAGACATATGGGAACTTGACTACGGAGTAGATTTTAAGGTCCCTTTGTTTAAGTGCAAGTGGGTCAATCTGTCAGAGGCGGGTGCAGGTAGACCCACGAAGACGGAATGACAACAATGGATTTGAAAATCTTGGGTACACCGACGAACCGTTCGTCCTAGCCAATGATGTGGCACAGGTTATCTATGTGAAGGACATGTCTACAGACCGAGGAAAAGAAAAGATAAGGAAGCGAATACATCATACAATGAGCCAAAGCGCCACATAGTTCTTTTCGGGAAAAGGGACATCCCGGGAGTGGAGGGCAAAGATGACATGTCTCAAGAGTATGAAAAGTTTCATGAAATTCCCCCTTCAAAGTCAAGGCTGACCCAAGCATCCTGATAAACGATGAAGATTATCCATGGTTACGGCGCAATAAGCAAACGACACAAGCGAAGAAAAAGTGAAGACTTTCTCCGCAACTATTATGATGATACCATGCCAACTTTGTAACACACGAGTATGATACCATTGTCCGTTTTGTTCATGAACATGCTATGCCAACTTTTTCAGAGTTCATTTGAAAACTATGAATTTGAAAACCTCGCCAACCAAGGGCGCCACACGGTTTATAAGCCCGTCCCTCACGCCTTGTTGAGCTCACAAACTTGTGATTCACACAAATTTCAAAGAATTCAAATTTTATAAAACAAATGGCACAAACAGAAAGTTTATAATTGTTCTAAAACAAATGGCACTAACAGAAAGTTTATAATTTTGCTGACCTAAAAGCAAAAAGAATTAAAAATAAAGCAAAAACCAAAAGAAAATAAATAATGCAGAAAACAAAACAAAAAACTTGAAAAAAAATAGCAACAATAAGCATTTTGTTGTAAGTAGAAACAAAATAAAATAAATAAAGCAACAAAGAAAACAAAAAAGTGTTTTGAATTTTAAAACTAATGGCACAAACAGAAAGTTTATATTTTTCTAAAACTAAAAGCACTAACAGAAAGTTTATAATTTTGCTGACCTAAAAGCAAAAAGAATTAAAAATAAAGCAAAAACCAAAAGAAAATAAATAATGCAGAAAACAAAACAAAAAACTTGAAAAAAAATAAAAATAGCAACAATAAGTATTTTGTTGTAAGTAGAAACAATATAAAATAAATAAAGCAACAAAGAAAACAAAAAAGTGTTTTCAAAATTTAAAACTAATGGCACTAATAGAAAGTTTATATTTTTCTAAAACTAAAAGCAAAAAGAAATAAAATATAAAGCAAAAAAAGTGCCACCCATCGGGCCCCCACGGCCTGAATACGACTAGAAACCCTACATGGGCCAGATTCAGGCCCGCAGAGGCCCAATAGGCCTGAGCAGTAGCAAGTTTAGGCCCAAAGCCTGCATTAGAGAGGAGCTCGAAGGGAGGCACACAGTGCTTATAAACCAGTGCTGGCGCCCTTCAACTAGCGATGTGGGACTAAACTTTTGGGCGGTGAGGCAGCACAAGGCCATTGATCCCGGTTGGTGGCACCAACCGGGACTAAAGGCATTGGTCCCGGTTGGTGGCACCAACGTGACAATTTCTTTAGTCCGGTTGGTGCCACCAACAGACCAAAACGCCGCTTCCGCCCTTTGGGCTGCTGAAATTTGGCCTTTGGTCGGTTGGTGGCACCAACGGGACTAAAGGGCATTAGTCCCGGTCGTGGCACCAACGGGACTAATGCCCTTGCTATATAAGAAAACACTTGGGAAATTTCAGATTCATCGCGCATTTCTCCTCCCGACGCCGCCAGCTGCCCCGACGCCGCCGACGCCGTCGCCGCCGCGCCACGCCGTCGTCACCATCGCTGCCGCGCCCGTTATGTCGCCGTCGCCGCTTCGTCGTCGCCGCCGTCTGCCCCCGCCGTCGTCGCCGACCGTGATCTGCCCCTAACGCCGTCGCCCTGCCTCGTCGTCGCCATCCCGCCCGTCGCCGCGCCCTCGCCGTCGCCGCCCCTGCCTCCGCGACCTCGCCGACCTCGCCGTCGCCGCCCCTGCCTCCCGACCTCGCCGTCGCCTTCGCCTCCCGACCTCGCCGTCGCCTCCGCCTCCCCGCCGCCCCGTCGCGCGACCTCGCCGTCGCCTCCGCCCTGATGAGCCCTCACAAGACCTGCCATGCCCCCGCCGCCGCCATGCCATTTTTTTTTTCCAGAGATGTGATGCTTTTTCATAAATTTTCATGTATATATATTGATGTATGGATATATGTATGATGCTTTTTGCATATGTGTTGATCTAATGTTGTTTTTCTGCATATATATGTGATGTTTTTTGTTCATAGATGATCATATGAATTTTTTTGTTCATAGATATGATCATATATATGATGTATGCATGGATCGATGTGGATGGAATATGATGTTTTTTGTTCATAGAATATGATGTTTTTTATTCATAGATTTTATTTTGTTCATGAGAGGCGGGGGACGTCGAGGAAGTTGTACTGTTTAGAGTTAGGGTCGTCGAGGAAGAAGGAAAATAAGGAAAAAGAATAAAAGAGGAAGAAGGAAGAAGGAGAAGAAGAGGAGAAAAAAATAAGAAGAGGAAGTAGAAGATAAAAGGAGAAGATAAAAGGAGAAGATAAAAGGAGAAGAAGAAGGAATAGAGGAGAAGAAGAAAAAAATTCTATTTTTCTTCTTCTCTCTATTCCTTCTTCTTCTTCTTCTTTTTCTTCTATTTTTCTTCTTCTTTCTTCTTCTTCTCTTTTTCTTCTTCTCATTTCTTCTTCTTCTTCTTCTTCTTCTTCTTCTTATTCTTCTTCTTATTCTTCTTTTATCGGGAACGAGGGTGTCGAGGATCGCTGAGGGGTCGACGATCGGGAACTAGGCTAGAGGGTCGAGAGGGTCACTGAGGGGTCGAGGGTCGTCGAGGCCGGTCGAAGGTCAATGTTTTGAGGGTCGAGGGTCGTCGAGGCCGGTCGAGGTTTCGAGGCACAAGGGTTTGAGGTTCGAGGTTCTAGGGTCGAGGTTCGAGGGTTCTAGGGTTTGAGGTTCTAGGGTCGAGGGTTCGAGGGTTCTAGGATCCGAAGGAAGAAGGAAGAAGAAGAAGAAGAAAAGAATGAGAGGAAAAGAAGAAGAGGAGAAGAAGAAGAATAGAGGAGAAGAAGAAAATAGAATTTTTTCTTTTTTTCTTCTTTTCTCTTTTTTCTTCTTCTCTTTTTTCTTCTTCTTTTTCTTCTTCTTCTTCTTTCTTCTTTCTTCCTTTTCTTCCTTTTCCTTATTTTCCTTTCTCGAGGGATAAGAAGAAAAGAAGAGGAGAAGAAGAAAGAAAGGAATAGAGGAGAAAGAAGAAACTTTGACACGAGGGGGTACCGATACCCCTCCCGATAACATTATTTTCCCATGTATATGTATGTTGCGTCGTTGTCGATATAACGAGGTGTCGAGGATCGCCGAGGGTCGAGGGCCGGGAACTAGGGTAGAGGGTCGAGGGTCGTTAAGGGGTCAAGGGTCGAAGGTTTCGAGGTCGAGGTTCCTATAGTGTCAAAGTATTGAAGAAATCCATGGCTTCATCATTAGCCGGAAGTAACCATGGCATGATGGTACGAAGTCCTCAAAGTTGTTACGGAATGGAGTCCGGATAGGATAATTTGCCTTTTGCTGAACTTTGTACCAAAAGCTAATTATCCTATCGGGACTCCGCTCCAAAACAACTGGAGAGCTTGCACCATCATGCACCTGTTTTTGCCTAATGATGAAGACATGGTTTTGTTGAATCCTTTGACACTAGGCAACCTCCGACCCTCGGCGATCTTCGACCCTTGACCTCGACCGCTTCGGCGATCCACGACCCTCTACCCTACATGCGGCGTCGATGCCCACGCCACTTGTCGGACATAGATGTACTGTTCAACGCCGACCCCTCCCGATAGCTTCAACACGTGGGGGGGTCGATATTACGTACCCCCTCCTAGCTTGAAGCGTTCTCGAGGCCACCCCCTAACCCTTGAAGCATTGTCGAGGCCACCCCAAACCCTAGAGAAGCAGCGTCGAGGCCACTAATATGATTCCTTATTGTGATTAGCTAGCTAGTTCTACGTTGGCACTAATATATCCATATCTGTCATGTTTGAATAATAATTGCCATGTTGTAAATATTTGTAGAAACTATGGACACCCCCCGAGACGAAGCACAAGAAGCGTTGTTAAGGGACATAATCGCACACGGAAGTGATGCCGTCTCCTCGATGATGTTTCTCAACGTCGACAATGATGGTCGGAAGGAGAGGGTGAAGAAGCAGCTGGCTATGATTTACATGGCTCCGATGACCCAATGCCGGTGCAAGAAGGAGAGGGTGAAGAAGTAGACCGTGAGGACGGCTCGGTGATCACCAAACCGAGTCCGCCAGGTATATATATTAGTTAAGCCTGTCTTGACTAGCTCTCGTCTTTGTTTTGGTATATATGTACACATATTAATTAACTCTCGTCTTTGTTCTTTTTCTAGCCCTCCGGATCGAGCACAACGGTAAAGAGACGAGGCCCAAGAAAAAGTTGAGCTCGGATGAAAAGTTTGAGATCATACAAATCAAGGCGACGGCCAACCGATTGAACCCTACGGACAAAGAAGGCATTTGTTGCTCGGTCACGGGGTTCGGTTAGGGACAAGATCCCGATCAGCATCCACCAATGGTATAAGCCTAAGAACGAAGACCCCGAGGTGTCTTGTGTCAATGATATGCAGAAAAATGATCTTTGGACTGAGCTGAAGTCAAATTTTACCCTACCGCCAGAGGATGATCCGGAGAAGCCAGTAATAGAGCCATTAATCAAGTCTTTTGCTCTTAAGAAGATGGCAGAACTATTCAGGAATTGGAAGAAAGACCTCAATACGTATGTCGAAAAAATGAGACACCAGAATTCACGGCAAATATGAGAAGATCGAGATGATGGCCCGCATTTGTGGCCTACAAGACATCGGAAAAGAGTAAAAAGATGTCAGCGACAAACAAGAGAAATGCTGCGAAGAAGAAGCTTCACCATCGCACGGGTCGGTGGCTACCTCATAGCCCGCCTAAGTGGGCCAAGGCTGAGAATGATCTGCTTGATAAAGGGATCGAACCGAGACAATGAACTGGCCGACCGTTGCGGACTTGGTTCTTCGGGGCGGCGGATCCTTGGACCCTATAACGGGAAGTGCATTTGGGACGGACGAACAATTGGACATACCAGTCAAGAGGCTTAAGCATTATATCGAAGCAGCGCAGCAAGGGAAGTTCGTTCCAGACAGGGAGAAGGACGAGCTCACAATGGCCCTCGGGAATCTTGAGCACCCTGGACGGACACGAGGCATGCCAGGCTCCCTTTCGTGGAAGGCTGGATTTCCGGACGCAGGGGGTTACAAAACCCATGAGAGGAGGAAGAAACTGGAGCAGAGCCTAATGCAGGCGCTGCACGAAAGGGTAATGGGGCTAGAGGAACGAGAAGAGGAACGAAGCAGCAGATCACAACAACGACCTGCGAAGCTTCCCCGGCTACCCCGCCATCTCAGCGGAGAAGCAGCGTGCCTTCCACCGAGCTGCTTCAGCGAGCAACATGCCTTGACGGCTCCTACCAGCTATCC
Organism: Aegilops longissima; assembly: GCA_021605205.1. NCBI lineage: Eukaryota > Viridiplantae > Streptophyta > Magnoliopsida > Poales > Poaceae > Aegilops > Aegilops longissima. The sequence goes on from CM038680.1 coordinate 27,740,868, forward strand.
GTGGATGCTATCACGGATGCTGAAAGTTGCCACCTTATGGCGCAATGGAGCAATTTGAAGGTCAAGGCGGCTGTTGGCTCTATTTATCCTACTAAACCCGACTCAACTTTTCACCGCCGCCGATTCCGAAGGATATGCTAAGGTGATGGTCGATGAAATAACGGAGGGATTTGAGGAGCTCGGCTTGACCACCCTACCGGTGAAGGGAGTATCGGCTGGGTTACGCTCTGAAGACTCCATGCCTATGGCGGAAGGATCTCATCAACCTTCCGAACTGGGCGCCTCCGCCTCCTCCTCCTCCTCCCGTGAGTCGGGGCACTCCGCCTCCTCCACCGCCTCCTCCTCCCGTGAGTGACGATCAGGGCACTCGGCGGCTCCTTCTCGGCGCGTGGCGGCACTCCGTCTCCTTCTCCGCTTTGCACCGGGCGTCCGGGCAGCCAGCCTCCTCCTTCTCGCCTCGTCGGCAAGGGCGGAAGAGACCCGCCGCCGCTCCGGCTGCTCCGGCGTCGTAGTCCTTCTCCTCCGCCTCGTAAGCAAGGAAATAAGACATCCGCTCCGCTCGCTGCTGCTGCGGCGTCTAGCAGACAGCCAAAGGCGGGAGGAGATCTGATTCGGTCCTCTCTCAAGACTCGGAGAAGTTACCGACGAGAGGAGCGAGGAGGAAACCGCGAAGATCGTGCAGACCGAAGTGGATGACTGGTTTCAAGGGTTGAAAGCAAAGAGACATCCACCTCCGGAGGAGAAGGTAGATCTGGTCAAAGCGAAGCGCACTCGCTGCCCCGACAAAACCACCCAAGTCTCCGCCGAAAGGCAACTATGAGCGCATTATTGAAAGGCATTTGCGAAGCGGAGAGATCGGGAAGTACTGTCGGTGATCAAAGGATGAAAGAACGACAAGCTGGGAAACAAATTGCCCAGCTCGGCGAACAAGCGAAGCAATCGTGCCCCGATCAAGGTGCTCGCTAGCGACATCGTCGATCCGAGGATGGTGCCGGTTATGGCAATCCTGAAGATTACCTGCCCGACGATGTACAATTTGATTTCTTGGAGGTGCAGATACAAAGATACGAGTACGGGAAGCCTCTCGTCAAAGATGAAAGCTCTCTAACAACGATGATGCGAAGATTGCATGATTGGTACATGAAAACCTGCAAAGAGTCCGAGGGAGGAATATTTTGTATGTGAGAGTTAAAAGGAGCATGACCTCCTTGGAATTGAACTGTTGCCTATTCCATTTGAGGAGTTCTATCAGTTTTTCAATCAATTGGCCCTCGATAAAGCAACGGTCACCTGCTACTCGTGCGTAAGTAGTACTACTTCTGTCATTAATTAGTATCTCTATATAACTCAGCTCTTTCATTGCATGTATTTATAAATATCCTCACTATATTATGTAGATTGAAGATCGCAGAAATGAAGAAAAAACAAGTGGGTGATATTGGGTTCATTAACACATATCTCATCGATGCAAATGAGGTTAAATATCGTGCCAAGGAAACCGAGGCCAACTTGCTACGATCGTTGGAAATAAATGAACACAAAATACAATACTCTTTCCTTACAACTACACGTGAGTGTTACTGTCTTTGGCATATTCGGTTTCCCTTATTTAGTCCAGGTTATAGAATTGTAATATTGATGAGTTATGCATGCATGCAGGTTCCACTATATTCTCCTAGAGATTAAACTTGAGCAGGAGTAGTAACTGTCTTAGACTCGAGACGAAAAGATCCCAAGGAGTATGCGGAAATGACTGAATTGCTCGAGAAGTAAGTTAAATCGATCATTATCCACCATATCAGCAACTTTGTTCATTTCTGATATCAAGTAATTGTTTTCTTTGTATGGCAGGGCTTGGGAAAATTCACCAAAAAGCTCGGGACTACCGAAGAAGCTGCAATTTAGACACCAAAGTAAGTACTATATAGTAGCATATTCCACGCGCATCTCCTAGTGATTCAAGCGCTAGTTTCATCAATACCATTTAGCATGTGCTTGCTAATTATCAGTTTGATTGACCTCTGTTTCTTGTAAAGTGGTTGTGGCAGGAACAAGGAATGATTTCTGTGGATACTACGTTTGCGAGTCCATCCGCCACACGACCTGTGAGAGGGCTACTCCGACAAACAATTTGAAGTGCGTAAATAAAATATTCACAATTTTATTTTATTACCATCATTTGTGTTGAGTTTCATTCATTCATATATATATATATATATATATATATATATATATATATATATATATATATATATATATATATATATATATATATATATATATATATATATATATATATGTATTGACCCTTTCTTAAAATTAGATGTTTGAAGCGGGATGAACTCCTAGCACCAGATCGCATGCGAGCAATTCAAGAGGAATTGGCGGCATTCTTTCTTGACTATGTGATCGCTGAAGACGGGAATACCATGTGGACCACGCGTCCGTATTGTAAAAGATAATTATTGTATATATGTAGCGGTAGTGTCGGATAGATATCGAGAACTTGTTGTTCAACCAATCTCTCGGAGAAGGAGAGGTGGTCGATATCACTTCTCTCTGTATGCATATATATGTTCATGACGATCTTCATTTGCTTAATTACTAGCTAGCTAGCATGTCTAGTTAGTCCTCTCTATACGTATGTATAGTACGTAGCGTCGACCAAGCACGGACAAAAGAAAGGACACTTTTCTCTATTAATTAGCTAGCTATAGCACAATATATGAAACACCTAAATTAACCCCCAAAACCCCCAACCCCCCTTTGAAAAAAAACAAAACCAGAGCCAAAGAAATCTTGTGCGTGGATGCCTATTGGTCCCGGTTGGTGCCACCAACCGGGACCAAAGGCCCTCCTACTGGGCTCGTGGACAGGCCACGTGGAGGCCCATCTGTCCCGGTTCTGGATAGAACCGGGACTAAAGGGTGAGGGTATTAGTACCGACCCTTTAGTCCCGGTTCATGAACCGGGACTAAAGGCCCTCACCAACCGGGATTATAGGCCCTCACCAACCGGGATCCCCGGCTACGCCAAATCTGGAGGCACCTTCACCAAGGCAGTTCGTAAGTACGGCAAGCACACCTTCTCACACAATACGAAGTTCTGCTGCGTCAAGCAGCCGCTTTGTGATCGTCGAAGGATGCCTACTACGCCCTCCATCACATGCAGGCGATCGTGAGGACCATCATCACCTTACGCTGCAGATAGTCTCAAAGATTGGGCGCGAGGTTGTCGGCCACCCAGGACGCGGACCTCAGACAAGAATTCTTTCGCATCCAGTCGGAGTTTGCGGACATCATCCATCAAGATGTCCTTCATACCTCGGGGCAGTTCTTCCGCAGATATCAACCGTCCAACAGTGAGATAGATGAAACGCTACAAATGCAGGGTGACAACAACCGCGATTTCATGACCATCACGACAGACGGCGGCTTCATCCACGCTCCTGTCCGACGAGTCGAGTCGAAAGTAGTGATGTGTAGTTTTGAAACATTGATTGGCTCATGTTGTAATTAAACTTTAATGAATTCGTATGTCTCTTTGGTTTGGACAGTCGTTCAACTTAGATGTAATCGATGCTATTTATTAGTAGGACCATGAATCGTGCTATTAATGTCTTGCTTTTCTCTTCCGATCCTTTTGTTGCATACTTACATATTGCTTATGTATTGTCATTGTTTGGCTTGTGCATAGAGATGCCGTCGTATGTCGTGTACAAGGGTAAGGTTCCTGAGTCTCGACAAGCTGGGAGGATTGTCGGAGACAGGTTCACCGTTCAGCGGTAACAGATTACAAAGGTACACCACTAGGGCGGAGGCGAATCTAGATCGCCCGCTATCTAGCGGAGAGAGGAGGGAGCGTTGGAGGAACCGGATGAAGACCAGTTTGATCGCGATGATGCTCATCGTGATGACCGCAGCTCTCTTCTATGTGATGGTAGTTTAGATGATCGATATCGACTTTTAATGTGAAGACAAACTCGATACTCGCGGTCTTGAGACTTGTAATGTTTTATCTTTGTTCGGTCTTTTGAATTCGGAGACTAATATGATGAATTGTATTCGGAGACTAATCTTCTATTGTATTTGATGAATCTGTTGTTGTTGTGTGCTGCTGTCTATATTTTGTCCAATAATATACTTTGTAACCTGTGCAAAAATCAGAAAAGTAGAAAAAACCAAATATTCATACTAATGGCGCATCACCTCCAGGTGCGCCATTAGTGTGCCAAAGGATACTAATGGCGCATCACAACAGGGTGCGCCATTAGTATGACAAAGCACATGGTTACGTATGGCCCCCCAGGAGGCACACTAATGGCGCATGGTGTTACATACTAATGGCACTAGGTGGTGCGCCATTAGTATACCAGATACTAATGGCGCACCAGCGGTGCGCCATTAGTAAAAAATACTAGTGGCGTGATACTAATGACGCACCGGTAGTGCGCCATTAGTAGGCAAAACCGGTGCGCCATTAGTAGGCCTTTTCCTAGTAGTGTCGGGCGTAATTGGTATCGGCCCAGCACGGTAACGGGCCGTTAACAGGCCGTAGGACTGCAAAAGCTTAATTCTGTCACAGGCATAACGGGTCGTTAATGGGCCAGAATATAGGACGGGCTGGCCAGAAACGGGCCGACTCTTGCCTTGTGCCGAATTTGGCCCATTAGGGTAACAGGCCAGTAATGGGCAGACTCTTGCCATGGGCCGAATTTGGCCCATTTGGGGAGCATGCCAGTAATGGGCGGACTCTTGCCATGGGCCGAATTTCGCCCATTTGGGGAACATGCCAGTAACGGGCCGACTCTTGCCATGGGCCGAATTTGGCCCATTAGGGGAACAGGCCGATGTGGCCGGAAGTGTCGAGGGCGAAAAGGAGCCCAAGAACGTGTGGGCCGTCAATAGGCCGAAAGCTAACACGGGCTGGAAACGACCCATGTAAATCACGGGCCGTTAACGGGTACAACGAAAATTACTGTTCATTATGGGCTAGAGTCACCGTGGGTCTGTAAAGGGCCAAAAGATACGAAGGCCTCATATGGGCCGAAAGATGTTGTGGGCCATACATGGGCCGAAAGTGAAATGGGCTGATGTTATATTCGACGGCCCACATGACGTTGTTGGGCCGATTTCCTTTAGTGCCTAACGGGCCGTGAGTTAACAGGTCGTAAAATGGGCTATTTGCGAAGAAACCGTTAACAGGCTTTTCATGGGCCAGCCCGTTAACTTTTGACCAAGTCAAACGGGCCGGCTTTGTAAGCTAAATGGGCTAATGGTGGGCCGTGGCACGTGTCGACATATCATAGGCGCCTATCTGACCCACTGACGAGCTGACACGTGTTTCGTTCGGCCAATAAGAATTTTACACGTGGAAATTTCCCATTGGTCGGGGCTGTTAACGGGTTATCGGATCCAAAACCCGACTCGATAGCTTAACGACGTTCCGTTACGATGGATGCCACGTGTCGGTCACCCTTAACGAAAGCACTTCTGTGACGCGTGATTTATCGTCATGAAAGTGGACACTTCCGTGATGATAATTTTGTTAATGTCATGGAACACTTCTACGATAGCACAGGTATGACTATCTTGATTCTGTCATAAATTTGTCATGGATGTACATGCATGACAAAAAATGCGACCTACTGTGACAAACACGTATCATCACGGAAGTGTATTTTTATTGTAGTGACTAGTGAAACCTATGGCCCCCGGGTCTATTCTCATCATATCAATCTCCATCAGTTTAATACTTGCTTTGCTTTTACTTTGCCTTTTACTTTTCACTTTGCATCTCTATACCAAAAATACCAAAAATATTATTTATCATCTCTATCGGACCTCACTCGTAAGTGACCGTGAAGGATTGACAACCCCTAATCGCGTTGGTTGCGAGGAGCTATCATTTTGTGCAGGTCACGAGGGACTTGTCGTGGCCTCCTCTTGGATTGATACCTTGGTTCTCAAAAACTGAGGGAAATACTTACGCTACTTTGCTGCATCATCCTCTCCTCTTCGGGGAAATCAAACGCAGTGCTCAAGAGGTAGCAAGAAGAATTTCTGGCGCCGTTGTCGGGGAGGCTCACGCAAGAGCAAGTCAAGCACCATACCAAGTACCCATCACAATCCCTATCTCTTGCATTACATTATTTGCCATTTGCCTCTCGTTTTCCTCTCCCCCACTTCACCCTTGCCGTTCTATTCGCCCTCTCTTTCCCGTTGCCTTTTCCTTGTCCGTTTGTTTGCTCGTGTGTTGGATTGCTTGTTTGTCGCGATGGCTCAAGATGCTACCAAATTGTGTGACTTCACCAATACCAATAATAATGATTTCCTTAGCACTCCGATTGCTCCTCTTGCCAATACTGAATCTTGTGAAATCAATACTGCTATGTTGAATCTTGTTATGAAAGATGAATTCGCCAGCCTTCCTAGTGAAGATGTCGCTACTCATCTGAATAGCCGTTGATTTATGTGATATGCAAAAGAAAAAGATGTCGATAATGATGTCATTAAATTGAAGCTATTTCCTTTTTCGCTTAGAGATCGTGCTAAAGCGTGGTTTTCATCTTTGCCTAAAAATAGTATTGATTCTTGGAACAAGTGCAAAGATGCTTTTATATCTAAGTATTTTCCTCCCGCTAAGATTATCTCTCTTAGGAACGATATTATGAATTTTAAGCAACTTGATCATGAACATGTTGCACAAGCTTGGGAGAGAATGAAATTAATGATACGTAATTGTCCTACTCATGGTTTGAACTTGTGAATGATTATACAAAACTTTTATGCCGGATTGAATTTTGCTTCTAGAAATCTTTTAGATTCGGCCGCGGGAGGCACCTTTATGGAAATTACTTTAGGAGATGCTACTAAACTTCTAGACAATATTATGGTTAATTATTCTCAATGGCACACTGAAAGATCTACTAATAAAAAAGTGCATGTGATAGAAGAAATTAATGTTTTAAGTGGAAAGATGGATGAAATTATGAAATTATTTGCTACTAAGAGTGTTTCTTCTGATCCTAATGATATGCCTTTGTCTACTTTGATTGAGAATAACAATGAATCTATGGATGTGAATTTTGTTGGTAGGAATAATTTGGTAACAACGCGTATAGAGGGAATTTTAATCCTAGGCCTTATCCTAGTAATCCTTCTAATAATTATGGAAATTCCTACAACAACTCTTATGGAAATTTTAATAAGATGCCCTCTGAATTTGAGAGTAGTGTTAAAGAGTTTATGAATTCACAAAAGAATTTTAATGCTTTGCTTGAGGAGAAATTGCTTAAAGTTGATGATTTGGCTAGGAACGTTGATAGAATTTCTCTTGAAATTGATTCTTTAAAGCTTAGATCTATTCCTCCTAAGCATGATATCAATGAGTCTCTCAAAGCTATGAGAATTTCCATTGATGAGTGCAAAGAAAGAACCGCTAGGATGCGTGCTTCCAAAGATGCCTTTATTAAAGCGTGTTCTTCCAATTCCTATGAAAATCAAGATGAAGATCTAAAAGTTATTGATGTGTCCCCCATTAAATCTTTGTTTTGCAATACTAATCTTGATGAAACTAAATATGATCTTCCTTTACCTAGAAGGCGTTCTAAGAATTCGGAGTTTTTAGATCTTGATGATGAAATTGATAAATGTGGGATTGAAAGAAATAAAAACCTAGATGTTGCTAAACCCACTATATTGGATCTCAAGGAATTTAATTATGAAAATTGCTCTTTAATTGATTGTATTTCCTTGTTGCAATCCGTGCTAAATTCTCCTCATGCTTATAGTCAAAATAAGGCCTTTACCGAACACATTGTTGATGCCTTGATGCAATCTTATGAAGAAAAACTTGAGTTGAAAGTTTCTATCCCTAGAAAACTCTATGATGAGTGGGAACCTACTATTAAAATTAAAATTAAAAGTTATGAGTTTCATGCCTTGTGTGATTTGGGTGCTAGTGTCTCCACTATTCCCAAAACTTTGTGTGATTTGCTAGATTTCCATGACTTTGATGATTGCTCTCTAAACTTGCATCTTGCGGATTCCACTATTAAAAAACCTATGGGAAGAATTAATGATGTTCTTATTGTTGCAAATAGGAATTATGTGCCCGTAGATTTTATCGTTCTTGATATAGATTGCAATCCTTCATGTCCTATTATTCTTGGTAGACCTTTCCTTAGAACGATTGGTGCAATTATTGATATGAAGGAAGGGAATATTAGATTCCAGTTTCCATTAAAGAAAGGCATGGAACACTTTCCTAGAAAGAAAATAAAATTACCATACGAATCTATCATGAGAGCCACCTATGGATTGCCTACCAAAGATGGCAATACCTAGATCTATCCTTGCTTTTATGCCTAGCTAGGGGCGTTAAACGATAGCGCTTGTTGGGAGGCAACTCAATTTTCTTTTTAGTTTTTTGCTTTTTGCTTCTGTTTAGGAATAAATAATCCATCTAGCCTCTGTTTAGATGTGGTTTTATGTTTTAATTAGTGTTTGTGCCAAACTAGACCTATTGGATCTTCTTGGATGATAGTTATTTGATCTTGCTGTAATTTCCAGAAACTTTACGCTCAGTTACCGAATTATTAAAAATCACCAGAACGTGATAAAATACTGATTCCAATTTCTGATGATCAATAAACAAATTTTATAGGTCGTCTAATTTTGGTAGATTTTTTGGAGTTCCAAAAGTTTGCGTTAGTTACAGATTACTACAGACTGTTCTGTTTTTGACAGATTCTGGTTTTCGTGTGTTGTTTGCTTATTTTGATGAATCTATGGCTAGTAAAATAGTTTATAATCCATAGAGAAGTTGGAATACAGTAGGTTTAACACCAATATAAATAAAGAATGAGTTCATTACAGTACCTTAAAGTAGTATTTTGTTTTATTTCTCTAACGGAGCTCACGAGATTTCTATTGAGTTTTGTGTTGTGAAGTTTTCAAGTTTTGGTAAATTCTTTTGATGGATTATGGAACAAGGAGTGGCAAGAGCCTAAGCTTGGGGATGCCCATGGCACCCCAAGATAATCAAGGACACCAAAAGTCAAAGCTTGGGGATGCCCGGAAGGCATCCCTCTTTAAATCTACTTCCATCGGTAATTTACTTGGAGCTATATTTTTATTCACCACATGATAAGTGTTTTGCTTGGAGCGTCTTGTATTATTTGCGTCTTTGCTTTTTAGTTTACCACAATCATCCTTGCTGTACACACCTTTTGAGAGAGCCATACATAAATTGGAATTTGCTAGAATACTCTATGTGCTTCACTTATATCTTTTGAGCGTGATAATTTTTGCTCTAGTGCTTCATTAGTTCTTTTTTAGCACGGTGGTGGATTTGTTTTAAAGAAACTATTGATCTATCATGCTTCACTTAGATTATTTTGAGAGTCGTCAATAGCATGGTAATTTGCTTAATATTAATATACTTGGTATTCAAGATATGTGAAACTTTCTTTTGAGTGCGTTGAATACTAATAAAAGTTTGATGCTTGATAATTGTTTTGAGATATGGAAGTGATAATATCAAAGTCGTGCTAATTGAGTAGTTGTGAATTTGAGAAATGCTTGTGTTGAAGTTTGCAAGTCCCGTAGCATGCACGTATGGTTAAAGTTGTGTAACAAATTTGAAACATGAAGTGTACCTGGCTTGTGCATCCTTATGAGTGGCGGTCGGCGACAAGCGATGGTCTTTTCCTACCAATCTATCCCCCTAGGAGCATGCACGTAGTACTTGATTTTTGATGAATTCTAAATTTTTGCAATAAGTATATGAGTTCTTTTGACTAATGTTGAGTCCATGGATTATACGCACTTTTACCTTTCCGCCTTTGCTAGCCTCTTCGGTACCATGCATTGCCCTTTCTCACCTTGAGAGTTGGTGAAAACTTCGTCGGTGCATCCAAACCCCGTGATATGATACGCTCTATCACACATAAACCTCCTTATATCTTCCTCAAAACAGCCACCATACCTACCTATTATGGCATTTCCATAGCCATTCCGAGATATATTGCCATGCAACTTTCCACCGTTCCGTTCATCATCTTCATGACATACTTTACTTTTGTCATATTGCCATTGCATGATCATGTAGTTGACATCGTATTTGTGGCAAAGCCACCATGCATTATTCTTCATACATGTCACTCTTGATTCATTGCACCATCCCGGTACACCGCCGGAGGCATTCATATAGAGTCATATCTTGTTCTAAGTTTTGAGTTGTAAACCTTATGTTGTAATCAATATAAGTGTGATGATCATCATTATTAGAGCATTGCCCAATCAAAAAAAAAGAGAAAGGCCAAAAAGAAAAAAAAGAAAGGCCCCAAAAAAAGAAAATAAATAAAAAGGGCAATGTTACTATCTCTTTTTCCACACTTGTGCTTCAAAGTAGCACCTTGTTCTTCATGTAGTGAGTCTCATATATTGTGCTTCAAAGTAGCACCATGTTTTTCATATAGTGAGTCTCATAAGTTGTCTTTTTATACTAGTGGGAATTTTTCATTATAGAACTTGGCTTGTATATTCATACAATGGGCTTCCTCAAATGCCCTAGGTCTTCATGAGCAAGCAAATTGGATGCACACCCACTAGTTTTCTTTTGTTGAGCATTCATAGCTCTAGTGCATCCGTTGCATGGCAATCCCTACTCCTCATGTTGACATCAATTGATGGGCATCTCCATAGCCCGTTGATTATCCTCGTCAATGTGAGATTTTCTCCTTTTTTTCTTCTCCACACAATCCCCATCATCATATTCTATTTCACCCATAGTGCTATATCCATGGCTCACGCTCATGTATTGCGTGAAGGTTGAAAAAGTTTGAGATTATTTAAGTATGAAACAATTGCTTGGCTTTTCATCGGGGGTATAGAAGTTGGGAACATCTTTGTGTGACGAAAATGAAGCATAGCCTAACTATATGATTGTGTAGGGATGAACTTTCTTTTGCCATGCTATTTTGAGAAGACGTGATTATTTTGATTAGTATGCTTGAAGTATTACTATTTTTATGTCAATATGAACTTTTGTCTTGAATCTTTCAGATCTGAATATTCATACCACAATTAAGAAGATTTACATTGAAATTATGCCAAAGTATCACTCCGCATCAAAAATTCTCTTTTATCATTTACCTACTCGAGGACGAGCAGGAATTAAGCTTGGGGATGCGATCGTCTCCAACGTATCTATAATTTTTATTGCTCCATGCTACTTTATCTACTGTTTTGGACTATATTGGGCTTTATTTTCCACTTTTATATTATTTTGGGACTAACCTATTAACCGGAGGCCCAGCCTGAATTGCTGTTTTTTGCTTATTTTAGTGTTTGAAGAAACAGAATATCAAATGGAGTCCAAGCGGAATGAAACCTTGAAACGTGATTTTCTCACGAGCGTGATCCAGGGACTTGGACCCTACTCCAAAGAACAAAAGAGGCGGTCACGAGGTGGGGCGCCCCCTAGGGCACGCCCCCTGCCTCATGGGCCCCCTGTTGCTCCACCGACGTACTTCTTCCTCCTATATATACCTACGTACCCCCAAACGATCAAAATAGGAGCCAAAAACCTAATTCCACTGCCGCAACTTCCTGTATCCACGAGATCCCATCTTGGGGCCTGTTAGGAGCTCACGGAGGGGGCATCCACCACGGAGGGCTTCTACATCATCACCATAGCCCCTCCGATGAAGTGTGAGTAGTTTACTTCAGACCTTCGGGTCCATAGCTTGTAGCTAGATGGCTTCTTCTCTCTTTTTGGATCTCAATACAATGTTCTCCCCCTCTCTCGTGGAGATCTATTCGATGTAATCTTCTTTTTGCGGTGTGTTTGTTGTGACCGATGAATTGTGGGTTTATGATCTAGCTTATCTATGAATAATATTTGAATCTTTTCTAAATTCTTTTATGTATGATTGGTTATCTTTGCAAGTCTCTTCGAATTATCCGTTTGGTTTGGCCAACTAGATTGGTAGTTCTTGCAATGGGAGAAGTGCTTAGCTTTGGGTTCAATCTTGCGGTGTCCTTTCCCAGTGACAGAAGGGGCAGCAAGGCACGTATTGTATTGTTGCCATCGAGGATAACAAGATGGGGTTTTTATCATATTGCATGAATTTATCGCTCCACATCATGTCATCTTGCTTAAGGCGTTACTATGTTTTTAACTTAATACTCTAGATGCATGCTGGATAGCGGCCGATGAGTGGAGTAATAGTAGTAGATGCAGAATCATTTCGGTCTACTTGTCTTGGACGTGATGCCTATATACATGATCATACCTAGATATACTCATAACTATGCTCAATTCTGTCAATTGCTCAACAGTAATTTGTTCAACCATCGTAGAATACTTATGCTCTTGAGAGAAGTCACTAGTGAAACCTATGGCCCCCGGGTCTATTCTCATCATATCAATCTCCATCACTTTAATACTTGCTTTGTTTTTACTTTGCCTCTTACTTTTCACTTTGCATCTCTATACCAAAAATACCAAAAATATTATTTATCATCTCTATCAGATCTCACTCTCGTAAGTGACTGTGAAGGGATTGAGAACCCCTAATCGCGTTGGTTGCGAGGAGCTATCGTTTTGTGCAGGTACGAGGGACTTGTGCGTGGCCTCCTACTGTATTGATACCTTGGTTCTCAAAAACTGAGAGAAATACTTACGCTACTTTGCTGCATCATCCTCTCCTCTTCGGGGAAATCCAACGCAGTGCTCAAGAGGTAGCAATATACTTGGGTGTATTTCTTCAAGAGGAAGAGCGAGACCCAACAAACCGTCATTGACTTTGCAAATGAAGCACAACGTCAACACAATGCAAAGATCTTGACAACAAGAAGTGACAACGGCACCGAGTTCAAGAACTACACCTTGGATGAGTTTCTTAGTGATGAGGGGATCAAGCATCAATATTCCGCACACTACACCCCTCAACAAAACAGTGTTGCGAGAGAAAGAACCGGATGTTGATGGATGCGGCAAGGACCTGTTGGGGAACGTAGTAATTTCAAAAAATTTCCTACGCACACGCAAGACCATGGTGATGGCATAGCAACGAGAGGGGAGAGTGTCTGTCCACGTACCCTCGTAGACCGTAAGCGGAAGCGTTATAACAACGCGGTTGATGTAGTCGTCGTCTTCACGATCCGACCGATCCAAGTACCGAGCGTCACGGCACCTCCGTGTTCAGCACACGTTCAGCTCGATGGCGATCCCGGACTCCGATCCAGCAAAGCGTCGGGGATGAGTTCCACAAGACGACGGCGTGGTGGCGATGATGATGCTCCACCGACGCGGGGCTTCGCCTAAGCTCATGACGATATGACTTCTCCGGCGCAGGGCTTCGTCTAAGCTCATGACGATATGACCGAGGTGGAATATGGTGGAGGGGGGCACCGCACACGGCTAAGGAACGATCCGTAGATCAACTTGTGTGTCATGGGGTGCCCCCCTGCCCCCGTATATAAAGGAGCAAGGGAGGAGGTGGCCGGCCTAGGAGGGGCGCACCAATGGGGGAGTCCTACTCCCACCGGGAGTAGGACTCCTCCTTTCCTAGTAGGAGTAGGAGAGAAGGAAGGGGAAGGGAAGAAAGGTGCGGCCCCTCCCTAGTCCAATTCGGACTAGGCCTTGGAAGCGCCGGCCTGCCCTAGGCAGCCCTCTCTCTTTCCCGCAGGGCCCAATAAGGCCCAATACTTCTCCCGGCGAATTCCCGTAACTCTCGGTACTCGAAAAATACCGAATCATTCGAACCTTTCCGAACTCGAATATAGTCGTCCAATATATCGATCTTTACGTCTCGACCATTTCGAGACTCCTCGTCATGTCCCCGATCTCATCCGGGACTCCGAACTCCTTCGGTACATCAAAACTCATAAACTCATAATATAAGCATCATCGAAACCTTAAGCGTGCGGACCCTACGGGTTCGAGAACTATGTAGACATGACCTAGAACTATTCTTGGTCAATAACCAATAGCGGAACCTGGATGCCCATATTGGCTCCTACATATTCTCTGAAGATCTTTATCGGTCAAACCGCATAACAACATACTTTGTTCCCTTTGTCATCGGTATGTTACTTGCCCGAGATTCGATCGTCGGTATCCAATACCTAGTTCAATCTCGTTACCGGCAAGTCTCTTTACTCGTTCCGTAATACATCATCTCATAACTAACTCATTAGTTACAATGCTTGCAAGGCTTAGGTGATGAGTATTACCGAGAAGGCCCAGAGATACCTCTCCAGACAATCGGAGTGACAAAACCTAATCTCGAAATCGCCAACCCAACATGTACCTTTGGAGACACCTGTAGTACTCCTTTATAATCACCCGATTACGTTGTGACGTTTGGTAGCACCAAAGTGTTCCTCCGTAAGCAGGAGTTGCATAATCTCATAGTTACAGGAACATGTATAAGTCATGAAGAAAGCAATAGCAACATACTAAACGATCATGTGCTAGGCTAACGGAATGGGTCATGTCAATCACATCATTCTCCTAATGAGGTGATCCCATTAATCAAATGACAACACATGTCTATGGTTAGGAAACACAACCATCTTTGATTAATGAGCTAGTCTAGTAGAGGCATACTAGTGACTATCTGTTTGTCTATGTATTCACACATGTATTATGTTTCTGATTAATACAATTCTAGCATGAATAATAAACATTTATCATGGTATAAGGAAATAAATAATAACTTTATTATTGCCTCTAGGGCATATTTCCTTCAGGACCATGATGGCGGAGTTCAAGTCTCCATACAACTTTTGGGCCGAAGCCATCAACACCGCATGTCATGCATCCAATCGGCTCTACCTCCGCAAGGGCTTGAAAAAGACTCCATATGAGATACTCACCGGTAACAAGCCCAATCTCAAGTACTTTCGGGTGTTTGCGTGTAAGTGTTTCATTCTCAAGAAAGGTGTTCGGTTGTCTAAATTTGAGGCTAGATCTTATGAGGGCATATTTGTTGGTTATGCTACAAACTCTCATGCTTACCGTGTCCTCAATAAATCCACGGGACTTATTGAGGAGACGTGTAACGTGGAGTTTGATGAAAATAACGGCTCGCAAGTGGAGCAAAGTGGCACTTGTGATGTAGGTGATGAAATTCCTCCTCAAGCCATAAGAAGAATGGGTGTTGGTTTTATCCTACCCATTGAGGAACCCCTTGTGGCCGAAGGAGAAGGACAATGCTCCACTCGAGTGGAGCCATCACCAACCCAAGGCCCACACGCTTCTGAAGAACAAAGTGAAGGCCCTCAACCTCATGAACAAGACCAAGGGCAAGATCATGCTCAAGACGGTGTTGAACAACCAAGTGATGGCCAAGGTCAAGTTCTCTCCCCCGAGCAAGTTCAAGATCAAGAACAAGCTCAAGACGGCGCTCAAGATGATCAAGTGACCGCTCCTCAACTCACCACCAAGGAGGAATTAGAGCGTCGTGCCGCCAAGATTGCTTCCAAGCTCTCCACCAAGGGTCATCTCATGAATAATGTACTTGGAAGCATTCAAAAGGGGGTAAGCACTCATAGACAATTGGCAAACTATTGTGAACATCACGCGTTTGTCTCTTGTGTTGAACCCCAAAAGGTATATGAGGCACTCAAAGATCCGGATTGGCTTAATGCCATGCATGAAGAACTCAACAACTTCGAGTACAGCAAGGTGTGGAGATTGGTGCCAAGGCCAACGGGGAACCACAATGTCATTGGGACCAAGTGGATTTTCAAGAACAAGCAAGATGCTCATGGGACCATCATTCGCAACAAGGCAAGATCGGTGGCACAAGGCTACTCCCAAGTCGAGGGTATCGACTAAGATGAAACCTTTGCTCCCGTTGCCCGTCTTGAATCCATTTGGTTGTTGATTGCTTATGCTTCTCATCACAACTTTAAGTTGCAACAAATGGATGTGAAGAGTGCTTTTCTTAATGGTCCTATTAATGAGTTGGTTTACGTCAAACAACCCCCCGGGTTCGAGGATCCCTACTTTCCCGATCATGTGTATCAACTCGATAAGGCACTCTATGGCCTTAAACAAGCCCCACGTGCATGGTATGACCACCTTACCGAGTTGTTACAAGATCGCGGGTTTGAAGTTGGGATAATCGATCCCACTCTTTTTACTAAGAAGATCAAAGCGGAGTTGTTTGTGTGCCAACTATATGTTGATGACATTATCTTTGGTTCCCCTAACAAAGCTTTCAATGAGGAATTTGCCGCACTAATGACCTCAAAGTTCAAGATGTCTTCCATGGGAGAGTTGAAGTTCTTTCTCGGTTTCGAAGTGAAGCAAAGAAGAGAAGGTACCTTCATCAACCAAGCTAAATACACTCAAGACATGCTCAAGAGATTCAAGCTAAGTGATGTCAAGCCGGCTTCCACTCCAATGCCCACCAAGTGCCAACTTGACATTGATCCCAATGGTAAAGCGGTGGATCAAAAGGTATATCATTCCATGATTGGATCCTTGCTTTACCTTTGTGCATCTAGACCGGATATCATGTTGAGTGTGGGAATTTGTGCACGGTTTCAAGCCGCACCTAAGGAAAGCCACTTTGTGGCGGTCAAGCAAATCTTTTGATATTTGGCTCATACCCCAAACTTTGGCTTGTGGTACCCAAGAGGAGCAAACTTAAAGCTTGTAGGATATTCGGATTCCAATTGGGCGGGAGACAAAGTGGATAGGAAGTCCACTTTCGGAGGGTGCCAATTCCTTGGTTGCTCTTTGGTAAGTTGGTCTTCTAAAAAGCAAAGTTGTGTGTCTCTCTCGTCCACCGAAGCGGAGTATGTGGCGGCCGGTAGTTGTTGTGCACAACTCTTATGAATGAGGCAAACTTTAAAGGATTACTGTGTCATTTGTGACAAAGTGCCTCTTTGGCGTGACAATGAAAGTGCCATCAAGATTTCTCTCAACCCGGTGCAACACTTCAAGACGAAGCATATTGAGATTCTGTATCACTTCATTCGGGATCACATTAGGCGAGGGGAGATCGAGCTCAACTACGTCAACACTCATGATAACCTTGCAGATATCTTCACGAAGCCTTTGGATGAAGCAAGATTTCGCGAGTTAAGGCATGAGCTAAATATCATTGATTCGAGCAATGTTACTCGAGCCCTTGCACAACCCACCATACTCAACTTGTTGTCTTGTTTTGATGTAGGCATGGACATAGGGGGAGTGTTGTTCTCTCAATGAACTCTCCCTCCCCCCATTATGCATAGATTGATCAACTCTTTCACATTAGCCATTTATGGTACTTGTGCTTCAAAGACGAGTTTTGGTCATGGGCCCAAGGATAATTCTTCGCTGTGCCATACTAATTGACTCAAACATAGGTGGCTCCGGCCACCGCCCTCTCTTTGGAGAGGTGGTGTCGCGTGGTTGTTTCTTGTTGACGTTTGCCTTTCTGCCTTTGTGTTGAGCGTGTTCTTGTGGCGTCTCTTGTGGTCGAAGTTTCCTTGCGAAGACCTCTATTTTCGTGTGTTTCAAACCAGTTTTTCTTGAGCTCACGGTACTACCGCAGCCTGCTACGGTACTACCGCGTGTGGAGAGCATGGTACTACCGCCCCAGCGCGGCAGTAATTTTTTACTGCCACCTGGGAGAGAGGTACTACCGCTTTGGTGCGGTACTTCAGCCCAAGCGGTACTGCCGCGATGATGTGCGGTACTACCACGCTGTCGCAGACGCGTGGGGGATAAGGACTGGCAGGGGGGTTCTAACTCTCCCATACCCATTCGTCAGTTTTCCCCTCTTCGTCTCTCTCTCTCGCTCAAGAATGGGGCCGGAGTCCCTCGCCGGATCTCCGCTTCCGGCTGCTCTCCTGCGATTCCGACCGGTGGGATCGTTCCCCACCACGTGCTCTTGCCATGGAACAAGGTCCTTCCCAAATCCCTCTCTCTTTTGGTTGTTTTCTTTGCCTCTAGGTTTTTGGGGAGATGCATGTGTTCTTGAGATTTTAGGCTAAATCTTTGCAAGAGTAGGATGTAGGACAGTAGTATTCTGTAGGTATTATACTTGATATGTTGTCCTGTGATAGATTTGATCAACCGTAGTACCGTCGTGGTTTCGCGGTTCTTTTCAGATTCAAAATCTGGTTCGGATCTGACGCGGTGCGGTACTACCGTGCCACATGTGCGGTACTACTGCCCATCATGTGCGGTACTACCGCACGAGCTGTGGCACTAAGATCTTACTACCGCTCCCAGCCCCGGTACTACCATGACATCACACGGTACTACCGCGACTAGGAGTGGTACTAAAATTTTAGTACCACAGCACCAGGCAGTACTACCGTTGGGTCCAATCTCTCTCGTGGCAATTACCACGTATGCTTTCTACGTGTTTTTTTTTTTGCTTTGCCGTGGTCTTTGCATTGATCCTTCTTGCTTGTCGTGGGTTTTTTGCACTTTGTGTCTCAGGTGGTGGCTCTCGCCGTTCCAATCCCAGTCGTGACACTGGCTCCAAGCGTCTGCGCAATCAAAGTGAAGCACCAGAGGGCTCCAATGCCTCCAAGCGCAATGTCAAGACCACCGCTAGAAAGCACAAGGAACCCGCTAAGGGCATGGACGAGATTCCCTTTTCTGAGTTCATCCGTCTCAGGCAGATCAACCCGTATGTGAATCCTCGTGCTACCATCAGAGGCAGTGAATTGTTTTGGACCAAGCAGCAGACTCTCACTTATCTGGATGTCATCAAGAACAAGAAAAATACCTACATGGATGTCAAGTGGATAGACATGCATCACTTGAGGAAGGACAAGTTCCGTGAGTACTTTGGAGAAGCTCTGGGTTTGGTGGGGCAGTTTGGTATTGAGCATGTGATCTCTTTCCACCTTGACTATGACCCTGAGCTTATCTGTCAGTTCTTTGCCTCAGTTTTCTTTCACTCTGGGGAGGAGCGGAGGATGACCTGGATGACCAATGGCCGTCAGTTGACTGCTACCTGGAAGGAGTTCATGGATCTGCTCCAGGTTCCCGATGACGGGCTCAACACACCCGTGGGTGTTCGCCCCCATGCCAATCCTGAGTCTGCTAACAAGAACAAGATTCAGCCGTTCTATGTTGAGAAGGTGCTTCCCAATGGCAAGTCGTCGTGGGTGCTCAACTCCTTTCTGGATATCATGTATCACATCTTCCGCAACTCTCTGTTCCCTCGCATTGGCGACAAGGACAAGGTTCATGCCTATATGGTGGATATGATGCTCCTGTGCGAGGAGGCACGTGTGTCTCAGACTTAGCCACTTGATGTCTCACACATCATGTAGTGTGAGCTTCGGTTTGCGGTGTTCAACCGCAAGGTGCCTATCTATGGACCATACCTGTTTCTGTTGATCTCCAAGACTTGGGAGAAGATGTACCCTGGTGATGAATTCCTTGCTCCAGACTGGATTCGTCATGATCCCATCAGTCTCCGTGTCAAGCCCAACTGGGCCAACACTACTACTAGTGCTGAGGCGTCTGCTGCTAGAAGGGCTGTTGATGAGGAGGAGGCTGGAGCAGAGGATGTTGCTGAGGACCGTGCTGCTAGGTCTTCCCATAGTTCCTCTGAGCCCCCGTGGGCCAAGAAGCTGAAGGAAAAGATGAAGACTCTTTTCTGCATGCAAGCTAAGGGGCAGTACAGGACTCACGTGGCATCTAAGGAGAGTCGCCACCGCGACAAGAAGATTATGAAGGTCTTTGGAGAGAACATGTCTGGCGGTTCTGAGGAGGTCATCACCCCAGAGGCCGAATGGATGGCGAAGCAAGGCTTCAAGTGGTCTGACTCTGAGGTGGATATCGAGGAGGACGTCCCTGCCGCCGAGTCTGACGAGGAGTGAGGGAGTCCTGGACTAGGGGGTGTCCGGATAGCCGAACTATCATCTTTGGCCGGACTCCTAGACTATGAAGATACAAGATTGAAGACTTAGTCCCGTGTCCGGATGGGACTTTCCTTGGCGTGGAAGGCAAGCTTGGCGTCTGGATATGTAGATCTCCTACCATTGTAACCGACTACTGTGTAACCCTAACCCTATTAGGTGTCTATATAAACCGAAGGGTTTTAGTCCGAGAGACGACGACAATCATACCATAGGCTAGCTTCTAGGGTTTAGCCTCTCGATCTCGTGGTAGATCTACTCTTGTACTACCCATATCATCAATATTAATCAAGCAGGAGTAGGGTATTACCACCATCGAGAGGGCCGAACCTAGGTAAAAACATCATGTCCCTTGTCTCCTGTTACCATCCGCCTAGGCGCACAGTTCAGGACCCCCTACCGAGATCCGCGGTTTGACACCGACATTGGTGCTTTCATTGAGAGTTCCTACGTATGCGTCATCTTTAGGCCCGATGGCTCCTTTGATCATCAACAACGGCGTGGTCGGTGAGACTTTTCTCCCCGGACAGATCTTCAGATTGGCGGCTTTGCTGCGGGCAATTCACTTGGCCATCGGGAGCAGATCGAAGCTGCGCCCAGCCATCAGGTCAGATTTGGGAGTTTGAACTACGGCCGACATCGCGGAGACTTGACCTTGGGCGGATTGAGCCACAGCCAAGCAGCGCCCTTGTCTCGATGGGCATGATCTAGCCTGCCGCGAGCAGTGCCACGGAGGCTGCACCAGCGTCCACTCCGACCCTTAGCTCGGGCCGACTCCCCGATCGAGGGCGAGTGGTTGGACACCGCCTCGGGGCTACGATCTCTCGGTGATTGAGCGAACTCCATCCCTGTCGCTGCGAAGACCGTGACTCAAGGCGCGGACTCCTCTCCGGACTCCAACCCTCCGCGCCCCCCAATCGAATCCGATTGGGCGCCGGTCATGGAGTTCACCGCCGCGGACATCTTCGATACTCGCCCTTTGGCGACATCCTGAATTCACTAAAGTCTCTCTCTTTATCGGAGAGCCTGGCGGACTACGGTCGGGAAGGTTGGGATGCAGACGACGAAGAAATTCAACGCCCACCCACCACCCACTTTGTAGCCACCGCCGAAAGCTTAAGCGGCGTGCTCGATTTCGACTCGAAGACATCGGCGGTATGGGCGGCGATGTGAGGGACAACCATGAACCAGCACCTATAGGATCTTGGACAGCCACCTCATCCCCGATGTATACATGGTGGATACACCTAAATGAAGTGACGACGAGGAACAACGGGGCCTTCTGAAGGATTGCTCCCTCGGCAGTCAAAGCGGCAGCGTAAGCGCCGCACCAAGTCCGCCTCGACAAAGGCGGCAGCCACACAGACCCAGCCATAGAGCAGGGGCGAACGGTGGGCGATGAACATGCTATCGAGCAACCGTCCGAACAAAACAACGGATAAACAAACCGTCTAGCGAAGATAACAGTCCGGACGATCTCACATCGGACAAATTGTTGGAGCAGAACCTCCAGAAAAGGCTCATTGCCATTGCGCGCAGCCTGAAAAAGCAGAAGCGGAAGGTCAAAACAGCGGAAGATGCACTCAGAATCAAATGGAGCAAAGTACTCAATACGCGAGACAAATCTGGCGGCGATCGCCGAACAAAAACTACCCAAAGAAAACTACTGCCCGAATTTGATGAGGAGGCCGAGAAACCCCACGATCAAAAAACAAAGAGGCCGCGGGTCGGATAGGCGACCACATGGCAAGCGTGAAGCGGCAAGCGGCGCCAAGACACAAGCCGCACGCGATCCGCATAAGGATCCGCACCAAAAGGATGGCCCATTAGATCTATCTACGGCCAAGGAAACAAGTTCGGCGAGCAATACAACCGTCAAATATCCGAACATCACGGCACACCCAAATACAGAGCGCGCGCACCCTCTATGTTTCACCAATGAGGTCTTTGGATCATGAATTTCAGCGAGATTCAAGCCCGTAAACATAGAGGCATGCGACGAGCAGCAGACCACAGAGTGCGGATTGAGGATTACATCCTCCACATACACATGGCTAGAGGAGATGATCTCCACGCCATAAAATACTTACCCCTCAAGCTCAAAGGGCCAGCCCGGCATTGGCTTAAAAGCCTCCCCGAAAACACCATTGGTAGTTGGGAAGAGCTTGAGGATGCTTTTCGAGCCAATTTCCAGGGAACCTATGTCCGACCTCCGGACGCAGACGATCTAAGTCACATAACCCAACAGCCCGGAGAGTCAGCTCGAAAATTCTGGAACAGGTTCCTCACCAAAAAGAACCAAATAGTCGACTGTCCGGATGCCGAAGCCTTAGCAGCTTTCAAACATAACGTCCGAGACGAATGGCTCGCCAGACACCTTGGCCAGGAAAAGCCAAGAACAATGGCCGCACTAACAAGCCTCATGACCCGCTTTTGCGGAGAGGATAGCTGGCTAGCAAGATCGTACCAGCGACCCAAGTACATCCGAAGTCGGGGATGAGAATGGGAAACCACGGCGCCGCAAGGACCAGCGCCGGATTAAAGGAGCGGTCCAAAGAGCGCGGCGATCAACGCCGGATTCAAAAGCTCACGGCAGAACAATAAAAGCTGCCCTTAAGGACAATAGCGATGAGCTATCAACAAAAAATCTTGGACAAGATATGCCAAATCCACAGTACTCGGGAAGCACGCAAACCATACCCACGAGATTGTTGGGTCTTCAAGCAGTCCGCAGACTCAACGCCGAACACAAGGGGCTCGACACACCAAGCGAGGATGATGGACGAAGCCACAAGCGAGCACCGGAAAACAAAAGAATTTCCCACAAAAAGTCAAAACAGTGAACTCACTTCAAGTGACAAAAGGGAAAAACACAGCGGCGCCCATAGAAACACGTGCCGCACGGTCTATCCCAGCAGAGTCCCAACGATGGTTGTCAAAAGCAATCACCTTCGATCATCGGGACTATTCCGGCAGTATCCAGAGCGAAGGATGGACTACCTTGATATTAGATCCTATAATCGCCGGACTCCAATTTACGCAAGTCCTAATGGACGGAGGTAGCGATCTAAACCTGCTATATCAAGACACAATTCGCAAAATGGGGATAGATCCAACCAAAATTCGCCATAGCAACACCTCCTTCAAAGGGGTAATGCCAGGCCTGTATGCCCATTGTACGGGCTCCCTACTGCTAGAAGTTGTGTTCGGCTCATCCGACAACTTCCGCCGTGAAAAGTTAACCTTCCACATCGCCCCATTCGAAAGTAGCTATCAAGCACTACTGGGGCGTGAAGCTTTCGCCCGCTTTAACGCAATACCGCATTATGCATCTCTTACACTTAAAATGCCCGGTCCACGCGGCATCATCTCATTAAAAGGGAGTATTAAGTGTTACTCGAGCACGGAAGAACGTGAGACTGCCTTGACAACCCCACACCAATCCGACTCCGCTAATCAAAGCACCTGAATAGGTCATTCAAACCCCAGACACGGCTAGACGAGTCCGGCGCCTACTAGTGGCATACCCCCATACAAGGGGCTGCACGCACGTACAACAAGAGACAATAAAGCTCAATTTTATTCACCTTTCGAACCATACTTTGTTTATTTAATATAAAGTACATTTATCGCACGATATTTTTTCTTTTTCAACTAAGTTCTTCTCTCTTACAGATGAACACCGTGCTACACCCGCCCGAGGATACGGCTGCGGAGACATAGGCGCAGGCGTGCGGCAGGGACCCATCGCAAGGATTCTTTTGGATTAAGACCTGCGTAAACCTTTTTACTGTCTCTTGTTGATACACCCCGGGTTTCTTGCTATAACGAGGAGGAGGCTGGCGTTTTGGCATCGGCCGCACCAGAATTTTTTTGGCGTGCACGGACACGGGGCTTAGGGCATTATTCGCCCGTTTTCATAAAGACCGAATACCTTAGGGAGTGTTGGCGTCTCGAGTTAGGCCTTATATGCATCAGCTCGAATCATGTCTTTGGTCAAATGTTGGGTTTGCCCGGCTCCCATGTATTGGTACCTTACATTCCGTTATATCGGCTAAGGTAGCGCTGGGAGAACCACTGCGATTGTGCCCCGGTTGAGCTGGGTTGAGCACCTCAGTGGAGAAAGCTAAAACTGACTGTCATGACATAGCGTGAGACTGGTAAACCACTCGATGACCCAGCGGAATGTTTAGAATTCCCCCGCATTGACGAAGGGCCGTTTTCCGGTCAGGCACATACGCCCCGAATTCGGGAGAGCGCGGTGCCCCTAGGGGCTATATAGTAGCCCCACCATCGAACTCCTATGGCTAAGTGAAAGTGATAAAGCATTATGGTCCGGTTGGCTAGTTTGCTACGCTATCACCTCCTTCACAGGACCAAGACGTTGGATTAAGTGTGAAAATCGCCTTTTTGCAAACACCCCGCACTATGTGCGTGGGGGCTCAAGCGAGACTGCCATCTTTCGGGTTATATACACATATACATCAGCGGCCGACAGAGGCGTTTTAATACTTGAACGCACAAGTATAAAAAGCTCTTATATTATATTGAAACATTGTTTCACAAATCACACATGTCACTTAAAACATAATATCCTTGAAACCTGCGTCTCTATTAAGCAGCGCCTGCGGGACTTCCTCAAAATAGTGCTCGGCGGTACTAAACTTCTGTCGAATCTTGGGATGCAACGTCGGTGGCCTTCATCTCCGCCTAGTATGTCTTGACACGGGCAAGAGCCATCCGCGCTCCCTCTATGCATGCTGACCGCTTCATTGCATCGATATGCGGCGCCGCACCAAGGAACTGTTGCATCAAGCCAAAATAACTCTTCGGCTTGGGGCTTTTCGGCCACAAATGAGTCACGACGGCCTTCATGGCAAGTCCGGACAACCTATTCAGCTCCGCCCATTCGGCCAAACGATCGGTTAACGAAAGTGGACGCTCCGGACTATGGAACTGCGACCAAAAAAGCTCTGCCATTCCGTGATCCTTTTGACCTCGGAAGTGTTCGGCCGCGTCTGCGGCACTCGCCGCCAGGTCGAGATAAGCATCCTCTGCACCCCACAGCCTGTCCAATTGGCGTACTTAGGATCCGTGAATTTCCTCCGCAGCGAAAGGGCTTTCCAGCCGCAATATCTTGACTGGCGTAGCTCCTCCTTCATAGCTCTCATCGCAGAGCGAGTATCCTTAGCCTCGGTGGTGGCCTTTTCAGGTCCTCTTGTTTCGCTCGATCTTCTTTTTCAAGAAGCTCGCAGCAGTCGATAGCATTCCTCAATTTCACGGCCATATCGGCCATCTCTTTCTTGCTTTGGCAGTGAGCAGCCTGTTCGGCTTTTAGCTCTGCGGCCGCCTTTAAAGTAACCGCATCACTTTTTTCTGGTTTGCTCCTTGGCTCGGGCGAGCTCCTTGAAGGCTCTCCATAGCAGCGGCGCCATCTGCATTAAGCATACATGTTGTAAGGCATGGGCGTCAAGCTCCCTTACCAGGTGTCCGGAGAATCGCATACCTTGTGACTCGTCAAGCCGCTTATTAACAAGCGTGATGTCGCATCCGCCACATCAAGTTGCCGCTTCAGCTCGGCAAATTCATCAGCCCAGCTAGCCACCGGACGCCGCCACCTACATAGGAAGGCGCATATTATACTGGGGTTATGATCCTCGGCGGCGCCGTCATTTTGACACCGCACCAAGTCTCGGGGCTACTATCTATCTGAGCGCATTTTATATGCAAAACTGTCGGGAGATACATCATTTTGCGTACCTCAAAACCCGTCGATAAACTTACGACGGCTTCATACAACCCGCTCTCGGCGGATGAAATCCTTTCAGTCACCGTACTCATTAACGTCACGGTGATCTTTCGAATAGATGCTCGCCCGAGCAGATCCTTCAGCTCCTCCGGCCGTACACCCGTTGGTGCGGACTCGTCGGCGGCCTTTTCGAAGGCGGACACGGAGGGCTTTGGGAGGACGTCTGGCTGCCTTCGGCCCCGCGGATTGGAGAAGCCCTCCGCGACGACACCTCAGGGTTGCCCGCCTCGCACGACGGTACGGCAGGCGGAGGCGTTTCGCTCTCCATCATCTCCGGATCAAGATCCCCTGAAGATGAGCTCTGCTGTGAAGGGCTGAGATCCGAACTACAAGGTAAAATTTTCGGTTAACTTTAGAAATAAAACAGGGATGTCTTTTATTTTATAAACTCCCCCCTTTTTTACTTACGGCTCGCTGGAAGGCTGATCTCCTTGGGGAAATAGTGCGGCCGGAGCATCTCCCGCCGCAGGACCCTCTGGTGAAGATTTCTTCCCCCGCTTCGAGGCTTTGGTCCCCGGATCTCCAGACGCGGTCCTCTTCTCCCCTCGAAGGAGGGATTATCGATCCCCCCTTTCTTGATAGCCTCCTTCATGGAGGAAGTAGCTTCCTCGTTCCCCCCTTCGCCTTCTTCAAAAGGCACAACCTCTAGCATCTTGGTTAATACGGGATCCAGCGTGGTCTCAGGGAGGGGGGCCGGACACCTGATCAATTTTGCTTTTGTTGTCCACTCATGTTTAAAGGATAGCTCTTTTAAGGGCAAGTTTATGATAAATATGTGGATAGCATGTACGGGTACAGGACTACTTACTTGAGTATCCGGGCGATTGCAGCTCAGACCTGCGTCCTCGGTCAAGTCCGGACACATTGCTTGTGATCCGAAGAACAGTTTGTACATCTCCACGGGCGTTGCGCCCATAAAATGTTGAAGAGCTCGTGGTCCCTCCGGATTAAACTCCCACAGGCGGAGGGGGCGACGTTTGCAGGGCAGGATGCGATGAAGCAGCATGACGCTACTACAACCAGATTGATCTCTCTCTCTAGGAAGTCTCGAATACGGCCCTGCAACAAGGGCACGTCCTTGGACGGCCCCCAGTCAAGCCCTATTGACCCATGATGCCAGCCGCAATGGAAGGCGCGAGCGAAAGGCAGGTGGCGCCACCCATTTGGTGCCCCTAGGAGCGGTGATATAAAACCACTCCTGTTGCCATAAATTGAGCTCCTTTTGAAAAGAGCCCTCGGGCCATGGAGCGTCTGCATTCTTGCTTATAACAGCCCCTCCGCACTCTGCCTGATGCCCCTTTATCATCTTTGGCTCCACTTTGAAGGTCTTGAGCCACAATCCGAAGTGAGGGGTAATGCGGAGGAAGGCTTCACATACGACAATGAATGACGAGATATGGAGGATGGACTCCGGATTCAAGTCATGGAAATCCAGCCCATAATAAAACATGAGCCCCCGCACAAAGGGATCCGTCGGGAAGCCTAAACCCCGAAGGAAGTGAGACATGAACACCACGCTCTCGCCGGGCTCGGGAGTGGGAATGACCTGCCTGGAGCAGGCAGCCTATCGAGATCTCGCGGTTAGATACTGGCGTCTCGCAGCTTTAGCACATCTTCTTCTGTGACGGAAGAAGACATCCATTGGCCGAGTTGGTCGGAGCCGGACATCGTCGAAGGTCCGAAGCGCCTAAATCTGAAGCTTTGGGTGTTTGAACTCGAAGCGCGAGGTGAACTCGATGGAGGTTGGAAAAAAGAAGAGGGCCTTGGTCTCATTATAAAGAGGTTGAATACCAAGAGCCCTCCCCATGGTCGACTGGGACTCGCCCGATAGAGGAGGCATGCCAGCGGCACGGTTGGGTTACCACGTCCGTATTGATGAGAATCCCGGAATAAGGGGCACGATCTCCGCTTTGATAAGACGTGCCAAGGAAACCGCCTCGCTAAACGCGCTAAGGTGGAACAGTAAAAAAATGATTCGTATAAAGGCCTGGCTATGGTGTGATGTCACGCGCATGAATCGTCGGCAGATCTGTGCAAAGGTTATTCTCTCTACGGTAGTATGTGGAACTTGCTGCGAGCGGACACTATCCTTGTGTTCAAAATCTTCTATGAAGTATTCAGAAGAGGAACCCGCCTTGCAATGCGAAGACAATATGCACGCCGGACTCGTCGTCATTGAAGCCTGGTTCAGTGACTCTTGAGGAGTCTGGACTAGGGGTGTCCGGATAGCGAACTATCATCTTTGGCCGGACTCCTAGACTATGAAGATACAAGATTGAAGACTCCGTCCCATATCCGGATGGGACTTTCCTTGGCGTGGAAGGCAAGCTTGGCGATACGGATATGTAGATCTCCTACCATTGTAACCGACTCTGTGTAACCCTAACCCTATTCGGTGTCTATATAAACCAAAGGGTTTTAGTCCCTAGGACGAACGACAATCATACCATAGGCTAGCTTCTAGGGTTTAGCCTACTACCCATATCATCAATATTAATCAAGCAGGAGTAGGGTATTACCTCTATCGATAGGGCCCGAACCTGGGTAAAAACATCGTGCCCCTTGTCTCCTGTTACCATCCGCCTAGACGCACAGTTCGGGACCCCCTACCCGAGATCCGCCGGTTTTGACAGTAACAAGGAGCGTTGGGATGATTTCTCTGCCTGAGCCACCCCTTGTGTGTAGGTGTCCTCTCTGCCTTTTTGGCGTCTCGATGCCAAAGGGGGAGAGAGTGTAGGGATTTGCGAGTCGTGTGTCGTGTTCGGTGTGTTTGCTCTCTCATTTTAACCTCATTTGAACCTCGTTTCGGTTGCTTTGGTTTGGTTTAAGACTTATCCTTCATATGGTGTAAGACATATGCACTCTACCTATCTTAGTGAGCTTGTGATATATTGTGCTACCTATGTTTTATGCTCTTGCTTAGATGTTAGTCTTACCATTGCAAGATATGCCTTGTCTCTAAAATATAGGGGGAATGTTGATCCTAGTTTGTGTGTTGTGCATTCCAAAGCATCCATCTAGATTGCACACATCTAGGGGGAGCCCGTCTATATTTTAGAGAGGAGGGGTTTGCCTCTGCTCAATATTATTTCCCCTTGTGCAAATCCCGTATTGTCATCAATCCACCAAATAGGGGGAGATTGTAAGGGCATATTTATCCCTAAGGTGTTTTGGTGATTGATGACAATGCTTTTGCGGACTAATTGTGTGCCTTGAGTTTCTCAGACGCTTCATCGCTAGGTACAAGATGGTTTGGTGCCCCTCGAAGACTATTGAAGACGGCATTTTTTCTACATTTCTTTTTGGTGGATTTGAGTCGTAGGAAAGCCGTACTATTAAGAGGGGGTCCGCGTCGGAAAGGTTTGGGTGGAATCATCACGTACATGTTTCCTTCCTTGTCTCCACCTTTCCCTTGCACTTTGGAGCATCCCCGATTTATCCTCTATGCGATTGTCATGGCTGCTGTTGCTGAGCTTGCGATAGTACTGCTCCCTGGAGCGGTAGTACCGCAGGCACCCGCGGTAGTACCGTGCCACGGCGCGGTAGTACCGCGGGAGCCCACGGTAGTACCGCTCCTCTAGAGCCGTAGTACCGTGGCTCCCAGGCCAAGTGCCGCTGCATCGCGGTAGTAGGGGCGGATGTAATTTTTTACATCCGCGCCTCGGTGATAATACCGCACTGCCGGCGCTTGTGTAGTACCGCACGCGGCCTGGTTCAGCTGCCATGCGGTAGTATCGCTCCCCAGCGGTAGTACCGTGTCGGATTTTTGCATCAATTGATTTCCAGCGGAAGTAGGCACAGATGTAATTCTATTCATCTGCGCCCTTCCCCGGCTAGGACTTTCCTGCCTTACGGTAGTACCGCAAGGGGGAGCGGTAGTACCGCGCTCGCGGAAGTACTGCTCTCAGTCAGGCATGTTCTAGTCTCTGCAGCTGCCGCGGTAGTACCATGGTCCCTCACGGTAGTACCGCGTGGCCTTGCGGTAGTACCGCGTTTCTGGAGCGGTAGTACCGCATATCGCGGGCTGGATAAGTGGATAACGGTTGGATTTTGTCCACAGCTATAAAAGGGGTGTCTCCTACCTCTAGTTGACCACCTCTTCCAACCCTAAGCTACATTCTTGCTCCAAGCTCCATTTTTGCCCGATCTCACTCCCTAGCCACTCAAACTTGTTGATTTGCTTGGGAGTGGTTGAGAAGGCCCCGATCTACTCTTCCACCAAGAGAAATTTGATTCCCCCCACTTATCCCTTGCGGATCTTGTTACTCTTGGGTGTTTGAGCACCCTAGACGGTTGAGGTCACCGCGGAGCCATAGTCCATTGTGGTGAAGCTTCGTGGTGTCGTTGGGAGCCTCCAATTAATTTATGGAGATTGCCCCAACCTTGTTTGTAAAGGTTCGGTCGCCGCCTCCAAGGGCACCAATAGTGGAATCACGGCATCTCACATTGTGTGAGGGTGTGAGGAGAATACGGTGGCCCTAGTGGCTTCTTGAGGAGCATTGTGCCTCCACACCGCTCCAACAGAGACGTACTTCCCCTCAAAGGGAAGGAACTTCGGTAACACATCCTCGTCTCCACCGGCTCCACTCTTGGTTATCTCGTGCCTTTACTTGTGCAAGCTTATTTGTGTTACATCCCTTTCTTGATAGTGTGCTTATCATTGTTGCATCATATAGGTTGCTCACTTAGTTGCATATCTAGACAACCTACTTTGATGCAAAGTTTAAATTGTTAAAGAAAAGCTAAAAATTGTTAGTTGCCTATTCACCCCCCCCCCCCACCTCTGGTCAACTATATCGATCCTTTCACTTTCCCTTACGAGGTTATAAGAAAACTAAGCCAATTTACCATAGATATCACCCAACCCCCTCCTGCCCACGCATCGTAAGCAAGCCGAGAATATGGCACGCCACACACTAGAGATTATGGAGAATGACTGCGGATTACGCCACACCGTCCGATTTCTGCAAAAAATCGCTCCTTGTTCATGTTTATTTAGAGTTTCAATCTTAATTTGTTCCAGGCATGGAGGCGAATAAGACGTTGATCCATGGGCATGGCTCCCCTGGGGCTTTCTTGAGAGGACGAGGAGGGGACGGCAGGGCTTGTCTGTCTCGGCATAGGCAGCTCAGGGGCGTGTACTGCACTACCCTATGACAGAGCAGAGTAAATATCAACTATTGGTGTTGATTTTGTACATTACACCAACTTTACGGGTTGGTTAAATAGAGCATCACATATTCGTGTTATCCATTGCAGCAAGTTATAGTCCAGTGTTTATGTACCGTGATATAATTTCTGACGTAAGGGGTCTTCTTGTAAGTGCACGTGTGGCAAAGAAAACTAGTCACGTCAAGTGGAAATTTTTAGTTAGCTCATTAGTTTAAAAAAAAATTAGATTTTTATAAAAAAGCCAAAAAAAACTAGATCATACATGTAATCAATACTAACCTTGAAAAATTCCAACTCAACCAAACCAAATGTTTTGAACATATTGACAGATTTAGGTGGCCGACTTATGTGTCCGTTTTTTTCCACGCGTGCAATCACTAGCAGGGCCCACTTATCGGAAATCATGTTAGTGTACAAAGATGCTCGACTAGACCTATCTGCAACAGGTTACACCAATATGTGGTGTTCTGTGCAAAATGGGCACCAACAGCTCTTGGTTTGTGCAATTTTCTCTGACAGAGCATGGGGGTGCGGCGTGTTGATGCTCGTGTGCCCGTTGTTCGCAATACAAAGAGAAGAAACTATCTAGTTTAAAATGTGTTCATGACATACTTCTCTCTAAATTTGGTCGACTTCACAGCATATACTCCCTCCAGTCCTTTTTACTTCGCATATAAAATTTATCTGAAGTCAAAGTTCGTAAACTTTGATCAACCTTATAGAAAATATATCAACATTTACAATACAAATTAATACCATTAGGTGTCTGATGAATTGAATTTTCATATTATATAACTTCAATATTGTAGATGTAGATATTTTTTTATATAAATATGGTTAAATTTTATTAAGTGTGATTTCAGAAAAATCTTATATGCAAAGTGAAAAGGGCCGGAGTTGTACTTCTGAGAAAAAATCTATGCAAACTCCAGTTTAGAAGTAGGGAGCACTTTGACAGATGTACAGCAGTATAATATACTAGTACTTCAGACATACAACAACACAATATACTAATCACAATACAATAACACAATATACAAACTTGACACACATCTGCCCCTAGCTTACTTCTCAATTCGGTGGAGCGGGCGACTAATATGTTTCACTTATTGAACGGGGTCTATGGTCCGTCCATGACACCTGGACGTCGAAAGCGTCCTTGGGATGATCTCGTAGTACTAGTACCTATGGGGTGGAGGAGTGGGATCTTGAAGATGCCGACGTCGTAGTTGATCTGCAGACGGGCCATCGATCCTTTGTTGATCTCACAGCCAAACACTCAATGAAAGCACCAATGTCGGTGTCAAAACCGGCGGATCTCGGGTAGGGGGTCCCAAGCTACGGATCTTGGATCAATGGGCCGGGAACAGGAGACGAGAGGGATGATGTTTACCCAGGATCGGGCCCTCTCGAGGAGGTAAAACCCTACGTCCTGCTTGATTATATTGAAATGTATATGATGGTTACAGAGTCGATCTACCACGAGATGAGATGAACTAAACCCTAAACCCTAAACCCTAGGTGAGTAGGATGGTGATTCTCCTTCTAATGAATATATTCTCTATCGACTGGCCTGGCCTCGGCTTATATAAGGTACCGGAGCCCTAGGATAACAAGAGTCCTAGTCGAATACGTCGGTGGAGAGGAGTCCTTGTCTTGATCACCTAGACTTGTGGAATCTTCCTTGTATTCGTCATGGGCTACCCAAAGTGGCCCATGAGTGAACGGCCATGGGGGTCCTTGGCTCAACCCACCTGGTCGGGAGTCGATGTGGTGAGTACCCCCTAGTCCATGACACCGTCAACGTGGACCCCGCCTTAAGGATCACCACTGTCCCCGCATATATCCCCACGACGCCGATGATACGTCTCCAATGTATCTATAATTTTTGATTGTTCCATGCTATTATATTATCTGTTTTGGATGTTCAATGGGCTTTATTATACACTTTTATATTATTTTTGGGACTAACCTATTAACCGGAGGCCCAGCCCAAATTGTCATTTTTTTGCCTATTTTAGTGTTTCGAAGGAAAGGAATACGGAGTCCAAACGAAATGAAACATTCGGGAACGTGATTTTCAGAACAAACGTGATCCAGAGGACTTGGAGTGGACGTCAAGCAATCAACGAGGAGGCCACGAGGTAGGGAGGCGCGCCTGCCCCCATGGGCGCGCCCCCACCCTCGTGGGCCCCTCGTAGCTCTCCTGACCGACCTCTTTCGCCTATAAATACTCATATACCCTGGAAACATCAGAACAGGAGCCGAAACCCTATTTCCACCACCGCAACTCTCTGTACCCATGAGATCCCATCTTGGGGCCTTTTCCGCGTCACGGAGGGGCGATGATCACGGAGGGCTTCTACATCAACACCATAGCCTCTTCGATGATGTGTGAGTAGTTTACCTCAGACCTTCGGGTCCATAGTTATTAGATAGATGGCTTCTTTTCTCTCTTTGGATCTCAATACAAAGTTCTCCTTGATTCTCTTGGAGATCTATTCGATGTAATCTTCTTTTGCGGTGTGTTTGTCGAGATCCGATGAATTGTGTGTTTATGATCAAGATTATCTCTGAACAATATTTGAATCTCCTCTGGATTCTTTTATGTATGATTTGTTATCTTTGCAAGTCTCTTCGAATTATCAGTTTGGTTTGGCCTACTAGATTTATATTTCTTGCAATGAGAGAAGTGCTTAGCTTTGGGTTCAATCTTGCGGTGCTCGATCCCAGTGATAGAAGGGGAAACGACACGTATTGTATTGTTGCCATCAAGGATAAAAAGATGGGTTTATATCATATTGCTTGAGTTTATCCCTCTACATCATGTCATCTTGCTTAAAGCGTTACTCTGTTCTTATGAACTTAATACTCTAGATGCATGCTGGATAGCGGTCGATGTGTGGAGTAATAGTAGTAGATGCAGGCATGAGTCGGTCTACTTGTCACGGACGTGATGCATGTATACATGATCATACCTAGATATTCTCATAACTATGCTCAATTCTATCAATTGCTCGACAGTGATTTGTTCACCCACCGTAATACTTATGCTCTCGAGAGAAGCCACTAGTGAAACCTATGGCCCCCGGGTCTATTCTCTATCATATTAATCTACCGTTCTATTACCGTTTATTTTGCCTTCTTTACTTTAGTCTTTATTATAAAAATACCAAAAATATTATCTTATCATCTCTATCAGATCTCACTTTTGCAAGTGGCCGTGAAGGGATTGACAACCCCTTTATCGCGTTGGTTGTAAGGTTCTTATTTGTTTGTGTAGGTACGTGGGACTTGAGCGTGGTCTCCTACTGGATTGATACCTTCGTTCTCAAAAACTGAGGAAAATACTTACGCTACTTTACTGCATCACCCTTTCCTCTTCAAGGGAAAACCAACGCAGTGCTCAAGAGGTAACAGCCGACACCGAGCATGACTTTAAACCCAGACACGACGATGACGTGCAGGCATGGCCACGCCGTTTGCCGCATGAGTGGCAACACAGTGTTGAGCACCACAGGAAGCTGCAGTATGTTCATGATGGACCTTCCTATGGCAAGCGCTTGCCCGGTGTTGAAGAGCGGGGTTGTTATGTCCATGCGCGAGTCCAGTGGCACGACAGGCTGCGCAACACGAGACAACATTATTTAGAGCCAAGTCGGACTGCAAGTTGTTTTAACCATTCGCCCTGGATGATGAGTTATCTCAAAAACAAGGACTACAGGTTGTTTAGCCAAGCACAAGTATGTGGAGTAAATCTACAACTGGAGGCATTGAAAAGAACAACAAATGTTTTAGAACATCGTCATAAAAGCATCAGCTTTTGTTTCTCTACAACCACATTATAGCTTTTACATAAATCCATAAATTCTTTGTAGCTTTGATGGTGGCGGTGATGAGCTCCGCAGTGCCCCGAGATTGCTCCCCGTTGTGGATTCTCGTGGTCTCCGGAACGTACTCCGACCACGAGAACGGGGGCCGTAAGAGCATCTACAACCAGACTTCCTAAATTGACCGGGCGGACGCAGGACCACTGGACATAAGAGAAGAAAAAAATGATTCAACTAGACCCCTCAAAGCCTCCTTAAAGACCCAGACTGTCTGACACTCCGCATATTGCCCTCATATATGAGATGAGTACGAGGAGCGCCTAGGAGTGTCCGGTCAGTGGTTCATGCGTCCGTCACATAGAATTTGGGCCACCATAGAGCATCTTTTTTCTTTATTTATTATCACTTTTCTTTTTCTCTCTCCTCCATCAATCACATGTATGTGATCAGACGCATTAAAAAAAGAAACATGGCTGCGTGGACGTATAAATAGAGAATCAAATAAACATGTCCGAACACTGATCTAACACGTCCGTAGACGTTCGAGGGCCAAATTTGCCTAGTCTAGTTATACAGATGCCCTAAGGCCTGTAGTCGCATAGGATTGGAGACCGGGGCCATAGGCGATGGGCTCGCGGCAACGACAAGGAGTCGGAGAGGTGTGCCGAAGCGGGGGACGCGCCTCAGTAGTGGGCAGTAGACGGAGTTTAGGGTGGAGCTGCACTGGAGTCGAGCGCACAAGGACGAGACTCCCTTTTTTATTTTATTGAAATTTCATTTTACACAATTAATTTCATTGTATTTACATTACAGAATACATCGAAATTAAAACTGAATTAAAGTACAGGATAAACAGAGTAAAATCAACTAAAGTACCCCAAAAAATGGAATTTCATCAAAATCTTTATTTTTTGTATATATATTATTTATTTTATTGTTTTGTATCTAGCACAATTGTAAGGTAAAAAACATAAAAGATTCTGAATTCTCCATTTAATTCGGAAAAAAAGAGATTCGTGTTCGTAGAACATCGATAGAGAAAAAAAAGCCGACTATGGTCGGCGTTGGTTAAGGGGAAGTGTGGATGCGATGCGACGGTGTGGATTCCAGAATCTAGAGACTTTTTCCTCGCCTTGTCAAAGACTTTTTCCGCGGCTAGGAGCACGATTTACCCAAGCGAAAGCGAAGCGCAGCTTGATCCCCACTTTTTTATTTTGACGGCTTGATCCCCACTTGCCACCGCTAACGAACAACCTCGGTTAACGCCACCACTTTTTTTTTTAAGCTGGTTAACGCCACCACTTGTGCCTTTCTTTTTGCATGTACGTATCGTGTCTCTGTAGCCTGTAAGACATATTTTTTATCTGAGAGTTTTCTTTTTACATTTTCTAATCTGTGAGTTGGGACTGTTAGAAATATACGCACACGGTCTAACCCCTATTCCTTGATTCTTTTCCGTGGTTCCGCTTACAATGATCAATTGAGGCTAGGGATTAGGAACCATTATATAGTGCTATTTCAGTTAATTTCAAACTGTACAAACTGCAGATAAATGTTCAGATAAAATTTGTTTAAACGAAGACTCCAGGTTAACTTAACCAACCATGATCATTAGTAACCATCAAGGAGTTCCATCTGCAAACTGTCCCATAAGCAGGTACGTGTGAGTCGCACGCTGAATTTGAATTACAATTCAAATTCACAGGCTTTACCAATTCATGGAGCCAAACCCATGAACAACCTGGCATTCCATAATATGTTGTGCCCGGGCAAATATACATTTAGTATAATAAATATTCCAGCATTAATAAATATTGTTTCCAGCATATATGTACCGGCTTCCATGAACTATATTCCATTCATGTATTCCAAGCAATACTCAAGTGCATCGGTAAATTCCATATCAAGGTAAACATATTTCAGGAACTATGTAGTATAAAATGTTGCAAGCCACACTTAAGTATTTCCTACATCTCCCACTTGGCTAAAACATTCTAATTCCAGAAACGAAGACCCATGTTGCAAATATGTTTACAAAATACTTCCTGACTAAGAGGTTTAGTCAATGGATCAGCAACCATGTCCACACTAGGTAAATAATCTAAATGAACTGTTCTTAATCTATTAACGACGTCACGAATGTAATGATATCTTCCCTCAATATGTTTGGTTTTGCTATGAAACTTGGGATCCCTTGAGACCTTGATTGCCGCCTGGTTATCACAGAAAATAGTAACAGGATATGAAGCGCTTTCCACCACCACGAGAGACGCAAGAAACCCCTTTAACCATACACCTTCTTTCACAGCTTCCGACGCAGCAATATATGCAGCCTCCATAGATGAAAGTGCTACAGAATCTTGCTTCTTGCTACTCCAGGAAATAGCTCCTCCTGCTAGTGTAAACAGATAACCAGAAGTTGATTTCCGGTCATCAAGATCCCCTTGCCAATCAGCATCAGTAAACCCCTGCAGCTGAAGATTGTGTCCATTAAAACACAGAAAATAGTCCATAGTTCCTTTGACATAACGCAAAGTATTCCTAATTTATTTCCAATGCTCAGGTCCAGGGTTCACTTGATATCTACTCAACAAACCCACGGCATGGCATATATCAGGTCTTGTAAATAGCATAGCATACATTAAAGAACCCAATGCAGATGAATAAGGAATATTGCTCATTTGTTTCCTTTCCTCAGGAGTTTTAGCACACATTTCCTCACTAAGTTTAGTTCCCCTAAGAATAGGTACTTTAACAGGCTTGCAATTTTCCATAGAGAATCTCTGAAGTACATTATTGAGATATGCCTTTTGAGACAAACCCAACATTCTCTTCCTTCTATCTCCACGTATTTCCACTCCCAGAACATAGGAAGCTTCCCCCATATCCTTCATGTCAAATTTAGCGGATAACCAGGTTTTAACTTCCATCAGTGTAGATTTATCATTTGAAGCAATGAGAATATCATCAACATAAAGAGATAACAATACAAATTTATTTCCCATTATCTTAAAATAGATATAATGGTCACCTTCCGTCATTGAAAAACCATATGACGTGATTGCATTATCGAAAAGAATATACCACTGACGTGAGGCTTGTTTAAGACCATATATGGACCTGTTTAATTTACAGACCTTCCCTTCATTCCCCCTTTCCACAAAACCTTCAGGTTGGTTCATGTATATTTCTTCTTCCAACATTCCATTTAAGAATGTTGTTTTAACATCCATTTGATGCAATCCCAGATCATAATAAGCAATTAATGCACTAATGATCCGTATAGAGGTAAATTTAGCAACGGGAGAAAAGGTTTCTACAAAATCAACTCCTTCCATTTGTGTAAATCCTTTAGCAACAAGCCTTGCTTTATATTTATCCACTTGACCAGTCGCATTCAATTTCATTTTAAATCTCCATTTAGAACCAATAGACTTTCGATTGTTTGGTAATTCAACTAATTCCCAAACATTATTTTTCCTCATAGAGTTTAATTCTTTGTAACATCCCAAATTTTCAATTTGGAATGTTATACATTAGGTCATCATGCATATCATATTTTTCTCGCATTTTCCGATCCTAGAAAATTTCACGCAACTCAAGGACCCTCGGAGAGAGTTGGAAGTTTCATTATTTTCATATTTGGGATTTCTCAAATTTTGAAAATGGGATCATTTGGATTTATTTATTTATCTTCAAAAGTTTTTCCGATATAAAGCGTTAAAGAGAGGGAATAATATGACTTTCCCAACATTTAGGAAAAATGAAGATATTATAAATAAATCAAAATTTGGTTTTGAGGATTTATTTGCTTTAGGCTAAAATGAGCATTTAAAAAATATGCATATTTGCCGTTTTAAAGTTCATTTTGTTCGACTCATTTTAGGAGTCGGGAAAAATTAATTTTATTAAATTGAGTTCGTTTGGTATTTTTTTTAATCCGTTTAGTTTTGTTTTAAAAAACTGCTGCGCGCGCCCACTGGGCCAAGGCCCAGCCGGCCCAGCCTCCTGCCCACCTCCCTCTCTCCTCACGCACCTCTGGCCTTGCACGCGCCGCTTGGCGAGTCCGAGGAGGACTCCTCCTCTCACCTCTGCTTGCCCTCCCCAAGCCACCCGGCCCCCCCTCCTATAAAACCCGGCACCCCCCCTCTCCTCCTCACCGCGCCGCCCGCCTCCCCGACCAGAGCCCCGCCGCCGAGGACGCCGCCGCCGTCTCCCGCCGCCGCCGGAGCACCTCGCCGCCTCGCCGCCCCCTCCCGACCTCGAGCCCCCCGGGCTGAGCCTGGCCAAGCCAAGCCACCGGAGGTAGCCGCCGCCACCGCCCGGTCCGGTTTTCTTTAGAAAACCCGATCCGGTTTTTTTTAAAGATGTTCGGTTTTTTTAAAACCCTAGATGGTTTTTATTTTTTTCGGTTTTCTTATTTAATGAACGTTCACCGAACCGTTCGTTTCAATGAATGTGTTCGTTGGATTAGTTCTGTTAACGAACGTCCGTTATTAAATCCGTTTGTCGTTTTCTTTTAATCGGATTTAATCCGTTATTTTTTTGTCTGATTCGATTTCCGATCCGATTTTCAAATCTGTTTATTTTCTCGCTCGTTTGTCGGAATCAGGTGATTCAAGCGCCTGGAGTTTCGTTACGAAACCGCCGTTCCGACTAATCTACTTACACAGAGTTTTTCTACTGTAAAATTTTGACCTAGTTTCAGATTGCTAAACCGAGTCGTTCTCTCTCGAGTTTCGACTTTCGATGCTTTATTTGATTCGATTCTTTTGCAACCAGGGTTCTTAAGTTGAACTATCTGGTTAGATCTTTTATTCGAGATTTCCCTGTGCATTAGATGAGTACTTATTGTATGCTTGTTGTTTGTCTGCGTTAGATCACCCGGAGTGCGCCGCTTGTTACTTCGAATCTCTAGGTCTCTCGGATCATCAGCAAGGCAAGTAACACTTGATCATACCTTTTCTACTACCCAGTTTTATTGCATTAGATCAAACTCTCAAACACTTGCATGGTTAGGATCTAATTAAATTGTGGGATAGGAAGTAGATTGAGGTAGTACCTATTACCTGTTTTACTTATGAAACCTTGGGAGTTACTTCTACGTTTGCTGTTATGCCATGCTATGCTAGTAGACGTGGATTGGGTGAGTGAATATCCATGACAGATGTGAGATTGTTAACTAATGGTTTATCTAAGGTGGCAACCTAAACACACATCTGGGTGGATTGAGGCACTGGTTTCCATCAGACTTGCTGTATTTCTTGGACCGCCACCTGTGCTCTAAGGGATCATAAGATTATTCAAGCTGAAACTTTCGTGTGCAGCCACAAGCCAATTATGGGCTCTGGCGTAGTTGACTAAGTTGTGCGAACTCTTACGGGTAGGCTAGCTGATGTAGGGGATGTAGGTTGGTACGGTCTACCCACATGTAAGGTGCTAAGCGCTTCGAAGACTATGTCTCGGTCATCCGTTTCTCAAACACCATGTAGTCACGAGAACCAAGCGGAGGAGATCGAGTCTTGTGGGGAAAAGTCGCAAACCTCTGCAGAGTGTATAAACTAATCATGATTAGCCGTGTCCCCGGTTATGGACGTTTTGAGTATCCGTAATTGAATATCATGTGAATCTCAACATGTTACTTCTAATAAATGTATTGGGATTTGATGAGTACTTTTTAATTGGGATTGAGGATCTGTCAACCATTCTCAATGTTTAACAACCACCATGATAGTTAAATAAAATTATTCCTTTGTTGTAGGGAAAAACTAGCTTTATGCAAAAAAATGTAACAGAGAGCCTTACCACCAGCCATATATGCATGTAGTATAGGCTTATTCTTTCATTACTCTCTATGTGTTACATTGCCAAGATATTCCATGTCTTGACCGTTTTGGGCTGCAACTTTCACGTTGCAGACTTTTCGAACGACAGTAAGGTGTTAGGTCGTGGTTCTATACTCGATGATGCCGATGGAGTTGATGGACTCACTTATCTTCCAAGCCTTCCGCTGTTATTATTAGATGGCCTTAAGCCATATTATTGTATTAAGTTCCTTGTGGACAACGATGTAATAAGTGTGTGATTGCTACTCGCTATAAATCCTTCAAATCTTGTGTGGTGTCGGCATTCTTGATCCAGGATGACACCGAGCACGAGACTTGATCCATTCGGTCTGGTCGCTCAGAGAATGGTATCGAGCACACTGTTGATATGAGGACACGACCACTAAGTTAAAGCCATAGATCACTACTCTCTTCCCATTTTCTAACTCCTCATCTTTTCTACTCTCTTAGGATGACGGACGCGAAGATCAAGTACACCCAACCAGATGAAGGCACACCTTTTGGATTTCACTTGAAGGAAGTTACCAAGTACCTGAACATTGGACTACCAAGTTTCACCGGGACTTTCAACGCCACTCTGCCTGAAGAGGAGCGCTGGAAGATTCAAGCTCACGTTCCAGGAAGAACATTCGCCCCAATCACCAAGCCTATAGATAGTGTTTTCAGTTCACCTACTTGGAGTCTGGGAAAGAGCATGGCAGCTCACATCACCATGGGACGCATTGGAGAAGTTTATCAAGAAGACCTCAAGGACACTATCTACCAGATTTGCGGACGCCGAGATGACAAATGGGACATAGTCAGCACCAAGAAGGATAGGTCCATTGCAGCTTTCATCCAAGAGTTAAATCAGCACATTCGATGCCAGGAGAACCAAATGTGCAATGATATGTTGGAGTTGCAGAATGCAAAGGGAAGGATCGTCGAACTGGAAGGAGAACTAAAGACTACATGCAAGGACTACATGGACGAGATCGTAGCTCTGGCAAGACACAATAACGATCTTAAGTACGAGATCGAAGAACTCAAGAAGAAGTTGGCGCTCAGGAATGAAGACCAGTATGTCGGATGCTCAAGCGACTACATCAACATCGACGACACCGATTCGGATCCAAGTGAACCCGACTTTGAAGACGAAGCTGGAGCAGACATCATGGAGTCTTCCACCGGTTCAAATTAGTAGAAGTCCTCCACATATTAGTAGTATTCCCTCCATGTAAATATCATAGTACACTCACTTTTGCGATAGTTAGATCGTTGTAAGCTCTTTGTTTGATTGAATGAAGTGATTTTGTGTGCATTTGCTCATGTGCATTTGGGTAGTGATTCCCCTTAGACCTCAATCTATTCTAAATTCTCGTCTTTTCTAAACCCATCAGATGCCTCCGAGACGCGACCCCGGATTCGTTTTCCCGCCAGAGATCACCCAACTGATTCAGCAGCAGAATACCCTGATTCAAACATTGGTGCAGAACCAGGGCAACAACAACAACAACAACAACAACAACAACCCACCACCACCACCTGCGGATCATCTAACTCGTTTCCTTAGACTAAACCCGCCGGTGTACTCCAGTAGCACCGAGCCGATTGTAGCAGATGACTGGCTCCGCAAGATAGGAAGGGAGCTGACCACTGCAGGATGCACAGATGGAGAAAGAGTGAAGTTTGCAGCACATCAGCTTGAAGGACCCGCAGCAGCATGGTGGGAGAATTTCACAGCCACTTACCCGTGACACCTTTGTCACATGGGATCAATTTCAGCAAGCTTTCCGACTTGCCCATGTTTCAGCAGGAGCTATGGCCATGAAGAAGCGTGAGTTTCGCAACTTACGCCAAGGAGGAAGGACTGTTGGCCAGTACGTGGATGACTTTAGTAAATTAGCACGTTATGCCCCAGATGACATTGCTACAGACGCTGCTAAACAGGAGAAGTTTCTAGAAGGACTGAATGATGAGTTCAGCATGCCGTTGATGGTAGCAAGTTTCAATAACTACCAGGAGTTGGTAGACCGAGCCCTCATGATTGAAGGAAAGCAGCAGCAAATTGAGAACCGCAAGCGGAAGTATGGACAAGGGAAGTATAACTCGAGCTCGTGAAGCCTCGTTATACCCCTAAATCAGGAATTCAGTTTCAGCATACCCATGGAGGAGGTAATTCGCATAACCATAATAGCACCAAGAATGGGAGCGGAATGGAGGAAGCAACGGACAGAATTGCACCAACCCGTCAACACCATCCAAGGTAGACTGAGTCACATCACTTGCTTTAAGTGCCGCAAGATGGGCATTATGCAAATGGTGTCCAAAAGGCCGAATGGAAATGGCAATGGAAGCTCGGAAAGAAGCCCAACCCTTTCAACAGGGGACGGGTGAACCACATTGATGTGGAGGAGGTTGAAGATCAGCCCGATGCACGATGTCGGTAAGTTTTTGGTTAAGTCATTTCTGCAGTTGTTCTTTTCGATCTTGGTGCATCGCATTCATACATATCAAGGGATTTGTGGATAAGTACAAGTTACCAACCCAAGCCCTTAGGTCACCCATGCTAGTAACCTCACCGGAGCAGAGTACATGGCTAGTAAATGGTGTGATCGATCGCCATTAAGGATTGGACACTATGTTTTCCCTCGGACCTAATAGTTACGGAATCCCAAGGATTGGATGTGATATTAGGAATGGATTGGTTATCAAAGTATGGAGGAAACATAGATTGCACCACAAAGTCAACTTTGCTCACCACACCGGAAGGAAGAAGGATCAAGTATGTATCACGGCACGAGCGAGAAGAGCGCAAGTTAATTGCTTAACAGAGTGGTGCGGGAAGAAGTACCGGTGGTGAAGGATTTTCTGATGTATTTCGGAAGAGTTGCGGTGAATGCCACGGATAGAGACATTGAGTTTTGATCGAGCTGTTGCGAGAACAGGCCCGATATCGAGCGACCGTCAGAGGATGCCCGCAAAGGATTTGGCGGAAATCAAGAAGCAGATTAAGGAACTATTAGATAAAGGTTTTATTCGCCCAAGTTCATCACCTTGGGGATCACCCGTTTTGTTGGTGGAGAAGAAGGATGGATCTTTGAGAATGGTTGTTGATTATCGTGGATTGAATGAAGTAACAATCAAGAACAAGTACCCACTACCTATGATAAATGATCTGTTTGATCGCTTGCAAGGAGCTA
This sequence comes from Aegilops longissima, assembly GCA_021605205.1. Lineage (NCBI taxonomy): Eukaryota > Viridiplantae > Streptophyta > Magnoliopsida > Poales > Poaceae > Aegilops > Aegilops longissima. The sequence continues at coordinate 27,784,605 of CM038680.1, forward strand.
AAGTGTTTTCCAAGATCGACTTGCGATCAGGGTACCATCAGTTGAAGATTCGGGAGCAGGACATACCCAAGACAGCATTTACCACGAGATATGGACTGTATGAGTATACCGTTATGTCATTTGGACTGACTAACGCACCAGCCTATTTCATGAACCTGATGAACAAAGTGTTTATGGAGTTTTGGATAAGTTAAATCGTGGTGTTCATTGATGACATTTTGATTTTCTCGAAGAATGAAGAGGAACACAAGGAACATTTGCGATTGGTTTTGGAGGCGAGGAACACCAGTTGTATGCCAAATTCAGCAAATGTGAGTTTTGGCTAAAGGAAGTTGGATTTCTCGGACATGTTATATCCGGAGAAGGAATAGCAGTTGACCCCACAAAGGTTGAGACCGTAACCAAATGGGAAGCACCAACGACAGTTGGAGAGATTCGGAGTTTCCTTGGACTCGCAGGATACTACCGAAGATTCATTGAGAATTTCTCAAGGATTGCCAAGCCTATGATGAATTGTTGAAGAAGGAAAACAAATTCATATGGACTGAGGACTGTGAGGCAAGTTTTCGGGAGTTGAAGAAAAGATTGGTTACCTCACCAGTTTTGATATTGCGGATCGGACTAAGGATTATGAGGTGTATTGCGACGCTTCACGTCGAGGACTTGGAGCCGTGCTTATGCAAGAAGGAAGAGTTGTTTCGTATGCTTCACGACAACTTAAGCCCCATGAATTGAATTATGCCACTCATGATTTGGAGTTAGCAGCCGTTGTGCATGCCCTGAAGACGTGGAGACATTTTCTCATTGGTAATCATTGTGAGGTATATACGGATCACAAGAGTTTGAAGTACATCTTCACCCAGAAAGAATTGAATCTCAGACAAAGGAGATGGTTAGAACTTATCAAGGATTATGACATGAGATTGCATTATCACCCCGGAAAGGCTAATGTCGTAGCTGACGCATTGAGCCGTAAGAGCCACGTCAATACTCTAATGATGGGAGGAGTACCCAATGAGTTAGCCGAGGACCTTCGAGAGCTATGTTTGGAAATAGTTCCGAGAGGCTATGTAGCAGCATTGGAGATTCAGTCGACACTGTTGGACAAAATCAGAGAAGCCCAAAAGGCCGATAAGGAAGTTGCCTCTATAAAGGAGAAAATGAGCAAAGGAAAAGCTAAAGGATTTCGTGAGGATGAGAACGATACCCTATGGTTTGAAGACCGTGTTTATGTGCCCAATGACCCAGAGATCAGGAAGTTGATTTTACAAGAAGCCCATGATTCACCTTATTCGATTCACCCAGAAATACCAAGATGTATTTGGATTTGAAGAATACTTTCGGTGGACGGAATGAAGAAGGATATTGCGGAGTATGTAGCAATTTGCGATGTATGTCGAAAGTAAAGGCGAGCATCGAAGCCAGCAGGATTATTACAACCATTGCCGATACCCGAATGGAAGTGGGATAAACTAGGCATGGATTTCATCACAGGTTTGCCAAAGACTCGTTCAGGATATGACTCGATTTGGGTCATAGTCGACCGTTTGACAAAGGTAGCTCATTTTATTCGATCAAGACTACTTATAGCAGTGCTAAGTTGGCAAAGATATACATGACCAGAATTGTGTGTTTACGAATTCGAGGAGCATCAGTCGAATAGAGGAACCCAATTTACCTCAAAATTTTGGAACCGGTTGCACGAAACATTGGGAACCAGACTAGAATTGATACAGCTTTCCACCCACAGACCGATGGATGACCGAGAGAGTCAATCAGATTTTAGAGGATATCTTTGAGAGCTTGTGCACTAGATTATGGATCTAGCTGGGATGATAATTTGCCGTATGCAGAATTTTCCTACAACAACAGTTACCAAACCAGCTTGAAGATGGCACCTTCGAGGCTCAGTATGGAAGAAGGTGCAGGACACCGTTGTCATGGGACTAAACGGAGATCGTCGATTGTTTGGACCAGATTTGATTAAGGAGTCGAACAGAAGGTTAAGTTGATTCGAGACAGGCTCAAGGTAGCCCAGTCCGCATGTAAGAGCTATGCCGATTCAAAGCGCAGCGATTGAGTATGAAGTTGGAGCAGAGTATATCTTAGAGTATCCCGCCACGAGGAGTTAAGCGTTTTGGAGTTAAAGGAAAGTTAGCACCGCGTTCGTTGGACCGTATAAGATTTTGCAACGCATGGGAGAAGTTGCTTATAAGTTGGAATTGCGGAAGGACTGTCGGGAGTTCATGATGTATTCCATGTTTCCCGATTGAAGAAATGTCACCCGAGATAGCAGAGGTACCGTTAAGAGACACAAGTGCACTGGAAGCAATACAGTTGAAGGATGACTTAACATATGAGGAAAAACGGTTAAGATTCTCGATTATGCCAGCAGAGTTACCCGCAGCAAGGTTATCAAGTTTTGCAAAGTTCGGTGGAGCCACCACTTTGAGGATGAAGCCACCAGGAAAGAGAAGAAGTTTTGTAAGGACCACCTCACCTATTTTCTAGCCAACCCGAATCTCGAGGGCTGAGATTCATCTTAAGAGGTAGGTTTGTAACATCCCAAATTTTCAATTTGGAATGTTATACATTAGGTCATCATGCATATCATATTTTCTCGCATTTTCCGATCCTAGAAAATTTCACGCAACTCAAGGACCCTCGGAGAAGTTGGAAGTTTCATTATTTTCATATTTGGGATTTCTCAAATTTTGAAAATGGGATCATTTGATTTATTTATTTATCTTCAAAAGTTTTTCCGATATAAAAAGTTAAAGAGAGGGAATAATATGACTTTCCCAACATTTAGGAAAATGAAGATATTATAAATAAATCAAAAATTTGGTTTTGAGGATTTATTTGCTTTAGGCGAAAATGAGCATTTAAAAAAAATGCATATTTGCCGTTTTTAAAGTTCATTTTGTTCGACTCATTTTTAGGAGTCGGGGGAAAAAATTAATTTTATTAAATTCGGAGTTCGTTTGGTATTTTTTTAATCCGTTTAGTTTTTGTTTTAAAAAAAAACTGCGCGCCCCTTTGGGCCAAGGCCCAGCCCTGCCCAGCCCGCCTGCCCACCTCCTCTCTCCCTCGCGCCCCAGCGTCTTGCGCCAGCCCGCCGCCGCCGGCGAGTCCGAGGAGGACTCCTCCTCTCACCCCCCGGCTTGCCCTCCCCAAGCCACCCGCACCCCCTCCTATAAAACCCGGCACCCCCCCTCTCCTCCTCACCATGGCGCCCGCCTCCCGACCTGAGCCCCTGCCGCCGAGGACGCCGCCGCCGTCTCCCCCCCGGAGCACCTCGCCGCCCTCGCCGCCCCCTCCCGACCTCGCCGCCCCGGAGCCCGCTGAGCCCCGCCGGCGAAGCCACCGGAGGTAGCCGCCGCCACCCGCCCCGGTCCGGTTTTCTTTAGAAAACCCGATCCGGTTTTTTTTTAAAGATGTTTGGTTTTTTTAAAACCCTAGATGGTTTTTATTTTTTTCGGTTTTCTTATTTAATGAACGTTCACCGAACCGTTCATTTCAATGAATGTGTTCGTTGGATTAGTTCTGTTAACGAACGTCCGTTATTAAATCCGTTTGTCGTTTTCTTTTAATCGGATTTAATCCGTTATTTTTTTTCTGATTCGATTTCCGATCCGATTTTCAAATCTGTTTATTTTCTCGCTCGTTTATCGGAATCAGGTGATTCAAGCTCCTGGAGTTTCGTTACGAAACCGCCGTTCCGACTAATCTACTTACACAGAGTTTTGCTACTGTAAAATTTTGACCTAGTTTCAGATTGCTAAACCGAGTCGTTCTCTCTCGAGTTTCGACTTTCGATGCTTTATTTGATTTGATTCTTTTGCAACCAGGGTTCTTAAGTTGAACTATCTGGTTAGATCTTTTATTCGAGATTTCCTGTGCATTAGATGAGTACTTATTGTATGCTTGTTGTTTGTCTGCGTTAGATCACCCGAGTCGCCGCTTGTTACTTGAATCTCTAGGTCTCTCGGATCATCAGCAAGGCAAGTAACACTTGATCATACCTTTTCTACTACCCAGTTTTATTGCATTAGATCAAACTCTCAAACACTTGCATGGTTAGGATCTAATTAAATTATGGGATGGGAAGTAGATTGAGGTAGTACCTATTACTGTTTTACTTATGAAATCTTGGGAGTTACTTCTCGTTTGCTGTTATGCCATGCTATGCTAGTAGGCGTGGATTGGGTGAGTGAATATCCATGACAGATGTGAGATTGTTAATTAATGGTTTATCTAAGGTGGCAACCTAAACACACATCTGGGTGGATTGAGGCACTGGTTTCCATCAGACTTGCTGTATTTCTTGGACCGCCACCCGGGCTCTAAGGGATCATAAGATTATTCAAGCTGAAACTTCCGTGTGCAGCCACAAGCCAATTATGGGCTCTGGCATAGTTGACTAAGTTGTGCGAACTCTTACGGGTAGGCTAGCTGATGTAGGGGATGTAGGTTGGTACGGTCTACCCACATGTAAGGTGCTAGCGCTTCGAAAGACTATGTCTCGGTCATCCGTTTCTCAAACACCATGTAGTCACGAGAACCAAGCGGAGGCGATCGAGTCTTGTGGGGAAAAGTAAACCTCTGCAGAGTGTATAAACTAATCATGATTAGCCGTGTCCCCGGTTATGGACGTTTTGAGTATCCGTAATTGAATATCATGTGAATCTCAACATGTTACTTCTAATAAATGTATTGGGATTTGATGAGTACTTTTTAATTGGGATTGAGGATGTTGTCAACCATTCTCAATGTTTAACAACCACCATGATAGTTAAATAAAATTATTCCTTTGTTGTAGGGAAAAACTAGCTTTATGCACAAAAAAATGTAATCAGAGAGCCTTACCACCAGCCATATATGCATGTAGTATAGGCTTATTCTTTCATTACTCTCTATGTGTTACATTGCGGCATATTCCATGTCTTGACCCGTTTTGGGCTGCAACTTTCACGTTGCAGACTTTTCGAACGACGAGTAAGGTGTTAGGTCGTGGTTCTATACTCGATGATGCCGATGGAGTTGATGGACTCACTTATCTTCCAAGCCTTCGCTGTTATTATTAGATGGCCTTAAGCCATATTATTGTATTAAGTTCCCTTGTGGACAACGATGTAATAAGTGTGTGATTGCTACTCTGCTATAAATCCTTGAAATCTTGTGTGGTGTCGGCATTCTGATCCGAGGATGACAACGAGCACGAGACTTGATCCATTCGGGTCTGGTCGCTACATTCTTCCTGCATGGCTTCCATCCAAAGATTTGACTCAGGACTTGCCAATGCAGCTTTGAATGATTTTGGTTCTTCCTCTAAGTTCTGGATTTTAGAGTGCACTCTTCCCCCAGAAAAACAAAATACTCATCTAAATATGCAGGTGGTTGTGTATTCATCCCACTTCTCCTAGGCATGCTATTCGAAATAGAGTTAGTAAATTGACTAGGATCATTATTTTCCTGAACTAGAGGTTCAGTTTCAGGTAAAGAGATATCTTCAGGTGCTACTAATAATTCCACCCTAGCTCGTTTAGCACGGCGAAGTGTATCCTGGTCAAGAAAAACTGCATCTCCACTTTCAATCAATTTCTTTCTTTGAGGATCCTAAAAACGGTAACCATTAGAACCTGATGCTTAACCAATAAAAATTCCTGGGGTACTTTTAGATTGTAGTTTGGTGCGCAACTGGCTAGGTATCCTTATTTGAGCATTACACCCCCAAACCGCCAAATGGCGAAGTGAGGGCTTCCTTCCCTTCCAAAGCTCATAGGGTGTTACCATTACAGCTTTAGAAGGTGAGTGATTCAATAAATATACAACAGTGCGAAGTGCCTCTCCCCAAAAAGACAATGGCAAGTCAGAATAAGCCATCATAGACCTAACCATATCCATTAAAGTCCTATTCCTTCTTTCCGCCACTCCATTCTGTTGTGGAGTATATGGCAAGGTATAGTGATGAATAATGCCATGTTCTTTGGAGAAAGCATCTAGTATTCCTGACGTGTATTCACCACCACGGTCAGTTCTAAGTATTTTAATTTTCTTGTTTAGCTGATTTTTCACTTCCGCTTTGAATACTTTAAAAGCATCAAATCCTTCTGATTTGTATTTAAGAAAATACACATAACCGTATCTTGAATAGTCATCTATGAAAGTGATAAAGTAGATTTTCTACCCTCCCAAAGTGGGTGTGGAAAATTCCCCACAAATGTAAGAGTGAACGATGGCAAGCTGTTTTGTTGATCTACTTGCTTTGGGAAAAGGCTACCTAGTCATTTTACCCATAATACATGCTTCACAAATACCATAATCCTCCCATTTAAAGTTCAAAATTCCAGAACTAATAAGTCTCTTAATCCTGTTCTTAGATATATGTCCAAGACGCAAATGCCATGATGACCCACAAAGTATAGGGGATCTATCATAGTCCTTTCGATAAGTACGAGTGTCGAACCCAACGAGGAGCAGAAGGAAATGATAAGCGGTTTTCAGCAAGGTATTCTCTGCAAGTACTGAAATAAGTGGTAACAGATAGTTTTGTGATAAGATAATTTGTAACGAGCAACAAGTAACAAAAGTAAATAAAGTGCAGCAAGGTGGCCCAATCCTTTTTGTAGCAAAGGACAAGCCTGGACAAACTCTTATATAAGGAAAAGCGCTCCCGAGGACACATGGGAATATCGTCAAGCTAGTTTTCATCACGTTCATATGATTCGCGTTCGGTACTTTGATAATTTGATATGTGGGTGGACCGGTGCTTGGGTGTTGTTCTTACTTGAACAAGCATCCCACTTATGATTAACCTCTATTGCAAGCATCTGCAACTATAACAAAAGTATTAAGGTAAACCTAACCATAGCATGAAACATATGGATCCAAATTAGCCCCTTACGAAGCAACGCATAAACTAGGGTTTAAGCTTCTGTCACTCTAGCAACCCATCATCTACTTATTACTTCCCAATGCCTTCCTCTAGGCCCAAATAATGATGAAGTGTTATGTAGTCGACGTTCACATAACACCACTAGAGGCTAGACAACATACATCTCATCAAAATATCAAACGAATACCAAATTCACATGACTACTAGTAGCAAGACTTCTCCCATGTCCTCAGGAACAAACGTAACTACTCACAAAGAATAATCATGTTCATAATCAGAGGGGTATTAATATGCATATAGGATCTAAACATATGATCTTCCACCAAATAAACCAACTAGCATCAACTACAAGGAGTAATCAACACTACTAGCAACCTACTAGTACCAATCCCGGACTTGGAGAAAAGAATTGGATACAAGAGATGAACTATGGTTTTGAGATGAGATGGTGCTGGTGAAGATGTTGATGGAGATTGCCCTCTCCCGATGAGAGGAGCGTTGGTGATGACGATGGCGATGATTTCCCCCTCCCGGAGGGAAGTGTCCCTGGCAGAATAGCTCTGCCGGAGCCCTAGATTGGTTCCGCCAAGGTTCCGCCTCGTGGCGGCGGAGTCTCGACGAAAGACCTCATATAGCAGAAGATGGCCATCGGAGAGCTAGCGGGGGCACGAGGTAGGGGCGCATACAGGGGTAGGCGCGCCCCCACCCTCGTGGACAGGTGGGCCCCCGTCTGGTGAACTTCTTCTGCTCAATATTTTTTATTATTTCCAAAAATGACTTTCATGGAGTTTCAGGACTTTTGGAGTTGTGCAGAATAGGTCTCTAATATTTTCTCCTTTTCCAGCCCAGAATTCCAGCTGTGGCATTCTCCCTCCTTATGTAAACCTTGTAAAATAAGAGAGAATAGGCATAAGTATTGTGACATAACGTGTAATCACAGCCCATAATGCAATAAATATCGATATAAAAGCATGATGCAAAATGGACGTATCAACTCCCCCAAGCTAAGACCTCGCTTGTCCTCAAGCGAAAGCCGATAACGATAAATATGTCCCCATGTTTAGAGGTAGAGGTGTCGATAAAAATAAAATACGGACATGAAGGCATTATAATTATTTACATAACAGCAACATATATAGATTGTTGGGGAACGTAGCAGAAATTCAAAATTTTCTACGCATCACCAAGATCAATCTATGGAGAGACTAGCAACGAGAGAGAGGGGAGTGCATCTTCATACCCTTGAAGATCGCGATGCGGAAGCGTTACAAGAACGCGGTTGGTGGAGTCGTACACGCAGCGATTCAGATCGCGGTCGATTCCGATCTAAGCGCCGAACGGTCGGCGCCTCCGCATTCAACACACGTACAGCCCGGGGACGTATCCTCCTACTTGATCCAGCAAGGGGAGAGGAGAAGTTGATGGAAAACTCCAGCAGCACGACGGCATGGTGGCGATGGAGCTCGTGGTTCTCCGGCAGGGCTTCGCCAAGCACTACGGAGGAAGAGGAGGTGTTGGAGGAGGGAGGGGGCTGCGCCAGGGAAGAGGTGCGGCTGCCCTCCCACCCCTCCACTATATATAGGGGCAAGGGGAGAGGGGGAGGCGCCCTAGGGTTTCCCCTAGGGGGCGGCGGCCAAGCAGATTCGATCTCCCTAGGGAAAATCCTATGGAGACTTGCCCCCCCCCCCCCCCAAGCCAAGCATGTGGAGGCTTGCCTCCCAAGCCAGGTGGAGGCGCCCCACCTCCCCAAGTAACGTGGGAAAGGGTGTGGGGGCGCACCACCCCTTAGTGGGCTGGTTTTCCCCTTCCCTTTGGCCCATGAGGCCCTCCAATACTTAGGGGCTCCCGAAACACCTTTCGGTCATCTTGCCATAGCCAGTACCCCAGAACACTTCAGGACTCCAATACCCTTCGTCCAATATATCAATCTTCACCGCCGGACCATTCCGGAACTCCTCGTGACGTTCGGGATCTCATCTGGGACTCCGAACTACCTTCGGCAACCACATACTATTTCACATAACAACTCTAGCGTCACCGAACCTTAAGTGTGTAGACCCTAAGGGTTCGGGAACCATGCAGACATGACCGAGACACCTCTCCGGCCAATAACCAATAGCGGGATCTGGATACCCATATTGGCTCCCACATGTTCCATGATGATCTCATCGGATGAACCACGATGTCAAGGATTCAAGCAATCCTGTATACAATTCCCTTTGTCAATCGGTATGTTACTTGCCCGAGATTCGATAGTCGGTATCCCAATACCTCGTTCAATCTCGTTACCGGCAAGTCACTTTACTCGTTCCGTAATGCATGATCCCGTGACTAACTACTTAGCCATATTGAGCTCATTATGATGATGCATTACCGAGTGGGCCCAGAGATACCTCTCCGTCATACGGAGTGACAAATCCCAGTCTTGATTCGTGCCAACCCAACAGACACTTTCAGAGATGCCTGTAGTGTACCTTTATAGCCACCCAGTTACGTTGTGACGTTTGGTACACCCAAAGCATTCCTACGGTATCCGGGAGTTGCACAATCTCATGGTCTAAGGAAATGAAACTTGACATTAGAAAAGCTTTAGCAAACGAACTACACGATCTTTGTGCTATGCTTAGGATTGGGTCTTGTCCATCACATCATTCTCCTAATAATGTGATCCCGCTATCAATGACATCTAATGTCCATGGTCAGGAAACCATGACCATCTATTGATCAACGAGCTAGTCAACTAGAGGCTCACTAGGGACATGTTGTGGTCTATGTATCACACATGTATTACAGTTTCCAGTTAATACAATTATAGCATGAACAATAGACAATTATCATGAACAAGGAAATATAATAATAACCATTTTATTATTGCCTCTAGGGCATATTTCCAACAGTCTCCCATTTGCACTAGAGTCAATAATCTAGTTCACATCACTATGTGATTGTAATGAATCCAACACCCATTGGGTTTGATCATATCTCGCTTGTGAGAGAAGTTATTACTCGACGGATCTGAATCTTTCAGATCTGTGTGTGCTTTACAAATCTCTATGTCATCTCCTAGATGCAGCTACCACGCGCTATTTGGAACTATTCCAAATAACTGCTCTACTATACGAATCCGGTCTACTACTCAGAGTCATCCAGATTAATGTCAAAGTTTGCATCGGCGTAACCCTTTACGACGAACTCTTTTACCACCTCCATAATCGAGAAAATTCCTTAGTCCACTAGTTACTAAGGATATCCTTGACCGCTGTCCTGTGATCCGTTCCTAGATCACACTTTGTACCCCTTGACAGACTCATGGCAAGGCACACTTCAGGTGCGGTACACAGCATAGCATACTGTAGAGCCTACGTCTAAAGCACAGGGGACGACCTTCGTCCTTTCTCTCTCTTCTGTCGTGGTCAGGTCTTGAGTCTTACTCAATACTCACACCTTATAACACAGCCAAGAACTCCTTCTTTGCTGATCTATTTGAACTCCTTCAAAATCTTGTCACGGTATGTATTCATTTGAAAGTACTATTAAGCGTTTTGATCTATCCTTATAGATCTTGATGCTCAATGTTCAAGTAGCTTAATCCAGGTTTTCCATTGAAAAACACCTTTCAAATAACCCTATATGCTTTCCAGAAATTCTACATCATTTCCGATCAACAATATGTCAACAACATATACTCATCAGAAATGCTATAGTGCTCCCACTCACTTCTTTGGAAATACAAGTTTCTCATAAACTTTGTATAAACCCAAAACCTTTGATCATCTCATCAAAGCGTATATTCCAACTCCGAGATGCTTACTCTAGTCCTTCAAGGATTGCTGGAGCTTTGCATACTTGTTAGCATCTTTTAGGATTGACAAAACCTTCTGGTTGTATCACATACAACCTTTCCTCAAGAAAATCATTGAGGAAACAATGTTTTGACATCCTATCGCAAGATTTCATAAATAATGCAGGAACTGCTAATATAATTTCAAAGACTCTTAGCATCGCTCTGGTGAGAAAGTCTCATCGTAGTCAACTCCTTGAACTTGTCAGAAAACATCTTAGCGACAAGTCGAGCTTTCTTAATGGTGACACTTACCATCATTGTCCGTCTTCCTTTTAAAAAATCCATCTGTACTCAACAGCCTTACGACCATCGAGTGGTTCTTCCAAAGTATATACTTTGTTTTCATACATGGATCCTCTCTCGGATTTTATGGCCTCGAGCCATTCGTCGGAATCCGGGCCCACCATCGCTTCTCCATAGCTCGTAGGTTCATTGTTGTCTAGCAACATGACTTCCAAGACAGGATTACGTACCACTCTGAGGTAGTACGCATCCTTCTCGACCTACGAGGTTTGGTAGTGACTTGATCCGAAGTTTCATGATCACTATCATAAGCTTCCACTTCAATTGGTGTAGGTGCCACAGGAACAACTTCCTGTGCCCTGCTACACACTAGTTGAAGTGACGGTTCAATAACCTCATCAAGGCTCCACCATCCTCCCACTCAATTCTTTCGAGAGAAACTTTTCCTCGAGAAAGGACCCGTTTCTAGAAACAATCACTTTTGCTTCCGGATCTGAAAACAGGAGGTATACCCAACTGTTTTGGGTATTCTATGAAGATGCATTTATTCGCTTTGGGTTCGAGCTTATCAGCCTGAAACTTTTTCACATAAGCGTCGCAGCCCCAAACTTTTAAGAAACGGCAGCTTAGGTTTCTCTAAACCATAGTTCATACGGTGTCGTCTCAACGGAATTACGTGGTGCCCTATTTAAAGTGAATACGGTTGTCTCTAATGCCTAACCCATAAACGATAGTGGTAATTTGATAAGAGACATCATGGTTTGCACCACATCCAATAGGGTGCAGCTATGATGTTCAGACACACCATCACACTATGGTGTTCCAGGCGGCATTAGTTGTGAAACAATTTCCACAATGTCTTAATTGTGTACCAAACACGTAACTCAGATATTCATTTCTATGATCATATCATAGACATTTTATCCTCTTGTCACGACGATCTTCAACTTCACTCTGAAATTACTTGAACCTTTCAATAATTCAGACTTGTGTTTCATCAAGTAAATATACTCAGCATCTACTCAAATCATCTGTGAAGTAAGAACATAACGATATTCCACTGCGTGCCTCAGCACTCATTGGATTGCACACATCAAATGTATTACTTCCAACAAGTTGCTCTCTTGTTTCATCTCACTGAAAACGAGGCCTTTCGGTCATCTTGCCCATGTGGTATGATTTGCATGTCTCAAGTGATTCAAAATCAAGTGAGTCCAAACGATCCATCTGCATGGAGTTTCTTCATGCGTATAAACCAATAGACATGGTTCGCATGTCTCAAATTTTTTTTTTAAAACGAGTGAGTCCAAAGATCCATCAACATGGAGCTTCTTCATGTGTTTTATACCAATATGACTCAAATGGCAGTGCCACAAGTATGTGGTACTATCATTACTATCTTATATCTTTTGGCATGAACATGTGTATCACTATGATCAAGATTCAATGAACCATTCATTTTAGGTGCAAGACCATTGAAGGTATTATTCAAATAAATAGAGTAACCATTATTCTCCTTAAATGAATAACCGTATTGCGATAAACATAATCCAATCATGTCTATGCTCAACGCAAACACCAAATAACAATTATTTAGGTTTAACACCAATCCCGATGGTACAGGGAGCGTGTGATGTTTGATCACATCAACCTTGGAAACACTTCCAACATATATCGTCATCTCACCTTTAACTAGTCTCCGTTTATTCCATAGCTTTTTATTTCGAGTTACTAACACTTAGCAACCAAACCGGTATCTTAATACCCTGGTGCTACTAGGAGTACTAGTAAAGTACACATTTAATACAATGTATATCCAATATACTTCTGTCAACCTTGCCAGCCTTCTCATCTACCAAGTATCTAGGGTAGTTCTGCTTCAGTGACTGTTCCCCTCATTACAGAAGCACTTAGTCTCGGGTTTTGGGTTCAACCTTGGGTTTCTCCACTAGAGCAGCAACTGATTTGCCGTTTCATGAAGTATCCCTTCTTGCCCTTGCCCTTCTTGAAACTAGTGGTTTTACTAACCATCAACAATTGATGCTCCTACTCGATTTCTACTTTCGCGGTGTCAAACATCGTGAATTGCTCAAGGATCATCATGTCTATCCCTGATATGTTATAGTTCATCACAAAGCTCTAATAGCTTGGTGGCAGTGACTATGGAGAACCATCACTATCTCATCTGGAAGATTAACTCCCACTCGATTCAAGTGATTGTAGTACTCAGACAATCTGAGCACATGCTCAATGATTGAGCTTTTCTCCCTTAGTTTGCAGGCTAAGAAACTTGTCGGATGTCACGAGCCTGAAATCCCAATTTCAGCTCTTGGAACATCTCATATGTTCTACGACGTTTCAAAAATGTCTTCGGTGCCCCAATTCTAAACCGTTTAACATTACGCACTGAACTATCACGTAGTCATCAAAACGTGTATGTCAGATGTTTGCAACATCCACAAATGACGCTCGAGGTACAGCACACCGAGCAATGCATTAAGGACTTAAGCCTTCTGTGCAGCAATGAGGACAATCCTCAGAATACGGACCCAGTCCGCATAATTGCTACTATCAACTTTCAACTAAATTTTCTCTAGGAACATATCTAAAACAGTAGAACCAAAGCGTGAGCTACGACATAATTTGCAAAGACCTTTTGACTATGTTCATGATAATTAAGTTCATCTAATCAAATTATTTAATGAACTCCCACTTAGATAGACATCCCTCTAGTCATCTAAGTGATACATGATCCGAGTCAACTAGGTCGTGTCCGATCATCACGTGAGACGGACTAGTCGTCATCAGTGAACATCTTCATGTTGATCGTATCTTCTATACGACTCATGTTCGACCTTTTGGTCTTCCGTGTTCCGAGGACATGTCTCTACATGCTAGGCTCGTCAAGTCAACCTAAGTGTATTGCGTGTGTAAATCTGGCTTACACCCGTTGTATGCGAACGTTAGAATCTATCACACCCGATCATCACGTGGTGCTTCGAAACAACGAACCTTCGCAACGGTGCACAGTTAGGGGGAACACTTTCTTGAAATTATTGCAAGGGATCATCTTATTTAAGCTACCGTTGTTCTAAGAAAATAAGATGTAAAACATGATAAACATCACATGCAACCAAATAGTGACATGATATGGCCAATATCATTTTGCTCCTTTTGATCTCCATCTTCGGGGCGCCACGATCATCATTGTCACCGGCATGACACCATGATCTCCATCATCCTGTCTTCATGAAGTTGTCTCGCCAACTATTACTTCTACCACTATGGTTAACGGTTTAGCAATAAAGTAAAGTAATTACATGGCGTTACACATGACACGCAGGTCATACAATAAATTAAGACAACTCCTATGGCTCCTGCCGGTTGTCATACTCATCGAAAGGCAAGTCGTGATTCCTATTACAAGAACATGATCAATCTCATACATCACATATATCATTCATCACATTCTTTTGGCCATATCACATCACACGGCATATGCTGCAAAAACAAGTTAGACGTCCTCTAATTGTTGTTGCAAGTTTTTACGTGGTTGTTATAGGTTTCTAGCAAGAACATTTCTTTCCTACACCAAAACCAAAACGTGATATGCCAATTACTATTTACCCTTCATAAGGACCCTTTTCATCGAATCCGATCCGACTAAAGTGGGAGAGACAGACACCCGCTAGCCACCTTATGCAACTAGTGCATGTCAGTCGGTGGAACCTGTCTCACGTAAGTGTACGTGTAAGGTCGGTCCGGGCCGCTTCATCCAACGATGCCGCCGAATCAAGATAAGACTAATAACAGAAAGTAAATTGACAAAATCGACACCCACAACAACTTGTGTTCTACTCATGCATAGAAACTACGCCTAGACCTGTTGGGGAACGTAGCAGAAATTCAAAATTTTCTACGCATCACCAAGATCAATCTAAGGGGAGACTAGCAACGAGAGAGAGGGGAGTGCATCTTCATACCCTTGAAGATCGCGATGCGGAAGCGTTACAAGAACGCGGTTGGTGGAGTCATACACGCGATGATTCAGATCATGATCGATTCGATCTAAGCGCTGAACGGACGGCGCCTCCGCGTTCAACACACGTACAACCCGGGGACGTCTCCTCCTACTTGATCCAACAAGGGGAGAGGAGAAGTTGAGGGAAAACTCCAGCAGCACGACGGCGTGGTGGCAATGGAGCTCGTGGTTCTCCGGCAGGGCTTCGCCAAGCACTACGGAGGAGGAGGAGGTGTTGGAGGAGGGAGGGGGCTGCGCCAGGGAAGAGGTGCGGCTGCCCTCCCACCCCTCCACTATATATAGGGGCAAGGGGAGAGGGGGAGGCGCCCTAGGGTTTCCCCTAGGGGGCGGCGGCCAAGAAGATTGGATCTCCCTAGGGAAAATCCTAGGGAGACTTGCCCCCCAAGCCAAGCATGTGGAGGCTTGCCTCCCAAGCCAGGTGGAGGCTTGCCTCCCAAGCCAGGTGGAGGCGTCCCACCTCCCCAAGTAACGTGGGAAAGGGTGTGGGGGGCGCACCACCCCTTAGTGGGCTGGTTTGCCCCTTCCCCTTTGGCCCATGAGGCCCTCCAATACTTGTCGGGGCTCCCGAAACACCTTTCGGTCATGCTGGCCATAGACTGGTACCCTCATAACACTTCCGGACTCCAATACCCTTCGTCCAATATATCAATCTTCACCGCCGGACCATTCCGGAACTCCTCGTGACGTCTGGGATCTCATCCGGGACTCTGAACTACCTTCGGTAACCACATACTATTCCCCATAACAACTCTAGCGTCACCGAACCTTAAGTGTGTAGACCCTACGGGTTCGGGAACCATGCAGACATGACCGAGACACCTCTCCGGCCAATAACCAATAGCGGGATCTGGATACCCATATTGGCTCCCACAAGTTCCACAATGATCCCATCGGATGAACCACGATGTCAAGGATTCAAGCAATCCCGTATACAATTCCCTTTGTCAATCGGTATGTTACTTGCCTGAGATTCGATCGTCGGTATCCCAATACCTCGTTCAATCTCGTTACCGGCAAGTCACTTTACTCGTTCCGTAATGCATGATCCCGTGACTAACTACTTAGCCATATTGAGCTCATTATGATGATGCATTACCGAGTGGGCCCAGAGATACCTCTCCGTCATACGAAGTGACAAATCCCAGTCTCGGATCGTGCCAACCCAACAGACACTTTCGGAGATGCCTGTAGTGTACCTTTATAGCCACCCAGTTACGTTGTGACGTTTGGTACACCCAAAGCATTCCTAAGGTATCCGGGAGTTGCACAATCTCATGGTCTAAGGAAATGACACTTGACATTAGAAAAGCTTTAGCAAACGAACTACACGATCTTTGTGCTATGCTTAGGATTTGGTCTTGTCCATCACATCATTCTCCTAATGATGTGATCCCGCTATCAATGACATCTAATGTCCATGGTCAAGAAACCATGACCATCTATTGATCAACGAGCTAGTCAACTAGAGGCTCACTAGGGACATGTTGTGGTCTATGTATTCACACATGTATTACGGTTTCCAGTTAATACAATTATAGCATGAACAATAGACAATTATCATGAACAAGGAAATATAATAATAACCATTTTATTATTGCCTCTAGGGCATATTTCCAACATAGATATTGTCATATGATTTCTTATGCTCAAGTAATAATCTATTCACAATGCAAAAGTACGAATCATAAACTTTATTGAGAACCAACAAACTATAATCTCAGTCATTGAGGCAATTGCAATTTATCATAACATCAGAAAGAGTCTATGTCAGAGCTTTATAGCAAGTCCACATACTCAACTATCATTTAGTCTTTCATAATTTCTAACACTCACGCGATACTTGTGGTTCCGGAGTTTTGATCGGACACAGAGAAAGATAGGGGCTTATAGTTTCGCATCCCAACCTTTTACCTCAAGGGTAATGTCATCAATAATAACTCATGCTCCCCTACATCCAATTAGATATATCTATCAGGATCTTTCCAACACCCTGTGCTTGCCAAAGGATAAAAATACAAAAGGAAAGGTGACGATCACCATGACTCTTGCATAAGGTAGAAGATAATAATAAAAGATAGGCCCTTCGCAGAGGGAAGCAGAGGTTGCCATGCGCTTTTATGGTTGGATGCACAAAATCTTAATGCGAAAGAACGTCACTTTATATTGCCTCTTGTGATATGAAACTTTATTATGCAGTCCGTCGCTTTTATTTCTTCCACATCACAGATCGTATAAAGCTTATTTTCTCCCACACTAATAAGTCATACATATTTAGAGAGAAATTTTTATTGCTTTGCACCGATGACATCTTACTTGAAGGATCTTACTCAATCCATAGGTAGGTATAGTGGACTCTTATGGCAAGACTGGTTTAAGGGTTTTTGGAAGCACAAGTAGTATCTCTACTTGGTGCTGAGAATTTGGCTAGCATGAGGGGAAAAGCCAAGCTCAACATGTTGGATGATCCATGACAACATACTTTATCTCAGATATAAGAAAACATAACCCATTACGTTGCCTGATACGTCTCCGTTGTATCTACTTTTCCAAACACTTTTGCCCTTGTTTTGGACTCTAACTTGCATGATTTGAATGGAACTAACCCGGACTGACGTTGTTTTCAGCAGAATTGCCATGATGTTGTTTTATGTGCAGAAAACAAAAGTTCTCGGAATGACCTGAAACTCCACGGAATATCTTAGAATAAATAATAATAAATCCTCGCCAAAGATGAAGACCAGGGGACCCACAGCCTGTCCACGAGGGTGGGCCCCCCCCTCCTGGGCGCGCCCCCTACCTCGTGGGCCCCCTAGAGACCTTCCGACGCCAACTCCAACTCTATATATTGGCTTTTGGGGAGAAAAAATTAGAGAGAAAGTTTCATCACGTTTTACGATACGGAGCCGCCGCCAAGCCCTAATCTCTCTTGGGAGGGCTGATCTGGAGCCCGTTCAGGGCTCTGGAGAGGGGGATTCGTCGCCGTCGTCATCATCAACCATCCTCCATCACCAATTTTATGATGCTCACCGCCGTGCGTGAGTAATTCCATCGTAGGCTTGCTGGACGGTGATGGGTTGGATGAGATTTATCATGTAATCGAGTTAGTTTTGTTAAGGTTTGATCCCTAGTATCCACTATGTTCTGAGATTGATGTTGCTATGACTTTGCTATGCTTAATGCTTGTCACTAGGGCCCGAGTGCCATGATTTCAGATATGAACCTATTATGTTTTCATGAATATATGTGAGTTCTTGATCCTATCTTGCAAGTCTATAGTCACCTACTATGTGTTATGATCCGCAACCCCAAGTGACAATAATCGGGACCACTCCGGTGATGACCATAGTTTGAGGAGTTCATGTATTCACTATGTGCTAATGCTTTGTTCCGGTTCTCTATTAAAAGGAGGCCTTAATAGCCCTTAGTTTCCAATAGGACCCCGCTGCCGCGGGAGGGTAGGACAAAAGATGTCATGCAAGTTCTTTTCCATAAGCACGTATGACTATATTCGGAATACATGGCTACATTACATTGATGAACTAGAGCTAGTTCTGTGTCACCCTATGTTATGACTGTTACATGACGAACCGCATCCGGCATAATTATCCATCACTGATCCGGTGCCTACGAGCTTTCCATATACTGGTTCTCGCTTATTTACTTTTTCGTTGCTACTGTTACAATCACTACAAAAATACCAAAAACATTACTTTTGTTGTCTTTACTTTCGTTACCGTTACCGCCACTATCATATAACTTTGCTACTAAAAACTTTGCTGCAGATATTAAGTTTCCAGGTGTGGTTGAATTGACAACTCGGCTGCTAATACTTGAGAATATTCTTTGGCTCCCCTCGTGTCGAATCAATAAATTTGGGTTGAATACTCTACCCTCGAAAACTGTTGCGATCCCCTATACTTGTGGGTTATCAAGACCCTTTTCTGGCGCCGTTGCCGGGGAGCATAGCTCTATTCTTTGAGTCACTTGGGATTTATATCTGCTTGACACTATGAAGAACTTGAAAGATGCTAAGACAACAATTTATCCCTCAACTACGAGGGGAGGTAAGGAACTGCCATCTAGCTCTGCACTTGATTCACCTTCTGTTATGAGTAAGCTAGCGACATCTAAACCTGCTTCTGCTATTCGTTCCGATATGTCGCATGTTATTGATGATGCCACTTCTGCTATTCATGATATTGATGTTACTATGCCCCTTGGTGAATTTCTAGATGAACAAATTTCTAGGTCTAGAGAAAGAGAAATTATTGAAACTGAATAAATGATGAAAGTGATGATGAAAATATGCCTGCTATTCCTGAGGGTTATCTTTTTGATGCGGAATCTTCTGCAGCTATTTTTGCTTGCCAGGATAGAATATGAACTTAAGAGGCTGCTAGTTAAATGGAGTAAGGAATCTCTTAGAGATAGGATGAGACCTGACCCTGCTTTTGCAACTTCACCTATCTGTGTTCCTGATAAGGATTATGAATTCTCTGTCGATCCTAATATAATTACCTTGGTTGAATCTGATCCTTTTTATGGCTATGAATTTGAAACTGTTGTGGCACATCTTACTAAGTTAAATGATATAGCTGCCCTGTTTACTAATGATGAGAGATCGCGCTACTTTTATATACTCAAAATATTTCCGTTCTCATTAAAGGGTGATGCTAAGATATGGTTTAATTCTCTTAATCCTGGTTGTGTGCGTAGTCCCCAGGATATGATTTATTACTTCTCTGCTAAATATTTCCCTACTCATAAGAAACAAGCTGCTTTGAGGGATATATATAATTTTGTGCAAATTGAAGAAGAGAGTCTCCCACAAGCTTGGGGGAGGCTTCTCAAGTTACTTAATGCTTTGCCTGATCATCCTCTTAAGAAACCTGAAATACTTGATATCTTTTATAATGGACTAACCGATGCTTCCAGAGATTACCGGATAGTTGTGCTGGTTCCTTTTCAGGAAAGAACACGGATGAAGCTGAAATTTTATTGAATAATATGTTGACAAATGAAAATAATTGGGCACCTCTGAGCCAACTCCCGAGCCAGCTCTCGAGCCAACCATTGAGCCTATTCCTAAACCAACTCCGAAGAGAGGTGTTCTATTTCTCATCCCAAGATATGCAAGAGGCAAAGAAATCTATGAAAGAAAATGGTATTAAAGCTGAAGATGTTAAGAATTTACCTCCTATTGAAGAAATACATGGTCTTAATTTACCGCCTGTTGAAGAAGTGTATGATCTCAATTCCTTATTCACTGAAGAACCTCCTGATCCCGATATCCCGACACAAGTAGTAAAGGTAAATTCTCTGTACATATATGATAAAGCTGAAGTCCCTCCTACTAAATTTGCTAGTCAGTGCTTGGATGAGTTTGATAACTTTATGTTTAAGCAAGATGACTTTATTGCTTATTTTGGTAGACAATTAAAACAGAATACCTTTATGATTAAACGCTTGGGTGATTATATGGCTAATATTAGAGGTGAACTTAAACTTGTTAGCAAACATGCTTCTATGGTTACCACTCAAGTAGAGCAAGTACTTAAAGCTCGGAAAGAAGTGCTTGACGAAATGAATAGTAAGAAAAATGATTATGTTGTTAGAGTGGCTACTAGAACTGGTAGAATGACTCAGGAACCTTTGTATCCTGAAGGCCACCTTAAGAGAATCGAGCAAGATTCTCAGAGAAATAATATTGATGTACATAGTTCTTCTAAAAGGAAGAAAAGAAAATGATAGAACTTTGCAAACTTCTAGTGAACCTATTGCTGAACCACGATAATCCAAATGATATCTCTATGTCCGATCTTTGAAACACAATCTGTAATGAACATGAACCTAGTGAAAATGTTAATGATGATGTTCATGATGATGCTCAACCTAGTAATGATAATGATGTAGAAGTTGAACTGTTGTTGATCTTGATAACCCACAATCAAAGAATCAACATTATGATAAAAGAGACTTCGTTGCTAGGAAACATGGTAAAGAAAGGGAACCATGGGTTCAGAAACCCATGCCCTTTCCTCGAAACCATCCAAGAAAAGGATGATGAGGATTTTGAGCGCTTTGCTGAAATGATTAGACCCATCTTTTTGCGTATGCGATTGGTGATATGCTCAAAATGAATCCTTATGCTAAGTATATGAAAGATATTGTTACAAATAAAAGAAAGATACCGGAAGCTGAAATTTCCACCATGCTTGCTAATTATACTTTTAAGGGTGGAATACCAAAGAAACTTGGAGATCCAGGAGTATCGACTATACCATGCTCCATTAAGAGAAATTATGTTAAAACTGCTTTATGTGATCTTGGAGCCGGTGTTAGTGTTATGCCTCTCTCTTTATATCGTAGACTTGACTTGAATAAGCCGACACCTACTGAAATATCTTTGCAAATGGCTGATAAATCTACTGCTATACCTGTCGGTATTTGTGACGATGTGCCTGTTGTGGTTGCAAACGTTACTATTTTAACGGACCTTGTTATTCTTGATATTCCCGAGGATGATAGTATGTCTATTATTCTTGGAAGACCTTTCCTTAATACTGCAGGGGCTGTTATTGATTGCAACAAAGGCAATGTCACTTTTCATGTTAATGGTAATGAGCACACGGTACACTTTCCGAGGAAACAACCTCAAGTTCATAGTATCAACTCTATTGGAAAATTTCCATCGATTATATTTGGAGGTTTCGAATTTCCTCTCCCTACTGTCAAGAAGAAATATGATATACTTATTATTGGGGATGTCCATATCCCCGTTGAGGTAACATAGTGTTATTCAAAATTTCTCCGGTTCCATGATTATCGGAATGAGTTTGTTAACAAGACTTGATCAACCTTGTTAGTGGATTCTTTTTTATGAGCATGAGATGGATGAAACTAGAAGCACAACCTTCTGTACCCTCTTTATATTTTCTGTTACTTAGTAGAAATAAAGTAAAGTAGTATTTTTTCTGTCTGTTTCCTGACTTATCCGTGCAATATAAAAATATCCCAAAAATAAAAGTCATCAGAATGCCATGCCAATTTAATATGATTTTTCGAATATTTGAGGATTTTAGTGCAAAAATTACATGGGGAGCTGCCACTGCCACGAGGTGGAGGGCGCCCTACCCCCTGGGCGCCCCTGCCTTGTGGGCCCACGGTGGCCCTCCTCCACTTATCCCTGCACCCATCTTCTTCCTCTGCCTCACACAAACCCGAAAAACCAACTCAAGCTCATGTTCCAGCCACTTTTGCTGTGATTTTCGATCTCCTTGCTCAAAGCACCTCTCGCAAAACTGCTTGGGGAGATTGTTCCTTGGTATGTTACTCCTCCATTGGTCCAATTAGTTTTTGTTCTAGTGCTTTATTCTTTGCAAATTTGTGCTGCATAGGTGACCATGTTCTTGAGCTTGCATGTCAAATTTATATGGTTCCAAGTAGTTCTAATGCTTGATATATGCTCTAGGCACTTGTATGAGTAGTTGCTATCAGTTTTATTGAAGTTGGTTCACTTTTGTTTGAAGTTACTAAAATTTCAGATTATTTCAAAAATAATGAAGAGACTTTTGAGGGGCTCGTCGAGCCGAAGCTCGAAGGGAAAACAAAAGGAAGAAGAGTAGAAGCCCAAATTTAATTTGCCTCGCACCACGGAGGTCCGGCCGTGTGAATGGCCTTCCGATGATTTCTTGAGGAGAGCCGGGATTTATGAGGATTTATATTTATTAATTGAGAACGCCGGCCTCACCGACTTCCTCCGCGACCAACATCATCAGTATCTCTTACTCACAAATACTTTTGTGCAGAACTTCTACTTTTTCCCTAAGAAATCACCTCCAATAGTAGAGTTTCATTTATATGACGTTGTTAAGGAGATGACATTAGCTGAATTTTGTGAGGTTTGCAAAATACCCTTTGAGGGCACCTTAGATGAACCACACTGTAATGAAGTGGAAGCTTTTATTAACACCATCACTGTGGGAGAAACCAGGAAGGTTTATGATGCAAGAATTACTAGCATACGTTTTTCCTGTTTTGCGCT
Source organism: Aegilops longissima (assembly GCA_021605205.1). Taxonomy (NCBI): domain Eukaryota; kingdom Viridiplantae; phylum Streptophyta; class Magnoliopsida; order Poales; family Poaceae; genus Aegilops; species Aegilops longissima. Next base: position 27,807,676 of record CM038680.1, read on the forward strand.
ACTTTGCCTTATTTGCTAGTCGTTGCTTGATTGGTCGCAGGAACTGTGGAAACCTTAGTGTTCCTGATATTATTATTTTGTTCCATGGTTTATACCGCAATAACTCTGTTAGTATGGGTGGAATTGTTGCTAGACGGTTAAGTCTGAACCGTACTAAGGGGCCCATCTTTGGAGGCATTTATGCTTCACGCCTAGCTGAATATTTTGAAATACCTATTAGGCATGAGGAGAAAGAAGAGACAGCGTTGCCCCGTGCTTATTTAGATTATAAGAGTATGCTAGCGCATGATTTTCTTGTTAAGAGTCATGAAGGGAGCTCAAATATAAATTGTACTTTGATAAACATCACCACGAGACTATTACTTTGCCTGCTCCCTCTTTGTTTAACTTGTCTACAGGTCCTTACATTGTTCCGTGGCGGCTGTTCAAGCCTATCGGAATCCTGCACCAACCGGAACCGGAGCCACAAGATGAGCCTCCACGACAGTCTGTTTATTCTTGGGAACTCGAGGCGGTTGCCGCCGATGGCGATCGAGTCCTCTTCATCACATTATGATCCCAACTATTCTTCATCGCAGATCGACCCAGCTACACCTACGGGTATCCGCCAGCTATCGCTCGGCAATAGACCAACAGGCCAAAAGCCTAAGCTTGGGGAGTACGTATTCTCACCGACATTACATTCATGTTCACACACACTCATTGCTAGATGTCGGTGCTCATACTCTTTCACTGTAATATCCATGCTAGTTTATTTTCTTTTTCCTGCTTTCTTCTTGTGTGTTTAATAAACCTTAAGAAAAAACCAAAAAAATTAGTAGAAGTTTATTTTTCCTGCTGTAGTAGTAATAATTAAAAAGAAACCCCAAAAATATTTCCCGTTCTTCTTTTGCTTGTTGGGAGCTTTCCCGTGTAAATAGTTTTTATTTCTTTTATTTTCTTTGGGGGTCAGTAGGAGAAGACCATGATTAAATTGTTGAAGTGACTCTTTTATGCATCACTGTTGATTTAACCAAGAGTCCATATTGCCTTGTCTTCTCCTGTTTATTGAATGCTCGCAGATTCCATCTTAGTCCAATGCACGTGCACTCTTATTATTATTCACACCGTTCGGTCATGCAAGTGAAAGGCAATTATGATGATACATGGTGGACTGACTGAGATGGGAAAGGCTGGTATGAACTCGACCTCTTTTGTTTTTGTAAATATGATGAGTTCATCATTCTTGATTCAGCTGATTATGAATAAACATGTTTGTAATGACAATTAGAGATCATAGTTGCTCATGCCATGCTTGATTAGCTATGAGTTATAATGGTTTACCTTGCGTGCCAACATGCTATTGAGATGATTATGATGTGGTATGATAGGGTGGTATCCTCCTTTGAATGATTTAAGTGACTTGGCTTGGCACATGTTCACGCATGTAGTTGAAACAAATCAACATAGCCTTCACGATATTTATGTTCATGGTGGATTATATCCTATTCATGCTTGTATTCAATGTTTATTAATTTTAGTGCATGTTCATGACTGTTGTCGCTCTCTAGTTGGTCGCTTCCCGGTCTTTTGCTAGCCTTCACTTGTACTAAGCGGGAATACTACTTCTGCATCCAATCCCTTAAACCCCAAAGTTATTCCATATGAGTCCACTATACCTTCCTATATGCGGTATCTACCTGCCGTTCCAAGTAAATTTGTATGTGCCAAACTCTAAACCTTCAAATAAACATTATGTTTTGCATGCTCGAATAGCTCATATATCAACTAGGGCTGCCCTTATCTTCCGTGTTAGGCGGGTTATTCTCAAGAGGAGTGGACTCCGCTCCTCACTCACGAGAAAATGGCTGGTCACCGGGATGCCCAGTCCCATGCTTTATGCAAACTAAATCAAAATAATTGCAAACAAAACTCCCCCTGGGACCCGTTGAATGTTGGAGGCACTCGTTGTTTCGAGCAAGCCATGGATTGATGCTTGTGGAGGAGGGGGAGTATAAAATTTACCATTCTGTTTGGGAACCGCCTATAATTTGTTTAGCATGGAAGATATCGTCATCTCTTAGTTGTTATGTTGACAATGAAAGTATGCCGCTCAAAATATAATGTATCTCTATTTCAAAATCGAGCTCTGGCACCTCTACAAATCCCTGCTTCCCTCTGCAAAGGGCCTATCTATTTACTTTTATGTTGAGTCATCACCCTCTTATTAAAAAAGCACTAGCTGGAGAGCATAGCTGTCATTTGCATTCATTATTGTTAATTTATATCGGGTATGACTATGATTGGATCTCTTTTACCATGAATTACAATGTCTAGTCAGTCCTTGATCTTTGAAGGTCCTCTGCATTTATGTTTTGCAGTCTCAGAAAGGGCTAGCGAGATACCATCTTATTATATCATATTATGATTATTTTGAGAAAGTGTTGTCATCCGAGATTTATTATTATGGTTTGCTAGCTGATTATGTTATTGATATGAGTAAACATGAGACATAGGAGTTATTGCAAATGTGGTTAGTTATGATCTTTGCTGAAAACCTGAATGCTGGCTTGACATAAGTACAACAACAAGAGCAAACAGAGTTTGTAAAAGTTTTTTTTTCTCTTTCAGTTTGTCAACTGAATTGCTTGAGGACAAGCAAGGGTTTAAGCTTGGGGAGTTGATCGTCTCCGTCAGTATCTACTTTTCCAAACACTTTTGCCCTTGTTTTGGACTCTAACTTGCATGATTTGAATGGAACTAACCCGGACTGACGCTGTTTTCAGCAGAATTGCCATGATGTTGTTTTATGTGCAGAAAACAAAAGTTCTCGCAATGACCTGAAACTCCACGGAATATCTTCGAATAAATAATAATAAATCCTCGCCAAAGATGAAGACCAGGGGGCCCACAGCCTGTCCACGAGGGTGGGGGCGCCCCCCCCCCCCTCCTGGGTGCGCCCCCCTACCTCGTGGGCCCCCTGGAGACCTTCCGACGCCAACTCTAACTCTATATATTGGCTTTCAGGGAGAAAAAATCATAGAGAAAGTTTCATCGCGTTTTACGATACGGAGCCGCCGCCAAGCCCTAATCTCTATCGGGAGGGCTGATCCGAGTCCTTCGGGGCTCCGGAGAGGGGGATTCGTCGCCGTCGTCATCATCAACCATCCTCCATCACCAATTTCATGATGCTCACCGCCGTGCGTGAGTAATTCCATCATAGGCTTGCTGGACGGTGATGGGTTGGATGAGATTTATCATGTAATCGAGTTAGTTTTGTTAGGGTTTGATCCTAGTATCCACTATGTTCGAGATTGATGTTGCTATGACTTTGCTATGCTTAATGCTTGTCACTAGGGCCCGAGTGCCATGATTTCAGATCTGAACCTATTATGTTTTCATGAATATATGTGAGTTCTTGATCCTATCTTGCAAGTCTATAGTCACCTACTATGTGTTATGATCCAGCAACCCCGAAGTGACAATAATCGGGACCACTCCCGGTGATGACCATAGTTTGAGGAGTTCATGTATTCACTATGTGCTAATGCTTTGTTCCGGTTCTCTATTAAAAGGAGGCCTTAATAGCCCTTAGTTTCCAATAGGACCCCGCTGCCACGGGAGGGTAGGACAAAAGATGTCATGAAAGTTCTTTTCCATAAGCACGTATGACTATATTCGGAATACATGCCTCCATTACATTGATGAACTGGAGCTAGTTCTGTGTCACCCTATGTTATGACTGTTACATGACGAACCGCATCCGGCATAATTATCCATCACTGATCCGGTGCCTATGAGCTTTCCATATACTGGTTCTCGCTTATTTACTTTTTCGTTTCTACTGTTACAATCACTACAAAAATACCAAAAACATTACTTTTGTTGTCTTTAGTTTCGTTACCGTTACCGCCACTATCATATTACTTTGCTACTAAACACTTTGCTTCAGATACTAAGTTCCCAGGTGTGGTTGAATTGACAACTCAGCTGCTAATACTTGAGAATATTCTTTGGCTCCCCTTGTGTCGAATCAATAAATTTGGGTTGAATACTCTAACCTCGAAAACTGTTGTGATCCCCATACTTGTGGGTTATCATTGCCTTCCTTGTCCAACGTCAACTCTTTAGCATGTCATATTTTAATGAGTGCTCCCAATCATAAAAGATGTCCATGATAATATATTTATATGTGAAACCTCTCTTTCATTATTACTTCCTATTAATTGCAACGATGACCAAAGCTATGTTTGCCAACTCCCAACAACTTTTAATCATCATACTCTTTCTATGTGAAGTCATTACTCTCAATAAGATCAATATGAACTCTTTGTTTCTTTTTATCTTTTTCTCTTTCTTTTATTCACTCAAGATCATGGCAAAATAATCAAGCCCTTGACTCAACACTAATCTTTAATATATAGCTCACGGACTCGATTACATAGAGAGATCATAAAGCAAAACTCAAAACTAGATCATGCCATAAACTTTATTCTACTAGATCAAGATACTACTAATAGGATCGAACTAAGAAAAACAGTAAAGATAGGAGATGTGGTTGTGATACGATACCGGGGCACCTCCCCCAAGCTTGGCAGTTGTCAAGGGGAGTGCCCATACCCATGTGATTATATCTCCTTTGCTGGTGAAGAAGGTGGAGGTGTTGTCGATGATGTGAGCTTGTCGTCCATCTTCCAAGGCATAGGCTCACCATCATAGAAGGATGATCGAGTCTCCGGGATCCTCAAATCTGCAGCCAGACTCATCCTTTTGAATCTATATTCATACTCATAGTTTTGGTTTTGCAGGTCATAGATTTGGGCTTGAAGGTGCTCGATCTTCTCATGAAGCTTGAAGATGGCCTCCCCGATGTTGTCGGCATCCAACTTGTGGTTGCTAGTGAACTCCGCGATCATCATATGGTTGGAGTTGAGTCCACGTTCCACCATCCCCTGGCACTTGAAAACTTGTTGTTCCACTGCTTCGAGCCTCGTCTCCACGCTTCTGGTCCCCTTCGGTCCCTCAACATCGCGGATGTGCATCAACCCATCACGCATCTCAATGGTTTGAGGGTGTCGCAGCACCTCTGTGATGTAAGGGTTGATGACCTTCTCGAAGAACTTGTCCTTGGAGGCACTTGGGGACGTCATGATAATCTAGATCTGTCAGAAAAACAACTCGAAACAAGAACAGAGGATAATTGCGTGATACGGGAGTCAAAACCTTCGGGAGAATATATAATGAATTTTTACCGACCAAAATACGTATCGTGCAAGAAAACAGAGTCTGGAAGGCACACGAGGTGCCCATGAGGTAGGGGGGCGCGCCCTCCACCCTCGTGGAGCCCTCGTGTCCTTCCTGGACTGCTTCTTATTTTTCTATTTTTCTAAATATTCCAAAACGGAGAAATATTGCCTTAAAAACTGTTTTGGAGTCGGTTTACTTACCGTACCACATACCTATTCCTTTTCGGAGTCTAAAACGCTCCAGAAAGTGTCCCTTATGTATTCCTCCGGGGTTACGGTTTCAATAACATTGGTTTCAATATTTATGGGATTACCTGAGATATAATGTTTGATTCTTTGACCGTTTACCACATTTGGATTTGTGCCTTCGAAATTGTTGATTTTTATGGCACCGGAACGATAGACCTCCTCGATAACGTAGGGGCCTTCCCATTTAGAGAGAAGTTTTCCTGCAAAAAAATTAATCGAGAGTTGTATAGCAATACATAATCACCTACATTAAACTCACGCTTTTGTATCCTTTTGTCATGCCATCTTTTAACTTTTTATTTAAACAATTTGGCATTTTCATAAGCTTGGGTTCTCCATTCATCAAGTGAGCTAATATCAAATAACCTCTTCTCACCGGCAAGTTTGAAATCATAATTGAGCTCTTTAATAGCCCAATATGCGTTATGTTCTAGTTCGACAGGTAAGTGACATGCTTTCCCATAAACCATTTTATACGGAGACATACCCATAGGATTTTTATAAGCAGTTCTATAGGCCCGCATCATCAAGTTTCTTGGACCAATTCTTTCTAGACCTATTGACAGTCTTTTGCAAAATTAATTTGAGTTCTCTATTACTCAATTCTACTTGACCACTAGACTGTAGGTGATAAGGAGATGCAATTCTATGATTAACATCATATTTAGCAAGCATTTTTCGGAAAGCACCATGAATAAAGTGTGAACCACCATCAGTCATTAAATATCTAGGGACTCCAAACCTCGGAGAATTAACTTCTTTGAGCATCTTAATAGAATGTTATGATTAGCACTACTAGTTGGAATAGCTTCTACCCACTTAGAAACGTAATCAACAGCAACTAAAATATGTGTGTATCCATTAGAGGCAGGAAAAGCTCCCATATAATCAAAGCCCCAAACATCAAATGGTTCAATAACATGAATAATTCATAGGCATTTCTTGACGTCTACAAATATTACCAATTCTTTGACATTCATCACAAGATAAGACAAACTTACGGGCATCCTTGAAGAGAGTAGGCCAATAAAAACCGGATTGCAATACCTTATGTGTAGTTTTATCTCCAGCGTGGTGTCCTCCATAAGCTTCGGAGTGACACTTGTGTAGGATCTGTTCCTGTTCATGCTCAGGTACACAACGTCTAATAACACCATCTACTCCTTCTTTATAAAGATGTGGGTCATCCCAAAAGTAATGTCTCAAATCATAGAAAAACTTTTTCTTTTGCTGGTATGTGAAACTAGGTGGTATAAATTTAGCAAAAATGTAATTAGCATAATGAGCATACCATGGAGAGCTACGAGAAGTACTTATAACATTAATTTGCTCATCAAGAAAGCTATCATCAATAGGTAGTGGGTCATCAAGAACATTTTCTAACCTAGACAAATTGTCCGCAACGGGGTTCTCAGCTCCCTTTCTATCAACAATATGCAAATAAAATTCTTGTAGCAGGAGAACCCATCTAATGAGTCTAGGTTTAGCATCTTTCTTTTACATAAGATATTTAATAGCAGCATGATCAGTGTGAATCATTACTTTAGAATCAACTATATAAGGTCTGAACTTGTCACAAGCAAATACAACTGCTAACAGTTCTTTTTCAGTAGTAGCATAATTTATTTGAGCACTGTCTAGAGTCTTACTAGCATAATGGATAACATTTAATTTCTTATCAACTCTTTGCCCTAGAACAGCACCTACAGCATAATCACTAGCATCACACATAATTTCAAAGGGTAATTCCAATCAGGTGGCTGAACAATAGGTGCAAAGATCAATGCTTTCTTAAGTATTTCAAATGCTTCTACACAATCAACATCGAAGACAAATGGTATATCTTTTTGCAATAAATTAGTCAGAGGCTGAGAAATTTTTGAGAAGTCCTTAATGAACCTCCTATAAAATCCGGCATGACCAAGGAAACTTCTTATACCTTTGATGTACTTGGGACATGGCATCTTTTCAATAGCATCAACCTTGGCTTTATCAACTTCAATACCTCTTTCAGAAACTTTATACCCCAAGACAATACCTTCATTAACCATAAAGTGGCACTTTTCCTAATTCAAAACAAGATTAGTTTCTTCACATCTCTGCAAAACTCGATCAAGATTGCTCAAGCAATCATCAAAAGAGGATCCATAGACGGAAAAATCGTCCATGAAAACCTCACAAATCTTTTCACAAAAGTCAGAGAATATAGCCATCATGCATCTTTGAAAGGTAGCAGGCGCATTACATAAACCAAAAGGCATACATCTATAAGCAAAAGTACCAAAAGGGCAAGTAAAAGTAGTCTTTGATTGATCTTTAGCTGACACAGGTATTTGAGAGAAACCAGAATAACCATCTAGAAAGCAACAATGTGTATGTTTGCATAGTCTTTCGAGCATTTGATCGATAAAAGGTAAGGAGTAATGATCCTTTTTAGTTGCTTTATTTAATTTACGGAAATCAATTACCATCCTATAACCTGTAATAATTCTTTGCGGGGTCAATTCATCTTTATCATTAGGAACAACAGTAACACATCCCTTCTTAGGGACACAATGAACAGGACTTACCCCGGCTATCAAAGAACGGATAAATTATACCTGCCTCCAGAAGCTTTAGTATTTATTTTCTTACCACTTCTTTCATCTTAGGATTCAGCCGTCGTTGATGATCACGAACCGGTTTGGCATCTTCTTCCAAATTTATTTTATGTTGACATAGAGTGGGACTAATGCCCTTAAGATCATCAAGAGTATATCCAATAGCATCACGGTGCTTCTTCAGAGTTTTCAATAATCTCTCTTCTTCATGTTCTGAAAGGTTAGCACTAATAATAACAGGATATATCTTCTTTTCATCAAGATAAGCATATTTAAGATTATCAGGCAACGGTTTAAGCTCAAACACGGGATCACCCTTGGGTGGAGGAGGATCCCCTAAGATTTCAACAGGCAAATTGTGTTTCAGAATAAGTTCTTGTTTAAAGAATAGTTCGTCTATTTCCCTTCTTTCATTCATAAACATATCATTTTCATGGTCTAGAAAATATTGTTCTAAAGGATCACTAGGAGGTACGGCAATAGAAGCAAGACCAATAATATCATCCTTACTAGGCAATTCTTCTTCACGGTGTTGTCTACTAAATTTAGAGAAATTAAACTCATGAATCATATCATCCAGACCAATAGTAACAGCATTCTTTTCACAGTCTATCTTAGCATTAACGGTGTTCAAGCAGGGTCTACCAAAAATAATGGGACAAAAGCTATCTTGTGGGGAACCAAGAACAAGAAAATCAGCAGCATATTAGTTTTCCCACACAAGACTTCAACATCTCTAACAATTCCCATTGCTGATATAGTATCTCTATTAGCAAGCTTAATTGTGACATCAATATCTTCTAACTCAGCAGGTGCAATTTCATGCTTAATTTCTTCGTACAAGGCAATAGGTATAACACTAGCACTAGCACCCATATCACATAAGCCATGATAACAATGATCTCCTATTTTAACAGAAATAACAGGCACGCCTACCACAGGTCTATGTTTATCTTTAACACAAGGTTTAGCAATTCTAGCAGTTTCACCGCAGAAATGAATAACATGCCCATCAATATTATCAGCCAAGAGATCTTTAACGATAGCAATATTAGATTCAACTTTGACTTGCTCACGAGGTGTATAAGTTCTAATATTACTTTTACAAACCACAGTTGAAGTTTTAGCATGATCCTTTATCCTAACAGGGAAAGGTGGTTTCTCAACATAAGAAGTAGGAACAATAGGATCATTATAAGTGACAATCTTTTCTTCAACTTTTGTAGGTGTAGCTACTTTTACTTCTATGGGAGGATGATATTTAAACCACTTCTCCTTGGGGATATCAACATAAGTAGCAAAAGATTCACAGAAAGAGGCTACTATCTCAGAGTCAAGTCCATATTTAGTGCTAAATTTACGAAAAACACCTGTATCCATAAAAGACTTAACACAATCAAACTTAGGTGTCATACCTGACTCCTTACCTTCGTAGAGATCCCAATCTTCAGAGTTTCGTTTAATTCTATCCAATAAACTCCATTTGAATTCAATAGTCTTCATCATAAAAGAGCCAGCACAAGAAGTATCGAGCATGATGCGATTGTTTTCAGAAAGCCGAGCATAAAAATTTTGAAGAATTATTTCTCTTGAGAGCTCATGATTGGGGCATGAATATAACATTGATTTAATCCTCCCCCAAGCTTGAGCGATGCTTTCTCCTTCGCGAGGCCAAAAATTATATATATAATTGCGATCACGATGAACAAGATGCATAGGATAATACTTCTGATGAAATTCCAATTTCATTCGTTTATAGTTCCATGATCCCGAATCATCACATAGCCTATACCATGTCGATGTGTCTCCCTTCAAAGATAAATGGAATACCTTCTTATTAACAACATCATCGGGTATACCTGCAAGCTTAAATAATCCACAAACTTCATCCACATAGAGTAGATGTTCATCAGGATGCTTTGTTCCATCTCCTGTAAAAGTATTAGCTAGCAGTTTTTCTAACATACCCGAAGGAACTTCAAAGGGAATAATTTCATTTGCAATAGGTTCAGTAGGTTGAGGAGCAATTCTTTGCTCTACTGGTCGGGGTGAAGATACCCCGAACAAGCCCCTCAGAGGATTACTTTCCATAGTAACAAGTGGCAGTAAATTTCAGCACACTATATAAATTTTTCCTTACCAAATTCCACCTACCAAAGGCGCTTCACTCCCCGGCAACGGCGCCAGAAAAGATTCTTCATGACCCACAAGTATAGGGGATCTATCGTAGTCCTTTCGATAAGTAAGAGTGTCGAACCCAACAAGGAGTAGAAGGAAATGATAAGCGGTTTTCAGCAAGGTATTCTCTGCAAGTATTGAAATAAGTGGTAACAGATAGTTTTGTGATAAGATAATTTGTAACGAGCAACAAGTAACAAAAGTAAATAAAGTGCAGCAAGGTGGCCCAATCCTTTTTGTAGCAAAGGACAAGCCTGGACAAACTCTTATATAAGGAAAAGCGCTCCCGAGGACACATGGGAATATCGTCAAGCTAGTTTTCATCACGTTCATATGATTCGCGCTCGGTACTTTGATAATTTGATATGTGGGTGGACCGGTGCTTGGGTGCTTTATTACTTGAACAAGCATCTCACTTATGATTAACCTCTATTGCAAGCATCCGCAACTACAACAAAAGTATTAAGGTAAACCTAACCATAGCATGAAACATATGGATCCAAATCAGCCCCTTACGAAGCAACGCATAAAGTAGGGTTTAAGCTTCTGTCACTCTAGCAACCCATCATCTACTTATTACTTCCCAATGCCTTCCTCTAGGCCCAAATAATGGTGAAGTGTTATGTAGTCGACGTTCACATAACACCACTAGAGGCTAGACAACATACATCTCATCAAAATATCGAACGAATACCAAATTCACATGAATACTAATAGCAAGACTTCTCCCATATCCTCAGGAACAAACGTAACTACTCACAAAGCATATTCATGTTCATAATAAGAGGGGTATTAATATGCATATAGGATCTGAACATATGATCTTCCACCAAATAAACCAACTAGCATCAACTATAAGGAGTAATCAACACTACTAGCAACCTACTAGTACCAATCCCGGACTTGGAGACAAGAATTGGATACAAGAGATGAACTAGGGTTTTGAGATGAGATGGTGCTGGTGAAGATGTTGATGGAGATTGCCCTCTCCCGATGAGAGGAGCGTTGGTGATGACGATGGTGATGATTTCCCCCGCCCGGAGGGAAGTGTCCCCGGCAGAACAGCTCTGCCGGAGCCCTAGATTGGTTCCGCCTCGTGGCCGCGGAGTTTCGTCCCGAAAGGTTGCTTATGATTTTTTCCTCGACAAAAGACCTCATATAGCAGAAGATGGCCATCAGAGAGCCAACGGGGGGCCCACGAGGTAGGGGGGCGCGCCCTGGGAGGGTAGGGCACGCCCCTCACCCTCGTGGACAGGTGGGCCCCCCTCTGGTGAACTTTTTCCGCTCAATATTTTTTATTATTTCCAAAAATGACTTTCATGGAGTTTCAGGACTTTTGGAGTTGTGCAGAATAGGTCTCTAATATTTGCTCCTTTTCCACCTGAATTCCATTGCAGCATTCTCCTCCTTATGTAAACCTTGTAAAATAAGAGAGAATAGGCATAAGTATTGTGATATAACGTGTAATAACAGCCCATAATGCAATAGATATCGATATAAAAGCATGATGCAAAATGGACGTATCATGCCACAAGTAAGATTCTGAACAATTATTCTGTCCATTTATATTCCTCACAATGGAGTTATCTTCGCCTACTAAGCAATTATTTTCCATGATGTCATTTAGAAAATAGAGTCCATCATGTCTATCGCCTGAATGTACTAATTTTTCATTTAAGACAATTTTAGCCTTCCCATCACCAAAGATAATTTTATATCCAATTGACTCTAGTTTGGACACTGATATTGGGTGAATAAAGTGCATTTTCCAACACTAAGTTTCCTCCATCGGGGAGTTTAAGCACATAGTTTCCAATTCCTAGTATGTCAGCTTTAGCTTGAGTTCCTAAATAGACATGTCTTGTTCCTCTAGGAATTGTTTCGAGTGTGGCAAAAGAGCTAAGTTCTCTAGCTATGTGTGAAGTTGCACCAGAATCTACGACCCAACTATTCTGAAAAGTAGTAGTAAATAGGGACAGGGGGCAGTGCAACAACAACTATAAGAACAACAACAGCAACAACAATAACAACAACAACAACAACTCTTTTCACATAACTGATAAGAGGAACTACAAGACTAAGCACCTTGACAAGGGAAACTTCTCCAAAATCCTGTTCCAGCCTGAGCATTATTCCACAGGCCGTTTTATCCGACTCATATTCCGCAGCCAACGAATCAGTCATCGAGCCAAGAATATAAACTCTGGCAGTCTTGTTGTCCTTGGTCCATTGCTTCAGTTCATCATTGTATTCTTGTTTGTCTTCATCTGTAGCATCCTCTGCTGGCTCGTTAGGCGCCCCGGTCTCAGAAACATAATCTATATTCTCAGCCGTAAGCAAGAACATAATCTTCCTTTTCCAAACCGTGTAATTTGTTCCATCAAGTTTGTAGGCACGGGGTAATTCAGCGAAGACACCATTGGAAGCCATTGAAATTCAATATCCAACGATTAGTCGCTTCCTCTGTTACCTTTAAGTTCCTGTCATGGAGGCCGACAGTTGTCGATTTAGGTCCTTGCCACTGACATGAAGCAGGCCGGCAAGACTTGGTCAGGGCGAGCTTGACGAGGTGGCAGTAAGCTGGCGACGAACACGGCGGGCTCCCTCCTGCTCGGCAAGGTTGACGGGGCGAACGTCGATGGGGAACGGCGCAAACGTGATGGAGGAGCCAGTCACGAGCGGTGGCAGGGTCGGCCCGAGGTGGATGTGGAGGCGGACCAGAGGTGGAGGCGTGGGCGTGGGGTGGATGCGGCGGCGTTGGGTGCTGATGCAAGCGGAGCGGCGGCGCTGATTTGGTGGAGATCCAACTATGCGGCGGCGGCGCTCGGTTGAGAGGAATCGAGCGACATCGATCTAATCTGGGGTGGAGCTGTTGTGTACGTACGGGCCTTTGCCTTTCCCTTTTCTTTCTTTTCTTTTGGGGAACAAAAGACAAGAGTACGCAACGGAGAGTCCAGATCGAATTTGATTCGACGACTAACAAATCCTCAAACCCTTAGTCTGCTCTGATACCAATGTTAGAAATATACGCACACGGTTTAACCCCTATTCCTCGATCCTTTTCCATGGTTCCGCTCACAATGATCAATTGAGGCTGACCTTTATATAATGCTATTCCAGTTAATTTTAAACTATATAAACTGCAGATAAATGTCCAGATAAAATCTGTTTAAACGAAGACTTCAGGTTAACTTAACTAATCATGATCATTAGTAACCATCAAGGAGTTTCATCTGCAAACTGTCCCATAAACACGTACGTGTGAGTCACACGCTGAATTTGAATTACAGTTCAAATTCACATGCTTTACCAATTCATGGAGCCAATCCCATGAACAACCTGGCATTCCATAATATGTTGTGCCCGGGCAAATATACATTTAGTATAATAAATATTCCAGCATTAATAAATATTGTTTCTAGCATATATGTACTGGCTTCCATGAACTATATTCCATTCATGTATTCCAAGCAATATTCAAGTGCATCGGTAAATTCCATATCAAGGTAAACATATTCCAGGAACTATGTAGTATAAAATGTTGCAAGCCACACTTAAGTATTTCCTACAGGGACATGGAATTTCTTCGGTAACATATGTTTGGTAGCAGCAAGAAAATAAAGTACATTCAGCAATGGTGTCATCCAATTTACGTTCCATTTGACCCCAAAAACGAAAAGCTGAGTGGTCTGGGTTAACATAACGATCGAGGTGCTCACTACCAAAAGAACAATAAATGTTGAAGAATATCATCATAAAGGCATCACCTTTTGTTCCTCTGCAACCACTTTGATTGTCCGACACTTCTTGTACTGCCCTCATATATGAAATGTGTATGAGGAGCGCCCAGGAGTGTCCGGTCAGTGGTCCTGCGTCCGCTACATAGGATTTGGCCCTTCATGGAGTATTTTTTCCTCTCTCCTCCATCAATCGCATGCATAGAAAAATAAGAAACATAGCTGCATGGACCCGAAAAATAGGAAGTCAAAATGACATAGCCGCACATTGAAAGAACGCGTTTGCGGACATTTGAAGGCCAAATTTATCCAGTCCGGTCGTAGATGCCCTGAGGCGTGGAGGAGCGGAGGATGTGAGAACGGGGCCACAATCCCTGGGGCTCGGGGCGACGACGAGCCGGAGAGGCGTGCCGAAGCGGGGGTAGACGGAGTTTAGGGTGGAGTTGCAGTGTACTCGAGCGCACAAGGACGCCATGTTGGGCGGGTTTGGTTCAGGGGAAGTGCAGATGCGATGCGACGGCGTGGATTCCAGAACTTGTTGAATCTGCAGACTTTTTCCTCCCCTTGTTCAACTCAACAACCACCAGAGATTTTGTGATTTTATATCTGGCCGGGTTGCGTGGGCAGGAGCACGATTCACCCAGGCGAAAGCGATGCGCAGCTTTGATCCCCACTTGCTACCGCCAACTAACAACTCCGTCAACGGATCTACCTTCCGCATGTACGCATCGTGTCTCTGCAGCCTGCAGGGCATGTTTTTTTATCCGGGAGTCTTATTTTCTTTTGAACTTTTTTTAAAATCTGGGAGTTAGGGCATGGAATTTCTTGGGTAATGACATATGTTGGGTGGCAGAAAGAAAACAAAGTACATTCAGCAACGGCGTCATCCAATTTACATTCCATTTGACCCAAAAAACGAAAAGCGGAGTGGTCTGGGTTAACAGAACGAGCCGTGCTATACACACGACAAATTCAGACGACTCATGCACGATAAACTAAATCCAGCCGGACATGCGTGCATGCATCGGGACATCTGCCGCTGGATTTCCCTGTGGTGCATACATCGGCCACAAGGATCGTGCATGAATCAGTTTCGTAACAGAACAAGCTGCTCACTACGATATGAGCGTGCGTCGAATTTTCGGTTCCACACGCCAAACCGTCGCGCCCTTCACTTCTTGTCTGGGTTTGGGGTCGTCCACGGAGTGCGGATTTATAGCGGCCGAGCCACAGGTAGGCCGGATCCTGGGCGTGGGCTTGGGCCTTTGGGATGTGCATCCCGTTAGTGAGTGGGTGTGGCGGACCTATGCAGCGAAATACAGCCTGCGATACGCCTAGGATATGTGTAGGTGTATTTTGTGCGGCCCATCACTAGCGTCTATCCTCGCACGTCGTTTGCTGGACCGGAATGAGGGCCCATGATCACTTGTTTCAAACACCACATGCGAGAGAATCTTATCGAAATCACTGAGGAGTACTCTTGCAAAAATCACTCCCACCTTTCCAGGTTGTGATAAGTGATGTGATGCATGTACGTCACTTGTCGCAACCAGGTAGTTTTCCTTATTTTCGTAGATCCGTTTATTCAAAACGTTTTATCTCTTAAACCATGCGTTCAAATCTTGAACCGTTTTCACCTTTGGATTCCTCACATTGAGATTTTCAAAACTAGATCCTATGTTGATAGATTTTGATGAACTTTTTTTCCACGAAAAATACCAGACGAAAAAACCAAACTGGGTGCACGAGTTTTTTCCCTTTCCGAAACAGGCACGCCCGTGCCTCTCGAGAAATCATAACCGTAACTCCTGCAGAAGGAAAAAAGAAGAAGGGAAAACACATTTTTTTTTCCTTTTTCGAGGAAGCATGGTCGTGGCTCTCGCAAAAGTACAACCATGCCTCTCGCAAAAGCAAAACCGTGCCTCTCACGGAAGAAAAAAAAACATAAACACGTTTTTTCGTTTTCGAGAGGCATGGCCGTGCCTCTCGCGAAAGCACAACCGTGCCTCTCACCGAAGGAAAAAAACAAAAACCATGTTTTTTTTTCATTTCCGAGAGTCATAGCCGTGAGCAAAACCGTGCCTCTCACGGAAGGAAAAAAAATAGAAAACTTGTTTTTTTTTTCATTTTCGAGAGTCACAACCGTGAGCAAAACCGTGCCTCTCGCAGAAGCAAAACCGCGACTCTCGCGCAAGAAAAAAAATACAGTTTTTCGCGTAAATTGTTTTTTGATTTTTTTTTTGTTCCAAAAGCTAAGGAAGACCGGTGGAAAACCGAAACATCGAAAAAACACAAAAAAAAGTTTTAAATGAAGAAAATGCATGCGGAAAAGTAAAAAAACAAAATCCGAAGGAAGCGCGACACGTGGCGGGCGGCTGAGAGCGCGAAATGGCGCTGATCGTTGTGAGGCTACCGAAGGAGCGCTCGCTAATTAGTTGCTCCCGAATCTTGTCCAACTCACACACCTCGCAAGACAGGGGCACGCCTAGAAATCCCTATTTGCCGCGCGCTGCGGCACATTGTGCCGTATCGAACAGCCAGGCGCACTCGCAAAGCGACTGGGCAGGCCCATTTAAGCAGTTCATCTGTTCTGGTTTTAAACGTTTTTTTCCTCCTGGCTATAGTTTTTCTTATTATTTTTTCCTGCTTCTTTTTTTATTTTCCGTTTAAATTTCCTATTTTTCGTTTTCTCTTTTATTCTCCATTTTTCAGTTTCTCTTATTGTTCGTTCTTAGTATAGTGTTCTGCTGCACTTTTTATTCTTTTTCTGTTGCTGTTTCTTTTTCTTTTCCATATAGATTTTTATTTTCCTTTTTAACTTGTATCTTTTGTTTGGAATTTTAAAATCTTTGTTTTGAATTTTAAAAAAATTCTCATGATCAACTGCTTTAAAAAAATCTCGTGTTTAAAGAACGTTCAGGAATTTTCAAAATATGTTCTTGCTTTAAAAATTCATTCACAATTTCAATAAATGTACAAGGATTTCGACAAATATTCTCGTTTTCAATTTTTTTTTCACTTTTTCATAAATATATTTGTCTTTCAAAATTGTTTGCAATTTTGTTTAGGATTTTTCAAAAATGTTCTTCTTTCCAACATTTTTTAGTTTTTCGAATTTGTTTTGGAGTTTCAAAAAATGTTGATGTTTTCAAAAAACATTTCCGTTTCCAAAAATTGTACACAAATTTTCAAAGAATGTGCTCATATTCAATTTCTGTTCGGGTGTTTCAAAAAATGTCTCTGTTTACAAGAACTGTTCGCACTTTCAAATTATTTAAGGATTTCAGAAATTGTTACCGTTTTATAATATGTACACATATTAAAAAAATAGTAATTTTTTAAAAAAATCGCGTTTTTAGAAAATGTTTGAGTGAGTGTTCATGTTTCATTAAACATCAATTTTACAAAAATCGAATCTTTTATGAATATGCACAATTTTTGAAATCCTGAACATTTTCCCAAAAAAGCAAATAATTTCTGAAGTTTTTGAAAAAAATTTATAAAATAGGAACAAGTTCTGAAAACAAGATAATTTTTTGAAATTAGCATTTTTTTAAACACGAACATTCTTTGAATTTGTGGAAAAATTGCAGGTTCAAGAACTTTTTTTTTTTGAATTTTGAGCAAAAACTAAAAAACACGAAAAGACAAGAAAAAGAAAAAAGGAAATGTTTGTATCTGCGTTGGTCTTGTTCTTGAACCATTGTCTACAGTGGCTAGCATGAAAAGCTACTTTGTTGGAGGTCATATGTTCGATCCTTGCTAATGCACTTTTTTTGTCCGACTGTCTGCTGCAATAAGCGGCAGATAGGGACTCCAGGCGCGCTTATGTCTCGACTTCAGCCTGGCTTCGGACTCGCAGGACTCGCTGAAAGGCGGGCGAGCTGGGCCGGCCGTGCGGGAGGCCACAGCCTCTTTTTCCTATTTATTTTCTACATCTTCTGTTTTCTTGTTTTCTTTTATTTTTGTACTTTTGTTTATACTTCAAAATATAAGCGGTGCTACGCGCCGGCTGGCGGATCTTTTAAAAAGATTCGCCGACTCTCGAGGCGTCTGATTGTATGAGACGAGCGTTCTTGTTCTGTAATTTCTTGCTACCACATAGATGTGTTGGCCTCACGACTAAGTCCTCACACTAGGACATCTGCCGTGACAATTCCACGACAATTACCGTTGAAAGAATCAGACCGGGGCAACGTGTCCCCGGACACGCCATCGAACTTCAGAACTGACACCCCCGCACGACTACGGCGTTGGGGAAGGAAACCAGAACTGTCAGCCTCCAACCGCAGACCCAGCGCAAGATGCATCATCTTCCAGCTGTCACTTGCGTAGACAGTCGTCTGCGTGTACTCCTAGATGACAAAATCTCCCTGGTCCACTACGACGTCGGAGACAACGCCGCAACAACGGGGACAGAGCAGAAGGAGAGACACACCTGATGGAGTCGTCGTCGCCGCCTCGGCGACACCATCCATGAACCCTAACGCCGCCGATCTAAATGATCGGGCGCCACTCCCACCACCCCAACGACGAACCACGACCTACAAATCCAAACCCTAACTACAGAGCGGAGGAACGGGGTCCCCCTCCCTCCTGTCGCCGAAGCAGCAACCGGAGGGAGAGGGGGCCAGCGCCCTCGCAGTGAAGATCTATGGAAAAAGGGATCGCCTCCCTAGTCGCCTCCTGGCGGCGGCTAGGTTTTTGTTTCTTTTTGGGTTTTCCCTTCAAATACTTGTTCAACATTTTTTAAATACTTTTTCATCATTTTTTAGATACATGATCAACATTTTTTAAAATACTTGTCAATATTTTTTTCAAATTCTTGTTCAACATTTTTATATACATGATCAACATTTTTTGAAATACGTGTTCAACATTTTTCAGATAGTTGTTCATCATTTTTATTCCGAATGTTCATCAACATTTTTTTCAAATACTTGTTCAATATTTTAAATACTTATTCAACATTTTTCAAATACTCATTCAACATTTTTCAAATACTTGTTCAACATTTGTAATACTTGTTGAAAACTTTCAAATACTTGTTCAACATTTTTCAAATACTTACTCAACATTTTTTAATACTTATTCAACATCTTTCAAGTACTTGTTCAACATTTTTAAAATGTATTATATATGTGTGTGTGTGTGTGTGTGTGTGTGTGTGTGTGTGTGTGTGTGTGTGTGTGTGTGTGTGTGTGTGTGTGTGTGTGTGTGTGTGTGTGTGTGTGTGTGGAACGTCTAAAACATAAATAAAAGTACAAAAATAAAGCAAAATAGGACAGCAGAAAACAGAAAAGAATAGGCCTTTGCCTCCCGCACGGTTGGGCCGGCCCATCTGGGCGCCCCCCGACGCGAGACGTCCCCATGTGCTCGCTGAAGGCGAGGAATAGGGGCGCCCATCTTTTTATCAGGATATTAATACATATAGCCCTCAAAAGGATATTAATACATATTAGTTTTTTTAAGATTACATATTAGTATTATTTAGTGCCAAGCAACAGACTAGAACACACGGAGGGCAAGCTTTTATGTGGATTAGTATTATTTAGTGCCAAGCATGAACTTTTTTCTAAATTTTATGTGGATTGAAACAAGAAATGTAAGAAAATTTTATGTGTCTTCACTCAGGACCACAAGCATGCACACTTATTGTGCATCCCCATTATTTTTTTCAAATATGCAACTAGGAATATTTAACATATTATATGCCCAACTCACAGTTACTGTGTATATTGATTGTATTTATTTTAAACGCACAGGTACTCAAAAAGTCGACAACATGTATTAAAAATTATTGTTCAACCATAATAAATTTTATAATGCATGATGAACATTTTTAAAAATACACTTGCAATTTTTAATACGCGTTCAACATTTTGCAAAAATGTTCTGAACAGTTTTTTTTCAAATGCACAAACACACAAACACTTTATTTTCTCGAATTTTACTTACATTATTTTCTCAAATGGGAAAAAGTAAAAAATAAAGGTGAGCCTAAAAATAACAAAAATTTTCTTACATTTATTTTGTCAAATTACTCGCTAGATACAAAAGACTTCTTTGTCATGCAGGACAACAAGCGATCAGTGGTGTGGTAGTCGCGCGACAAAGCAGCCACCAGCAGGTCTCGGGTTCGAAACCTGCCTGGCCCCGAAGCTTTTAGTACCAAATTCGTTCTTCCACCCCTCTTGATCCCACTGACATAATAGAGTTGACAGAAAATGTATAGAAACGCTATTAAATCTTCTTTCACAACTGAGGGCATTTGTGTGAACAAATATAAAGCATGGGGGTTTCTTCAAAAGAAAATGCCACATCGGCTCTTGACAGGCGGGCCCCGTCGGTCAGATACACCGTCAATACGCATTAAGACCATTTTGTTGCGGCTTGCCCCATACTTGGTACCGACATATGAAAAAAATGAATAGTGGTACTGATTTGTAACCGCTGCCCCAAATGTGGTACCAACATGCAATTAACTCGGTTTCTCAGCTTTGCTTCAACAGGCCCAAAGAGATAACCTAATTAATGGAGTGAGCTTTGGGAGCAATGGCCCCATGTTACTCACCTCTTATTTGAGGATGATGTGATCTTCTTGGAAGGATCACAGGGTAACCCTAATTAATGGAGTGAGCTTTGGGAGCAATGGCCCCATGTTACTCACCTCTTATTTGAGGATGATGTGATCTTCTAGGAAGGATCACAGGGTAACCTCGAGGCTCTGAAGGAAATTTTGCAATCATCGGCTCTTGACAGGGGGGGTTTCTTCAAAAGAATGGGGGTTTGTGTGAACAAATATAAAGCATGGGGGTTTCTTCAAAAGAACATGCCACATCGGCTCTTGACAGGCGAGCCCCGTCGGTCAGATACACCGTCAATACGCATTTAGACCATTTTGTTGCGGCTTGCCCCATACTTGGTACCGACATATGAAAAAAAATGAATAGTGGTACTGATTTGTGACCGCTGCCCCAAATGTGGTACCAACATGCAATTAACTCAGTTTCTCAGCTTTGCTTCAACAGGCCCAAAGAGATAACCTAATTAATGGAGTGAGCTTTGGGAGCAATGGCCCCATGTTACTCACCTCTTATTTGAGGATGATGTGATCTTCTTGGAAGGATCACAGGGTAACCCTAATTAATGGAGTGAGCTTTGGGAGCAATGGCCCCATGTTACTCACCTCTTATTTGAGGATGATGTGATCTTCTAGGAAGGATCACAGGGTAACCTCGAGGCTCTGAAGGAAATTTTGCAATCATCGGCTCTTGACAGGGGGGTTTCTTCAAAAGAATGGGGGTTTGTGTGAACAAATATAAAGCATGGGGGTTTCTTCAAAAGAACATGCCACATCGGCTCTTGACAGGCGGGCCCGTCGGTCGGATACATCAATCAATCGCATTTAGACCATTTTGTTGCGGCTTGCCCCATACTTGGTACCGACATATGAAAAAATGAATAGTGGTACTGA
The DNA here is from genome assembly GCA_021605205.1 of Aegilops longissima. Lineage (NCBI taxonomy): Eukaryota > Viridiplantae > Streptophyta > Magnoliopsida > Poales > Poaceae > Aegilops > Aegilops longissima. The sequence continues at coordinate 27,829,142 of CM038680.1, forward strand.
TTTGTAATCGCTGCCCCAAATGTGGTACCAACATGCAATTAACTCGGTTTCTCAGCTTTGCTTCAACAGGCCCAAAGAGATAACCTAATTAATGGAGTGAGCTTTGGGAGCAATGGCCCCATGTTACTCACCTCTTATTTGAGGATGATGTGATCTTCTTGGAAGGATCACAGGGTAACCCTAATTAATGGAGTGAGCTTTGGGAGCAATGGCCCCATGTTACTCACCTCTTATTTGAGGATGATGTGATCTTCTAGGAAGGATCACAGGGTAACCTCGAGGCTCTGAAGGAAATTTTGCAATCATATCAAGTGGCGTCAAGACAGAAAAGTGAATCTCCAAAAAATCATCAATCATCTTTGGGAAAGGTTGTAATGATGAGGACAACGACACTCTGAAACAAACTATATGAACTGAATCTGAAGCGATGAGTGAGAGATGTTTGGCTGTTGGGGAACGTTGCAGAAAATAAAAAAAATTCTACGCTTCACCAAGATCTATCTATGAGTTCATCTAGCAATGAGAGAGAGGAGTGCATCTACATACCCTTGTAGATCGCGAGCGGAAGCGTTCAAGAGAACCGGGTTGAGGGAGTCGTACTCGTCGTGATCCAAATCACCGATGATCCTAGTCTTTGAGCGGACAGCAGCTCGCGCTCAACACACGTCACGGTTGAGGAAGATGTCTCCTCCTTCTTGATCCAGCAAGGGGAAGGAGAGGTTGATGAAGATCCAGAAGACGACGGCGTGGTGGTGGATGCAGCAACGATCTCGGCAGGGCTTCGCCAAGCTTGCGAGAGGAGAGGTGTAGCAATGGAGAGGGGCGCCAAGAGCATGGGTGTGGCTGCCCTCCCTCCCCCCTCTTTATATAGGGCCCATTGGGGCGCCGCCCTAGGAGATGGGATCTCCAAGGGGCGGCGGCTGGGGTGGCTTGCCCCCAAGCAGTGGGGCGCCCCCCCCCTAGGGTTTCCCAACCCTAGGCGCAGGGGGCCCAGGCGCACCAGCCCACCAGGCTGGTTCCTCCTACTTCAGCCCATGGGGCCCTCCGGATAGGTGGCCCCACCCGATGGACCGGGACCCTTCCGGTGGTCCCAGACAATACGGTGACCCGAAACTTTCCGATGGCGATACGACTTCCTATATATAATTCTTTACCTACGGATCATTCCGAAACTCCTCGTGACGTCCGGATCTCATCCGGACTCAAAACTTCCCGTTACTGCATACTCATATCTATACAACCCTAGCGCCACCGAACCTTATGTGTAGACCCTACGGGTTCGGAGACACATGCGACATGACCGAGACGCCTCTCCGGTCAATAACCAACAGCGGGATCTGGATACCCATGTTGGCTCCCACATGCTCCTCGATGATCTCATCGGATGAACCACGATGTCGAGGATTCAAGCAACCCCGTATACAATTCCCTTTGTCAATCGGTATGTTACTTGCCCGAGATTCGATCGTCGGTATCCCAATACCTTGTTTAATCTCGTTACCGGCAAGTCACTTTACTCGTACCATAATGCATGATCCCGTGACCAGACACTTGGTCACATTGAGATCATTATGATGATGCATTACCGAGTGGGCCCAGAGATACCTCTCCGTCATACGGAGTGACAAATCCCAGTCTCGATTCGTGCCAACCCAACAGACACTTTCGGAGATACCCGTAGTGTTCCTTTATAGTCACCCAGTTACGTTGCGATGTTTGGCACACCCAAAGCACTCCTACGGTATCGGGGAGTTGCACAATCTCATGGTCTAAGGAAATGATACTTGACATTTGGAAAAGCTCTAGCTAAACGAACTACACGATCTTTGAGCCATGCTTAGGATTGGGTCTTGTCCATCACATCATTCTCCCAATAATGTGATCCCGTTATCAATGACATCCAATGTCCATAGTCAGGAAACCATGACTATCTGTTGATCAACGAGCTAGTCAATTAGAGGCTCACTAGGGACACGTTGTGGTCTATGTATTCACACGTGTATTACGATTTCTGGATAACACAATTATAGCATGAATAATAGACTATTATCATGAACAAAGAAATATAATAATAACCATTTTATTATTGCCTCTAGGGCATATTTCCAACAGTCTCCCACTTGCACTAGAGTCAATCATCTAGTTACATTGTGATGAATCGAACACCCATAGAGTTCTGGTGTTGATCATGTTTTGCCCTAGGGAGAGGTTTAGTCAATGGATCTGCTACATTCAGGTCCGTATGTACTTTACAAATATCTATGTCTCCATCTTGAACATTTTCACGAATGGAGTTGAAGCGACGCTTGATGTGCCTGGCCTTCTTGTGAAACCTGGTCTCCTTGGCAAGTGCAATTGTTGGGGAACGTAGTAATTTCAAAAAAAATCCTACGCACACGCAAGATCATGGTGATGCATAGCAACGAGAGGGGAGAGTGTTGTCTACGTACCCTCGTAGACCGAAGCGGAAGCGTTGACGCAACATAGAGGAAGTAGTCGACGCCTTCCCGATCCGACCGATCCAAGCACGAAACTACGGCACCTCCGAGTTCTAGCACACGCTCAGCTCGATGACGATCCCCGGCTTCGATCCAGCAAAGCGTCGGGAGGAGTTCCGTCGACGACGGCGTGGTGACGATCTTGATGTTCTACCGTCGCAGGCTTCGCCTAAGCACCGCCACGATATGGACGAGGTGGAATATGGTGGAGGGGGCACCGACACGGCTAAGGAACGATCACGAAGATCAACTTGTGTGTCTGGGGTGCCCCTGCCCTGTGTATATAAAGGAGCAAGGGAGGAGGAGGCCGGCCCTAGGAGGAGGGCGCGCCAAGGGGAGTCCTACTCCCACCGGGAGTAGGACTCCTTCTTTCCTAGTCCAAGTAGGAGAGGGAAAGGAAGGGAAGGAGAAGGAAAAGGAAGGACAGGGAGGAAAAGGAGGAAAGGAGGGCCGGCCCCCTAGTCCAATTCGGTTTGGGCTAGGGGGGCCGCGCGCCCTGCCACCTCTCTTCCACCACTTGGCCCACTTGGCCCATTGCTTCTTCCTCGTATTCCCGTAACTCCCCGGTACCCCCGAAAATACCCGAATCACTCGGAACCTTTCCGATGTCCGAATATAGTCGTCCAATATATCGATCTTTACGTCTCGACCATTTCGAGACTCCTCGTCATGTCCCCGATCTCATCTGGGACTCCGAACTCCTTCGGTACATCAAAACTCATAAACTCATAATATAACTGTCATCGAAACCATAAGCATGCGGACCCTACGGGTTCGAGAACTATGTAGACATGACCGAGACACGTCTCCGGTCAATAACCAATAGCGGAACCTGGATGCTCATATTGGCTCCCACATATTCTACGAAGATATTTATCGGTCAGACCGCATAACAACATACGTTGTTCCCTTTGTCATCGGTATGTTACTTGCCCGAGATTCGATCGTCGGTATCTCAATACCTAGTTCAATCTCGTTACCGGCAAGTCTCTTTACTCGTTCCGTAATACATCATCCCGCAACTAACTCATTAGTTGCAATGCTTGCAAGGCTTAAGTGATGTGCATTACTGAGAGGGCCCAGAGATACCTCTCCGATAATCGGAGTGACAAATCCTAATCTCGAAATACGCCAACTCAACAAGTACCTTCGGAGACACCTGTAGAGCACCTTTATAATCACCCAGTTACGTTGTGACGTTTGGTAGCACACAAAGTGTTCCTCCGGTAAACGGGAGTTGCATAATCTCATAGTCATAGGAACATGTATAAGTCATGAAGAAACCAATAGCAGAATACTAAACGATCGTGTGCTAAGCTAACGGAATGGGTCATGTCAATCACATCATTCTCCTAATGATGTGATCTCGTTAATCAAATGACAACTCATGTCTATGGCTAGGAAACTTAACCATCTTTGATCAACGAGCTAGTCAAGTAGAGGCATACTAGTGACACTCTGTTTGTCTATGTATTCACACATGTATTATGTTTCCGGTTAATACAATTCTAGCATGAATAATAAACATTTATCATGAAATAAGAAAATAAATAATAACTTTATTATTGCCTCTAGGGCATATTTCCTTCAGTCTCCCACTTGCACTAGAGTCAATAATCTAGTTCACATCGCCATGTGATTTAACACCAATAGTTCACATCACCATGTGATTAACACCCATAGTTCACATCATCATGTGACCAACACCCAAAGGGTTTACTAGAGTCAATAATCTAGTTCACATCGCTATGTGATTAACACCCAAAGAGTACTAAGGTGTGATCATGTTTTGTTTGTGAGAGAAGTTTAGTCAACGGGTCTGCCACATTCAGATCCGTATGTATTTTGCAAATTGCTATGTCAACAATGCTCTGCACGGAGCAACTCTAGCTAATTGCTCCCACTTTCAATATGTATCCAGATTGAGACTTAGAGTAATCTAGATCAATGTCAGAACTTGCATCGACGTAACCCTTTACGATGAACCTTTTGTCACCTCCATAATCAAGAAACATATACTTATTCCACTAAGGATAATTTTGACCGTTGTCCAGTGATCTACTCCTAGATCACTATTGTACTCCCTTGCCAAAATCAGTGTAGGGTATACAATAGATCTGGTACACAGCATGGCATAATTTATAGAACCTATGGCCAAGGCATAGGGAATGACTTTCATTCTCTTTCTATCTTCTGCCGTGGTCGAGTTTTGAGTCTTACTCAATTCCACACCTTGTAACACAGGCAAGAAATCTTTCTTTGACTGTTCCATTTTGAACTACTTAAAAATCTTGTCAAGGTATGTACTCATTGAAAAAACTTATCAAGCGTCTTCATCTATCTCTATAGATCTTGATGCTCAATATGTAAGCAGCTTCATCGAGGTTTTTCTTTGAAAAACTCATTTCAAACACTCCTTTATGCTTTGCAGAATAATTCTACATTATTTCCGATCAACAATATGTCATTCACATATACTTATCGAAATGTTGTAGTGCTCCCACTCACTTTCTTGTAAATACAGGCTTCACCGCAAGTCTCAGATAAAACTATATGCTTTGATCAACTTATCAAAGCGTATATTCCAACTCCGAGATGCTTGCACCAGTCCATAGATGGATCATTGGAGCTTGCATATTCTGTTAGCACCTTTAGGATTTACAAAACCTTCGGTTGCATCATATACAACTCTTCTTTAATAAATCCATTAAGGAATGCAGTTTTGTTTATCCATTTGCCGATTTCATAAAATGCGGCAATTGCTAACATGATTCGACATGACTTAAGCATAGATATGAGTGAGAAACTCTCATTGTAGTCAACACCTTGAACTTGTCGAAAACCTTTTGCGACAATTCTAACTTTGTAGATAGTAACACTACTATCGTCGTCGTCTTCCTCTTGAAGTTCCATTTATTTTCTATGGCTTGCCGATCATCGGGCAAGTCAACCAAAGTCCATACTTTGTTCTCATATATGGATCCCATCTCAGATTTCATGGCCTCAAACCATTTCGCGGAATCTGGGCTCATCATCGCTTCCTCATAGTTCGCAATTTCATCATGGTCCAGTAACATGACTTCCAAAACAGGATTACCGTACCACTCTGGTGCGGATCTCACTCTGGTTTACCTACGAGATTCGGTAGTAACTTGATCTGAAGTTACATGATCATCATCATTAGCTTCCTCACTAATTGGTGTAGTAGTCACAGGAATAGATTTCTGTGATGAACTACTTTCCAATAAGGGAGCAGGTACAGTTACCTTATCAAGTTCTACTTTCCTCCCACTCACTTCTTTCGAGAGAAACTCCTTCTATAGAAAGGATCCATTCTTAGCAACGAATGTCTTGCCTTCGGACAGTGGCGGAGCTACAGGAAAAAGGCTGGGCGGGCCAGGCTAAGGAATTACACATAGTACTTGTACTTAAGGCCCAAATTTCATCTCATCCTTCCCCATTTTCGGCTGGGCTGGGCGGGCCACGGCCCATTCGGCCTTGCCTAAGCTCCGCCAGTGCCTTCGGATCTGTGATAGAAGGTGTACCCAACAGTCTCCTTTGGGTATCCTATGAAGACATATTTCTCCGATTTGGGTTTGAGCTTATCAGGATGAAACTTTTTCATATAAGCATCACAACCCCAAACTTTAAGAAACGACAACTTAGGTTTCTTGCCAAACCATAGTTCATACGGTGTCGTCTCAACGGATTTAGATGGTGCCCTATTTAACGTGAATGTAGCTGTCTCTAATGCATAACCCCAAAACGATAGTGGTAAATCGGTAAGAGACATCATAGACCGCACCATATCTAATAAAGTACGGTTACGACGTTCGGACACACCATTATATTGTGGTGTTCCAGGTGGCGTGAGTAGTGAAACTATTTCACATTGTTTTAACTGAAGACCAAACTCGTAACTCAAATATTCTTCTCCACGATCAGATCGTAGAAACTTTGTTACGATGATTTTTCACTTCACTCTGAAATTATATGAACTTTTCAAATGTTTTAGACTTCTATTTCATTAAGTAGATAACCATATCTGCTCAAATCATCTATGAAGGTCAGAAAATAATGATACTTGTCGCGAGCCTTAATATTCATCGGACCACATACATCAGTATGTATGATTTCCAACAAATCTGTTGCTCCCTCCATTGTTCCGGAGAACGGAGTCTTAGTCATCTTGCCCATGAGGCATGGTTCGCAAGCATCAAGTGATTCATAATCAAGTGATTCCACAATCCCATCAGCATGGAGTTTCTTCATGCGCTTTATACCAATATGACTTAAACGGCAGTGCCACAAACAAGTTGCACTATCATTATTAACTTTGCATATTTTGGCTTCAATATTATGAATATGTGTATCACTACGATCGAGATCCAACAAACCATTTTCGTTGGTGTGTATGACCATAGAAGGTTTTACTCATGTAAACAGAACAACAATTGTTCTCTAACTTAAATGAATAACCGTATTGCAATAAACATGATCAAATCATATTCATGCTCAACGCAAACACCAAATAACACTTATTTAGGTTCAACACTAATCCCGAAATTATAGGGAGCGTGCGATGATGATCATATCAATCTTGGAACTATTTCCAACACACATCGTCACCTCGCCCTTAACTAGTTTATGTTTATTCTGCAACTCCCGTTTCGAGTTACTACTCTTAGCAACTGAACCAGTACCAAATGCCGAGGGGTTGCTATAAACACTAGTAAAGCACACATCAATAACATGTATATCCAATATATCTTTGTTCACTTTGCCATCCTTCTTATCCGCCAAATACTTGGGGTAGTTCCACTTCCAGTGACCAGTCCCTTTGCAGTAGAAGCACTTAGTCTCAGGCTTAGGACCGGACTTGGGCTTCTTCACTTGAGCAGCAACTTTCTTGCTGTTCTTCTTGAAGTTTCCCTTTTTTCCCTTTGCCCTTTTCTTGAAACTAGTGGTCTTGTCTATCATCAACACTTGATGTTTTTCTCGATTTCTACCTTCGTCAATTTCAGCATTACGAAGAGCTTGGGAATCGTTTCCGTTATCCCTTGCATATCATAGTTCATCATGAAGTTCTACTAACTTGGTGATGGTGACTAGAGAATTCTGTCAATCACTATTTTATCTGGAAGATTAACTCCCACTTGATTCAAGCGATTGTAGTACCCATAATCGAGCACATGCTCACCGCTTGAGCTATTCTCTTCCATCTTTTAGCAATAGAACTTGTTGGAGACTTCATATCTCTCAACTCGGTATTTGCTTGAAATATTAACTTCAACTCTGGAACATCTTATATGGTCCATTACGCTCAAAACGCCTTTGAAGTCCCGATTCTAAGCCGTTAAGCATGGTGCACTAAACTATCAAGTAGTCATCATATTGAGCTAGCCAAACGTCCATAACGCCCGCATTTGCTCCTGCAATAGGTCTGTCACCTAGAGGTGCATCAAGGACATAATTCTTACGTGCAGCAATGAGGATAATCCTCAGATCACGGATCCAATCCGCATCATTGCTACTAACATCTTCCAACATAATTTTTGTCTAGGAACATATCAAAATAAACATAGGGAAGCAACAATGCGAGCTATTGATCTACAACATAGATATGCTAATACTACCAGGACTAAGTTCATGATAAATTTAAGTTCAATTAATCATATTACTTAAGAACTCCCACTTAGATAGACATCCCTCTAATCCTCTAAGTGATCACGTGATCCATATCAACTAAACCATGTCCGATCATCACGTGAGATGGAGTAGTTTCAATGGTGAACATCACTATGTTGATCATATCTACTATATGATTCACGCTCGACCTTTCGGTCTCCATGTTCCGAGGCCATATCTGTTATATGCTAGGCTCGTCAAGTTTAACCTGAGTATTCCGCGTGTGCAACTGTTTTGCACCGTTGTATTTGAACGTAGAGCCTATCACACGCGATCATCACGTGGTGTCTCAGCACGAAGAACTTCCGCAACGGTGCATACTCAGGGAGAACACTTATACCTTGATAATTTAGTGAGAGATCATATTATAAAGCTACCGTCGAACTAAGCAAAATAAGATGTATAAAAGATAAACATCACATGCAATCAAAATATGTGACATGATATGGCCATCATCATCTTGTGCCTTTGATCTCCATCTCCAAAGCATCGTCATGATTTCCATCGTCACTGGCATGACACTATGATCTCCATCATCTTGATCTATATCAATGTGTCGTCACATGGTCGTCTCGCCAACTATTGCTCTTGCAACTATTGCTGTCGCATAGCGATAAATTAAAGCAATTATTTGGCGCTTGCATCTTATGCAATAAAGAGACAACCATAAGGCTTACGCCGATTGTCGATAACTTCAACAAAACATGATCATCTCATACAACAACTTATATCTCATCACGTCTTGACTATATCACATCACAACATGCCCTGCAAAAACAAGTTAGACGTCCTCTACTTTGTTGTTGCAAGTTTTACGTGGCTGCTACGGGCTTAGCAAGAACCGTTCTTACCTACGCATCAAAACCACAACGATAGTTTGTCAAGTTGATGCTGTTTTAACCTTCGCAAGGACCGGGCGTAGCCACACTCGGTTCAACTAAAGTTGGAGAAACTGACACCGCTAGTCACCGTGTGCAAAGCACAGCGGTAAAACCAGTCTCGCCTAAGCGTCGCGTAATGTCGGTCCGGCCGCTTCATCCAACAATACCGCCCGAACCAAAGTATGACATGTTGGTAAGCAAGATGACTTATATCGCCCACAATTCACTTGTGTTCTACTCGTGCATATAACATCAACGCATAAAACCAGGCTCGGATGCCACTGTTGGGGAACGTAGTAATTTCAAAAAAATTCCTACACACACGCAAGATCATGGTGATGCATAGCAACGAGAGGGGAGAGTGTTGTCTATGTACCTCGTGAGACCGAAGCGAAGCGTTGACGCAACGTAGAGGAAGTAGTCGACGCCTTCCCGATCCGACCGATCCAAGCACGAAACTACGGCACCTCCGAGTTCTAGCACACGCTCAGCTCGATGACGATCCCCGGCTTCGATCCAAAGAAAGCGCGGGGAGGAGTTCCACAAGACGACGGCGTGGTGACGATCTTGATGTTCTACCAGAGCAGGGCTTCGCCTAAGCACCGCCACGATATGACCGAGGTGGAATATGGTGGAGGGGCACCGCACACGGCTAAGGAACGATCACGAAGATCAACTTGTGTGTCTCCGGGTGCCCCCGCCTCAGATATAAAGGAGCAGGAGGAGGAGGCCGGCCCTAGGAGGAGGGCGCCAGGGGAGTCCTACTCCCACCGGAGTAGGACTCCTTCTTCCTAGTCCAAGTAGGAGAGGGAAGGAAGGAAGGAGAAGGAAAAGGAAGGAGAGGGAGGAAAGGAGGAAGGGGCCCGGCCCCTAGTCCAATTCGGTTTGGGCTAGGGGGCGCGCCTGCCTCCTCTCTTCCACCACTTGGCCCATGAGGCCCATTGCTTCTTCCTCGTATTCCCGTAACTCCCCGGTACCCCCGAAAATATCCGAATCACTCGGAACCTTTCCGATGTCCGAATATAGTCGTCAAATATATCGATCTTTACGTCTCGACCATTTCGAGACTCCTCGTCATGTCCCCAGTCTCATCCGGGACTCCGAACTCCTTCGGTACATCAAAACTCATAAACTCATAATATAACTGTCATC